>CM033642.1:140160709-140760709 GCA_019512145.1 Engystomops pustulosus | reverse complement strand
AAACCTATTTTTGTGTGAATACCCTGTATTGTTAGATGGATTGCAAGACAGGTGGTCAGTCCTGACTCTATCTATGTTCTATTTATTGTATATACATATTAAATATACAGTTTTGGTCAGGGGTGATAACTCTCCCAATGCTAAGCCATTACCTTCCCTTACAAAATTTGCTTACAGCTCTAGCCATCTTGCTGTATGCTTAGTACTTCAAGGTATTCTTGCTGTATGCTTAGTACTTCAAGGTATAGTCATTCACAGATCTCAGTTCTGATAAGCAATGTCAGCTAGAAATGGGGTATAAGAACCATTACGGCTTCTGGCATGCACTGGTCTCTACTGGAACAGAAGTCAGATGTGCTCTGTGTCCAGACACATTGATCCTTTCAATGGGAGGGGTTCCTTAGGACTTTGATCTGATTTTAGCATCCCAATCTAAGTATAAATAAACATTTTTTTAACTAATTGTGTTAAGTCTTTCATTATTATTATTATTATTATATATAAGCATTACCCGTAAGTAACCCACTTGGTTACACCAAGACATAACACCTGCTCCCTGTACTACCTCTCCCTATGTGTAGCATATGTATTCTAAGTTTAATGCATTTATATTACAAGACAAAACTTTCCATATATGTAGAAACATCAAGTATTTGTTTTTTTCATTACAAAAACATTAAAACAAATTCAAGCAGAATAGAATTTCTTGTATTGAGAAAATCAAACTGCAAACTTGCAGAGAACAAGAGAATAAGTGGTTGCCTTTTCCAGATATTTTTGATATTGATATTAGAATCTTGTCTACCTACGTACTTTTTCACTATTATTACAATAGGAGAGATATTTATAGATCCCACTAAGTAGATACTTATTGCTTTTCTAAAGTGGAGGAAATGACACAGCTGGGAAAGGAATTTGTGAACCGCAAGATAAAATTATTTTTCCTCAATTGTCAGTGCATTTCACAAAAAAACGGTATTAGCAAAAACTCATCAACACTAAGTACAGCAATTTGAAACACAGTCTGTATGTAGTATTTATAATTAATTATTTTTCGTAGTTTAGTGTAGTATTTTATTTTAAAGTAGTATTATTAAAAACGGGTGTTGTGTTGTTGTCCTATGCACATAAACTTTTCATAGGCCACCACCACCAACCACACCCCCTTTCCTTTGTCTTACTGGTCAGAAGAATTGCCAAAAAAACAAAAACTTGTTTTGTACAGAATTGTTTTCTTGAAATTTAGAAGGTATTTTTTTTATTTTTATTTTATTTAATTATTTATTTTAGCATTTTAGAAGGTTTTATGCTACATATAATGGGGATTGAGGGGAGGAACGTATGAAAGGATGGAGGGGATTAGGTTTTTAGGGATGAACTGTTAAATTTAAAATATGAAATGAAATCTCAGCAGGGTATTGGTATTAGTTGTGATTAAAAGTATTTACTAATTCAGTTTTTTTAAATCATAGACATTTTACCATGTTATCGATAAGAACATGGTGCAAATTTCCATACCCCACGCATTCTTGACCTCATTGTTGTTATCTTAAGGGTATCTATTAGACTATATATAGCACCCTCTCTTTGGCAGTCAAGTCAGAAATCAAAAACCAATATATTCTAAGTTCAGTGGAGGTTGGTGGTAACTTGGAGGGAACAGCCCCACACCAACATCTGTGTGTTGAATAAACCCACAACACGTTGTTTTGCAAGAATAGTTTTCAGTCTTTCTATTTGTTTTTTGAGAATACACTTTTTCCTTAAAAAAGTAGAAAGGAAAGAAGAAAGGAATCCATGATAAAATAATACTAGATATCAACGATTCAGTTGTAAAATAGATTGCCTCTAATTAAAAAAATAATCAAGTGTTTTTTTGTATGTAATTTTTAACACAACTAACAAGACGTATGTCAGTGCTGGAGTAGAGAGTAGTAGAAGAATCTAGAAGCATGTGCAGAACATTTTTTTTAACTTCCACTTTGCTACCAGAAAAGTCCCCCGAATGGAGGAAAGAGGAAAAGAAGGGAAAGATTCACAGAAACAGTAATCCGAGACGAGGGAGAATTGCATCGGGTTGGTTCCGTTTTTATTATTTGATCGCAAAACAGATGGAAGGAAAGTCACTTGAAGAAGGAAAACAGAAAATCACATCTGATTGTGATCAGATTGCACTCAATTTTTAAAGACAAACATTCTAAAAGTTCGACAGCTAATGTGAGGAATCGATGCTCTGCTTTCATTAAGAGATGTTGATGTGATGTGCCGCAAGTTCATCTTTGCTGTTAGTATTTCAGCAAGGCGTTTGCAAATAAAAAAGATTCCATTATAAAAAGAAGAACATATTAAGGCTTCATTCAGACAAACCAATGCCACCCAGGTCCTTTGACAGGGCAAGGCATACAGCCTTGCGCGACACATGAGACAGTAGGACATAGGGGAGCAATGCAGCCAGGTGCCGTAATAAGGTGAAATTTAGGACATGTCCTATATTTATCTGGTGCATAGTCACGATCATTAAGATTTGTGGCTCACCGGGCCACGCCAAGGTTGTCAATAGCGACAATATCTGGCGCAATTGTAATTATCTAAAAGTAGAATAAATCAGCCCTCAATGTGCTCCTAATAACTTTTTAAGTGCATAGCATTACTGCATGAAAGATATTAATGTGATTTTATACTTTGCATAATGACGTTTCAAGGTCTTTCAAGGGTCCTTTGGATACATGGCTTTCTGGCTCCTACCTAATCTGATGATTTTTTTTATGAAAGGCTATACTGATGTACAGGGTTTTTCCATTATAATAGAGCACTTTGTGGCAAACTGCTTAAACAAAAAATCTAAAATTGTTGAAAAAAGCAATTTGTGTGCGTCTCACACATGTGTATAGGAGGGAGAGCATGCAGAGATTAAAGCCAGACACTAGCAATGCTTTACTTTACAGTACACACAGACATGAGACGGGAGATTGAGAGGGGAGGGGTTAAAAGGGGGGTGGTAATACACTGCTATGACCATGTGACCAGAGCTCCTCATTTTACAAATAAAGAAAAATAATGATTGTTTAACATGATTAATGTCATGAATTGAATAGATAAAGGTGGGATGGAAGTCCTTGTAAGCTAGCTCAATAGGTATTAGTGACAGGAACTAAGCGACAGACCTGATGACGTGTCCTTTACAGAATGTATGCATTGCTTGTATTTTGACCATATTCTACATATGGAGTCTGTGTCAGGTTTTCAGGCCCCATTTGTATTGGTTTTGTGGTTAAAATAACAAAAATACATGTAACAGCCCAATGAATATAACGATCTTACTCTGGAAATGAAAAGATGATAAAGTCTGAACAATCTTAATGAATACTAATAATAAA
Organism: Engystomops pustulosus; assembly: GCA_019512145.1. NCBI lineage: Eukaryota > Metazoa > Chordata > Amphibia > Anura > Leptodactylidae > Engystomops > Engystomops pustulosus. The sequence goes on along the minus strand of CM033642.1, from coordinate 140,757,332 downwards.
TTTTATTATATAGCGCCATCAAATTCCGAAGGACTTTACAAACATTTTTAAGTATGGCCCATACATAAATTTTTTGGTCACCACAGCACAGAGAATTGCAAATTTTACAAACACTCCCGAACAAAATTTTTCGAGGTGCAATCCATCTCGCAACCTACTGATAGTATGAAACTGGCCACAATCGATAGACCATCAGTGTTGTTTGAAGCCCAATAAAGCACACAGTTATTTCAAGATGCACACCCTTTTCTCATGGCGCAGAGGTGCCAGAGTTGTAATGAAGAGTGCTCACCTGCCAGACTGGCTCAAGTGTCATAATACTTATATAAAATGCCATATACTGCATACAGTAGTATTGCAGATTTATGGTAGGAACGTTAGTCATCCTAGAGTGAATATAACCTGGTAAAAATATAGAAAAAAAAGTTTCAAAATAATTAAAAATTGTAACAAACCTAAAATATCAAATCACGTCCCTTTCCCTTTGAATTGATAATAAAACGTATAAACAGTAAAAATCACTAACAGTTTAGGTAGCAGACTCCAATGCCGAATCTATCAAAATAAAAAACACAGTGTATTGCCCCAAATTTCAGAAAAGACTACTGTTTACACAAACATTTGTTACATCACATAAGAAATTGTTATAAAAGTGATCAAACATGTTGCACAGTCCTCAAAATAGTACGGCACTAAAATGTCAGGTTATTGCGGAAAAAATTCACCTACCTCAAGCTCCTTTACACGCACAGATGAAAAAGTATTAGCGTCAAAAAGTGTAGAAATTTTTTTGTATCACATTTGTTATTTTTGGAAAATGTATTAAACACAAAAAAAAACTCTATATAATTTTGGTAATCACCATATGCGTACAAACAAAAGAATAAAGCACGAGGTCATTATGTCGAACCACAGTGAAAGTTGTAAAAATGAGCCAATAACATGACACACGATGCATTTGTTTTGCCAATATCACCACATTTGAATTATTTTCTCAGCTTCCCAGAGGACCTACGAAAGAGTGGTATAATAAAATAACCAAACAGAGAAACTAAAATTTGTTTGTGGCAGAAATAAACCCTCACACAGCCTGTATGTGGAAAACTGAAAAAGTTATGAGGATTTTTGGAAGGATGGAGGTTGAGCAATGAGCAAAAAAAACCTGCACATCCTTAAGGGGTTAATAGGGTTGTGCCATGTCTTTTAGCATATGGTGCAAGTGCCCAGGGGGTCATAATCTATGGAAATCATTGATGTAAGAGTAAAAGATGCACTTTGATGTTAGAGTGGGACTATTGGCCCTCAGCTTTCGAGTTTGGCATAGACGTTAATTGTCAGCTGCATTCCCACTCTCTTATTTGGTCAACACAGATGCATCTGTAAGTGTCATATGGGACGTGAAGAGTGAAGTTGATCTAGAGCGGCGGCTGTCTGTGCGACACTGCGGGGATTCGAAGTTTTTTTAAAATATTTTTATTGCCAAGTATTAATTATATATATATATAGTAAAAGGGGGGAATATAGTAAAGAGATCAAGGCTCATTGAGAAGGCTCATTGTTTGGAGTTGACATCAGCGAGGAAGACTCACCTCGGTAGTGCGACAGACTTAGAACTGGAATATAAATGGTTTACAAGCAGGAGCATGGGACAACAGAATCTTATGGCAGCTTGAAAATAACTTTTTCTTTTTAAAACTAAAAGATTTTTGTTTGTTAATTTTTAATGCCAACACTGGTAAGGTCCCTTCCCACACTAGCGTTTTTCACGCGCGAGTTCTGCGCATGCTTTTGACGCGCGAAACTTGCATTGCACTCTGTCCCATTGTTTCCATGGGTCTTTACTCATTTGCGTTGTTTTTCACGCGCGTGTTGCGTTTGTTTTGACTGCGTGTCAAAATCGCAGCATGTTCTAATTTTCGTTTCACCCCATTTTTCCCGCCCCATTCAAGTCTATGGGACGTATAACAAATGCATTCACTCGCAAGCATGCAAGTGCAATGCTGAGTGCAATGCGTTTTAAATGGATGGGTTGTGGTGATGACATGAATACTTCCCCTGCTCGAGATCGAGCATTTAATTAAAAAAACACAGTGAAGAACAGTGAAGAATAGAATAAAACAGTGAACACAGTGAACACAGATCATTTAAGTGAAAAACACAGTAAAGAACACAGTGAAGAATAGATTACAGATGTTCGGACACATCTGCTTACTTGTCGGGAGTACGCGCGGATGGTGCGAACAAATAATAGCACTGAAGAACATATATATGTGGTAAAGAACACATTGCAGATGTTTCCATACATTGCAATGTCTTCTCATACATATATATTATTATTATACCCTAGAAAAGCTGGTTTATACTCTAAAAAAAGTGGTGGTTCAGAAGATTTAAAGGGCCAGCGCGCTAATTGGTGCTGACCCTTGTCAGGAATCGATAAAGCCCAGATCTTAGTACTTATGCCTTTGAGAAAGCTGTTTCGTGCCTGTGTGAGTGTGTGAGCAACGCCCCGGAAGAGCCATTGCGGTGAAAACGGAGATGATGAAACTGAAAAATTTAACTTTGTTAGAACGTACCACACCATCTGCCTGCATATTTTCTTCCAGCTACAATATAATTAAAGGAGGAGAATGAGAGTGCATGGTGCTAGTCTGAATGGTGACATACTTTCAGCAGGAGAAAACTGAAGATTGGTGCTGTTCATTGATTTTGTTTTAAGATAGAATAACGAGGGAGAAGAAGAATATTTGGAGAGCTCCGGTCATAGTGAAATTATTTTCTCTATTTCTGTGGACTTTTTCAAAGATGTGTGGAACGGTCTTATACCGGTGAATAGCTCCTAAGGGGCAAACGTGCACCACGAACAACTGTGTTCCTTGTTTGTGAGTGATTGGATTCCCGTTGTGACCCGACCTGTTCTCGACTTCGATCCTCCGCTGCCAGCCCTGACCTCATGCTTCGTCCCTGACCTGAACCACTTCCACCTGTCATGACCATTGCCTGTCCCGACTATGAGACCATCTGCCTGTCTGGGCTGAAAAAGCAATATTCCAACTCCAGGTCACCAAGGAAGCCCTGACGCTGTGTGGACAGGCCATGTGATCTGAAGCTCCAAGCAGTTCAAAGCAAGCAAACTTTAACAGGGTAAGTATAATATGGGGTCACCCTATAAGGGTCTTATATACCTTGCTAAAGTTTAGTAAACGTGGCTATCTATTTTAATTTCATAAACTTTTGCACTTTTTATTTGAAAGCTAAGCCATCTAGGGGGGTGGTCTAAGTGCCTAGATGCATCAGATTCTTCATTTAGCATGAAACTGTAGTGAACTTGTCTAATCCAAGATTACAATGGGGGGGGGAGGTTAACAATGTGTTAGGTTAGAGCAGTTTCTAATTATAAACACTAGTCTTGCACTCCAGATTTATGTGATGACAAAATTCTGGTACCACTACAAAAATGTTGGTTCCTGACATACTTTTATGTGGTCTAAACTGTCTGCAACAGAATTTGTGGCACACGCAAATTTCCGATGTCTGCAAAAAACACTCCCATTACCTCACCAGGTCATAGTCGTACAAGTCAGAAAAGTGTCAAAAAAATCTTTAATAAATGTGGGTCAAGATTTTAGAATTCTGGCACATACTGTCTCCTAATCCAGAATCATTTTTTAGCCGGTTGTTGTGATTGTTGGAGGTTTGCAGCAGCAGAACAAACTACAATCAGTTTATTCTATCTAACACAGAGTTTTCCTATACAGAGATGTTAATCGACACAGTAATCTCAATGAAATGATGATGTTTTAAAGGTTTACGTGCCTAAAGAGTTCATAATTTAGAGGGCTCGTTTATTTACAAGATACAATTCCTATCAGGATAAAGAATACTGAGTATTCTCATGTTCAACACACTAAAACAAAGAAACATTTATTCATTATGTGTGAGATGTTGTTAGGCTATTTTCCCCCGTGTCTTGTAAATCCCTTTAGCTTTATTTCATAACATTTACCCTTTTTAATACGCCATAATCAGAAGTATAAAGAGGATTCGAGTGTATTTATCTTCTCAGACACAGAACACAACAGTCAATATGGTCATTAAAAGACACAAAAAGCAGAGTTTAAGCCACCTTTGGATTCCTTAGCATATGCCACTAAGACTCTCTAATGAATGAACTTCTGGAATGATTGATTGTACGGGTGTATAGATCAAAAAACAAGCTGTTGCCAGCCTCAAACGACAATGGCTCACATAAGTAGGTTTATAAATGAAAAGGATGAAAAAGTAAAATAGATTTTTGGCATCACTGCATTTTGTAAGTGCTATTTATGTATTACTGTATTCATTCTTATATTGTCATTATGCACATTGCCATGGTGGGATACTAGTAATATAATCTGCAATGTTTTTCCATGGTTCTAATTTAACCTTTTAGTGATCAAGGTCATCACGGTGCCTGATGATAATAGACAAATGACTAAAATGTAAAAAAAAATCTTATTTTTCCATTACATTTCTTAATAACTTTATTTAACCTTACCAAAAATTTGTAACATGTCAATCTGTCACCTTCCCCTAGTTCCAGCTACAGATTGCAGCGGGTGCATGTACTGTACTTCTACAAACTGTCAGCTCTCCCTGCAGCTCTTTCTCCATTCTGCATCAGCTGACAGGCTGGAGGCTGGCACACATCAATGGTTATAATCTACTGTAGCACCATAAACACAGAATTCATCTTAAATATCATATTGGTTGTATTCTAGCTTTCCACGAACCAATAGATATCCATAGTTGGGAAAGGAGAATCATATATATAAATTCAAATTTTTACTGAACTTTAACAGTGGATATCCGAGTTGTGTAAAACGTAAACAACACCAATCCAGATGTTCTTCTACTGCCACGGTTCAGAACATAATGCTATTGAGGTGGGTCAGTGTGGCAGTAGTGAAGGAGTAAAAAAAATTACATAAAGTTAATAATATGTTTTTTTCAATAGATAGGAGATACATCTGTTGGCTGAGAAAACATCTGGAGCAATGCAGTCTCTGGGCTAACCAGCACCCTTCTTATGGCTCTATTTTCTCAGACTTGCTACTGCCTGAGACCCCTGGTGGGGCATATAGTTCTAAATCACTGGGGACCTGTTTGATAGCTTTTGAGACATTTTGCAGCTCTTTTTTGCGCCTTATGTACGATCCTGTCTTTTTACTTGTGTACATTCAGTTTTTCGTATCCTGGCAGGCCGCAAGTTTTGGCTTTTTTGAGCCTTTTAGTTGCAAATGTCTCAATCCGTATGGGACATAAGCCACATGGTTGGTTATATGCAGGAGTGGACACAAGCCACGCGAGGGGGTTATATACAGGAGTGGGACCACAAGCCATGGAGGGGGTGATATACAGGAAGTTGGACACAAGCCATGTGAGGGTGGTTATATACCGGAGAGGACACAGCCCAGTGAGAGGTTTATATAAGGAGAGGACACAAGCCATGTGAGGGGGGTTATATACAGGAGTGGACACAACCATGTGAGGGGGTTATATCAGGAGTGGAACACTACTGTATAAACTTTGGATGAGGTTGTGTCCGGTATTTTTAAGCATTTTGGTTTTGTTTCATTGCTTTGAAAGACATTGCAACAGTGAGGAGATGTTGATGTGCCTGATTACATTATGTAAATTTGGCATTTACAAAACGCTGATGTTCACGGCATTATTTACTCATGTGGTAACAAATGTAACATATGTGAACACCGTTGTTACAATTGCCCCTAAGCTGAAGCGGTTACAGACAGTGCCCCCAGGCCAATAACAGTCTATGGTAAAAGTTAGGAAGAGCGATGATATGATCCCCATATAGAGGAGCAGGAGCCCATATGGTAGGTTGTAGACAGGGTGTAGCTGCCAAGGAGGTCCACCAGCCAGGAGTAGAGGAAGCAATGCATCTAAGATCCCTGTAGCATTATTTTCCTGTTTCCCAGAAAAAACTCCATCCTAACAAGACAGTACAGTGAAGTCCCTATAAACTGAGACAACTCTATGACTGCCTATACAAACCCACCAAGGAGGGAGGTCCTTTCATCAGGGGTATATGTGACAGAGTGCATGGAAGAGTAACATGCTTTAAGTCTAGGACAGTGGTCCATAAAGAGACCACAGTGGTGCATACTGATACTGCCGCAGTTTAGTGCATGCAGTCACAGGTTATTAACAAACACACCTTTGCCAATAATCCATAAAATAAAGTAGTATTTGTAACTGTTTCATGTACTGGTACAGCTGATAATGTACCCTTAGAGGTGTAAAATCTGACCAAATATAAAACATCTGCAGCACTTATAGATTGACAAATAAGACATTCCATTCATCATTTAATTATAGGTTTATCGGCACAAGTCATTATTGTCGTCTTGTGACAATATTCCATGAGTATGTCAGTAAGTCAGTAAGGGTCATTACATAAAACAGGTAGTCTTTTGGTTTGAATGAGCAGTATTGTCAGTAACGTAACTCTTATATATTGAATGAATAGTAATCATGATTCGGCATCCTAGTAAAGCCAGAAACCTTCATTCACAAAGCAAATGTTTCATTGTCCTATAACATCACTTATTGTTTGTTTTGCTGGTTAAACTATATTGTGCTTAGGACCAATAGACACAAAGCCATAAACCCTTGTGGAAGTTGCGAAATTTATGCATGACATTCTGAAAACATTAAGCGCTACATTTAGCCTGGCAATTTGGCGTTTTTATTATTGTTACACAGTACACCAGCTGACACCAACCTCAACACATGACCAGCACCAAACAGCGCTGCCGGTGAGCACCGACAGTATGACGGAGCGCACTGCTATCTGAATGGTTGTCAGCACCCCCGTTCCCGCCAAACGTCATTGGAGGACAATGAATCAGTGCTATGGTAGGCTATTAGTGATTATCAGTAAATTGCAATACACTAAAATACAGGAAGTATTATATATAAATACAGCATATACTAAAATACAGTATATTGTATGAGCACTAGACCCTCCAGGGTTTAGTACCCTAGAGGTCTGAAATAATACTAAATAGAATAATAAAAATAAATTTAAAAGTTTAAATCAACCCAATTCTTTGAACACATATAAATAAATAAACAGTAAAATCATAATCATGTGTAGTATAGCCACATTCAAAAATCCCGTTCTATCACAATATAAAACAGATTATCCCTGCGTGGAACACTGTAACGAAAAATAGAGCCTAAATGTCGGAATCGCTACTTTTCTCTCACGTTTCCCATCCATAAATATCTGAAAATAAAGCAGTAGAAATTAGCTAGTTTCCAAATTGGAAACATAAATTAAAATGGCCAGTGTGTACCACCAAAAAAAAACCACTACATAGGTTCGTACCACAATGCATTAAAAGTTAGTGGCTTAGAATTTGGCAAAGAAAATGTAGACAAATGTGTTTCTTCGCCATGCTTGGATTTTTTCAGCTTTCCAGTGGAAATAAATTACATAGAATATTAAATAGCACCACTCAAAACGTACATACAAATGGACATACAAATGGCATACATTGGTTCCACCAGATAACAAGCTTTTCAGACATCTATTTAAAAGGAAAAATAAAATAGTTATAGCTTATGGAAATGCGGGGAGTAAAAAAACAGAAACGCAAATGCTAAATGGGGCCCTGAAAGGGTTAAGTAAATCAGTTATAGGTTTTTTCCACACAAACCATCACCATTGCCTTGTAGGTTTAAGAATATGCATGTCAGGTATACCTTATCTATCTACCACCTCTCCATCCCCCTTACAATTTCTATATTTGTTTTCATGCAAAGATGCAGGCCTCGCGCTCAACCAAACTATCCATAGCCTTGCTCCCTCCTTCTTTACACTTCCCGAAGCTCTCTTTGATTTCTGTGTGTAGCTTTACAGCTTCAATGTGGAGAAGGAGGCAGCATACACCAACATTATGAATGCATGTGCAATATTTGAAATGTTTTTGGTAACATCAGTGAATGGAGGTATAGGGCTGTGGAGTCAGAAAGCCAATCTAGAACTCCAATCCTCAATTCTTAGCTCCAACTCTGACTCCCACATACATGGGGCATGCTTAAGTGATACATTACTGTAATAATACGGCTTTTTATAACCATTATGATACAATAACCAAGTAATTTAGGTGATGAACATAATTTTTTTTCTGGAATGCAACTTTAGAACTTTAACTTTAATAAATCGCAATATGCAAAACAACTTGTGGGATTATTTTGCCCGATCCACCAACCTTCACGCCAGTAGGGCGTGAAGAGCGAGCGAAAAGGGGGGGGGGGGCACGGCCGGCCGGCAGAGGGCATGGCTGGCCGGGAGTGGGCCGGCGCGGGGCGTTAGTGTCCCCGCGTGCCTGCGCATCTCTGCTGCGTTTTTTTCTACACCAGGCGCTGCCCGGCTACCCGATACATCAAGAGACGGAAGCCACTTGATGTATCGGGCTGCAAACATGCAGCGGCAGGCTATTCTACTGTCGCACGTGCACCAGCGTATGATTAAATATGCCCATTGAGTCTATATTTAGTGAGTCTAAAAATGTATTTGTTCTTAGAACAGTATCACCTCCTTCAGATCCTCCTTCATAAATGAACCTAAAGCTGACCTAATTATTTTTAATGCTTACGAACAGCCTTTCTAACACTGATTTGGGTTCATGACAATGAGAGTAACCACACAGGCAATATCTCTAACAATTCTCTGAATATAGAGGACTTGCCTCGTAAACATTAAGTTTTGATGATGATGCTTAAACTTTCAACATTTGGGAACAACTTGCTAGTGTTTTAATAATAATGCTGCATAGTCAAGCTCAGAAGTGCTTGATACAAGAAGGCTTGGCTTTATACCTATAGTACTTTTCATGTGTGTGTTTCCGTTCTATGCTTTGAGATGTAACCAAAACTGTTTTTCCCTCATATTTATCTAAAGTGTATTGAATCATTAGGCAGCTAAACCTCTATAAACCTTAACTCAGAAGAAAAGAACTAAAACATACAGCACTATACCTAAGAGAACATACACTGGATAATCGTAACCTTAAATCCGTTTTTCTGATCACTCTAGCAGTTTCAGATAATGCAGCCATCCTTCCTTTCTGATCTGTAGGGGAGGAGCTACACTACTGAGTCATCTAAACTAAAGAATGCATGAAAGACACAGGAACGCACAGTCTGCTGCAGCTGCACCCCTCTCCGGGATACACATGCTTGCAGGAGCAAAATAAGTGAATAATAACTATTAAACTACAGAAATGAATCAGAATGCTAAAGCATTATTTACACTCATGGCCACTTTATAGGTACACCTGTCCAACTGCTTCGTTAACACTTAATTTCTAATCGCCAATCACATGGCGGCAAATCAGTGTATTAGGCATGTAGACATGGTTAAGACAATTCCTGCAGTTCAAAACCGAGCATCAGTAGGGAAAGAAAGGTGATTTGAGTGCCTTTGAACGTGGCATGGTTGTTGGTGCCAGAAGGCTGGTCTGAGTATTCAGAACTGCTGATTACTGGGATTTCACGCAAACCATTCTAGGGTTTAACAGAATGGTCTGAAAAAGAAAAAACATCCAGTGCGTTCTGTGGGCGGAAATGCCTGTTGATGCTAGAGGTCACAGAGGAGAAGGGCAGATGGTTCGAGCTGATGAAAAGGCAACAGTGACTCAAATCGCCACCGTTACAACCTAGGTAGACAGAAGAGCATCTCTGAACGCCAGGACATCGAACTTTGAGGGAGTGGCTACAGCACGCAGAAGACCACACCAGGTTGCCACTCCTTTCAGCTAAGAACAGGAAACTGAGGCTACAATTTGTACAGCTCATCGAAAGTTGGACAGTAGAAGATTGGAAAAATGTTGCCTGGTCTGATGAGTCTCGATTTCTGTGAGACATTCGGATGGTGAGGGTCAGAATTTGGCATCAACAACATGAAAGCATGGATCAATCTGCCTTGTATCAACGGTTCCAGGTGGGTGGTGGTGGTTGGTGTGTGTGGGAATATTTTCTTGGCACTCTTTGGGCTCATTGGTACCAATTGAGCATCGTTTCTGCAACGCCACAGCCTACCTGAGTATTGTTGCTGACCATGTCCATCCCTTTATGACCACAATGTACCCAACATCTGATGGCTATTCAGCAGGATAATGCACCATGTCATAAAGCTGGAATCATCTCAGACTGCTTTCTTGAACATGACAATGAGTTCACTGTACCAAATGGCCTCCACAGTCACCAGATCTCAATCCAATAGAGCATCTTTGGGATGTGGTGGAACAGGAGATTCGCATATGGATGTGCAGCGACAAATCTGCGGCAACTGTGTGATGCCATCCGTCAATAGGACCAAATCTCTGAGGAATGCTTCAGCACCTTGTTTGAATCTATGCCATGAAGAATTGATGGCAGTTCTGAAGGCAAAAGGGGGGTCAACCGGTGTAGCATGGTGTACCTAATTAAAGTGGCGGTTGAGTTGTTGTAAATCATCATAGCAGTTAAAAAATACATTGATGATGAATAACATTTAAAATAACATTCTTTTGTACATAGTTCCCCGGCAATCGTTACACATGGTTAGAGATACGCTTAATGTTACAGTTACGTACATTTGTTTTACAGTGTGTTGAATTCCAGGCCGGTATTAGCAAAAACTCATCAACACTAAGTACAGCAATTTGAAACACTGCCTGAAAATTTCACTGTATGTACGTAACTGTAACATTAAGCGTATCTCTAACCATGTGTAACGATTGCCGGGGCACTATGTACAAAAGAATGTTATTTTAAATGTTATTCATCAGCAATGTAATTTTTTACTGGCTATGATGATTTACACTCACCGGCCACTTTATTAGGTACACCATGCTAGCAACGGGTTGGACCCCCTTTTGCCTTCAGAACTGCCTCAATTCTTCATGGCATAGATTCAACAAGGTGCTGGAAGCATTCCTCAGAGATTTTGGTCCATATTGACATGATGGCATCACACAGTTGCCGCAGATTTGTCGGCTGCACATCCATGATGCGAATCTCCCGTTCCACCACATCCCAAAGATGCTCTATTGGATTGAGATCTGGTGACTGTGGAGGCCATTTGAGTACAGTGAACTCATTGTCATGTTCAAGAAACCAGTCTGAGATGATTCCAGCTTTATGACATGGCGCATTATCCTGCTGAAAGTAGCCATCAGATGTTGGGTACATTGTGGTCATAAAGGGATGGACATGGTCAGCAACAATACTCAGGTAGGCTGTGGCGTTGCAACGATGCTCAATTGGTACCAAGGGGCCCAAAGAGTGCCAAGAAAATATTCCCCACACCATGACACCACCACCACCAGCCTGAACCGTTGATACAAGGCAGGATGGATCCATGCTTTCATGTTGTTGACGCCAAATTCTGACCCTACCATCCGAGTCTGTATGTAGTATTTATAATTAATTATTTTTCGTAGTTTAGTGTAGTATTTTATTTTAAAGTAGATTATTAAAACGGGTTTGTGTTGTCCTATGCACATAAACTTTTCATAGGCACACACCACACCCCCTCCTTTGTCTTACTGGTCAGAAGAATTGCCAAAAAACAAAAACTGTTTGTACAGAATTTTCTTAGAAGATTAGAAGATTTATATTTTTAAATTATTTAGCATTTTAGAAGGTTTATGTACATATATGGGGTTAGGGGGAACGTAAGATGAGCGATATTTTGACGTTAATTAAATATAATAAATCTCAGCAGGGTACTGGTATTAGTTGTTTATAAGTATTTACTAATTCAGTTTTTAAATCATTAGACATTTACCATGTTATCGATAAAGAACAGGTGCAAATCCATACCCACGCATTCTTGACCCATGTGTTGTTATTCTTAAAATGGGTATTATAGACTATATATAGCACTCTCTCTTTGGCAGTCAACAGAAACAAAACCATATATTCTACAGTTCGTGAGTTGGGTAACTTGGAGGACCAGCCCACACCAACATCTGTGTTTTATAACCACAACACGTTGTTTGCAGAATAGTTTTCAGTCTTTCTATGTTTTTGGAATACACTTTTTCCTTAAAAAAGTAGAGGAAGAGAACAGGAATCCATGATAAAATAATACTAGAATCCACTGATTCAGTTGTAAATAGTTTGCCTCTAATTAAAAATAATCAAGTGTTTGTAAATTTTTAACCACAACTAACAAGACGTATGTCAGCTGCTGGAGTAGAAGATAAGATCTAGAAGCATGTGCAGAACATTTTTTTAACTCCACTCTTGCTACCAGAAAACAGTCCCCGAATGGGGAGGAAGAAGGAAAGATTCACAGAAACAGTAATCACGAGACGAGGAGAATTGCTCGTTGGTTCCGTTTATTATTTGATCGCAAAACAGATGGGGAGTCACTTGAGGCAACAGAATAACAATCTGATGTGATACAGATTGCACATCAATTTTTAAAGAAAACTTCTGAAAAGTTCGACAGCTAATGTGAGGAATCGAGCTCTGCTTTCATTAAGAGATGTTGATGCATGTGCCGCAAGTTTCATCTTTGACTGTTAGTATTCAGCAAGGCGTTGCAATATAAAAAGTTCCATTATAAACAAGAAGAACATATTAAGGCTCATTCAGAAACACCAATGCCCACCCAGGCCTTTGCCAGGGCAAGCATACAGCCTTGCGCGACTCATGAGACAGTTAGGCATAGGGAGCAATGCAGCCAGGTGCCGTAATAAGGTGAAATTTAGGACAGTCCTATATTTCTGGTGCAATAGTCACGAGATTAAGATGTGTGCTCACCGGGCACACGCAAGGTTGTCAATAGCGACAATATCTGGCGCAAGTGTAATTATCTAAAAGTAGAAAAATCAGCCCTCAATTGTGGCCCTAATAATCTTTTTTAAGTAGCATTACGATGAAGATATTAAGGTGTGATTTTTATATTTGCATATGAGTTTTCAGGTCTTTCAAGGGTCCTTTGGATTACATGGTTTCTGGCTCCATACATAATCTGTGATTTTTTTACTGAAGAGCTATACTGATGTACAGGTTTTCCATTATAATAGAGCACTTGTGGCACAATGTTATAACAAAAAATCTAAAATTGTTGAAAAAGCATTGTGTGCGTCTACACATGTGTTAGGAGGGAGCGCATGCAGCAGATAAAAGAACCAGGACACTAGAAGGCTTTACTTACAGTACACACAGACATGAGCACGGGAGATGAGATGGGAGGGGTTAAAAGGGGCGGTGGAACCTACACTCTATGACCATGTGACCAGCTCCTCTTTTACTAATAAAGAAAATAATGATTTACAATGATTAATGTATGAATTGACTAGATAAAGGCTGGGATGGAATCCTTGTAAGCTACTCAATAGGTAGTAGTGACAGGACGTAGCGACAGACCTGATGACAGGTGTCCTTTAAGAATGATGCATTGCTTTATTTGAGCATATTACATATGGGCTGTGTCAGGTTTCAGGCCCATTGTATTGGTTTGGGTTAAAAATAAAGCAAAAATACAAGCATGTAGCCCATGCATATATAACAATCTTACTCTGGAAATGAAAATGATAAAGTATGAACAAATCATTAATAATACTAATAATAATTTTTATTTATATAGCGCCATCAAATTCCGTAGACTTTACAAATCATTTTATAAGTATGGCCCATACATACACATTTTTTGTCACCACAGCCAGGAAATTGCAATTTTACAAACATCCAGAACAAAATTTTTCAGTGCAATCCATCTCCATACTGAGATGAAACATTGCCACAATCGATAGACCATCAGTGTTGTTTGAAGCCCAATAAAGCACACAGTTATTTACAAGATGCGAACCCTTTTCATGCATGGCGCAGAGGTGCAGGAGTTGTATGAAGAGTGCTCACCTGCCAGTGGCTCAATGTAATAATACTGTATAAAAAGCCAATACTGCATACAGTAGTATTGCAGATATGGTAGGAACGATTAGACCACTCTAGAGTGAATATACCTTAAAAATAGTAGAAAAAAAAGTTTCAAAAAATAATAAAATTGTAACAAACCTAAAATTCAAATCACTCCCTTTCCCTTTGAATTGATATAAATGTAATAACAGTAAAAATCACTAACAGAGTTAGGGATAGCAGCTCCAAATGCCGAATCTATCAAATATAAAAAACACAGTTATTGCACCCAAATGTCAGAAAAGACTACTTTACACCAATTTTACATCACATAAAAATGTTATAAAAGTGATCAAACATGTTGCACAGTCCTCAAAATAGTAGCACTAAAAATGTCAGGTTATTTGGCGAAAAAATTAACCTACTCAGCTCCTTACACCACAGTATGAAAAAGTAATTAGCGTCAAAAATGGTAGAAATTTTTTTGTACACATTTGTTAATTTTGAAAATGTATTAAACACAAAACAAAAAACCTATATAAATTTGGTATCACCATGATCGTACCAAACAAAAGAATAAAGCAGAGGTGTTATGTGGACACACAGTGAAAGTTGTAAAAACTGAGCACTAAGTAATGACACAAATGCATTTTTGCCAATATCACCACATTTGAATTATTTCCAGCTTCCCAGGGACTCGGAGTGGTATAATAAATAACCAAACAGAGAATTAAAATTTGTTTTGCAGAAAATAAACCCTCACACAGCTCTGTATGTGGAAAACTGAAAAAGTTATGGATTTTTGAAGGATGGAGGGTGAGAATGAGCAAAAAAAACCTGCAATCCTTAAGGGGTTAAAAGGGTTGGCCATTCTTTTACATATGTGCCAAGTGCCAGGTGTGGTCATAATCTATGGAAATCATGTGATGTAGAGTAAAAAGAGTGCACTTTGATGTTAGAGTGGGAACTTTGCCCTCAGCTTTCGAGTTGGCATAGACGTTAATGTCAGCTGCATTCCCACTCTCTTATTTGGTCAAACAAGATCCTTGTAAGTGCATATGGAGTGAAGAGTGAAGTGATTCTAAGAGCGGCGGCTGTCCTGGCGAACTCGGGGATCGAAGTTTTGAAAAATTTATTAGCCGAAGTAATTATATAATATATATATATATAGTAAGGGAAAAAGAGATCCAAGGCTCATTGAGAAAGGCTCATTGTTTGGAGTTACCAGCAGAGGAAAGACTCACCTCGGCTAGTGCGAAGAGCTTAGGAATGGAATATAATGTTTACAAGCAGGGAGCATGGGACAAAGAATCTTATGGCAGCTTGAAAATAACTTTTTCTTTTTAAAACTAAAGGATTTTTGTTTGTTATTTTATAACCAACAGTTAGGTCCCTTCCACACTAGCGTTTTCACGCGCGAGTTCTGCGCATGCTTTTGACGCGCGAACTTGCATTGCACTCTGTCCCATTGTTTCCATGGGTCTTTCCTCATTTGCGTTGTTTTTCACGCGCGTGTTGCGTTTGTTTTGACGCGTGTCAAAATCGCAGCATGTTCTAATTTTCGTTTCACACGCCTTTTTCCCGCCCCATTCAAGTCTATGGGGACGTATCAAAAATGCATTGCACTCGCAAGCATGAAGTGCAATGCTGAGTGCAATGCGTTTTAAATGGATGGGTTGTGGTGTGACATGAATATTCCCCTGCTCGGAGATCGAGCATTTAATTAAAAAAACACAGTGAAGAACAGTGAAGAATAGAATAAAAACAGTGAACACAGTGAACACAGATCATTTAAGTGAAAAACACAGTAAAGAACACAGTGAAGAATAGATTACAGATGTTCGGACACATTTCTGCTTACTTGTCGGGAGTACGCGCGGATGGTGCGAACAAATAATAGCATGAAGAACATATATATGTGGTAAAGAACACATTGCAGATGTTTCCATACATCTGCAATGTCTTCTCATACATATATATTATTATTATACCCTAGAAAAGCTGGTTTATACTCTAAAAAAAGTTGGTGGTACCAGAAGATTAAAGGGCCAGCTGCGCTAAATTGGTGTGACCCTTTCAGGAATCGATAAAGCCCAGATCTTAGTACTTATGCCTTTGAGAAAGCTGTTTCGTGCCTTGTGTGAGTGTGTGAGCAACGCCCCGGAAGAAGCCATTGCCGGGTGAAAACGGAGATGATGAAACTGAAAAATTTAACTTTGTTAGAACGTACCACACCATCTGCCTGCATATTTTCTTCCAGCTACAATATAATTAAAGGAGAGAGAATGAGAGTGCAATGGTGCTAGTCTGATGGTGACATACTTTCAGCAGGAGAAAACTGAGATTGGTGGTGCTGTTCATTGATTGTTTTACAGATAGAATAACGAGGGAGAAGAAGAATATTGGGAGCTCCGGTCATAGTGAAATTATTTTCTCTATTTCTGTGGACTTTTTCAAAGACTGTGTGGAACGGTCTTATACCGTGAATAGCTCCTAAGGGGCAAACGTGCACCACGAACAACTGTGTTCCTTGTTTGTGAGTGATTGGGATTCCCGTTGTGACCGGACCTGTTCTCGACTTCGATCCTCCGCTGCCAGCCCTGACCTCATGCTTCGTCCCTGACCTGAACCACTTCCACCTGTCATGACCATTGGCCTGTCACCCGACTATGAGACCATTGCCTGTCTGGAGCTGACAAAAGCAATATTCCAACTCCAGGTCACCAAGGAAGCCCTGACTGCTGCTGTGGACAGGCATGTGATCTGGAAGCTCAAGCAGTTCAAGCAAGCAAACTTTAAACAGGGGTAAGTATAATATGGGGTCACCCTATAAGGGTCTTATATTACCTTGCTAAAGTTTAGTAAACGTGGCTATCTATTTTAACTGTTCATAAAACTTTTGCCTTTTTATTTGAAAGCTAAGCCATCTAGGAGGGGTGGTCTAAGTGCACTAGATGCATCAGATTCTTCATTTAGCATGAAACTGTAGTGAACTTGTCTAATCCAAGATTACAATGGGGGGGGGGAGGTTAACAATGTGTCTAGGTTAGAGCAGTTTCTATTATAAACACTAGTCTTGCAGCTCCAGATTTATGTGATGACAAAATTCTGGTACCACTACAAAAATGTTGGTTCCTGACATACTTTTATGTGGTCTAAAACTGTCTGCAACAGAATTTGTGGCACACGCAAATTTACGATGTCTGCAAAAACACTCCCATTACCTCACCAGGTCATCGTCGTTACAAGTCAGAAAGTGTCAAAAAAATCTTTAATAAATGGTGGGTCAAGAATTTTAGAATTCTGGCACATACTGTCTCCTATCCAGAATCATTTTTTAGCCGGTTTGCTGTGATTGTTGGAGGTATGAGCAGCAGAACAAACTACAATCAGTTTATTCTATCTAAACAGAGTTTTCCTATACAGAGATGTAATCGACACAGTAAATCTCAATGAAATATGATGTTTAAAGGTTTACGCTGCCTAAGAGTTCATAATTTAGAGGCTCGTTTATTTCAAGATATCAATTCCTATCAGAGATAAGAATACTGAGAATTCTCTGTTCAACACACTAAAACAAAAGAAACATTTATTCATTATGTGTGAGATGTTGTTAGGCTATTTTCCCCCGTGTCTTGTAAATCCCTTTAGCTTTATTTCATTAACATTTACCCTTTTTAATACGCCATAATCAGAAGTATAAAGAGGATTCGAGGTATTTATCTTCTCAGACACAGAACACAACAGTCAATATGGTCATTAAAAGACACAAAAAGCAGAGTTTAAGCCACCTTTGGATTCCTTTAGCATATGCCACTAAGGACTCTCATAATGAATGAACTTCTGGAATGATTGATTGTACGGGTGTATGAGATCAAAAAACCAAGCTGTTGCCAGCCTCAAACGACAATGGCTCACATAAGTAGTGTTTATAAATGAAAGGATGAAAAAGTAAAAATAGATTTTTGGCATCACTGCATTTTGTAATTGCTATTTATGTATTACATGTATTCATTTATATTGTCATATGCACATTGCCATGGTGGGATATTAGTAATATAATCTGCAATAGTTTTTCCATGGTCTAATTTAACCTTTTAGTGATCAAGGTCTCGACGGTGCCTGATGATAATAGACAAATGACTAAATGTAAAAAAAAATCTTATTTTTCCATTACATTTCTTAATAACTTTATTTAACCTTACCAAAATTTGTAACATGTCAATCTGTCACCTTCCCCTAGTTCCAGCTACAGATTGCAGCGGGTGCATGTACTGTACTTCTACAAACTGTCAGCTCTCCCTGCAGCTCTTTCTCCATTCTGCATCAGCTGACAGGCTGGAGGCTGGCACACATCAAATGGTTATAATCTACTGTAGCACTATAAACACAGAATTCATCTTAAATATCATATTGGTTGTATTCTAGCTTTCCACGAACCATAGATATCCATAGTTGGGAAAGGAGAATCATATATATAAATTCAATTTTTACTGCAACTTTAACAGTGGATATCTCGAGTTGTGTAAAACGTAAACAACACCAATCCAGATGTTCTTCTACTGCCACGGTTCAGAACATAATGCTATTGAGGTGGGTCAGTGTGGCAGTAGTGAAGGAGTAAAAAAAATTACATAAAGTATAATAATATGTTTTTTCAATAGATACTGTAGATACATCTGTTGGCTGAGAAAACATCTGGATGCATCAGTCTCTGGGCTAACCAGCACCCTTCCTTAATGGCTCTATTTTCTCAGACTTGCTACTGCCTGAGACCCCTGGTGGGCTATATTCTAACATCACTGGGGGACACTGTTTGATGCTTTTGAGACATTTTGCAGCTCTTTTTTGCGCCTTATGTACGATCCTGTCTTTTTACTTGTGTACATTCAGTTTTCGTATCCTGGCAGGCGCGCAGTTTTGGCTTTTTTTTGAGCCTTTTAGTTGCAAATGTCTCAATCCGTATGGACATAAGCCACATGGTGGTTATATGCAGGAGTGGACACAAGCCACGCGAGGGGGTTATATACAGGAGTGGGACACAAGCCATGGGAGGGGGTGATATACAGGAAGTGGACACAAGCCATGTGAGGGGGTTATATACCGGAGAGGACACAGCCTGTGAGAGGTTTATATAAAGGAGAGGACACAAGCCATGTGAGGGGGGTTATATACAGGAGTGGACACAAGCCATGTGAGGGGGTTATATACAGGAGTGGACACTACTGTAAAACTTTGGATTGAGGTTGTGTCCGGTATTTTAAGCATTTTGGTTTTGTTTCATTGCATTTTGAAAGACATTTGCAACAGTGAGGAGAGTTGATGTGCCTGATTACATTACTGTAAAATTGCATTTACAAAACGCTCATGTTCACGGCATTATTTACTCATGTGTAACAAATGTAACATATGTGAACACCGTGTGTTACAATGTGCCCCTAAGCTGAAGCGGTTACAGACAGTGCCCCCAGGCAATAACAGTCTATGGTAAAAGTTAGGAAGAGCGATGATATGATCCCCATATAGAGGAGCAGGAGCCCATATGGTAGGTTGTAGACAGGGTGTAGCTGCCAAGGAGGTCCCAGCCAGGAGTAGAGGAAGCACTGCATCTAAGATCCCTGTAGCATTATTTTCCTGTTCCCAGAAAAAACTTCCATCCTAACAAGACAGACAGTGAAGTCCCTATAAACTGAGACAACTCTATGACTGCCTATACAAACCACCAAGGAGGGAGGTCCTTCATCAGGGGTATATGTGACAGAGTGCATGAGAAGATAACATGCTTTAACGTCTAGGACAGTGGTCCATAAAGAGACCACAGTGGTGCATACTGATGACTGCCGCAGTTTAGTGCATGCAGTCACAGGTATTAACAAACACACTTTGCCAATAATCCATAAAATAAAGTAGTATTTAGTAACTGTTTCATGTACTGGTACAGCTGATAATGTACCCTTAGAGGTGTAAAATCTGACCAAATATAAAACATCTGCAGCACTTATAGCATTGACAAATAAGACATTCCATTCATCATTTAATTATAGGTTTATCGGCACAAGTCATTATTGTCGTCTTGTGACAATATTCCATGAGTATGTCAGTAAGTCAGTAAGGGTCATTACATAAACAGGGTAGTCTTTTGGTTTGAATGAGCAGCTATTGTCAGTAACGTAAACTCTTATATATTGAATGAATAGTAAATCATGATTCGGCATCCTAGTAAAGCCAGAAACCTTCATTCACAAAGCAAATGTTTCATTGTCCTATAACATCACTTATTGTTTGTTTTGCTGGTTAAACTATTTGTGCTTAGGACCAACCTAGACACAAAGCCATAAACCCTTGTGGAAGTTGGAAATTTAGTGCATGACATTCTGAAAACATTAAGCGCTACATTTAGCCTGGCAATTTGGCCGTTTTTATTATTGTTACACAGTACACACAGCTGACACCAACTCAACACATGACCATGCACCAAACAGCGCTGCGGTGAGCACCGACAGTAATGACGGAGCGCACTGCTATCTGAATGGTTGTCAGCACCCCCGTTCCCGCAAACGTCATTGGAGGACAATGATCAGTGCTATGGTAGGCTATTAGTGATTATCAGTAAATTGCAATACACTAAAATACAGAAGTATTATATATAAATACAGCATATACTAAAATACAGTATATTGTATGAGCAACTAGACCCTCCAGGGTTTAGTACCCTAGCAGGTCTGAAATAATACTAAATAGAATAATAAAAATAAATTTAAAAAGTTTAAATAACCCAATTCTTTAGAACACATATAAATAAATAAACAGTAAAATCATAATCATGTTAGTATAGCCACATTCAAAAATGCCCGTTCTATCACAATATAAAACAGATTATTCCCTGCGTGAACACTGTAACGAAAAATAGAGCCTAAATGTCGGAATCGCTACTTTTTCTCACGTTTCCCATCCATAAATATCTGAAAATAAAGCAGTAGAAATTAGCATAGTTTCCAAATTGGCATAAATTAAAATGGCCAGTGTGTACCACCAAAAAAAACCACTTACATAGGTTCGTACACAATGCATTAAAAGTTAGTGGCCTTAGAATTGGCAAAGAAAATGTAGACAAATGTGTTTCTTCGCCATGCTTGGATTTTTTTCAGCTTTCCAGTGGAAATAAATTACATAGAATATTAAATAGCACCACTCAAAACGTACATACAAATGGACATACAAATGGACATACCATTGGTCCACCAGATAACAAGCTTTTCGACATCTATTTAAAAGGAAAAAATAAAATAGTTATAGCTTATGGAATGCGGGGAGTAAAAAAACAGAAACGCAAATGCTAAATGGGGCCCTGAAAGGGTTAAAGTAAATCAGTTATAGGTTTTTTCCACACAAACCATCACCCTTGCCTTGTAGGTTTAAGAATATGCATGTCAGGTATACCTCTATTATCTCACCACCTCTCCATCCCTTACAATTTCTATATTTGTTTTCATGCAAAGTATGCAGGCCTCGGCTCAACCAAACTATCCATAGCCTTGCTCCCTCCTTCTTACATTTCCCGAAGCTCTCTTTGATTTCTGTGTGTAGCTTGTACAGCTTCAATGTGGAGAAGGAGGCAGCATACACCAACATCTAAATGCATGTGCAATATTTGAAATGTTTTTGGTAACATCAGTGAATGGAGGTAGTAGGGCTGTGGAGTCAGAAAGCCAAATCTAGAACTCCAACTCCTCAATTCTTAGCTCCAACTCTGACTCCCACATACATGGGGCATGCTTAAGTGATACATTACTGTAATAATACGGCTTTTTATAACCATTATGATACAATAACCAAGTAATTTAGGTAGAACATAATTTTTTTTACTGGAATGCAACTTTAGAACTTTAACTTTAATAAATCGCAATTATGCAAAACAACTTGTGGGATTATTTGCCCGATCCACCAACCTTCACGCCAGTAGGGCGTGAAGAGGAGCGAAAAGGGGGGGGGGGGGCACGGCCGGCCGAGCAGAGGGACATGGCTGGCCGGGAGTGGGCGCCGGCGCGGGGCGTTAGTGTCCCCGCGTGCTGCGCACTCTCTGCTGCGTTTTTTTCTACACCAGGCGCTGCCCGGCTACCCGATACATCAAGAGACGGAAGCCACTTGATGTATCGGGCTGCAAACATGCAGCGGCAGGCTATTCATACCGCGCAGTGCACCAGCGTATGATAAATATGCCCATTGAGTCTATATTTAGTGAGTCTAAAAATGTATTTGTTCTTAGAAACAGTATACCTCCTTCAGATCCTCCTTCATAAATGAACCTAAAGCTGACCTAATTATTTTAATGCTTACGAACAGCCTTTCTAACACGATTTGGGTTCATGACAATGAAGTAACCACACAGGCAATATCTCTAACAATTCTCTGAATATAGAGGACTTGCCTCGTAAACATTAAGTTTTGATGATGATGCTTAAACTTTCAACATTTGGGAACAACTTGCTAGTGTTTTACATAATAATGCTGCATAGTCAAGCTCAGAAGTGCTTGATAACAAGAAGGCTTGGCTTTATACCTATAGTACTTTTCATGTGTGTGTTTCCGTCTCTTGCTTTGAGATGTAACAAAACTGTTTTTCCCTCATATTTTATCTAAAGTGTTTGAATCAATTAGAGCAGCTAACCTCTATAAACCTTAACTCAGAAGAAAAGAAACTAAAAAATACAGCACTATACTAAGAGAACATACACTGGATAATCGTACCTTAAATCCGTTTTTCTGATACTCTAGCAGTTTCAGATAATGCAGCCATTCCTTCCTTTCTGATCTGAGGGGAGGAGCTACACTACTGAGCTCATCTAAACTAAAGAATGCATGAAAAGAC
This sequence comes from Engystomops pustulosus, assembly GCA_019512145.1. Lineage (NCBI taxonomy): Eukaryota > Metazoa > Chordata > Amphibia > Anura > Leptodactylidae > Engystomops > Engystomops pustulosus. Next base: position 140,734,540 of record CM033642.1, on the reverse strand, counting down.
ACAGGAACGCACAGTCTGCTGCAGCTGCCCCCTTCTCCGGGATACACACTGCTTGCAGGGAGCAAAATAAGTGAAATATAACTATTAAACTACAGAAATGAATCAGAATGCTATAAAGCATTATTTACACTCAATGGCCACTTTATAGGTACACCTGTCCAACGCTCGTTAACACTTAATTTCTAATCGCCAATCCATGGCGGCAAACCAGTGTATTGGAATGTAGACATGGTTAGACAATTCCTGCAGTTCAAACCGAGCATCACGTAGGGAAAGAAAGGTGATTTGAGTGCCTTTGAACGTGGCATGGTGTTGGTGCCGAAGGCTGGTCTGAGTATTTCAGAACTGCTGATTACTGGGTTTCACGCAAAACCATTCTAGGGTTTAACAGAATGGTCTGAAAAAGAAAAAACATCCAGTGCGTTCTGTGGGCGGAAATGCCTTGTTGATGCTAGAGGTCACAGAGGAGAAAGGGCAGAAGGTTCGGCTGATGAAAAGGCAACAGTGACTCAAATCGCACCGTTACAACCTAGGTAGACAGAAGAGCATCTCTGAACGCCAGGACATCGAACTTTGAGGAGTGGCTACAGCCGCAGAGACACAACCAGGTTGCCACTTCCTTCAGCTAGAACAGGAAACTGAGGCTACAATTTGTACAAGCTCATCGAAATTGGACAGTAGAAGATTGGAAAAATGTTGCCTGGTCTGATGAGTCTCGCATTTTCTGATGGAGACATAGTCCACAGGACCATGGGAGCCTACATCTGTGGTGTTGTAAAACTTTAAATTTGTTATAATCAGCATCGTTAGACCGACCATTGCAATTGGTAAGTTATTTGTTCCATTTTTCCACTCCTCATTTTTAAAAACCACATTTTTTTATTTTTCTGTTTTTACAGAGCAATAACAGGGATTATTTTATGTGTACCAGAATGGTACTTCCTCGTGAGCCGCGTTTTTTTGGTCAATTAGTTTTTACAAGCTTTATTTGAGCCTGTTGCTCCAAACAACAGCTTTATTTATTCTTTGGGTGTAGGTAGATCACTAGGAAAAGAGACAACAAATTATAATTAAGGTGAACTATATTTTCATAAGTTATTAAAAAAATTAAAACTATGTAAAAAAAAAAATCTATATTCTTTTATATTTTGCCCCTACCATGATGTAATAGTTTTTTTACTTGGCATACAGACATGTTTAAAATGTAATTTGTTGTGGGATGTGATTATTAGACATGTAATAGAGCGGATTTTGGGATGCAACAATATCTAAAGCATGTTTATCACTTTTTATTTGTTTTTTTATTTCTACATCAGTTCTAGTTTTTTTTATTTTTACTGTTTTACTACTTTTTAGAACCCCCAAGGGTAACTTCTAGCCCTTGGGGTCGGATCATTCCTTTTATACAGTGCAAAAACTCAGGAGGTGCAGTGTAAGGAGAATTGGCAAGGAATTTATAGCAGTTCTTGCAGTATGCCTCAGACACCGTTATAGTTCTTGCCCAATGCTCCTGAAGTCTCATACAGACTTCAGGCTGCAGTGGATATGGGTGTCAACACTGATGAAATCACAGGCAGTGGCAATCTATCCAAAATGGAGGCGCCCACATGCCCCACAATCAATAATCCCGGCTGTCAGCGGTGCTGGGTGTTGACTGCTATCATGCAGCCAATACCCACCATGTATGAAGAGGCTCAGCCCATGTGTCTCTTCATATATCCTTAATGGCATTATGTGCTAGGGGAGTTAATGGATCATCACATTATCACTAATACCTGGAACAAAGCTCCAAGTTGAGACATAAATTGGCATAATAGAAGTTGGCAAAGTCTTAAACTCAGAATAGACTAGACTTAGTCTAAAACTACATACAGATTCATCACCAGCATTAGACTTGTAAAATATATCTGTGTAACATAGAATTCTTACTTTGCCACAGGTACACATTATCCATCTACTGTAACTTCACTAGGTTTTATAGCTTGTATTCCTGTATCTGCTTACATGCATAATATTTATTTATATATATCTTTTCTGTAACCGTGAGATCAAGTTATATTATCTTCCTGCTCATGGTAACATGTCACCAGGAATGTCAGTTTTAGCTGTGGACAATAGCCTTTGACTTTAAATTGCCCTTATTGCATTCTGATGGTTTCAGTACTTTATGAAAGAATATTTGACATTACCTGGCTACTGCCAGTACCATTCAGAAGTCAGGGGGACAACTGTGGGGCAGCTCCAAATGCTTGAGTCAGAGCTGTGCCCACATTATAACATGCGATGTTGTGTTGGCACGCTCTAAGTAAAGGTGCATACAAAAAAAAGTTGGTGCACTCTGTCGGAACAGGGTAGGTTGCGACAGATTCAAAATGAATGGTGCATTTAACATATAGTGTCCGACAGATTTGGTGTGCATGCTCTATGTTAAAGGTGCAGCACAAAAATAATTGGGGCGCTCTGTGGAGCAGTGCATAAGTGTGCAGATTCATGAAGAACGTGGTTCCGCAATTTGTCATGAATCTGGTGCACCCTGGTACGTTCACCGGCAAAACTGCACCTAGTAGTTTTTTATTAATATCTGGGCCACTGTTGTACTGTGACATCTCAATATTTAACACTGGTTCATTCAATCACTCATTGGGACCCACCTGTGTGTATGTATTCATAAGCTGATACATCATTGTCTTTATTACATCATGACATCAATAGTATGCATTATCAAACTACTTTTGAACTTGCAAACTTCATTTGTAATTGAGACCCCATTCCAAGTAATTAATATGTATACATTTAGAGTTAGGTAATAATAGTAAAGTTTTGGAGGAACCCTTTTGTAGCAACTGATGGGAATCAACACAATTGTTCTAAGGCTCTAAATGTTCTCTCTCAACACTTGCTTTACTCTTGCAAGCTTCAGGTAGCAAAGCCACACCCTTACAAAGTTTATGCGTGTCCCTATAGGTGCTGCAAAGTTGCCAATGTACTAAAAATAAATTACTAAAAGAAGAGAGTAACACCACCGTTTTTAACCATATAAAGGTAGACATTTCTGAATAAAAATAAATATAAATATTTGGACTACGTATTAGAAGTCACATGTTAGAATAAACAGGACAATGTTCAAGAAGAAGCCATTGAGCTTTAGAGATGAATACATCTTATGCTAATACATATTTTGGGGTGGGGATATTTTAATTTTTTCATGCAGAAACTATTAGATAGAAAAAGTATTGCTTTGTACAGTTTTTTGTGTATTTTGTTAGATGATACCACATGGTATTGATTCTCTGTCTCATCTTTAAATGTGCAACATATCCAGTTGCTGGTTAATGCCTAAAATGTTGGTGATCTCTAAACAACAAGCTATGGTATACAGTGGGTATAATTATTTTATGTCTCTGCCATAGAGTGGCGAACTTGCAATACCGTGACCTATGTCATGCTATAATTGCTGACTATCCATTTCTTATTGACCAAAATCTGTCCTTGGATTGTTCTATGAAATGAGAATAATGACTTCCAGGTAACCAAGTCATCTAACGCAGAAGATATGAATGTACCTGTCTTGTTGTAGAATGTCCTTGAAAAGTCCACTAAAAACGCAGATGTGACACTGAAATATGTGGCACTTTTTTTCCGCAAAGTAATGGTGACCCCAATCCTTATTTATTACATTAACACTATCGGTTATTCATATTGCAATCTTATAAAATCACCCAAACATATAACTATGTTTTATATTTATCTTCTTCTTTTATAAGGTTACAGTATCTGGTCAAAGAACATCATGGGTCGTGTGGGACCACATTTATCATAGTTTGGTCTCTCTGAGGGTGAATTTAGAGACTTTTGGCGGCTAGTTTTTGCAACCTTATGTATGATCCTGTCTTTTTACTTATGATACCAACGATTCAGTTTTCCTAACCCTGGCAAGTGCAATATTTTGGCTTCTTCTTTTGAGACTTTTTGTTGCAAATGTCTCAAATCCACATGGACACAAGTCACGTGTGGGGCTATATCACGGAGTGGACCCTACTGTTGTTTGGGTTTCCAGTGTTGCCTTTTTATGCATTTGACCTCTTACCCCGCGCGAGGGTGGATTTTCCTATTACGCATTACTCGTTACATTTGATTCCAACGCATAGTATGCAATCTTAACACATGCATTAATGTGGCCTTTATATTGCGTTTTGTAAATGCAAATGTAACATGAATGAAATAAGGCAAATCACCTCTCCTCCGCGTCTGTTTCAATTAGTTTCAAACAAATGCATTATAAAAAGCCATTAAAACCGCTACGTGTGACCTCACCCTTAGAAGTAACCATTAAAAAAATGCAAAAACAAAACATTTTGACAAAGAGGTTACTGTGCAACAATGTGAAACAGTTAAAGCATGTGAATAATTACTTTACATGTTAAAATGGGTCCATGAAAAAAATTCCTTTGCACCTGCCCTGGACCAGGGCAGAATAACCAAAATTGGCGCAAAAATGGCCCAAAAACTGCAAAAGTGCATGGAACATCAGGAAAACTAAGATACATGCAGCACACTGCCAAAGGTGCAGACCTAGGAGTACTTGAAAAGAAAATAGTTAAAGTCACAAAAATGGCACAAAATTGGCAAAAGTCGCTAAAATTAGACAATTGTTCTAGCTCTGAAACTATGATACATGTGCCCTGTATGAGTGAAATTAAATTTGTATTGACCTTTATCATAAACCCGAAATAATATTTTAGGTTCTGCAATAAAAAGCTGTAAGTTTGGGCCCAAAAACATGGGAAGTTTGAAATTGACTGCACAAGGGTAGTTCACATATATATTTGTTGTATTTAGTCAGTCAAACTCAGGCCAAACTTAACATTAGCTCTCTGCAAAACTAACAAATGGAGTTAAGTCACGTCTTCCTGCCGTTCAATTTATCCCGCAATATAATCACTCATGATTTTTAACCTGCTAGACATGACTATTTGCTCAACTCTTACCCACTGTGTGTTAAAATTTTTACAACACTCACGGGCCACAATACTGATTCTCAAGGGATCCTTGTGTTTAGTTTGCACCTGGGACCTAATGGAACCTTTATGTGTTGGCTAGCTGTGTCTTTCCTATTATAGTCGTGTACGTGTACCTGTAACCTGGCCCTGGTAGGCTCCTGGGAGAATCATGTGTTTTTTGTATGATGTTGCCTTCTAAAAAAAAAATGAAATACAATAAAAAAATAAAACCCCAGTGTTCATTATAGGAGGTTGTAAATGTGATATTGTATTAATTTGGAGAAATGTAGAGAATAGATGACATCCTCCTCCCAATGAGTCGTGAAGTTGGGTGGCCAGGGAGTGTATAATTTCGAATTTAAAACATTTCCTGTATTCCCTTTTATCATGTTAAAGGATTGTCACGGTTTATCTGTGATGCATGCAGTACTCACAGGATAATTGGATTCTACTAGAGTAGGAGACAACACAGAGTTCGGTCTATTGTGGGTACTCAGATGAGCAACTGTACCTCATTTGAAGGTAATGACCCCTGGTTTCACTAAAGTATAGATCAATTATCCTCCGCTAACACTCTCTAGGAGGAGCGTGCGAAATCGTATGTATGTCATTAGCTTTTTTCTATTACCACGCAAAAACACCTATAAAAATTATTGTTTACTTTGATAAATTGAAAGCAAAGCAACAAATAAGTTGCATTGCTTAATGGACTAGTATTTGCAAACACGGTACTACTTACTGCAAATGTAGCTGTGTATAAAAGGCACATTTTGGCGGCCCCTTCATTTGCCTGGTGGCATCTCCTGACATATATAAGCACACAATATGGATACATAATTATACTGACTTTCTTTTTCTCTCTGTTCAGTTGTATTGGTAATTCTGGGATCAGGTTTTTGATTTAATCAAATATCGCATTACACCCTTCTAATATCAATCGACTCACTCAACCGGAATGCCTTTACATATCAAGGTGAATTTTCAGATGTTTTCTCATGACACATTGATATAGTAGTTGAAAATTTAAGTGATACATTTGCGTTTCATTATGAAAAAAAAAAAATTTGCAAAAGTTTGAAAAAATTCTTCATTTTCAAAGTTTGAAATGTTCTGCTTTCAAGCAAATAGTAGAGTATCCAAAAAGCTTGTCCTCTAATTTTCTGGGACCATTAGTGGAACTAATTTTTATGAAAATCGAGACAAGACGTTTTGAGGGACCAATCGCTTTCAAGTGACCTTGAAAGGCCTAAAATATTGGAAAACCTAATTACCCCACATAGAAAATAACACACTCTACGCATGTAAAATAACTTATTAACCCTTAAGGTTTCACAGGTGTATAAAACAAAATGGAAGTGCGATTTGGAAACTTAAAATTTTTTGGAAAACTATATTTATTAGGGCCACCATGAATAAATGCTCTACAAATTGGTGGTACTCACGTTATTCTCCCATATGTGGTGGTAAACTGTTGTATGGCGGGATGGCCATTCAACGCCATTCAGGCAGTTTGCAATTGTCACTAGTACAGGCTATAAAATGTATATTTTTTGGTAATGTGAAGATATGAGGAGCAGTATTATTTGTGGGATAGGAACAATCGTTTAATAATCATTTGGGAGTCTATAGCTTATTACAAAATTTTATTACAATTTCAAAGGAAGAACATCCAAAATCATCAATTTTTATTTTGGATTTTCATAGTACTTTTTTTTGCCACTCACCGTAACATAAAAATAATATTCACTATCATTGCGGTAATACCTGATTTACATAGTTTTTCAAATCTTATGCTTAATTTTACTTAGCAAACCAATATGGAGAAATCGCATTTCTTTTGTATGGAAAACTTTTCATAGGCATTAAATGTATTTTTCCTGTTGACGAGTATGGTTGAGTGCTTATTTTTTGTTGAGTCATTCTTTTTAGCCATGTCCATTTATGCGGACCGAGACTTTTTTATACATTTTAGAACATTTTTTGTGAGAGTATTTATGAAAAATTCTATATTATGTGTTTTTTTTGTGAATGTTGTACACCGTTACATGTGCGGGTGTCAATATTTCTTTGGATTTATTGTGCAGATTAATATGGAACGGTGATGACCAAATATGTATGTTTTTTTTGGTGTTTGTATACTTCCTTTCAATTATTATTTATTATAAAATGTTTTTACTTAAAAAAAAAAAAAATTCTACAACTTGAGCGTAGAACTTGGGCATGGTTCATTTGTGATGACCCAGCTCCAGTTTAGCTAAGCCAGGTCCTGCCAGGAGGTAGAACCCGCCAACAAGAGGACCCCGGTAGCTCAGGGCACAACTGTCGCAGGATGGATCAGACCACCTGATAAGCTCAATCGAGGGGGAACGGGAGAGGAGGTTTCAATCCAAAGGGAATACATTTACGTCCGCAGTCATGCTGATGGGCGTGAAAGGGGTTAAACAACCGAGATCAGAGTTTCATTAGTTCATTTTATGGGTTGTGATCACACAGCCTTGCAATGCACTTGTGTAACCCGATGTCCAGTAAACTTCGTTTCTGATGGCACTGCCATAGAAAGGCGGACCTGTCAGAAGAAGTACCCTATCTTGCATTTAGAGGTTTATATGATTTTTTGGATTAAATTACATTACTATTAAGATGTTGATTTCTTTCCTGTACTAGATATCTGTCATATACGTATTTGGTGTTATTTCTTGATGTCATTGCCTGCATGTATATTATTGCCTGCAATCGAATGTCTAGATGCCTTTTGTGTAGGCTGAGGGCCATTTTAAAAACCACTGTAGGCATGATGTGCAGAAGAATGCTAAATAGGAGATCATTTTCTCATGGTTCTCAAAAATATAGCCTACTGATGTAGCTGACTGAGCCTGAGAAAGCTGGTTCTACCATGATAATACTTTTTGATAAAACTACTTTTTAAACTATTTTTTGGAATTTCTAAAATACTGGTCTTTATTAAAGTAGTTATATTATTTTTCTATTCAAACAGTTTTTTTAAATAGCAACTTGAAATCGAGATAAACATTGGCATGACAATAGCATGACAGTATAATAGCAAGACAGTATACAATAAGATAAGAAATCACATACTACTTTTTGAGAGATCCTGGTTTGGAAAATTCTGCCATTGGGATGAACGGTTGGCCATGCACAAAAGAGGCTCTGGGAAGTCAGTCAAAGGTTTCCACAACTTCCCAGTTCCTCAACTTTGATTCCATAAATAACCAGGAAATTTGTGAGAATCAAAATGTTCATGAATTAGGATTGATTCCACTTCGTCCAATTCAATTCCCTCTCCTAAACATGGCAAATATTTTTAAACTGTTATATTTTTAGTACGAGGCAGTCCCCAGGGTTACATCACAGATAGGTTCCATATGATTTGTCTGAAGTTGAATTTGTATGTAAGTCAGAACTGTATAATTTCAAAATTGTAGCCCGAGCGAGATTATTTTTGGTCTCCGTGACCAATTTCAATTTTAAAAATGTTGTGGTTGTCATAAGAACCAGAATAAACAATAAAGCTTCATTGCAGACACCTTTATAAACTCCTACAGTGATTATGATAGTACAGTGAATTGCCAAAATCCAGAGGTCCGTTTGTAACTAGGGGTCGTATGTAAGTAAGGTGTTATTTAAGTAGGGGACCGCCTTGTACATATATATGAAAATAATTTCAAGCATACTGTAAAATTCAAACAATATCCTCTACTAATAACTTTTAATCTATAAGAGACTGTTTGATATGACGATGGTAACAGCAGGGGAAATACACATTTACCTGGTGTAAAAGGCCAAAGTATTCAACTCAAATGAATGAGGACTGTATGAAAAAGGTTACGTTGAGTGTTTTATTTCCTATGACTAAAACAGTTGTACAAAACCCTTACATTATTCTTTAAAATCATCAAAATCCTCACCACAATCCAACAAAAAACTCTTTGGCATCTCTGAAACTAAAATGTAATTTGATTACCTCGATTTTTGGACCAGCATCAAGATCTCAACAGAAATGTATTTGCAAAAATGCCAAAGAGAGTTGCTATAAGATATGTCCCACTTCCCACAAAGATAAACTGCTACTCAAAACCATCACCATGTGAAGGTTGGTTATATTATTTATATTTGCATTTGCTCAGGGGTATGGTAACCAGCAGAGAGAATAAAATGTAAGAAATCATAGGATCGACAGCAATGTGTGACTTGCAAACCGACTGACAAGAATTTTTCTGTCTTTAAGCACATACAGACCAATCTGGAAGCTCTGCGTGCAGTCATGTCACATTAAACTTCTGCTGCTGGGAACTTGGGCACGGACCTACAAGTTTTACCCTCACAAAGGAAAGAGCTGACATCGAAGCTTAAAAATTGCATACTTTAGTGAGAAAAGATGCCTTGATTTTCTGAAAATATCTGCACCAGATAGCTGATATATGATGACAAAATAGGTGACAAGTGTGTGAGTCTTTCATAGTATGAAACAACAGGGGATATTGAATTTGACAGCTGCTGTCTTATTCAGTCCTGCAATAGATGCAGGGTGGCTAGCTCGTAATTTAAGAATGTTTACATTTGCATACAAATGCTGCTTCAATGCTGAAAATTAGACATTCGTAATCATTCATCTTTGGGAAACATATTCCCTTCTGAAAGGTACTTAAAGTTCTCCCAGCTAAGATCTACCAGGATCAAAGAAAACACTACTCTCATAAGCGCAGACAAAATATCGTCTTACATTATTAAATAATCAACTCAGTCTGTCTCTTGCAGTTCCCTTTTCCCAGAAATTCTACTATTCTGTTGCAAAATTAAAAACATCAAAATGTCAAAAACCAAGGCCCGTTAATGAACAACGAACAGTTACATCAGAGTTCAATCTGTTTGAGTATGTCAGGTTTGTCACACACCTTTTTGATCAGTTTTTACACATTTTCACGCACGCACATACAACATGTGTGAAAAATAAAGATTTCTGTAGTTCTATCTTTGTCAAATGATCAGTGAAAAATGCAGTGCACTTGCCATATATCTCAGAGTGGAATGTGTTTTTGATGCGTCTTATAGACTTGTACAGGGTGCAATATATGCATGTTATATGCAAAAGAAGAGCGTTCGCACGGGGTTTTCCCAAAATGTAACCAAAAGTCTGCATTGATGACATGCCAGTGTCAATGCGTAACCGTAAACTTATTTGCAAGCCACATGCGTATAATGCACTCTGAGTTTTTCACAAGTACAAAAGAACTTAGAGAAAAACACACTGCAATTCCCATTTAGTCAAAATTTTGATTGCCTAAAGGATTGTTAGGTCAAACACAGCGATAGCGTTCCAATGGATTGTCAAGAAAGATACTTATCACATTGATTCTGAGGTCTACTTTGTAAGCAGTATTAGCAATTATGGAAGCAGTTTAGTATATATGTCACATTAGGGAAATAAGTAAATCATGTGCTTACTTTCTTCTGATTTATTACAATAAAATTGACAAGAGGGAAAGAAAAGTTTCCCAAGTTGTGGTACAAATGCTGTTTTGGACTTTCCATTTTGCAGAATGAACAAAAACGAGAGACTGTTGCACCAAATTCAATGAATGCTAGATGTTCACAATAGGACTAATTCATGATATTGCAACTTTCCATTCGGCACAAGTTTTTGGCGCAATTGACTCTAGTCCATACCCTGGTCTATAAAGTCACTTTAATGAATCTAACGGACAGAACAACTCTAAGAACTGTTGAAAGGAGCATACTATGTAATTCCCCCAGTATGTTTGTCTACTTACCATCCTACACTACACATGGATGGCTTTACAATACTCTTGTAACACACCTCAATGGGATTTCAAACCATGGACCTTGAATTTGAGTTTTGGCAAACAACCTTATTTCCAGGCATTTAAAGTGCTTTCTATGATTTCTGGTGTTCTGCACATGCCCCAAGGAGTCCATTCACACTAAACTCGACCTGTGCGCACACAGTACAAGAGGCAGAAAGGATAAACCGGGTCAGCAACAACAGGAGCAAACAATGACAAAATCAAGACCCTATATGGTAATAGAGGTTTAAGCCAGAGGATAGGTACAGAAGAGAATTAGAAAAAGAACAAGTGTGAATAAGCCAGGAAATACAATTAACCAATAACCTAAGTAGTGACTTATAGAGAGGTTAACCCTGCCCCAGGTGAAAAGAGCAGGTAATTACAGACAAACAGGTCCACAGTAATCACTATATGCGCAGTTGCCTGTGTTATATGCAGGGTGCATCAGATTTAAACGCTTTTTTGGTGCACCTTTAACATGGAGATCAGACCACACTTCTGTTGGACACTGCATGGTAAGTGTGCTGCAGTGGCGCACGGTCCGAAGCCCCTTTTTGTGCAGAATTTTGAGTTGCGTTGGTATAGTAGGCAGCCGTGACACAAATTAGTTACGTGCAACCCATATGTGACAGGACATTTCTTAAAATACATGTGCAAGTAGTTTGCACTAGAAAGAGTGTGCAGAGAGAGAGATTGTGGCAGAAACAGATCAGCCAACCACTAGCCACAGCCCGTTTAGAAAAAAAAGAATAACAGAAAAATAACCAAAAAAACCAACATCTCCCAACCTATTAGCGCAGACCAAGGAAGAGGCAGACTGTAAAGGACATCTGTCATGTAAACTATATGAAGAGCATTCTTAAAATTAATGCAGTATTGATCAATGTTATCATCCTACGATCCTCTAAACAAAACAAGTATTTTATCGCACCCTGTTTCCCCAAAATAAGACCGTGTCTTATATTAATTTTTGCTCCTAAAGAGGCCCAAGTCTGATTTTCAGTGGATGTTCTATTTTTCCATTAACAAGAATTTACATTTATTGTTGGAACAAAAAATCTACTATTTCTAACATCTTAAAACTCTCCAAACTCTGAATTTCCTGCTGAATTTCTGTTGTGACTCCATTTCTATTAGAATCGTTGAGCCCAATATCTCATGTTTGGTAAAAGCATTTCCACTAAATGGACCCTTCTATCCTGGTAGCTGGCTGGGATCACATTTGCAGCACAACAGCCAGTGATTTTAATTCCAATTCTTCCCCATTCACCAACCTTCTGCATCATCATAAAGATTACTAATACTAAGTATGGTGTGGGTTGGGGTGGGGAAACTTCGCAATGACTGTCACTTGGTTTAATTTCAGGGGAGGCCTTATTTTATAGCCTAAACAAAATTGTACTAGGTTTATTTGGGGGGATGTCATTTTGGGAAACAGGGTAGTTTATAGAAAGCAAGATTTTGACACCAAACCAGCCTATGGAAAGTCAGTCATTTTTTTCATCATCTTCTCTTTGTCTAATTTTTAGATTAGCCAAATTAGGATAGGATGTCAGGGCTCTCTCCACCCTTGTCTTTACTTTATGATACATGGAAAAAAGATTGGAAAAGCAATCTGTAGTAGCAATTAGGATTTTTGGTTGAATATATTTTACTTAGTTCTTTTTCGCATTGAATTTACATCATACTGTACATATTTGCTCATTGTTTCTTGTGTTTTATTGTTGATCTCGAGGGTCACAAGTTGTAAGCCTTTGGTCATGTTCATGAGATGCTTGAAGAAATCCATGTACAGTCATTAAGCAGCCCCTATAAACAATGAGAAGTGATGGTGCATTGAGGAGGTTTGTTAAATTCATCCAACCATAAGTTGGTAAAGAAAGGGACCAACTGTCCCACACGTTTTCTGAAAAATTGTGGCCACGTCCCCGTTTATGGTTTTCTTCCCGTTTATTTACAGTAACAATAAAAATAAGAAGGCTCCAGGAATAAGCGTTCCAGTTTTATTGTATATGTTGCTGTCTTGTACTGAATATATGTTTACACAAAGTGATGGGAATACAATATAAAACTAATGTAGTCATCGGGATAAGAGCTTCACAGATCACTTCTGATTTTGATTAAATAGGAAATTGAACATTAAAATGCCAGTGTATGTAAATTCAGGGCTGTGTTCGAAAGGAAGGTTATTGGTAAAACCTGTTATGGTATACTGGAAAACATTATTGGTTTTTTATTTATTTATAATGACATATCAAATAGGAATTTGGGGATATTCTATATTCAGATGACTGCATCACTCGTACATTATTGACATACATAAAAGTCATATGTTTATAGGTATCCACTCACTGCTTTTGGTGTTAGCACGTCCTTACTGCATCTACGTAGATTCGCATGTGTGGGAATCTAAGTTGGCAGTATGGTTTGTCTCACACAAACAAACATGTGGACATTTTCTTGGGGGTGTTCTGCCTGATAACTTTGCAGCAGTATACCATTTGATACGTGGGGACCACAATAATAAGTCATACCCATTAAGTTAAATGTTTAATTAAAAAGACAATCAGCTCGTTTGGTCAATCTTCATAACTAATCTGATGATCATCCTTGTCAAGTCCATTACTTAGAGAGTATTGAAGATTTTCAGCTGTTCTATTGCAGCTATTTTGTAAATTGGTATAAATTAAATATAAATCACTAAAAACGGATTATAGAAATGCATATAAAGTGTTGTCACATGTGAAAAGCATAATTGGTACAGAACATGAACAATCGCAGTAGGACGAATATAAAAAACAAGCTTAAATGGAAGGGTTGCTGTACAGGAATACATATCAGAGAACATAAATCTTATTTTAAGATAATTCTATTTGCTCAAAAAAAGGTTTCACAAGACCCGAGTTTACGTGTTATGCACCATGATGATAATACTGTATAACATGCCGTGGGTTAACTTTACAGATGTTCCATCAGTAACAAAGTGGACAGGCTTTTTATTATGTATAAGCCACATTTATGAAATGTGAGTTTTTCACAACCTTTAAAAAATTGTGGCATTCTTGCTCAATGAAGAACTGTTTGACATGTCAAGTGAAAGAATTATAAGTATAGCAGTCACATTTGATTGTGTGTGTCCCTTACTTTCCCAATTAAGCTTTTGGTAGCCAGTTATACCCCCCTACTATTTCATTTCACTTTCATGACTCCATGACTCAAAGACCAGTAGTAGTCAACTTATGTAGTTTTACTTCTTTTTTGCAGGGCAGTTTTCAGAGATACCCTGGTAGGTAGTTAAATCACAGATCTATTCCCTTAGTTTGATCAAAACAGTAATACAAAACCAATTGTTTTGGTAACGTGCTTTGGTACAGTGTGTGTGTATATTAATATATATATATATAGATATATAAATATATATATATATTCTCTCTTTTGTGGGAAAACACCAAAATAATATATAACAAATTAAACAGATACACACACATCTATATAATATATATATATATATTATATATATATATATATACTCGTGTTATACTGTGTATATCTGAGTTTTCAGCACAAAAACATGTGTGAAAAAACCTCCACCTGTTAACACGGGTCAATGATAAGAAAAAAAAAAAATGAATACTCACCCTCTGCTGTGGTCCCCATTGTTCCCCGCGGCTCCTGGCGGCTCCCGATCTCTGTCGCGGCTCCGGGTGTGCTCCCCGTTGTCTCCATTCTGTCTTTTATCTTCCCTAGCCGGCAGATGTCTCGTCCATGGGATCTGCCGCGGCCGCGCACCACTCTTGATGCGCACTGTCGCCGCTGATGACATCAATCACTAGCAAGGCGGACATGTGGCATCACAGTGTGCGACGGCGAGCAGATCGATGGAGGGACTCTGCCAGCTAGAAAGAAGAATGCTAATGGGGCAGGCGAGTACTACATGGGGCAGGCTTAAGATAAGGGGCAGGCATGGAGGCGATACGGGGGGGCAGGCGGTGGGGTGAAAGAATAATATATACCATATATATATATATACGTAATACATATCACTATATTATATATGATATATAATGTAATATAATATTATACATTCCCATGAAAGAAAATTTCTCACATCTCAATCCCCTGTTTACACAAGTAAAGATCATTTAACCCTTACTTTACAAGTGTTACTACGTTTTTTTGCGTGTTTTAGCTCCTATCATCCCTAGGCTGCTCAGTGAAAGATCCAGGGGATGGGTGGGGCCTCTGGGCCTTCTAAGCAGATAGACATTATGATACCCTAGTTCTGTGGGGGTGACAATGTGGTTAGATTATCAGGGTACAGGTTATATACACTTTATTCTTGTCTGTTGAACATTGTACAGTGCACACTGACACATAGAGAGATGAGGACATGTGAGAGGAGAGATGCATGAGATGCATTAGATTACACAGAGGCATCACAGACAGAGGCTGATAGACTTTTAACACTGTTATCACTATGTGGCTCACAGAGATGTGCCTGTCTCCTCTCTTTCCCCGAATCAATTATCTCCTTGTAATTTGTAGTTTTGGCGGCCTCTCTTGCTGTCATGGTGTCCTGGCAGAAAGTGATCAGTGTGAGGTCTGTGTAGTGGGCGTGGCTACAGGCAAACAGCAGATAAAGACAGAAATCTCATCTGCATGCTGTCACATACAAATCTAAGATGGCTGCCCCGACCCTAAGTCTGAAGTTAACAGGTTTGTGGGAGGGAATCAAAAAATGTGCAGTACTTTTAGAGAAAGGGTTGGACTTAAATTTAAAAAACTGTGAAATACCATAATTTTGTTAAACAGTGATGAATTAGAGAATGGTTATTTGTTATCCTAAGTATATATGAGAAACTGTCTTCGTGAATACCCTTTAATTCTGCACATTATATAAAAGCACCAGGGGTCTAGAGCTGGTCTTTATCCACATATAGATCAATACACCCCCCAAAAAAAGAGGAGAAGGACCAAAATATGGTAAAGTAGACAATCTTCATTGATTCAGATACGTTCTAAAAATCGCCTCTACAAATCAGATACACCACATGATGATTAAAAGATAAATATAATCAATGAGCTCAAGACACCCCAAAAAGTGTCCACATATGTCAATAAATGTTATAGCCTGTACAATGGAACAACGTATATTTTCTCTGAATAGCGCTTCCCCATTGCCCTGTGGTATACCCATGTAGCAGTTTACTACCACATATGAGGAATTGAGTAGCAAACTTTGCAGGCATTTTGACATTTTATCCTTTCTGAATGTGGAATGTTTTTGGAAAATACATTTAGTCCAGAAAAACTGTATCAAACACTAATACACAAACAACAAAAACAGTAAAATAAACCAAGTGATTTTTTTGGTGACTGGTTTTTGGTATAATCAGTTCAAGGGCAATATTAAGGTTATATACAGTGTGTGTGTATATATATATATATATATATATTGCACTTCTATAATGTTTTAACACTTGTGAAACACTTAAAGGGTTAATAAACTTAAAATAAAAGTGGAGGGTGTAGCTCAGTGAGACTGATAATATTTTAATCCAACTTTACCAAATAACAGAGGTATTCAATGCAGAAAATCCCTTTAAGAAACAAATGTGAATCTATTTCTTTTCTCCTTCATGTACCCATGTATCCAGTGACTTGTCTTATTGACTTATGTAATCAAAAGTGACATTGCATTCTCCATGCAGTGAGGAACACTTCCGCCATACATTGAGGAACTCTACTTCAATTCAGTGAGGTACACTACCCCCATACAGTGAGGAACACTACTCACATACAGTGAGGAACACCTACCCCCATGCAGTGAGAACACTACCACCATCAGTGAGGAATACTACCGCCATACAGTGAAGAACACTCCGCCATACATTGAGAACTCTACTGCAATTCAGTGGATACACTACCCCATACAGTGTGGGACACTACCGCCATACTGTGAGGGACACTAACTACATCCTGTGAGGGACATTACCCCCACACAGTGAGGGACACTACCCCCATACAGTGAGAAACACTACTCACATACAGTGAGGACACTACCGCCATACAGTGAGGAATGCTACCGCCATACCATGGGGAATACTACCACCACCAGTGATAAACACTACCGCCATACAGTGAGGAATACTACCGTCATACAGTGAGTATTACTACCGCCATACCATGAGGAACACTCACCCCTTACAGTGGGGACACTACCTCCATACAGTGAGGACCACTACCTTCATACAGTGAGGAACATACCCCCATGCAGTGAAGAACACTACTCACATAGAGTAAGGGACACTACCTCCATGCAGTGAGGACACTTCCGCCATACATTGAGGAACTCTACTGCAATTCAGTTAGGTACACTACCCCCATACAGTGAGGAACCTACTCACATACAGTGAGGGACACTACCTCCATGCAGTGAGGAACACTGCCGCCATACAGTGAGGGCACTACCGCCATACAGTGAGGAATTCTACCGCCACCCTACAGTGATGAACACTACCCCCATACAGTGAGGAACACTACCCCCACTATAACGAGCAGTTGGACAGGTGTACCTAATAAAGTGGCCAGTGAGTGTAAATAATGCTGTTATTAGCATTCTGATTCATTTCTGTAGTTATAAGAGTTTAATTCACATTATTTTGCTCCCTGCAAGCAGTGTGTAGTCCCGGGAGAAGGGGGCAGCTGCAGCAGACTGTGCGTTCCTGTGTCTTTTCATGCATTCTTTAGTTTAGATGAGCTCAGTAGTGTAGCTCCTCCCCTACAGATCAGAAAGGAAGGAATGGCTGCACTTATCTGAGAACTGCTAGAGTGATCAGAAAAACGGATTAAGGTACGATTATCCAGTGTATGTTCTCTTAGTATAGTGCTGTATGTTTTAGTTTGCTTTTCTTCTGAGTTAAGGTTTATAGAGGTTAGCTGCTCTAATTGATTCTATACACTTTAGATAGAATATGAGGGAAAAACAGTTTTGTTACATCTCAAAAGCAGAGATACGGAAACACACACATGAAAAAGTACTATAGGTATAGAAGCCAAGCCTTCTTGTTATCAAGCACTTCTGAGCTTGACTATGCAGCATTATTATGTAAAACACTTAGCAAGTTGTTCCCAAATGTTGAAAGTTTAAGCATTCATCAAAACTTAATGTTTACGAGGCAAGTCCTCTATATTCAGAGATTGTTAGAGATATTGCCTGTGTGGTTACTTCATTGTCATGAACCCAAATCAGTGTAGAAAGGCTGTTCGTAAGCATTAAAATAATTAGGTCAGGCTTTAGGTCATTTATGAAGGAGGTGAGTGCCTTGAACGTGGACATGGTTGTGTTGCCAGAAGTGCGGTTTGAGATAAGTCAGAAACTGCTGATCTACTGGGATTTTCACGCACAAACCATCTCTAGGGTTACAGAGAATGTCCGAAAAGAGAAAACATCCAGTGAGCGGCAGTTATGTGGCGGAAATGCCTTGTGAGCCCAGAGTCAGAGGAGAATGGGCAGACTGGTTCGAGCTGATAGAAAGGCAACAGTGACTCAAATCGCCACCCGTTACAACCAAGGTTGCGAAGAGAGCTCTGAATGCACAGTACATCGAACTTTGAGGCAGATGGGCTACAAGCAGCAGAAGACCACAACCTTGTGCCACTCCTTTCAGCTAAGAACAGGAAACTGAGGCTACAATTTGCACAAGCTCATCGAAATTGGACAGTAGAAGATTGGAAAAATGTTGCCTGGTCTGATGAGTCTCGATTTCTGCTGCGACATTCGATGGTAGGGTCAGAATTTGGCATCACCCACAGGCCACCAACGATGCTCTATGGATTGAGATCTGGTACTGTGGAGGCCATTTGAGTACAGTGAACTCATTGTGCAAAAATGTCAAGAAACCAGTCTGAGAGTGATTCCAGCTTTATGACAAAGCGCATTATCCTGCTGAAAGTAGCCATCAGATGTTGGACATTGTGGTATAACGGGATGGACATGTCAGCAACAATACTCAGTAGGCTGTGGCGTTGCAAACGATGTTCATTGGTACCAAGGGGCCCAAGAGTGCCAAGAAATATTTCCCCACACCATGACACCACACCACCAGCCTGAACCGTTGATACAAGGCAGGATGGATCCATGTTTCATGTTGTTGTGCGCCAAATTTAACCCTACCATCCGAATGTCGCAACAGAAATCGAGACTCATCAGACCAGGCAACGTTTTTTCCAATCTTCTACTGTCCGTTTCAATGAGCTTGTGCAAATGTTAGCCTACATTTCCTGTTCTTAGTGAAAGGAGTGGCAACCCAGTGTGGTCTTCTGCTGCGTGGCCCATCTGCCTCAAAGTTGACGTACGTGCGGGCAGAGTGCTCTTCTGCCTACCTTGGTTGTAAGGGTGGCGATTTTGAGTCACTGTTCCTTTCTATCAGCTCAACCAATCTGCCCATTTCCTCTGACCTCTGCATCAACAAGGCATTTCCGCCCACAGACTGCCGCTCACTGGATGTTTTTTCTTTTTCGGACCTTCTCTGTAAACCCTAGAGCTGGTTGTGCGTGAAATCCAAGTAGATCAGCAGTTTCTGAATACTCAGACCACCCTTCTGGCACCACCAACCAGCCACGTTCAAAGGACTCAAATCACACCTTTCTCTCCATACTTTTCTTTTGGCATTTGAACTGATCTACTGACATTTGTAAACCTATTTTGTGTGAATACCCTGTATTGTTAATGGATTGCAAGACAGGTGGTCAGTCCTGACCCTATCTATGTTCTATTTATTGTATATACATATTAAATATACAGTTTTGGTCAGGGTGATAACTCTCCCAATGCTAAGAAGCCATTACCTTTCCTTCAACAAATTTGCTTACAGCTCTAGCCATCTTGCTGTATGCTTAGTACTTCAAGGTATAGTCATTCACAGATCTCATTCTGATAGCAAATGTCAGTTAGAAGGGGTATAGACCCATTACGCTCTTGGCTGAACTAGTCTCTACTGGAACAGAAGTCAGGTGTGCTCGTTGTCCAGACACATTATGATCCTTTCAATGGGAGGGGTTCCTTAGGACTTTGATCTGATTTTTAGCATCCCAATCTAAGTATAAATAAACATTTTTTTAACTATTTTGTGTTAAGTCTTTCATTATTTATTATTATTATATATAAGCTACCCGTAAGTAACCCACATTGGTTACACCAAGACATAACACCCTGCATTCCCTGTACTACCTCTCCCTATGTGTAGCATATGTATTCTAAGTTTAATCATTTATATTACAAGACAAAACTTTCCATATATGTAGAACATCATATTTGTTTTTTTCATTACAACAACTTAAAACAAATCAAGCAAATAGAATTTCTTGTATTGAAGAAAATCAACTGCAAAACTTGCAGATAACAAGAGAATAAGTGTTGCCTTTTCCAGATATTTTTGATATTGATATTAGAATCTTGTCTACCTACGTACTTTTTCACTATTATTCAATAGGAGAGATATTTATAGACCCACTAATAGATACTATTGATTGCTTTTCTAAAGTGGAGGAAATGAACACGCTGGGAAAGGAATTGTTTGAACCGCAAGATAAAATTATTTTTCCTCAATTGTCAGTGCATTTCACAAAAAAACGGTATTAGCAAAAACTCATCAACACTAAGTACAGCAATTTGAAACACGGCCTGAATTCAACACTGTATGTACGTAACTGTAACATTAAGCGTATCTCTAACCATGTGTAACGATTGCCGGGGAACTATGTACAAAAGAATGTTATTTTAAATGTTATTCATCACAATGTATTTTTTACTGCTATGATGATTTACACACTCAACCGCCACTTTATTAGGTACACCATGCTAGCACCGGTTGACCCCCCTTTTGCCTTCAGAACTGCCTCAATTCTTCATGGCATAGATTCAACAAGGTGCTGAAGCATTCCTCAGAGATTTGGTCCTATTGACGGATGGCATCACACAGTTGCCGCAGATTTGTCGCTGCACATCCATGATGCGAATCTCCTGTTCCACCACATCCCAAAGATCTCTATTGGATTGAGATCTGGTGACTGTGGAGGCCATTTGGTACAGTGAACTCATTGTCATGTTCAAGAAAGCAGTCTGAGATGATTCCAGCTTTATGACAGGGTGCATTATCCTGCTGAATAGCCATCAGATGTTGGGTACATTGTGGTCATAAAGGGATGGACATGGTCAGCAACAATACTCAGGTAGGCTGTGGCGTTGCAGAAACGATGCTCAATTGGTACCAAGAGCCCAAAGAGTGCCAAGAAAATATTCCCACACATCACCACCACCCCACCACCTGGAACCGTTGATACAAGGCAGATGATCCATGCTTTCATGTTGTTGATGCCAAATTCTGACCCTCACCATCCGAATGTCTCACAGAAATCGAGACTCATCAGACCAGGCAACATTTTTCCAATCTTCTACTGTCCAATTTCGATGAGCTTGTACAAATTGTAGCCTCAGTTTCCTGTTCTTAGCTGAAAGGAGTGGCAACCTGGTTGTGTCTCTGCGGCTGTAGCCACTCTCTCAAAGTTCGATGTCCTGGCGTTCAGAGATGCTCTTCTGTCTACCTAGGTTGTAACGGTGGCGATTTGAGTCACTGTTGCCTTTTCATCAGCCGAACCTTCTGCCCTTTCTCCTCTGACCTCTAGCATCAACAAGGCATTTCCGCCCACAGAACGCAACTGGATGTTTTTTCTTTTTCAGACCATTCTGTTAAACCCTAGAATGGTTTTGCGTGAAATCCCAGTAATCAGCAGTTTCTGAATACTCAGACCAGCCTTCTGGCACCAACACCATGCCACGTTCAAAGGCACTCAAATCACCTTTCTTTCCCTACTGATGCTCGTTTGAACTGCAGGAGTTGTCTAACCATGTCTACATCCTAAATACACTGTTGCCGCCATGTGATTGGCGATTAGAAATTAAGTGTTAACGAGCAGTTGGGAAGTGTCAGTTGGACAGGTGTACCTAATAAAGTGGCCAGTGAGTGTAAATAATGCTGTTATTAGCATTCTGATTCATTTCTGTAGTTATAAGAGTTTAATTCACATTATTTTGCTCCCTGCAAGCAGTGTGTAGTCCCGGGAGAAGGGGGCAGCTGCAGCAGACTGTGCGTTCCTGTGTCTTTTCATGCATTCTTTAGTTTAGATGAGCTCAGTAGTGTAGCTCCTCCCCTACAGATCAGAAAGGAAGGAATGGCTGCACTTATCTGAGAACTGCTAGAGTGATCAGAAAAACGGATTAAGGTACAATTATCCAGTGTATGTTCTCTTAGTATAGTGCTGTATGTTTTAGTTTGCTTTTCTTCTGAGTTAAGGTTTATAGAGGTTAGCTGCTCTAATGGATTCTATACACTTTAGATAGAATATGAGGGAAAAACTGTTTTGTTACATCTCAAAAGCAGAGATACGGCAACACACACATGAAAAAGTACTATAGGTATAATCTGTGTAGAAAGGCTGTTCGTAAGCATTAAAATAATTAGGTCAGGCTTGAGGTCATTTATGAAGGAGGATCTGAAGGAGTTGATACTGTTTCTAAGAACAAATACATTTTTAGACTCACTAAATATAGACTCAATGGGGCATATTTATCATACGCTGGCGCACGTGCGCCAGCGTATGATAGCCCCGCCGCTGGATGTTTGCAGCCCGATACATCAAGTGGCTTCCGCCTCTTGATGTATCGGGGCAGCCGGGCAGCGCCTGGTGTAGAAAAAAACGCAGCAGAGAGTGCGCAGGCACGCGGGGACACTAACGCCCCGCGCCGGCCCACTCCCGGCCATCCGTGCCCTCTGCTCGGCCGGCCGTGCCCCCCCCCCCCTTTTTGCTCCTTCACGCCCTACTGGCGTGAAGGTGGCGGATCGGGGCAAATAATCCCACAAGTTGTTTTGCATAATTGCGATTTGTTAAAGTTAAAGTTCTAAAGTTGCATTCCAGTAAAAAAAAATTATGTTCTACCTAAATTACTTGGTTATTGTATCATAATGGTTATAAAAAGCCGTATTATTACAGTAAATGTATCACTTAAGCATGCCCCATGTATGTGGGAGTCAGAGTTGGAGCTAGGGAAATTGAGGAGTTGCAGTTCTAGATTTGGCTTACTGACTCCACAGCCCTACTACCTCCATTCACTGATGTTACCAAAAACATTTCAAATATTGCACATGCATTTCAGATGTTGGTGTATGCTGCCTCCTTCTCCACATTGAAGCTGTACAAGCTACACACAGAATCAAAGAAGAGCTTCGGGAAGTGTAAAGAAGGAGGGAGCAAGGGCTATGGAGTAGTTGGTGGAGCCGGAGGCCTGCATACTTTGCATGAAAACAAATATAGAAATTGTAAGGGATGGAGAGGTGAGGAGATATATAGAGGTATACCTGACATGCATATTCTTAAAACCTACAAGGCAATGGTGATGGTTTGTGGTGGAAAAAACCTATAACTGATTTACTTTAACCCTTTCAGGCCCATTTAGCATTTGCGTTTCTGTTTTTTTACTCCCCGCATTCCATAAGCTATAACTATTTTATTTTTCCTTTTAAATAGATGTCTGAAAGCTTGTTATCTGGTGGACCAATGGTATGTCCATTTGTATGTCCATTTGTATGTACGTTTTGAGTGGTGCTATTTAATATTCTATGTAATTTATTTCCACTGGAAAGCTGAAAAAAAATCCAAGCATGGCGAAGAAACACATTTGCTACATTTTCTTTGCCAAATTCTAAGGCCACTAACATTTTCATGCATTGTTGTACAAACCTATGTAAGTGGTTTTTTTTTGGTGGTACACACTGGCATTTTAATTTATGCCAATTTGGAAACTATAGGACTATTTGCTACTGCTTTATTCAGATATTTATGGATGGGAAACGTGGAGAAAAAGTAGCGATTCCGACATTTAGGCTCTATTTTTCGTTACAGTGTTCACGGCAGGGAATAATCTGTTTTATATTGTGATAGAACGGGCATTTTTGAATGTGGCTATACTAACGTGATTATGAATTTTACTGTTTATTTACTTTTATATGTGTTCTAAAGAAATTGGGTTTATTTAAACTTTTTAAATTTATTTTATTATTCTATTTAGTATTATTTCAGACCTGCTAGGGTACTTAAACCCTGGAGGGTCTAGTTGCTCATACAATATACTGTATTTTAGTATATGCTGTATTTATATATAATACTTCTGTATTTTAGTGTATTGCAATTTTACTGATAATCACTAATAGCCTACCATAGCAACTGATCATTGTCCTCCAATGACGTTATGCAGGAACGGGGGTGCTGAACAACCATTCAAGATAGCAGTGCGCTCCGTCATTACTGTTAGGTGCTCACCGGCAGCGCTGTTTGGTGCCATGGTCAGGTTTGAGGTTGGTGTCAGCTGTGTTGTACTGTGTAACAATAATAAAAACTGCCAAATTGCCAAGGCTAAATGTAGCGCTTAATGTTTTCAGAATGTCATGCACTAAATTTCCAACTTCCACAAAGGGTTTTATGGCTTTGTGTCTATGAGTTGTCCTAAGCACAAACAGTTTAACCAGCAAAACAGAACAATAAGTGATGTTATAGGACAATGAAACATTTGCTTTGTGAACGAAGGCTTCTGGCTTTACTAAGGATGCTGAATCATGATTTACTATTCATTCAATAATTTAGAGTTTACGTTACTGACAATAGCTGTTCATTCAAACCAAAAGACTACACTGTTTATGTAATGAACCTTACTGACTTACTGACATACTTAATGGAATATTGTCACAAAAGCGACAATAATGACTTGTGCCGATAAACCTATAAATTAAATGATGAATGGAATGTCTTATTTTGTCCAATGCTATAAGTGCTGCAGATGTTTTATATTTGGTCAGATTTTACACCTCTAAGGGTACATTATCAGCTGTACCAGTACATGAAACAGTTACTAAATACTACTTATGTTATGGATTATTGGCAAAGTGTGTTAATAGCCTGTGACTGCATGCAACTAAACTGCGGCAGTCATCAGTATGCACCACTGTGTCTCTTTATGGACCACTGTCCTAGACGTATAAAGCATGTTATCTTTCATGCACTCTGTCACATATACCCCTGATGAAGGACCCTCCTCCTTGGTGGGTTTGTATAGGCAGTCATAGAGTTGTCTCAGTTTATAGGGACTTCACTGTACTGTCCTTGTTAGGATGGGAGTTTTTTCTGGGAAACAGGGAAATAATAGCTACAGGGAGATCTTAGATGCAGTGCTTCCATCTACTCCTGGTCTGGGACCTCCTGTGGCAGCTACACCCTGTCTACAACCTACCATACGGGCTCCTGCTCCTCTATATGGGGGAGATCATTCATCGTCTCTTCCTAACTTTTACCATAGACTGTTATTGGCCTGGGGGCACTGTCTGTAACCTGCTTCAGCTTAGGGGCACATTGTAAACACGGTGTTACACATATGTTAACATTTGTTAACACATGAGTAAATAATGCATAAACATGAGCGTTTTGTAAATGCAAATGTTTACAGTAATGTAATCAGGCACATCACCTCTCCTCAGCTGTTGCAATGTCTTTCAAAATGCAATGAAAACAAAACCAAAATGCTTAAAAATACCGGACACAACCTCAAATCCAAAGTTTACAGTAGTGTCCACTCCTGTATATAACCCCCTCACATGGCTTGTGTCCACTCCTGTATATAACCCCCTCACATGGCTGTGTCCTCTCCTGTATATAACCTCTCACATGGCTGTGTCCTCTCCTGTATATAACCCCCTCACATGGCTTGTGTCCACTCCTGTATATCACCCCCTCACATGGCTTGTGTCCACTCCTGTATATAACCCCCTCGCGTGGCTTGTGTCCACTCCTGCATATAACCCATGTGGCTTATGTCCATACGGATTTGAGACATTTGCAACTAAAAGGCTCAAAAAAAAGCCAAAACTTGCGCCTGCCAGGATAGGAAAAACTGAACATGTATCACAAGTAAAAAGACAGGATCATACATAAGGCGCAAAAAAGAGCTGCAAAATGTCTCAAAAGCTATCAAACATGTCCCCCAGTGAGTTAGGAATATATGCCCACACAGGGGCTCTCAGGCAGTAGCAAGTCTGAGAAGGTAGAGCCAATGAAGGAAGGGTGCTGGTTAGCCAGAGACTGCATCCAGATGTTTTCTCAGCCAACAGATGTATCTACAGTATCTATGAAAAAAAAACATATTATTATACTTTATGTCATATTTTTTTACTCCTTCACTACTGCCACACTGACCCACCTCAAACAGCTTTTTGTTCTGAACCGTGGCAAGTAGAAAAACATCTGGATTGTGTTGCTACGTTTTACACAACTCGAGATATCCACTGTTAAAGTTGCACTAAAAATTGGAATTTATATATATGATTCTCCTTTCCCAACTATGGATATCTATGGTTCTGTGAAAGCTAGAAATACAACCAGATATGATATTTAAGATGAGATTCTGTGTTTATAGGTGCTACAGTAGATATAACCATTTGATGTGTGCCAGCCTCCAGCCTGTCAGCTGATGCAGAATGGAGAAAGAGCTGCAGGGAGAGCTGACAGTTTGTAGAAGTACAGTACATGCACCCGCTGCATCTGTAGCTGGAACTAGGGGAAGGGTGACAGATTGACATGTTACAAATTTTGGTAAAGGTTAAATAAAGTTATTAAGAAATGTAATGGGAAAAATAAGATTTTTTTTTACATTTTAGTCATTTGTCTATTATCATCAGGCACCGATGACCTTGATCACTAAAAGGTTAAATTAGACCATGGAAAACTATTGCAGATTATATTACTAGATATCCAGCACCATGGCAAATGTGCATAATGACAATATAGAATGAATACATGTAATACATAAATAGCAATTACAAAATGCAGTGATGCAACAAAAATCTATTTTTACTTTTTTTCATCCTTTTCATTTTAATAACCTACTTATAGTCAGCCATTGTCTGTTGAGGCTGGCAACAGCTTGGTTTTTTGATTCTATAAACCCGTACAGATCAATCATTCCAGAAGTTCATTCATTATGAAGAGTCTTAGTTGCATATCTAAAGGAATCCAAGAAGGTGGCTTAAACTCTGCTTTTTGTGTCTTTTAATGACCATATTGACTGTTGGGTTCTGTGTCTGAGGAAGATAAATACACTTGAATCCTCTTTATACTTCTGATTAAATGCGTATTAAAAAGGGTAAATGTTAATGAAATAAAGCTAAAGGGATTTACAAGACACGGGGGAAATAGCCTCTCACATCTCACACATAATGAAATAAATGTTTACTTTTGTTTTAGTGTGTGAAAATGAGAATTCTCAGTATTCTTATCTCTGATAGGAATTGATATCTGTAAATAAACGAGCCCTCTAAATTATGAACTCTGTAGGCAGCGTAAACCTTTAAAACATGCATAAATTCATTGAGAATTTACTGTGTCGATTAACATCACTGTATTGGAAAACTCTGTGTTAGATAGAATAAACTGATCATAGTTTGTTCTGCTGCACATACCTCCAATAATCAGCAAAAACCTGCTAAAAATGATGCTGGGGTAGGAGACAGTATGTGCCAGAATTCTAAAATGCCTTGACCCACATTTATTAAAGATTTTTTTGACACTTTTCTGACTTGTACGACTATGACCTGGTGAGGTAATGGGAGTGTTTTTGCAGACATCGGAAATTTGCGTGTGCCACAAATTCTGTTGCACAGTTTAGACCACATAAAAGTATGTCTAGGAACCAACAGTTTTGTAGTGTACCAGAATTTGTCATCACATAAATCTGGAGCTGCAAAAGACTAGTGTTTTATAATTAGAAACTGGCTAAACCTGAGACACATTGTTAACCTCCCCCCCCCATTGTAATCTTGGATTAGACAAGTTCACTACAGTTTCTGATGCTAAATGAAGAATCTGATGCATCTAGGCACTTAGACCCCCTCCTAGATGGCTTAGCTTTCAAATAAAAAAGTGCAAAAGTTTTATGAAAAGTTAAAATACATAGCCACGTTTACTAAACTTTATCAAGGTAAGTATAAGACCCTTACAGGGTGACCCATATTATACTTACCCTGTTAAAGTTTGCTTTGAACTGCTTGGAGCTTCAGATCACATGGCCTGTCAACAGCAGCAGTCAGGGCTTCCTTTGGTGACCTGGAGTTGGGAATATTGCTTTGTCAGGCTCAGAGACAGGCAGATGGTCTCATAGTCGGGGACAGGCAGATGGTCAGGACAGGTGGAAGTGGTTCAAGGTCAGGGACGAAGCATGAGGTCAGGGCTGGCAGCGGAGGATCGAAGTCGAGAACAGGTCCGGGTCACAACGGGAAATCCAATCACTCACACAAGGAACACAGTTGTTCGTGGTGCACAGTTTGCCCCTTAAGGAGCTATTCACGGTATAAGACCGGTCCACACAGTCTTTGAAAAAGTCCACAGAAATAGAGAAAATAATTTCACTATGACCGGAGCTCCAAATATTCTTCTTCTCCCTCGTTATTCTATCTTAAAACATCAATGAACAGCACCAATCTTCAGTTTCTCCTGCTGAAAGTATGTCACCATTCAGACTAGCACCATTGCACTCTCATTCTCCTCCTTTAATTATATTTGTAGCTGGAAGAAAATATGCAGGCAGATGGTGTGGTACGTTCTAACAAAGTTAAAATTTATTTCAGTTCATCATACTCCGGGTTTCACCGGCAAGGCTTCTTCCGGGGCGTTGCTCACACACTCACACAAGGCACAGGAAACAGCTTTCTCAAAGGCATAAGTACTAAGATCCGGGCTTTATCGATTTCCTGAAAAGGGTCAGCACCAATTAGCGCACCGCTGGCCCTTTAAATCTTCTGTAACCCAGCTTTTTTTAGAGTATAAACCAGCTTTTCTAGGGTATAATAATAATATATATGTATGAAGAAGACATTGCAGATGTATGGAAACATCTGCAATGTGTTCTTTACACACATATATATTGTTCTTCACATGCTATTTTGTTCGCACCATTCCGCGCGTATCTCCCGACAAGTAAGCAGATGTGCCGAACATCTGTAATCTATTCTTCACTGTGTTCTTTACTGTGTTTTTCACTTAAATGATCCTGTGTTCACTGTGTTCACTGTTTTTATTCTATTCTTCACTGTTCTTCACTGTGTTTTTTTAATTAAATGCTTCGTCTCCCGAGCAGGGGAATTATTCATGTCACCTAACAACCCATCCATTTAAAACGCATTGCACTCGCATTGCACTTGCAATGCTTGCGAGTGCAATGCATTTTTGATACGTCCCCATAGACTTGAATGGGGCGGGAAAAAGGCGTGTGAAACGCAAAATTAGAACATGCTGCGATTTTGACACGCGTCAAAACAAACGCAACACGCGCGTGAAAAACAACGCAAATGAGGAAAGACCCATTGGAAACAATGGGACAGAGTGCAATGCAAGTTCTGCGCGTCAAAAGCATGCGCAGAACTCGCGCGTGAAAAACGCTAGTGTGGAAGGGACCTAAGTGTTGGCTTATAAAATAACAAACAAAAATCCTTTAGTTTTAAAAAAGAACAAAAGTTATTTTTCTAAGCTGCCATAAGATTCTTTGTCCCATGCTCCATGCTTGTAAACTTATATATTCAGTTCCTAAGCTCTTCGCACATAACCTGAGGTGAGTCTTTCCTTCTGCTGGTAACTCCAAACAATGAGCCTTTCTCAATGAGCCTTGGATCTCTTCTTACTATATATATATATATATATATAAATTAATTCGGCGAATAAATTTTCAAAAATTCGATTCCCCGAGTTCGCACATGACAGCCGCCGCTCTTAGAATCACTTCACTCTTCACTTCCATATGCACTTACAGGAGCTTGTTTGACCAAATAAGAGAGTGGGAATGCAGCCTGACAAGTTAACGTCTATGCCAACTCGAAAGCTGAGGGCCAAGATCCCACTCTAACATCAAAGAGTGCACTCTTTTTACTCTGACATCAGATGATTCCATAGATTATGACACAACCTGGCACTTGGCAACATATGTAAAAGAATGGCCAACCCTTTTAACCCCTTAAGGATGCAGGTTTTTTTTGCTCATTTCTCACCCTCCACCTTCAAAAATCCATAACTTTTTCAGTTTTCCACATACAGAGCTGTGTGAGGGTTTATTTTCTGCAAAACAAATTTTAATTCTCTGTTTGGTTATTTATTATACCACGCCGAGTCCTGGGAAGCTGGAAAATAATTCAAAATGTGGTGATATTGGCAAAAAAATGCATTTGTGTCATTTACTTATGGGCTCAGTTTTTACAACTTTCACTGTGTGTTCCACATAACACCTCTGCTTTATTCTTTTGTTTGGTACGATCATGGTGATACCAAATTTATATAGGTTTTTTTGTGTTTTAATACATTTTCAAAAATTAAACAAATGTGTACAAAAAAATTTCTACCATGTTTTGACGCTAATTACTTTTTCATACTGTGGTGTAAGGAGCTGAGTAGGTGTAATTTTTTCGCCAAATAACCTGACATTTTTAGTGCTACTATTTTGAGGACTGTGCAACATTTTGATCACTTTTATAACATTTTTTATGTGATGTAAAATGGTGTAAAAGTAGTCTTTCTGACATTTGGGTGCAATAACTGTTTTTATATTTTGATAGATTCGGCATTTTGAGAAGCTGCTATACCTGTTTTTATATTTTGATAGATTCGGCATTTTGAGAAGCTGCTATACCTAACCTGTTAGTGATTTTTACTGTTTATTACATTTTATATCAATTCAAAGGGAAAGGGAGTGATTTGAATTTTTTTACATTTTATATCAATTCAAAGGGAAAGGGAGTGATTTGAATTTTTAGGTTTGTTACAATTTTTATTATTTTTGAAACTTTTTTTTTCTACTATGGTTTGTTACAATTTTTATTATTTTTGAAACTTTTTTTTTCTACTATTTTTAAGGTATATTCACTCTAGATGGTCTAATCGTTCCTACCATATACTGCAATACTACTGTATTGCAGTATATGGCATTTTTATACAGTATTTATTACATTGAGCCACTGGCAGGTGAGCACTCTTCATACAGCTCCTGCACCTCTGCGCCATGCATGAAAGGTTTATGCATACTTGTAAATAACTGTGTGCTTTATTGGGCTTCAAACAACAGACTGATGGTCTATTGATTGTGGCAATGTTTCATCAGTATGTGAGATGGATTGCACATGAAATTTTTGTTCCGGATGTTTTGTAAAATTGCAATTTCCTGGCTGTGTGACAAAAAATTTATGTATAGGGCCATACTTATATAATGATTTATAAAGTGCTACCGAATTTGATGGCGCTATATAAATAAAAATTATTATTATTATTATTGATTTGTTCAGACTTTATCATTTTCATTTCCAGAGTAAATTGTTATATATGCATGGGCTGACATTGCTTGTATTGCTTTATTTTTAAACCAAACCAATACAATGGGCCTGAACCTGACACAGCCTCATATGTTAAATATGTCAAAATACAGCAATGCATCATTCTTAAAGGACACCTGTCATCAGGTCTGTCGCTAGTCCTGTCACTAGTACCTGTTGGAGCAGCTCACAAGGATTCTATCCCAGCCTTTATCTAGTCAATTCATACATTAATCATTGTAAAATCATATTTTCTTTATTTTGTAAATGAGGCTGGTCACATGGTCAGAGACAGTGATGTCACCCCTTTTACCCCTCCCCTCTCATCTCCCTGCTCATGTCTGTGTGTAATGTAAAGTAAAGCATTGCTAGTGTCTGTGCTTTATCTGCTGACATGCTCTCCCTCCTAATACACATGTGTGAGACA
This sequence comes from Engystomops pustulosus, assembly GCA_019512145.1. Classification (NCBI taxonomy): domain Eukaryota; kingdom Metazoa; phylum Chordata; class Amphibia; order Anura; family Leptodactylidae; genus Engystomops; species Engystomops pustulosus. Next base: position 140,702,838 of record CM033642.1, on the reverse strand, counting down.
AACAATTGTTTTCAACAATTTTAGATGTTTTGTTATGAAGCAGTTGTGCCACAAAGTGCTCTATTATAATGGAAAAACCTGTACATCAGTATAGTCTTCAGTAAAAATCAGCAGATATATGTAGGAGCCAGAAATCCATGTATCCAAAGGACCTTGAAAGACCTTGAAAACTTCATATGCAAAGTATAAAAATCCACATTAATATCTTCTTGCAGTAATGCTACTTATAAAAGATTATTAGAGCACATTGAGCTGATGTTATTCTACTTTAGAATAATTACATTTGCGGCCAGATATTGGTCACCATTGACACCTATGGCGCCCGGTGAGCACACATCTTAATGGATCGTGACTATGCACAGAGAAATATAGGACATGTCCTAAATTTCACCTTATTACGGCACTGGCTGCATTGCTCCCCTATGGCCTACTGTCTCATGTCTCGCAAGGCTGTATGCTTGCCCTGGCAAAGGCCTGGGTGGCATTGGTTTGTCTGAATGAAGCCTTAATATGTCTTCTGTTTATAATGGAATCTTTTTTATTTGCAGCCTTGCAGAATACTAACAGCAAAGATGAACTTGCGCAAGCATCAACATCTCTAATAAAGCAGTCGATTCCTCACATTAGCTGTCTGAACTTTTCAGAATGTTGTCTTAAAAAAATTGAGTGCATCTGTATCATCAGATGTTATTCTGTTTTCCAAGTGACTTCCATCTGTTGCGATCAAATACGGAACAAACGAGGCATTCTCGTCTCTGATTACTTTTCTGTGAATCTTCCTCCATCGGGGACTGTTTTCTGTAGCAAGAGTGGAAGTTAAAAATGTTCTGCACATGCTTCTAGATTCTACTCCAGCAGCTGACATACGTCTTGTTAGTTGTGTTAAAAATTACACTTGATTATGTTTTTAATTAGAGCAATCTATTTACAACTGAATAGTTGATATCAGTATTATTGTATCATGGATTCCTTTCTACTTTTTAAGGAAAAAGTTATTCTCAAAAATAGAAAGACTGAAAACTATTGCAACAACATTGGGTTTATAAACACAGATTTGGTGGGGCTGGTCTCCAAGTTACCCACTGAACTGTAGAATATATGGTTTTGATTCTGACTGCCAAAGAAGAGTGGCTATATATAGTCTATACCCATTAAAGATAACAAACATGAGGTAAATGCGTGGTATGGAAATTTGCACCTGTTCTTATCTATAACATGGTAAATGTCTATGATGTAAAAACTGATAGTAAATACTTTATAACACTAATACCTGCTGGAGATTTCATATTTTAAAGTTCTATCATCCCCATTCTATGTAAGAATACCTTCTAAAATGCTAAAATACCTTCTAAAATTCTAAAATTCTGTACAGTTTTTTGGCAATTCTTCTGACCAGTAAGACAAAGGGGGCGTGGCCTATGAAAAGTTTATGGTGCATAGGACAACACAACCGTTTTATACTACACGAGATTTATCATCCAGCATCAGATACTGTGATAAAACTGGCAAGTTTTTTACTTGGTACATTGTGAATGTATTAATAACAAAAGATTTGTACAAATGACAGACTCTCCTATGCCTTTGACATCTGCAACATATGTAATTTGTCTGCTAGAGATATTTCATAATGGTTTTTTGTGGTTAGCAAAACCAATCCCTTAAATCAGTGTTAAGGAAATGTTTTAGACAAGTCCCCCTCGCCTTACATGTCCATACAGAAGCAACTTGCATGAAACCAGGGAATACTAAACGGTAGTACCAGCTTCAGCTGTCCTGTGTCCCCTTCCTTACAATTTAGATTGAGAGTCCTGCTGGGCCTGCTTTATGATGTTAACTAAATGCATGTTAAGACTTTAATTAAAAAAAAAAACCTAGATAACCCCTTTAATATGGATCTTCCTATATGGAAGAGGGGCCTCTAGATCCCCTTAGTGACCATGTTTTTAGTGAGACTATTCCCTTTGCACCTCAAATATGAAAACCTTTATATTTGATATTCAGAAACAACTCCAAAAAACACCATTTGCTTTTAAATGTATTTTAACACAATTTTTGTTCTGATAAAGTGTCCTCCTAAAACCAACCTAGTTTACATTTTACACTGAGGTGAATGTCAATTCATTCTATATAACATAGGTATGGCCTATAGTACTTTGTGTAATACTATAGGCAGTGTAATGCAACAACATAATTAAGCCAAGTTAGGTATTCTGAAGAAGTCATTGAAGGCATCGGGGGAAGACATTATCATGCCCTCTGCGCTTACTCAGCCTCCTGATTAGGCATCTCACTTACAACAAACCCAGAGATTAAGACTAATTAGTTTAGCTTCTGGTAGAGATTTCATCTGGGAGCAGCAGTCTGAAGAGCCGCAGCTCAAAAACCAAACATCCAATGATCCTTAACATTCACTGTGAAGCTGTATCAGATGGTCTCCTTGTAGCTGCGGATTACACTATAGCACATGCCAATTTAAAGAGCATGTACCATACTAAACAATATCACCTATAATTTTTTTCCATAAAGGATTTCAAATGTGTTTAATGGCCATATAAGTTACGGTAATAGTTATATGGTAAACTAAATAAAAACAATTGACTTTATGTTCATGTACAATTGTTCAAAACAGCATGCCCAATATCCCCTGAGAAAGAGAATTTGCAGATATTTAAATATTAACTTATCCTTAGTGAGCACTGCTTCCTCTTCTTAGCCCATGGTTGCATGGTTCTTTCTTACCAGCAAAGAGGCCAATACCTACTTTAGCCTTATCAAAATCTTATTCCCAGGAAACTCCTTTAACTTGGCCAACTTATTCAATACTTTGCTACAATACGAAAAATACATCATGGAAATGCAATATGTTGTATACATAAGGTCTTTTTATGTGAGGTTTATGGTCTATAGCAGCAGTGGCAAACCTATGGCACGGGTGCCAGAGGTGGCACTCAGAGTGCTCTCTGTGGGCTCTCAAGTTCAGCACAGAGTTCACCAGACAGGACTCAAAAAATCTAACTGAAGTTCCACACAAGCCAAGATTTACTAATGGCAGTGCTATTTTAACCCTTTAATCACCAGGGAAGTATCTCATATGTCCTCATAAGATGGCACCTCAGTAGCCAAGCATGTATGAGATATGTGCTCGATTATATGAGCCATAGCTTAGAACTGCAGGAAAATGGGGAAAAAAGGGTAGAGAGGACTATAATATCTTTAATCTTTAATATCTTTGAAGGTCCTCCTGCTGTCCCCATGACTCTTCCTGTACAGCGTAACCCTCGAGAGGAGCTACAGTGATGGTCCAGATTTGCCCTCCTGCTTTTAATTGTATCAGTGTCCTCAGGAGGCAGGTATGATTGAAAGTTGTGGGAGAACAGTTCCACAAACAAATAAATAAATACATTACTGCTTATATTGGCACTTTGTAATAAATAAGTGGGTTTTGGTAGTAGTTTGGTTGGTCTCTAAAAGGTTCACCATCACTGGTCTATAGGCTGACACATAAAATCAGGGATGTAACTACAGTGGGTGCAGCAGTAGCATTCACTAGTGTTGAGCAGACCTGAACTTTACCTTAATGGTGGGGGACCCCATCATTAACGCTTTTTAGTTTTGTTTTTAAGAAATGTTTCAATTTGTGGAAATCAACACCCTATGCAGTGGAACCCCCAAAATAACTAGTGCATGGACCCCCTATTCACATGAATGAATGGAGAGGCTAGTTAAGCATGTGAAGCTGCTCTTTCTAATTTTATGGGACTAAAATAGCCATGCAAATAAGACAGACTGTTTCATTAATTTAGGGTTACAGGAGAACCACTGTTCTCATGATTGTGGGGGTCCTAGAGATGGTAGATGGTGGTAGATGTCCTTTAAGAGACATAACAATTGAGCTATTGGATTTTAAGCTGCCTTATTTATTTGTTTTTACAGAGATGAGTAAACACCATCATGGGTGTCTGCTGTTTGCTCTTCCTATTCAGAACACATCCCTGCTCATTCAAGTTGGGCATACATGTAAATGGGTGAGTTGGGAGAGATGTCAGGCTACTTACAGTTATCTGACAGCTATCTTCTGTGGTGTCTAGTGTATGGCCCGCTGTACTCATGTATTACGCATTCTCCCAGCTGACAATACTAGCTATCCATTTAGAAGGCTCCTACATCTATAATTCACAGAGAAGCTGTTTACAAAGGCAGCTCAATAGCGGGAAGTGAATGTCACTCTTATGGTGGCTATTCCAAGGATTTAATTACATTAAATGTTATGACAATAATAATAGTAATCAAGAACGATTAAGCAGTTGGGGACTATTGACCAAGATGATAAAGAAGGCCTTAATTTACTACTTTTAATGGGCTTTATCTAAACCAATTGTGGCTATAAACATTAATTACAAAATCAATCATGAGAATGCGTTCAATCAAAGCCCTATTTTAGATGAGCACTTAGCACCCTCTTCTACTGTATTTCCAAAGATGAAATGATCTTCTTATGATTCAGATGAAAAAGATGGTTTTAGAACAGCTTGCATATTAATGAATAATGTATTCTTTAAAACGTGGTGGTAATACAACTAGGTGGTGTACAACTATGCCACTGCAGTAGCTTGTTGAGAATTTCTATCTGCCTTATACTGGAATCTGGAATCATGGCTATGGTCATCCCTATTAATGTTTATACATGTAAGTTTAACAGCAAGTACCCAAGCAAGAAGATGTGTTGCTATTTCTGGTCTTTTATACTCATGTTACATTGTCTACAATGTCTAGTTTCACCTGCCTTAGAAATAAATCAATAAATAGGCTTTTAATATTACTATTAAACTTTTTCATTTTTGCTTTTCTGTTTTTTTACTTTCCACCTTCCACAAACCTGTTTACAGAGGCAGGTTTTCAGGTGGGACAAGCCATAATTCCGGTTTTCTGTTTTTACAGTTCCCACTGTGCAGTCCAAATAACGAATCCCCATTCTCTTTGAGTTAACAAATTACAAAGATACGGTACCTCTTTTATATAGTATATTTTAAGATCTATAAAAGTGAAATGTTAAATGCTTTTTTATACATTTTTTTTATGCACAGAGCTATGTATCTTGTTTTTGCAGGCGAAACAGTAGTTTTTATAAGGGAAATGTACAATTTTTTATTCAAATTTGTATGGTTAGAAAATATTCTATAAAAGGGCAATTTGGATATTTGGACTTTTTACAATTATTATATATTATGATTATATTTTATAATTTATTATACCTTGCAATTTTGTATTTGGGAAGACATAGGGGCATACTTATCAGGGCCTCTGTGCCAGGTCAGTGGCTTAGAAGGCCTGAAAAAATTGCAATTGCTAGCTTATTGCTAGCACTTCCGATTATTTAGCCTAATCTGCCACCTTCACACCAGTGGGGTGTGGAGGAGAGTGAAGGGGGCAGAGGCTGGCCGAGTGGAGGCCGCGGCTGGCCGGGAATGGGCCGGCGATTGGCGTTACTGTGCGGACACCTGCTCACTTGCTGCAGCTGGCGACTTTTCACATGTGAAAATTTGGTGGCTGCGTTTATTATGTATCGCTGCACAAGAGTAGCCGACGTTTGATAAATATCCCCAATAATATTTTTATTATTATTTCCTTTTAAATGCCATATAGGGAAAAGGGCTATTAGAGTTTTACATTTTTAATTGCTTGAACCCAAGAGAACTGATCGCTCTTGCCCCTCTAAGATGCTTTTGGCTGTCATGGAAACTGACAGTGTCCTGCGTGAAGAAGATTTTAATCAGCAACAAGAATATGGCTAAACAATGTTAGTGTTTTGGATCAACCAGCGCATATAACACTTTAAAAGCCTTGATTAGTGCCACCACTGATCACAGCTTTTAGTAATCCTTAATAATAGTAACGGTATGAGTCGTTAAGGTGCCCCTGCATGTAGGTCTAGCAACTGGATGGTGATTTAATATATCAAGAATTTCCTCAGCCTAGGATTTGAAAATATGCCATATACACAGGATTTAGGATGAATGGTAGAGGTCTGAAAAATAAAACCCTCATTAGAGTGGGGCCTACATACTTTAATCTGAATAGAATGGTGGGTTAAGCTGTTGCTCCATTTACTCTCTATGTGACTGCAGTATGGTGTACATGGCTACTCTTAGCAGTCTTGTAAACAGCAAATGCAGTGGTAGAGTACTTGCTTAAAGTCTCCTAAAGACCTAAAAGCTGCTCTCAAAGTTATTTGTGAAAAGCCTAGTGTACTATACCAGAAGTGAAAATAAAATTAATGTATAAATGTCACCAGTCACCACTGGAAAAGAGAATCAGTTTTATTCTGATTTAAAGATTCCCTTAAGGTTATAGGCGCCCCTGTGGTGCCATTTAGATTTTCTTTTTATGTGTCCTATTATTAGCAATCAACAAGTGGATTCCAGGTGAGCACCCCATTTGGGGTTTGGTTTATTTCTTAATGGTCTTTTGTTATTACCTGCAGCTCCACTCTCTGTTTGTGCTGTTTTTTTCTTTATCTGCACGTACTTCGAAATATCTTGGTTGCCAATGTAAAACAATTGTAAAATGTTATTGTACCCTGAGGAAATTCTTGATATATTAAATCACCATCCAGTTGCTAGACCTACATGCAGGGGCAGATTAAGGCTACATTCACACTTCTGTATGGGGGATGTATACACGGCCAACATATATATACGGCATATATACGTCCCCCACAAATGCCAATGGGCGCACGGTGCCGTATGGGAGCAGTACGTTGCCGCACACATGCGTTACCATACCAATCCGTTGCCAAGAGAAAAATAGGACATGTCCTATCCCTCCCCAGAATATGTTGCCGTGACCCATGTTTCTCTATGGAGTGGTGGGGGGGTGAGTGGTGCTCATCCTCTCCTCCTCTACCCGGCGCCGACGTGTGTCCGCCATGCTATGGTACGACGAGCATGCGTTAGTGTGAATTTAGCCTAAGGGTACTATGGGCCCTGGGTTGTATAAAAAGTGTGGGCCCTCCACATCTCAAGAATTTTAAAATAGTTGGCTACACTTTTTACTACACCCTCCACACTTTACAAAAAGTTAGCGTGACGAGGGCAGGGACTGGATTTTCTAACTTTTACGACGGTTTTCTAATATGAATATGTGCTACAATTAATGTCTGTCCCCCACTGGAGCCAACTGCATGAATTTATGAATTAGGCACATGCTGAATTGTCATGTGGTAGGCACATGCTTCACTGGGGAAGGGAAGTATCAAGACCTCTGTGACAAATGCTAATCTTAATATTCCCCTCAGTGAGAATATAAACACTGAAAATACGACATGTAAGCGTGGCACAAAACAATGGACATCACAACAGATCCCAGACATTTGGGTCTGCTGGGTACTGCTTGTGCCTATGAAGGATGCAAACTGCTGGCATTGTCTTAGTAACCATTACAGAAGCGTGAACAGAGGTAAACTCTGAGGCAACTACAGGCACATACATACAAACATGCATCATAGACTTACATACAAATATCATACCACATATTGTAGGACAGCGGCTGGAAAGGTAATAGATGGTGTATATATTCCTTTCAGGTTACTTCCATACCTGGGGTAAAGGGTTAATGCACTGACCAGAGACTGCACAGCCCTAATTACCAAGTGCAGCTGGGAGAAGGGGTTTTATTCCAGAGCTGCATCCTGGGCTGGAGCTCTGTGTGAGAGACATTGCTCTGGAAGGCTTGCCAGCCGTGTGTCACTAGCCGCTGTGAGTACGCTGTTTTGCTAGAGAGGGACTTACCGATGTACAGGTAGTGCTCAGACGAGCCCGTTTTTTGTTTCCCCGCTTTGTTTTATTTTACTTGCCTGTAAAGCTGCATTGTTTTGGCTGCAATAAAAGCCGCAAGGAAACCGCATTTCTGCTGTCAAGCCTGTCTGTGTCTCTGGACTTTGTCACATTAAAACTGACCCCGCTACAATATATACAACTATGTATAAACTACCACATACACACATACATACATACACACATCATGCACTTATATATACATGTACTAGAGCATACAAATATGCAGATAGTAACAACTCAAACACACATCATGTACATACAAATTATGTATACATACACATTTAATACCCCATAGATAAATTCAGATATGTATATGTTACTACATACATACACAAATCATGCACTTATGTACACATGTACTAGAACATACAAACACTTGCATATTAACATTGCTTTAAAAAAAAACAGTGATTAGTTCTCCGAGATGTTTGGAACATCCCCCTTGAACATTCCTTCAAAACCTGTGTACAAATATTTTTTAGAAGGATTGTTTAAAAGGCAAAGGTTACAACAAATATTCATTTTATTGCAATCTTTCATCGTTTATTCTATTTGCAAACAGACATAAGAGGTTGAAGTTAACATTTGACAGTACCTGCATTGTTGGTGGAGATGTTAATTTCAGCAAACGGCTTGGTATACATGCTAAAATCAGAAACTCCATTAACAGATTCCACCCGGATGGTATAATTCATATGAGGCAACAAGTTGACCAATGTCACTGTTCGCTCGACTAATCCAATCTGTTGAGGAACATAACCAATGCTGCTCCCACAAGGTTCACACTGCTGGAGGACAATGGAGCATCGGTCACAGAAGACATTGTAGGTGAGATCACCCCTGCCTCCTGTATCCAGTGGTGGATTCCATTCTAAAACTAGTGTTGTTTGTTTCATTATATAAATTAGGTCCCTGGGTGCAGAAGGTGGTCCTAGAAGAAGAAATAGACACATTAGTTCTGCGCCTAAGATAAACTAAGGTTTATCAGAAGATAGGTTGTAATTCTAGGATTATCCTTAGTAAGTCCACCACACTTTTTCATTCATTTTTTAATTCATTTAAAAAAAAAGTGAATGAAAAAATACGGTGGAATTACTGAGGATAATTCTAGAATTAAGACCTAGCTTCTGATAAACCTTAGTACTGTACATGCCTTGCACCATATGTGTGCTTTAATACACGTCAAAGCAGGATTATTCAAAAACATGTCATGTAAGTAAGATGTGGTATAAAATGAAAATGGTATGTATAGCATATGACCTATAATATGGCCTAAAATATGACCCAAGCTTTAGTGAAAATCACTGTCAATTTCTTTCAAAGCTATAACAATACAACAAATACATGTGAAAAATCTTTTTACTATGATAAATTAAGAATTGTAAAATGTGAATATATATATATATATATATATATATATATATATATATATGAATCTTCAGTACACTAAATTATATATAAAGTTATACAATTTTATAGACCAATAAAAAGTTTAATTGTTTACTTCCTATGTATAAAGACTGTCCATGCACGAGTGGTGGAGCCTGACCGCACTGTATGGCAGACACTATTTGTTGGGCTCTCTGATAAGCTCTCTGATAAACCCACAGGTGTCAAAATGGTCCGACCCAACAGTGCCCACTCTGCAGACTACCAAGCTACCCCGAAATCTTGGTAAAATATGAGTGGTCTGGATAAATGTCTGAGAAAGAAGCACACAATGACTCCGGTCAGAAAAGGCAAGATGATGCCAGTTTCTGCACCAGAGTTAGACATACCAGACGGACTCTGACTTGGAAAGCTTGGATGATCAAGACTGCCCCGGCCTAGACAACATCAAATTCTGCTCCTCTATCAAGGCCATTCCTGAAAAAGCTGCTCACCCAAACAATTTCAACAGTTAGAATTTATAGCTATCCATGCTGGGAAGAAATACATAGATAACCATTTGGTCCAGCTTGATGAGCACCAGGCAGCGATTGTAGAACACAGCAAAGCCCTTGCACCCATGATGTGCAGTCATTATTGAGACAGTTCACGTAGACTGAAACCAGATGAGGCCCCAAGGGAAGTGGCCTAATGAGCTACTGAGACACTGCAGAAATCTTGAAAGCAGCAAGAAAGAAAAGCAACTTGGTGGTAGACCCATACACTGTGTTTACCATTAGTCATTCTTGGCACAGAAGCCGAGAAGGCTTTTGACAGGGTTAATAGAGGTGTATGGAAGCTGTACTTCAATGTATGGGCTTTAAAGACCCGTTCTTACAAGCTATTACGACACTTTACGCTCAACCAAGTGCCAAAATAAGAATTAACGGCACGTTGCTGAGCATGTTCCAAATAAGAAATGGCACTTGATAAGGTTGCCCTCTTCCCTATTTATCTTGACTATGGAGATCCTCTTGAACACCCTCAGACAACATTCTCAAATACAAGGACTGACAATAGTCCTGAACACAGCGTTTGCTGTTAATATTTGATTACTGATCACTGATCCTTCTCAGGCTTTCCCACACATAATAACTCTACTGGATGAGTTTGGGAGGATGTCTTACTTCAAAACAAATCATGCCAAATCAAAGGTGATGAATATCTCCGCACCCATGACCTAAATAAACACACTGAAAAAATCAATTCCCTTTAAGTGGCAAAAGAGCTCCCTAACTTATCTAGGGATTCAGTTAACAACTTACCCAAATCACCTATTTAGGTAAAATGATACCAGTTTACTTAATAAATTATCTACACAATTAAATTCTCTAGCCCTTCTATACATTTCATGGATGGGATGCAAAAACTTTTATTTTGCCTAAAATCCTTTACTTACTTTAAATAAGTAACAAAAATAGGTAAGTACTCTTCTCTTTCACTACTATGCCTTACAACAATCTACTGATGGACTGATATATCACTATTCTTTTGTCTCTTAGTAAGTATTAGACAATTAGACTGTTAAATCTACTTACTTGTACAAGCAGTGGAAGGGGAATCCAGAGGGGATCGGAAGAAATTTCTTTCACATGTGCAGACAGTGGATGACTCTAGATTTGTGTAGCTATGCTGAGGACAAGGAACACAGGTCTGGAGGCGACTGGACATCTTATAAAACCCTGGTGGACAAGCTGTTGTGAGAAAAACATAGAGAGACAGAATTAATGTAAAGCTATTTCCAATGTTATTTCCAAACTGTATTGCTAAATACAAATACAATAAATTCTTACTGCAATTTACTACCCCTCATTATGTAATGTTTGGCTTGTCTGTGATCAGGAATCAGCAATACTAGCAGTTAGGTAACTATTTCATCACCTGACTATACACACAATGGGAAAGTCCAAGCAAATAAATAGCAGTAGCAGCAAGCTAGATGATCTGGGTTAAGGGCTCCCAAAATACACAAGAAAATAAGCAGCACTCCAGAAGGTCAGAAGTAGGTAAATAAGTGGTCCTTTATTCCATAATGGCAGCAACATTTTGACTCAAACTCCCTTTCACATTGACTTATATTAAATAGCCACACATATTATATACACCTTAGCGTAGGAGGGGAGGAGGAGGTGACCGATATTGCCGTCTATGGGGACGTACATTCGGCCGCAAATTTGCAACCGCATGTACGTCCCCGCAGATGGCCATGTGAATGAGCCCTTATGGGGGAGATTTATCAGAAGTGTATGAGGTAAAAGTGTTCTAGTTGCCCATGGAAACATATCAGAGCTCAACTATAATTTTAGAAACTACTGTGGGAAAATGAAAGCTGAGCTTTGATTGGTTGCCATTGTCAACTAAAACAGTTCTGCTCTCAGACACTGGTGATAAATCTCCACCTATGAGATTTAAAAAGGTATTGCTACAATATTGATAGTGAGATTGTGATAATACCCACAGATACCTTTATTAAACAAAATGAATGTCAGTGCAGAGCAGTCAGTTATTTAATGAAATAAGCCCATGAGACCTGTAAATCAGAGGATCTAAGTGAGAGCAGGTAATCTGATTTTGGAGTTTGGATAGATGTAATCTATCAAAGACAAATATAAGTTTTTTTCAATTATATTCAGAAGAATTATGGATTTGTTTATTGTTTATTATTCTACTTCCCAAATCCCTACCATGTATGTTTCCACTAGAAATTGTTTCCTTCCAAGACATAGGGCAGTCAGGTTAACAGGTTAACAGGCTTTTTATAAATGTTGCCTAGAAGCATGTTGCTTTCTAAGAACTGGAAAGTAGATTATGAAATTTTAATTATTGCACTGACGATCATATCAGGACTTCTCAATCCTTTTATTTATTTATAATATTAGTTGTAATGGTTCAGAAGTCTGCACATATATAAGGTCTATTTTATTCTAAATTTAATTAGGCCACATGTAGGAGTAACACTGCCTATTTTTATACTGAAAATAGTAAAGCCATTGCTATCCCCTTAGTAATGAAAGATGTTGTGTACAGTAATTGTGGTTTCTCAATCATTATGGTATGAGAAGAGGGTTTATTAACACATAATCCAATCCCCTACACATAAGTCCTTCTCTGAGTTGACATTCCATGTTTTTTCATTAGGGGAAAGGGAGTGGGAGAAAAGTGGGGGGGGGGGGGGCTGTTTACAAGTAATAAAGATCTTAAACTCAACTTTTTCAACATTCCCTTGTTAAACCTTGTTTTCTCTAGACCGTTCTTTTAATTTGATTTAACCTGAAACAACTTTCCACCATATTTTTTGAATGGACCATTCATATATTTATATAAAGTAATCATGTACCCTCTCAGTCGTCTCTTTTCCAGACTAAATAAATCTAGTTGTTTTTATCTTTACTCAAAACTGAGACTCTCCATACCCCTTATCATTATTGTGGCTCTTCGCTGAGCCCTCTCCAACTCCATGACATCCTTTGTATGAACTGATTCCCAGAACTTGACGGCATATTATAGGTGAGGCCGGACCAATATCTTGTACACTGGTAATATTACATCCCTATCCCGAGTCCATGCTTTTTTGATACATGACAAGATCTTGCTGGCATTAGAGGCAGCTGACATTGCATGATGTTGTGTAATTTATGATCTGCTAGTATTCCCAGGTTCTTCTCAACAAGAGACCCTTGCCAGATTTACTCCCCAAAGAACATTTGTTGCATGTGGATGACCAAACAATCAGTTTTTCCAAATCACCCTGCATCTTATGAATACCCTCCATAGACTGTACACTACACAGTTTGGTGTCATCTACAAGAATAGACACAGTGCTATTAATAAATTAAATAGTAGTGGGCCGAGCACAGAACCCTGGGGTACACCACTCATAACTGGTGACCATTCTGAGAAGGAATCATTGACCACATCTCTCTGGATACGATCCTTCAGCCAGTTTTCAATCCAATTGCAAATGATTCCTTCCAAACCACTAGACCTTATTTTACTCAACTGGAATCTTTGAGGGACAGTGTCAAATGTCTTTGCAAAATCCAAAAACACAATCCAATATCCACAGCAACTCCTCTGTCTAGGCATCTGCTCACCTCTTCATAGGAGCAGATTAGGTTAGTCTGATAATTTCTATCCTTAGTAAACCCATGCTGGCTGTCACTTATTATATTATTTGATGTCACATACTCCTGTTTGTAGTTTTTTAGTAACCCTTCCAATATTTCCCCCACAATTGAAGTTAAGCTTACAGGCCTGCAATTGCCTGGCGAAGTTCTAGAGCCAATTTTAAATATTGGCACCACATTCGCCTTGTGCCAGTCACTTGGCACCGTAGCAGTGATTAGCGAATCTCTGACGATTTTAGACAGTGACACAGCATTACCAATACTGAGTTCATTATGGACTCTGGGGCGTAACCCAATGGGTCCAGGAGCCTTGTATACATTTATTTTATTGAGCTTAGACTGGATCATGTCTACATTCAGCCAGTCTAGTATATTACAAAATGCATCACCCGTACTGTTTCCTATATAAAGTGAGCTAAAAAACCTATTTAGTATCTCCACCTTATCTTGGTCTCCAGTCACCAATGCCCCATTTAAGCATCTTGTAACTATTGAAGGCTTCATGTGACCTTTCAGATTTATATTTTTTTGAATTCTTGCTTATCATTTATTGCCCTTAACAGAAGCTATAAACCACAAGGGGAGCAATCCAGCCTACCTATACTTATTACCTATTGGAATACATTTAGAAGAACAATGACCCAGGATAGATTTGAATGTCTCCCATTTAACATTATTATCATTAGGTGACAGTATATGATCCCAGTATATAACCTGTAGTGCAGCCCTGAATTTCTCCTTCTTAAAGTTCAATGTTTTTGATTTTCCCACATGTTTTTGCACTTAACAATTCAATAGGAAAATAATTATGTTATGACAGGTGTTCCCAAGGGTTTCCCGGACACTGACATTTTTAGACAATTTTGGAAATTGTTAGAAATCACAAGGTCAAACAAAGCATCACCTCTTGTGGCATCTTCTACAAGCTGTGCCATAAAATTAATATAAACAGATGAAGAAGAACCTTGGCCCCAATTTATAATAATAATAATTTATATTTGGAAAGTTAAAGTCTCCCATGATCACTACTGTCCCATCCTGTGCAGCCCGCTCCATTTGTTTATATAATGGGGGGGGGGTCTATAAATTACACCAAAAATATTTTTCTTTGAATCTTAGCCCACAGAGTTTCAGCCTCCTCATACTCTTCATTGCCCACTGTCTCTTCACAGCATTGGCAACTGGCTTCAGACTACCCCAAAGATAAAAGAGGGTCAGATCGGGAGACCTTTGTGGCCATTTAACTAGCCCATGATGATCAATCTACTTTTCAGGACACTGTTCATGAAGGAATGCTCAGACCTAACATGCATAATGTGATAGTGCACTCTTGCTGGAAAAACTCTGGGCACATGCCAGTTTCAGTGCAGAAATAGGGTAACACATCATCCTGCAGCAATTTTAGATATTTAGTGCAATTGTGGTGGCCGTTGATGGAGAATGGCCCCACTATCTTTGTAACCCATATACCACACAATACCATCAATTTTTGTGTCCCAACAGTCTTGGAGGGATATATCTACCGTGTGTTAGTGTCAGACCAATAGTGCTGGTTTTGTTTGTTAACTTCATCATTCTCAGTTTGCTTCATCACTGAATATATATCACCATCCATTCCCATTTTATTTAGGTGTATTCATATAAATGGCCTACCCTGTATTTTCTCCAAGAAAAAAAAAGACTGGGAAGATTAAATTGTTCATGCTGCAGAATTGTGGCGCAGACAGAATTGTGGCGCAGACAGAATTGTGGCGCATGTCAGTAATAAAGGCGACGCAAGCTCCGACTAACCACTAACTCGCCTATTTCAGCCTCTGTTTACATGTACATTGATACCTCCAACCGTCTTGAGATTTGGCAGGAAAATTAAAGCTATAAAACTGGTTTTACAACTGCTCCAGTATTGCCTTTTAGAGTCTATTATATGAAGAAAAGAAGGGAGAGCAATGGTACCCTCAGTCTAGTAATGTTTCGAGTTACTCATTCTGTATAAAGAGCAGCTATTTTTTACCAAGACAGGAAATCACAACATTAAATATACATTTAACACTGTTCTAAAAATAGGCAGCTTTTCAGTATCGGAATTGAATATAAAAAGTTAATGCTGTTTAAGCAAGGACAGTTTGTGCATACAGCTCCAAATCTCATTTATTTAGGGATTGCAAGAATAATGGCTGAGCTTTACAAGAGAAAGAGTGCAAAGAAATCATGAATTACTGGAACATGCACCACAAACAACTAGCCATATTTCTCAGGTTAAAAGCAGTCTTCATGTTGCTGTTGTAAAATATTCTCTTTAACTCTGAAGGTGTACACTCTTACAGTAATGGACATATATACTGAACATGTATATATCTACTGAGAACATATTTGTCAGCTCAGCAGAAATTCTTGTCTATTTTTCAAAAGGGTATTTCCACAAATGGTGTGCACTTTCATCTATTACAACAGTAAGAAACAAAACTTGAATGTCACTTGGCTTAGCATTCTAGATGAAAGTTACAGCTAGTGTACTAGTGTATTATGATATTGTAAAGTATCTGATTAAGCTATTACCTCATTTTTAAATGTTAAAACTGTTACCTGTGTGTATTGTGTATATTGTCTCTTGTCTTCAACACATGGATCACTTGCACAATCAATTTCTCCAAACAAGGGGAACAATAAAGTTGTATAGTATCATATCTTATCCATAGGCTCAAGCATAAGGTCTAAGCTTGGTGTCCATCATTTGACACACTATGCTACCTGTGGAATTGAATGAGCTAGTGGGTAAGACACATGAATCAGGTTGGCACACAGGATGAACCTATAAGCCAAATACATAGGACTAATAGTAGATAAACCTATTTATGCTAACGTGATTGGAAGAAAGTGAGCAGTCTAGTTAATATCAAAACATATGTGTGATGAAGCAGCCTGGATACAGAAAATTCTTTGAAGTACTTTTGGAGAAATTCTGGTGTTGTACCTCTTGTTTAGCTTACTTCAGTGAGATATTTTGCACCTTGGCTTTACAGTAATTTTGGCCACATTCTCATTTCTAGACACTTTTTTATTCTTTAATGTCCTGGTAGACATGTCATCACTAAAGTTGGCTTCAGATAGACGCCTGGTCAGCTGGAGAAGGTTTGGCTAGCGCTACCATGGTAACTTTTGGCATCCTCTCTCTTTAAGACTGGAGTCCCCTGATATTGCACTTTACACCTAGTAGTTATCCTTTGCTGCTACCTACTGTCAGAATGTAAAATGTTTCAACTGCAGGGTTAAGATGTGATGTTTGTGATATGTTGAAACATTTGTAATCTTTTCTGTAGAATCCAAGGTTAGTGATTGGTTGGTCCCCAGAAAATCCCCAGAACAGAGACTTCCTTCTCTGAGATTCTTTCTGGAGACAGGACCTTCATGGGGAAACCTCTTGGCAAATACTACCATGCTGCCCAAGCAGCAAAGCCAATCCGACTCCTACTAGCCAGCCCTCTAACCGTTGGATTAGGGCTGAGGTATTAAACTAAATTCTGGATCCACAGCCAAACAATCCACCGCCTTCTGTGTGCTTACAGGAAGGACCATTTTATATACTGTTACCTGCTACTTTAGACTGTGACTGAGACTGTAAATTATTGTTCAATATTTCTGTCTCCATGTGTAATCCTTGGCCTGACGCTAACATCGCAGGCCTCCCCCTCACCATCTGCCTGCGGATCTGTCACCACACACACCAGGAGATCCCCAGGGGAACCCTTCATTAGACCTTTCCCCCTCTTTCACCTCTTCGCTGGTTCTGTTGAGCTTGAATGATTTCTGGTGCTAGGCCAAACTATAAACCAGCCACTCTAGTCCCTGCAAATCCAGCTTCTCCCACACTGTGGTCAGGGCCCAGTGGGGAAATGTTGCAATAGGTGATTTAAAAAATAACTAAATACATGATAACTTGGTGCAAGACATGAACACAGAATACATTTGGTGCATTTAGCTTTTCTACTGAATATTTTTGAAAACTTTTCACAAACTTTTAGACAACTCTTTTTTACATATTTGAAGTCTGAAGGCCCTTTTAACAAGGGCAAATTTCCTGCTATTAATAGGAATTCAAGGTTAGCTCTCTACATACAAGACTTTTTTTCTTGATTATAACATTATTTTTAGTTATAGACATAATTGAGCTAAAGATAGAGAGTAGCTTTGTTTAACTTTGGCATGTGAAAACAGAGTCCAAATGCACAGAGGTACTGGCACTACCTCTACTGTATTCACTGCAATAAACTGCTTCTGTCTTCTCCTCGTTCAAATAAATTGTCTATGAAAGTCCAGCCACTAAACAGCAGAATTGCTCCTTTGTATCTAAGGCCTCTGAGTAATTGTTTTTGCTGTATGATGGATTTTGTGATGTGAAAACATGGATATTCACAAAGCTCTTCCATCTTTTGAAATAGAATCTGAAGTGAAATTAAATTTACCTTTTGTACTATGTTCAGTTCTGTTCACTTTCATTAATATAAAACTGTTAAGAGGGCACTCATAAAGGGCCCAACATGAAAAACCTTAGATAAACCTTGCATTCTTCTTGTGTTGAAAGAACAATTTTATACAGGTTTGACCCTTACATCAAATTCTTTGTGGACTGGATTTCTTCATGTTTTGTCTTGTCACAAGGAAGAAAAGATTGCTCTACAGGACACCTTAATGCAAACAGCTTTGAACAAGGGATAACATCCTTTACTCTTTTCACATATTGTGACAATTTCACTTCAATACCTGTCACCACAGTCTTTGAAATTCTGGATTGGAAAATATCACCTTGATATAAAATATCAAGATAAATGACAATAAAAAATAAACTCATTCTGATATTTTGTTATCTACAGTATGTAAAGTGTACATCTTTCATTTATACAACTTGTTGCTTAGGCCTGGTTCACACAATATACTTTAGACTGTTATTCAATGTGTGGCAATAAACCAACATTTACAGACATTTTCTGGCTTCTTTGATCTGTTTTCACCTTTATGGTTGCTGCCCAAGGCATTTGCAGGATTACTCTACATACTAGAGTTATGTGAATTAATTCATTGATTAGTTACAGATCTGTGGATTTTAAGGTACCAAATTCGGATCCAATCTTTTTCTGATCTGCTTTGGACAACTTTTCAAAATGATGGTTAGCACTACTGCCAACAATCTTCCCAGAATGTAGCATTTAGGATTAGAATTAAGGTTAGGGTTGACCATTACAATAACCCTAATGCTAGCCCTAATAGGATTACAAAAATAATCGGTGCTTTAGAGATCTAGAAAAGTGTCTAATTTCCAGGACTATTCAAACAAAATGATTTGGACAGATTCAACTCGAACCCAAAATAGGTTTTATGAATCATGTAGAAAAATTTGCTAATCTCCACAAAACACAAATACTAGATGTGTTTGTCACACAACCCAGATATGTAGTTGATAAAGTTTTGACCAGCCTGACTATTTTCTGAAAAAGGCACCATTGTTGCAAAGTAAGACTTTCTTTCTCTAAGTTCTTTTTTAATTCCTGTATCCTAGCTATGGTCTGAATTTGGTCATTAAAAACATGATTTTTAGAGAGCTACACACTACAATAAATCGGCAATTAGACCTAAGCTTTGATTATAATAAAGAATATATCAGCTTAGTGTTCAAGTCAATGGGAAGTGAACTGCAGGGACTTGCAGAGAGCAGAGGGATATTTATAGCTAAGAATTAACTTGAGACTTGCAGTAACTGTATGAAATATTACAGCAAAGTAAAGTGACGCTTACCCCCTTTAAATAGTAGACAGTATACCACTTCTACACTGTATCCAAAATGTATCCTAGTCCACAATGCTTACTTTCTATACTGGATACAGGTATAAACTTGCATCTGAATACATAATAATGTTGCCTGACTAGTAATATATGTAATGCACACAGATTTACTATTAAAGGATAATTTCTATTGATACAGAGAGCTCAGTCCCAGATAATTCTCCTGTATTGCATATCTCTCATACAGGCTACATTCTGTAGAAAACAGTTGGGAGCCATTCATTTACACAATTGTACAGAAGCATGAGATGGCAAGACTAAATCATTTCCTTGGTGTTTTTATCCAAACGAATGACTAAAGTAATAATATATGCAAGTTAATTTTAGAGAAACAGCACAGGCCCCGTTCTCCTCGCACATAAACAGAGCACCATATGCTGCATTCACAAGACACCAGGAAGTGGCCAAGCACACACAATGTGACCAAGAAAACACAAACGTTTCAGTTCTCTCCGTATGTTGGTGTTGCTTTGGGAAAACTATTTTGAATACTTCCTATGAGAAACATTAACTCTTTGTTGACTAAATGATAAAATATGTTTATGGTACTTAAAATAACATTTTTGAAAAAAAACGAATCCTTAAAGAGCAAAAAAGTAAAATAAAAAATAGTTAACATTGGCTAAAGGTGCTTATAGCTCTTTATAAAGTGTTAATTTGTATATTATCTACAAGGAAGTAAGAAATGCCTCTGATGGCCATCTGAGCAGCACTCAGAGAGCACTCACCTGAGAGACACCAAAGGTGATACTGTAATTGCAGTTTAGCAATGGTGACCATTAGTGATGGGAAGTTCAGCTTTTCAGCTTTCATAAAGAAGAGTAGGCTCTTCTAGCTCCTGATTGTTTCCCTGTTAAATCTGTTATAGGGAGTCTTGATTCAGTCATCAAACCATGATACCATGATAAAAAAAAGTTTGTGGATTCTGATTTAGTGGCAGAGTTAGCCCTTAAGGGGCTGGTCTAATTGAGCCATTGGCCAACTGCTGGGAGCCAACTCCCAGAGAACCGGCTTGTGTGAGAACGCACCATCACTACATGCAAGGATGAAACTTGCTATATTTTGATTATGTTTATCCAGCCTGCAATTCATAATATGTATTAAGATTGAAGTGTCTTGCCTAGATTATAACAAGTTGATAGCCAAGCTATAGAGGGTACATAGTTAATACTCATTGAACATTGCTGCATAAAATCCCAATAGCATAGTAGGGAAACTTGTCATATAGTCAGTAATATAAGTACATTGAGCTGTCTACATATTTAAATAAAACCTAAATTTATGTACCATGACCATTTTTCTTTACATATCTTGACTAGACAATTTTTATCCAATTGTAAAACTTGGCTTTGTATACTTTCCCACACTGTAACTAGAGAGATTAACTAAAATGGTTGAAGAAGTTAAGCAGTGCAAAGCAATATTAAACAAGATTTTCTATATATTTCCGGCATAGTTTAAAACTGTCTACTCCAACTTTGTACATCCTATTATTCCACTTTATTTTACATGAGAATTTGTGACAAAATGTGGTGCCATTTTTTTACATGGCAGGACAAATCAGGCCATGACCACTTTGGACCAATACCATGCTCATTCCTCTTTTCCATAAATGCTGTAAAAGTCTCCAATGCCTCTTTAAAATACAAGTGGACTAATGCATGTTAGATTTTTTTAGTGCACAGCATAAGTCAGCAGTATCAAAACAACAGCCAAATGGTGACTGCAGCAGCTGACACTGGCCACCAGGGCTGGAACAGAGGAGTCAAGGAAGATTATTTTGTTATTTTGTACATGGTTCCTTTAAAAAAGCTGAATTCTTGAATTGACATCACCTCATAAAACTGTGTTTAAAGGGGACTATCACCAATTTTCTTTTTGACTTATTAAAACCAGATATGAACACATATCACCCCTTTCCAATTCGTTTTTTCTTCTTTTTTGAGGTCTTGCCTGAGCTCTTACTAAGAGCATTTATTTAATTTTTTTGCAACAGTCTTACTGGATGCAGGGACATCAGCTATTGCTAGCAGAAAATATATTTTCTATTGTAATTTTGTGTAATCATGTCAGTAATGTAAATTAGGCGACTGCTACAAAACAAAACCTATATGGAGTTATCATGTGTAATCTCTGGTGATTTTTATAAATAGACTCTAAAATTGAAATAAACTTTTAAAAAGATCTAGTATGATATATATGGACAGACACAGCATTACACAAAGAGGTCAAGGATACTCTGGACTACAACAATTCCATGAAAGTCCTTACAGTGTGAATTCAAGAGCCCTAGTGTAGGAATATACTTCTGTTGAGACCTTGTCTAGAAGGTTTTGAATCAATTCAGCAATGTAGCTTCTAAGCCATAAAACTCTTTTAGGGCTCTATTAAAGTTTCATAGGGCAAAGTATTAAATTCAGCAGAAAGGTGAAAGACAGAACACTTAATTTTGTCTACAGCCATTAGCGAGACATTCATTATTAAAAATAATGTTTATCGTACACAGGATTTCCTACTCTAGTTATTAGATCTGCAGAACCTAGAAGCAACAATGAAGGGTTAAAAAGCATAATGCATTTTCCAGCAGCATAAGCTTATCTAAGATATCTTCTATATACTGGATTTGACCAGTAAATGAACTTCTTATTTAATATATAAGCATCTCCAGGAAATGTCTTCATTTAGGAAAGTTTAATCAAGTTTTAGCAATGTCAGCCAAATAAGCAGTTAGAAGGATAAGCTGTTCTGTTATTAATGTGTGACATCACGTAACTAATTGTCATGGAACCTTTGAACGATGAACAAAGTAGCAAAGTTATAAAATCAGAAAGTTTATAAAATCCTGCATCAAAGTAGGCATCAGGCTGGTATATCTTATAGAAGCAGATATACTATATCTGCTCAGAAACATGAAGCTGCTGGACCCTAACCCAGAATATGTTCCAGCCCCCCACAGCTATATTTGTCTTATATTGTCATTTTCGATCTCTTAAAGGGGTTATCCGGGTTTAAATTTTTTTTTTATGGCCGGGCTGGGGAGGGCTATTTAAACATAATAAACATGTACTTACCTCCTCCGGTGCTGCCGATGTCCCGCGCCGCGGCCCGTCTTCTCTGTGCGCCGGTTTTATTACATCGGCGCACAGGGAGCTTCCGGCCGGCCGGAAGCTCCCATGCGCACCATCTCTCAGCGCTTACAACGCTGAGAGATAGGGACGCATGGGAGGAGCCGTCCACATCGTGGACCGGAAGCTCCCTCTGCGCGGCTTCCGTGCCCCTGTAAACAAACAGGGGCACGGATCGAAGGGACCGCGGCGCGGGACAACGGCGGCGCCGGAGGGGGTAAGTACATGTTTATTATGTTTAACTAGCCTTCCCCAGCCCGGACATAAAAAAAAATTTAAACCCGGATAACCCCTTTAAGGCTCCGGTGCCCATCCACAACCTCTGCACCCCTTCAAATTATGCTCCCCAACATATGTATTACCTGTAACCTATGAATTTTTTTGTTAATTTTGTATCTATTTATATAGTACTTAATATTCATTTTCCAATATGCATTTATTTTGGTTGGATACATTTATTATAAGAGTGAAGACCTCTATTTGCACAGTAAAATGGTAAAGTCTGGTAAAAAGAACATGGGCTAAAAGAATAGGACTAAATATGGAGTTTGCCATAGAATGCTTCAGTTTCTAATATTTATGTTTTCATAAAATTTTGCAGAATTGCTTTAATTCAGGTTTATTGCTTCTTTGTTGGGTACTACACTATGATTAGGTCAATCCAAACCATTTCATATAAGGTGATTGGACATTAAAGGGATCCTGATTAAAGATGTTGCTAATTTGTTGTGCATAGTATTGCAGCTCAGAACCATTTACTTGTATGGTAATGTTAGAGTTATGTTAATACTTACAAGCAGCCATTTAGCAGTCACAGAGAAGATGATTAACAGCTATCTCTGTATGCCAGAGAAGGAAAAATGTTAATTTTTTATATTATCGGCCAAATGACAAGATCTTTTCTATGGGCTTTTAGACATCAGCATTTTTGTGGTGCATCTGCAAAAATAACATGTGTTTGCAGTTTGTGTGGTGTTCATGTTATCCATATGTTATCAGTTTTTTATGAAAAATAAAGGATGGTTGGCTAAAAATCAGTTTCACAAAAAACCTTATTCCTCAGCATCATCTGAAGAAAATTATAAGTGACGGTACAATTTTTAACACTTGCTTAAATGTGTTGCATGGATTATATTAGATTATTTATGTCTTCAATTTAGGAATAATTAAATGATCAACAACTAAATGTGTTCAAAACAAACTGATGGAAAAATCATTTCATGACAGTTTGAGAATATTCATATTCACAAGAAACTGTAACTGTCCTTGACAAGGCTGCCCTGCATCACTCCAGGGACATCTTTCATTATCTTTTCAATATGGCAGCTCTCAAGCAGTTCCAGACTAGCGTGCAAATATTACAGGGTTGAAAATAAATTACAAGCGGGGAAAAAAATAATTGAATTCAGCACACCCATCCATTCCACACTCACAAAGTATCATCTTTCCACCTGTGACTGCTTAATAACATAGCAAATCTAAATTATTAAACACTTGTGAAAAAAGGTTTGGCATACTAATGCTTGTCTTTTTTTCCCCCAACTCTATTTGGAGCGCAAGGTCTGAATGTGGAATTTTAGTAAATGCATTCGTTAAAGTCAAGTAAGGAGTCTATGAATATTTGATGTACCAGCTGCAGTAAAGTGCAAACTTAAAGTAATAACTGACTGTGTGGGGGGCTGATTGAAAATATTTCTCTTGCTGTTTGTTCTGCGTTGCTCCTTCTGTGAATCGTCTTGAATACCTCTGTGTCAGAATAGGATTCAAATAATATTTGCTATTTTGCTTTGACTACCTTATTAACAAACAGGTCCATTAAGTCTTATCCTAATGAAATAAGTTGCATTTGAACCTAATACATTATTATTTGCCATGATAATAATGCTGAAAACTGATGCCTGAATAATAATACACTTAGTAGACAATATAGTAACAATGAACCCACAGTAGACAGTATAGTTATGGTGTCTCCTAAGTAACCAATACATGATTTTCCTCAAGTAGCTACTATAATCACTGTGCTACCCCACCAGCTAATAGTCACAATGCTCCCCCAGTACCCATGATAGACACAGTGCTTCCCCAGTAGCCAATAGTCACATTGCTCCCCCAGTAACAAATAGTCACAGTGTCTGCCCCAGAAGCCAACAGTCACACTGTCCTCCAGAGTAGCCAAGTCAAAGTGCCCCTGTTGTTTTTTATACTCTCCCTCCCTGACAATAACTGTGCTCCCTGAGTTTAACGAAAAGCTATTTAAGAAAATAATTGCCTTACTACTCTTCCATTTTTCCCTCACGCCAGATCAGATAGATCCAAGAGCTGCAGTGCAAGAATCTCATGATGATTTTATGGATCATTATGAATGCATCATATACCTCAGCTAAGAGATGAAATAAAATGGCCTGTGAGATATAACACAGAGGAGCAGGAAACTTCTATGTTCTGTGTGAAAGTGGGATCAGGTTTGGAGCCTAAATTCTTCCCCATTCCATGAACTGGCTGTCATTTCAGAAAAACTTCTGTCTCTCTTTTTTGACCAGACCTGTGACTGTTGTCCCAGGATTACACCCTGATTTCTTTTCCAAGCAGTTACCAATTAACCCACAAATTGAATGGATGTGTCTAGATGGGGTAACCTTAATGGAAATTGAGGTGTTACATTCATTGTATTCCAGTGCATAACACATAAATTGAGGAGAAGCAAGATAGGAAATCATAGTTTCACTTTTATAGTCGAAATAACACTCTGTTCACACTTGTTTTTCCCCTTCACAAACTTCTTATCGAGAATTATTTTTTTAGTAATGTAAGTTGTCAAATTCATCTCAGATTTTAGTTACTAGCAAATGAGTGTGAAAAAAGAGAGATATTGAAAGAATGGAATTGGTTTTTAACAATGGCTACTGTATTGAATGTATATGACCTTAATTGATTTTCTAGGCAAAGTTTTCAATACCAGATTTATGGAGGTACAACACACAGAATCCCCATTGAAAAGCTGATTTTTGCAATCACTAATGCCAAAATAACAATAAAGGAAGGTGGAAGTGAAGCTTTTATCATCAGATCCAGGAGAAGCATTTGAGCTTACTGTATATACTCAAGTATAAACCAAGCAAAATATAAACCAAAGCCTCTAATTTTATCGCAAAAACTGGAAAACCTATTGACTTTATCACATTGGTCACAGCATACCCCAGTAAAAAGCTATTCAGCCCCCTGCCTCCAGTATATAGCCAGCTACCTACTTGCCCCAGTATATAGCCTGCCAGCCGCCTAGCTCTAGTATATACCTAGCCATCCCCCAGTCCCCCAATATATAGCCAGCCAGCCTGCTCCAGTATGAGGCCATCCAGCCTGCCCCAAGTATACCGCCAGCCAGCCTGCCCCAGTATACAGCCAACCAGCCTGCCCCTAGTATATAGCCAGCCAGCCCCCTAGCCCCAGTATATAGCCAGACAGCCAGCCTTCAGTATATAGCCAACCAGCCTTCCCCCATTATATAGCCAGCCAGCCTATCCCCAGTATATAGCCAGCCAGCTCCTGCCCCAGTATATAGCAAACACTCAGTATATAGCCAGCCCCAGTATATACATAGCTAGCCCCAGTATAGCCAGCCATCCCATAATATGTAGCCAGCCAGCCTTCCTCCAGTATATAGCCAGCCAGCCTTCACCTAGTATATAGCCAGCCAGCCTTTCCCCCAAGTATAAGGCCAGCCTGCCTTTCCCCCAAGTATATAGCCAGCCTATCTGTCCCCAGTATATAGCCAGCCCCAGTATACCCAGCATTTGAAAAAATAAAGTAATTACTCACCTTTCTGATGCCCTCCCCCCTCAGGTCTTCCCTTCTTCCGTCCGATAGTGGGAGGTCCGCGCAATGATGCGGGCTCTGACATCAGTTGCTGTCAGCAGCAGCTGATTTCAGAGCCTGTGCGCCGCAATGTTGCCGGGCCTGCCATTGCCAGAAGGAAGAGTAGACCTGCAGGGGGCAGTGGAAAGGTGAGTGTTGACTTTCTTTTTTTTTACTAAAATATAAGCTGTGTTTGGGTTTTACTTGGCTTGTATTTGAGTATATTCGGTATATTATAGTGGATAGGAATAGTTGTCACTAGTGGGGCTGCCCAGTACCCAAAGAAAAGAGATAGACTTCTTCCACCATTCTCTGTTTCTATCTAATGTAACAAATCTCAAAAACATTAGTTTAAGTGGTGTATATTTTCTAAAAAAGTGCACCATGAAGGAATGATTTTTATTTCCTCTTCATGGATCTAATTCTGACTTTGGCTAAAAAATATCACCAAAAACTTATGTGGTGTTTATAAAAAAAAAACTTTAACTTCTTTTATACTTCTTTATGTCTCATCATTCATAAAATGTCCAGCGTGATTGTCAGCACTTAACTCTGATTTGTACTGGGAAGAGAGGGCTCATCAACCACACATAAAAAGACCCATTTGCAATGTGTTGTTTTGTGCACAGTAATTGTTGTGCCATACAGGACAAAAAGACGAATGAATGAAGAATCATCTAATTTAACCAGCCTGCTTTTTAACTTCTAACTGAACTGAGGAAATCTCCCATATACCTGACAAACTTCTAATAGGTTAATTTTAATATTTGCCCTTTTTCTGTGCCCTACCCCAACATTGCCTCCGCTCTCCCCACCTACCGCTCTTTGCTCTCCTCCTCCATATTGAAAATATTTACATTTGATTCACTCCATGTGAGGTGCAAGTGTGCACTCAACTCTCTCATTCCCTTATACCATCTTATTTTAATCTATGCACTTTGTTAATCTGTTACGGATACCACTGGGTTCCTAGTTCTCCTTCCATTTGATAATTTGTCAGTAAAGTTTAAAAAAATATATGTGCATTAAGAACATTGGGATTTTGAACAGATTGGCCCACAGATTGCCCCATATTTATTAATGACTTTACACCAATATTCTGGCATAGATTATACATAAATACATGTGCACACTGATTGCACATGTATTTATGAATAGTGTCCACCCGTATGGTGTCAACAATACCGTGCACCTAAAGGTGTTTTGCTGCGCATTCGCAGCAGCCTCCACATTTAAGTCGACAAGTCTAACATCATTGTGGCGGCACTCAGTGATGCCAAACATCTAATGATGTACAGGGTTGGATATTTGGGGATCAGGTCCACTCAACACTACTTGTAAATACATATTATTCCTTTATACCTCAAATCTTACTTCCAGCAACATGAAGCTTGATAATGGAGTGTTACCAACGTACTGTATAAATGTCTCAGAAATCTCTACAGAGTACAGCCAGCTATAAAAACTGTATTAGCACAACATATGTATAACCAATGTTGAATTTCAGGTATATTTGGGACAGTGGTGTATATGGCTAAATTCCTCTCATTTCCCAACCAATATATAGTTTGCTCAGTTCTCTACTTGGAAAGGTGTCTTCATCCCACGGACTTCACACAGGAGTCCCTGCAATATATGGAAATATAATTATGAAAGCAGAACAGCTGTGCCAGAACTGTAATAGTTAATGTTGTTCTAGTGTGACTGTTGTTGGCTGGCACTCCTTGTAATTTATTTCTATATAATGCAGGACCTCCCATCCACTGTACTATGTGCAGATTGTGGGATGGAGCCACCATAGTGCCCTTTTCCACGGGGTGCACATGTTTGTGTGCCTGAGCCCTCAGGAATATTTTAAAAGGGTTGTCCAATAGTTTTTAAAATTGTGGTGGTGGGCTCTGGAGAGACTTTTAACAAAAACAATGCTGTACTCACCTCCGCTCCGGGTGTCCCACGCAGGTCTTGCCGGTCCATGCCCCTGTCTGTTTACAGAGACACAGAAGCTGTGCTGACTTCAGCTTTCAGATGGCTGACGTGGCTAGACACGCCATCCATCTCTATTATCAGTGCTGCGATATGGAGGCAGGTGGCTATGGTCAGCCACCTCAGCCGGCTGCAACCTGAAGTCAGCACAGCTTCTGTGCCCCTGTAAACAAACAGGGGCACGGACCGGCAAGACAAAGAAGACACCTGGAGCAACGGAGGAGTTGAGTACAGCTTCGTTTTTTTTTAAAATCCCTCCCCAGTCTGCCTCCAGAATTTTAAAATCGGACAACCCCTTTAAGACTACATCATTTTCACAAGATATTATGATGATCCATTAAAGTTACACAAAAAAGTAGAAAATGTAAAGATCAAAGAGCAAAACCTATTTTTAAACATAATTATATGTACAATAAATATTTTCCAATTATTATCCCTGTCTGGCGGGTAGAAGCAGCCACCTGAATATTCAATGAGTTGATATTTGCTTGTAATATAATGTTATGATCCCAAAGATACATTTACTTACAGTGGATGTGTACTCAGGTACTTAGCATTAATTTGCATAAGCAATTATGTGATTATTGGATATCTCTTGGTGTTCATACAGAGAAAAAGATAAACTGAGTGTAAAACATTGACATTTCTGCAAACATTCTACAATGTGAAAATATCTATATGGCAGCATGTAAGGTAATCTTAAAGATTCATCATGTCTATATAGTCTATAGGAAATGTAGGTTATCTAATGCAGAAAAGCTATTTAAAACTGTGCTGGTGTAGTACAGAAGAAATGAGCTGGAAGAAATCTATATTAATGGTGTAATACCTGATGTCTAATTTTATGTGCCAGCAGGCAGCACCAGATACATAAACAATCCATAAAATGCTAATAATTCATCTGTGGTAAATAGAGAATTTTGTGAGCAAAGGGTTTGTATACCCCACCTTCCTATACACACTAAACATACCTGCAATGCTGTTACTGTAACCTCATAGTTCTTTGCAGATAGTTATATACACCAAAAACAAACTCAATTAACATTTGTATAAATGACAAGGCTGTATGTGCGTGACTACTGTGACTACTAATGTGGAAACATACGCATTTTGCCAGTGGCAAATAATCCTAAAAGAACAGAGGTTGTTATGTTTTAATACAGATATCAATCTCAGATTACAAACTCTTATAGCACCATAATAGGAAAATTATACATCAGCAATGTGGGAATCGAAAAATCTAATTTCTGGGCAAGAGCTAATATTATTTTGAAACAATATAAAAAATAGTCGTAATGGTGTTGTAACATCCGTGCCAAAGTCTTCCTCCATCTGCAGAACGCTGCTCAGGTGGCGTTGATATTGTCTTTGTGTTTTACTTGTCAGTTTCCTGTGTGAACATGCACTTAACTTGGTTGATTTGGAGTTGTTTACCCCACAACCTTACCCTCCCCTTGTCTGCTTTGTCCAACAACAGTTAATGTTTTGTTTGACAGACTTCAGCTCCAATCGCCAGGAGTAGTCTCCTATACTTGTTTGGTTTCCATTCAGTCCATTGCCGGTTTTAGTTTTGCTTGACCTGCTAATTTTCTGTGACATTAACCTGTTTTTCTGTACAGGCGGTCCCCTACTTAAGAACACCTGACTTACATACGACCCCTAGTTACAAATGGACCTCTGGATGTTGGCAATTTACTGTACTTTAGTCTTAGGCTACAATAAACAGCTATAACAGTTACCACTGGTGTCTACAATGAAGCTTTATTGTTAATCCTGGTTCTTATGACAATCCAACATTTTTAAAAATCCAATTGTCACAGAGACCAAAAAAATATTTGGCTTGGGTTACAATGATAAATTATACAGTTCTGACTTACATACAAACTCAACTTAAGAACAAACCTACAGTCCCTATCTTGTATGTAACCCGAGGACTGTCTGTACTATAGTTAGGCTGCTATTTATTATGATTTTATGATCTTGGCTTTTGAATCTTTGACTATCCTTTCGGGACTCAGAGTTTGCACTTTATATGCTATCTTCGTTGAGACCCTGACCCCTGACCTTGTTTTCCGTGTTATTTGTTTATTAGTCTTGTTTTTGCCTTCACTGCGGCTTAGAGAATGGAATACACACACCACTCCTCCTATTGCTTTTGATATGTTTATGGTGCACAAGTGGAACCACCCTATTTGTAGTGTTCAAAGTAACTTGGCACTCAATGTAGATAGTTGCATTATATTAAGTTTCGCTTTATCCATAAGTTTTGAGCAATACGTAATACAGATACATAGATGTTTCGGTCTACTACAATCTATATCAGTCATGGATTGCCACTGGTGTCAGTAGAAGAAAAAAGAAGCAGAATGCCGGTTGGTATGCTGGGCTGTGGCCTCATAGGATCGGCAGCACTGCCGCATTTGTAGGGATGCGTCTGATGAAGGTCCTTGTATGTGCAGATGATACTAAGCTGTGAAAACTAATTCTACTAATAATAAAGAAGAGGATAATATAAAATGGAGGCCTAGTGAGCTAAAAACAAACTATAAATATTGTGCTGTGATCATCTTTACACAAGCACAGAATACTAATGATATCTTCACAATAAATGCACTACTTTCTACTTCATAGAAGCTGGGTCACTAAGCTGGATTCAACACCTTTGCCATTAAGATATGTACAAAACATAGAAAGTTCTAGATATTTTTAGACAGGTATGGAAATAATCCTGCAAGTAACATTGCAAGTGAATGAAGTGAATGAACAAATAAGAAATCAGAATTCAATCAGAATTGAATGTGTTCAAACTTCAAATCTGCGTCAAATCTGCATCATTTCTTTTAAATTCCAAACATCTAGATCAGTGATGGTGAACCTTTTAGTGAACGAGTGCACAAACTACAAAAAACACTTTTTTATTTCAAAGTGCCAACATTGCAATTTAAGCAATAACTTATTCCTTACTGCTTTGTCAAAGCTTTAAACTGCATTGGCATCCCGAGGGCATCAATACAGTAGAAAGGGGAGAAATTCAGATTATTTTTGTAGCTTTACTTCAGGGTCCCCTGTACAGGAAAAATAGCAGGGCCCATGTCAGGAGCTCAAATTATAATCCAGCCCTGTCCACATCTTCTCACTTCTCCTGCAGTCCCAGGCAGCCAAGGATGTGTTGCTTTAAAATAGTACTGAGTGCAGATTGTCCTGTGTGACCTGGGACTGCAGGAGGAGGCTATGGGTCCTGCCTTATGAACTCTATGCTGACAACCTGGGTGCCAACAGAGAGGGCTTTGAGCGCCACCTCTTGCACCCGTGCCATAGGTTCACCACCACTGATCTAGATGAACTAACCACAGATCTTCTTTGGTTGAATCCATTTGCATTTATATGTAACTCCAGACACAGTGAATTAAGTTTTTTTGGAATGTAGCAGTCATATCATCACTTCCAGGACTCCTCATTTTTCTTTATGTTGAAAATAATTCTTAATGACATTTATTGTATGTTTGGAGTCACTGTCCTGTTGCAGAATACAACTTCAACACACTGTAGCATTTCTTCCACCCCTGCCTAAAACTTTTGCACATTACAGTGCATCAAACAAGTAGATGGCCATACAAGCTCATTAAAATTGTAGAGAAAACAGTCAACAAACCAATGTCATACCTGATACATACAATGGGATCTTTGACGTGTACTAGACCGAGATCATACAATATTTACACATCACATTTTAAGAAAAATTTCAATTTTCCCTCATTACCCTTGTGGGACTCTTTCCTTTTGAACCCTCTTGTGAAATCTTAAATTAATGTGTCTTACTGTGTATGAGGAAGAATGGAACATCTTGAAGCAATTTGAAAATATCAGCGGTGGAGGCTTTGTTTAATGATGGCTTAAATGGGCTGTCATTCCTTCCCTTGGCATACATATAATTTTCTAGCTAGCTGTGTAAGCTGGCATCACTCTAAGGCTGCATGTAGTTCATCAACTCTTAATGATATTTCTATTACAGGAATCTTGCCGCAAAGTTGGCAGCTTTTTCCTGTAGCGATATGAGTTGTCACACATACATTAACTTTTCTATCCTAACATTGCTATATATCACAGGTAATATAACATTAGGGAAATGCATCTTGTATATGTCTTGTCAAGTGAGCTTGATGTGGAAAAATTATGTGATAATACTTGTACCCAGAGCAACAGAAATAGAGTTAATAATAACAAGGGCACAAACTCAGCCGCAGCCTCATGCTGCTTGATCTTATCAAGTACCCAACCAAAGAAATCCAGGACAGCACACAAATACATTGTCAGTAAAAGTATATGATTATTAGATAACAAATATAAAACCACTTAAAAACACATTGGAAGAGGAACAACACACAGAAAATATAGGGATCGCACAAGTTCACATGTATACTAACAAAATATTTGTGGAGACTCACTCCTACTACACTGAATCCAATAGCCAGATCCCATCGTATATATCAGCAGAAATCCTGCTAGGGGAAAAGCTAGAGGGCAGTATGAAAGTATATGTATACAGACCAAAAGAGTCGATCCCCGATATGTGTTTCACAGAGGAAACGTTATTAAGGAAATTCCTGTTTCAATAAAGAGCCAGCTTAAATCACCAATGTGTGAAGATACATTTTAAAGGGGTTTAAAGGGATTGTTTGGGCATAGAGTGGTGTGAGGTATTTCATTGGTGCACTTTAGAAGCTATAGATTGTATTGTGGGAGGAGATTTTTTTGTGATCACATTTTTGGGTGGCTATAACATTTAAATTACATGTTATTAATTCTTCTCCATTAGGGCATCCCATGAGCCCTCTCCATACACACCATGCCGCATGCTAACATACTACTACATTGGTTTGTGGCAAGGGGATCAATGCCTTGGAAAAGTAGCCTGCAGAATTTAGATCACAGTTTGTGTGTGCCAGCAACAACCTGCTTCTCGTTGACATTATCAGGAGTTAACTAGTCGGAGTTAACTAGTTCAGTAACAGAACAGGTTTTTACATTATGGGGCAGATTTATCAAGCTGTCTAAAAGTCAGAACATTCTTAGTTGCCCACGGCAACCAATTACAGCTCAGCTTTCATTTTACCAAGCTGTGATTGGTTGCCATGGGCAGCTAAGAATTTTCTGATTTTTAGACAACTTGATAAATCTGCCCCTATATGTTTTATAGGGTCTTGGGTGTAGTGTGCTACTTCACTGAAGGATGGCACAAGGACTCTTAAGGAAGCAATATGTTTGGTTGTTAAAATGTTCTCAGAGGAGGAGATTAGTGTACTAGTTTCAAAGGGCAGGTATTGGTTTAAACTAACTTGAATTTTTGTACTCACCCTCACTTTCTTTGGTCACAGAATCAACATCCAACATGAGCTATTTCTTAACTTCAGTTTTCTCTACATATTTACTATCTCTATTATCACACACTCACATACTGTGAATGTCCACCAATGTCCTGCTGCATTACACTTCTAAGAATGACATGAAAGCAACAGTTCTCACTATATAGGCATGATACTACACAACAATAATACTTACTAGTGGTATGCAGAACATTATAACATAGCCTACATCACATTATGAAACACATACAAAACAATAACACCTGTATTATAACCACCAGGTGGTATCAGCATAACCCATAGAGTATATACAACATAGAAGGGACTATTCAAGTGAAGTCTTTTAAATGTGGAATCATGAATCATTACATCCTCTGCTAGATACTTATGTAATGAAAATTCTGCCCTTAGATCAAATTCATTTCACTAATCTTAAATTGTTATCTTTGAAGTGAGAAACTAATCCTGGGACCAAATCATACTAAAACACAAAAAGAAATTGTCTTCCTAGCTAGAGGAGCAGGGTACCTATCCACCTATCCACAGTCGGTGTACTCACCTTGATATGAAGGAATGTAAGTGTCATTAAGTAGAACTGGCGTTAGTCGCAATGAGAAAGTAATTAACCCCTGGCTTACTGAAGGTTAATTGGCTATCGTATAGCCGTTTAAATTCATGTAAGATGAAAAAAAGCATAAGTATGGCAGCATGAAAGCCACTAGATCTACTTTTTAGTAAGTCATCATAACTTTGTAGTGTGGGTTATAATCTCAGCGGGTAAGACATTTTCTCAGTGGTTAGCACTGGCAGATACCAAAGGCTGAGAGGAACATCATTTTATCCGAATTGCTGAGCTATGAAGGAGGGCTGATTAGTGCGGCAGACCTTTTTGTCACTGTTTAATGACATATTGATTCCTCACAGCCGGCAGGTGCTCAATACTGACCTTCACCTGTTTACAAATGTGTTTGGTTAAGAGAAATAAAAGGAATTCTATTACAAATATGCTGCTGCGAGGGATGCCTGAAAGCGGAATTTTCATACTTGGAAATTGTTGGGTGAAATAGCACTATCCTCATGGTCCATATGGGATCAGGCAAATAACTTTCAGAAATACTAATTGATTGTTGCTCTCATGTGACTTAAGGTGACTTCTTACTGCATACATTTTTTTTCAGATGTATTCAATCAGTCCCTATCTGGAAAAGTTTTATAAGAATAAATTTAGATCTTATACAACAAACACTGCCATCTTCAAAAAGTTGTTCTGTGGGGGTGCTAGGTGTTAGTATTCCTTATATCTGATACAAATGATCTATCCTAAGGATAAATTATCAATAAATATGTCTTGGAATATACCATAAGTAATCACCTAAGGAGTAACAATGCCACCCAAATGATCATGGAAGAGAGAGACAATGCACCCTTTGTCCCCTTTCACACACATGTATATGGTGGCCCTATGTACACAGCCACAAACGTGCATTATGCACAGAATGGTATGGTGCTCACACATGTGTGTCAACGTTTCGTGACATAGCTGGAATAAAGAAAGAGTATGCTCTATCTTTCGGCGTATGTTAGGCCCACCCCTCTTCAGCATGAACGTATGCTACGCCAGGGTCTCAGCCCGGTCTAAGCATATGTATGTGTAAAAGCAGCATAACAGTTATTTATCTTATAGAAGAAAAGGGAAAATGTCACTCACGGCGGATCTTTCCACCGGTAATGCTTTATTGAATTATAAAACCGTAACATGCAACACGAGGCAAGGACTGATCAACATGTTTTGACAATATACATCTTACATAAACGTCACGATATACGTTATTTAGCTTTCCCATGAAAATTGCTAAATAGAAAAAATATTTTTTCACCCCACTAAATTGGTGTAAAGACTTAAAGTTACTGGATATAATGTTTTTCCTATTTCGTAAAGAGCTTTCAAAATGTTGCAGGACCCTTATGTTTCTGCTTATCAAGAAAATATATTCATAGATTTTAATGGTTATTTATTTCATAGAGGGAACAGTATTTCTAGAAACAATACTAAACCGTATGTCAGTGTATGCAGATGAATGATGCATTGCACAATTGGAAGATAGTATGCAGGATTGGAAGATAGTTTGCAGAGTGACACATAAGACATAGAAAATCTAGGAAATATAACATAAATTGTTTGCTACAAGTACATGTAAAATAAGGTTAAGGGTACATTTACAGCATGCAATAGATCTGGGCCTATAAATAAGAATTCTGAAACATTTTTCAGGCAAAATGTATTGATAACATACTCATTAAATAGTACTCTAACATAAGATGGGGGATCCAAAACCCAGCATTCCCACAGATCAGTGGGAAAAGCAGACAGATTTCTCTGTGTAGGAGGTCAGACCAGGTTACTGCATCATATTCTATTCATTACCAAGTGGCTTCATTCAATCTGTACAACAAGAAGGATGGTCTTTTCTCTGATTTCTTTTTATCTGATTTGAGGGAGTTCTGGATCCCCATAAATCTGATATTGATGATCTTTTCTTATTATATGTCTATGCCTTTGTTCACATGTACAGAACTCACATGTGGTCCACATGTACCAATGACCCCATCTAGGTTATGATGCTTGCCTATAAATTTATTATTGAGAAAATCTGTCCTTGGATTGTTCTGTGAATAATGATGACAAAGGAATAATAACAGACCCGAATGCTCACTTACTGAATGTCATTACTTAGGTACAAAATATCCAAATACAGCATTAAACTAAGTGATAATTAAAATACACAAATCTTTATTGAGAAATTCATCAAAAGATGGTTCTGTACCTACACCAGAAGTTCGCAGACCTAAAAATTCCCCCAAATGGATGTATATGTGCATCCCTAATCCACACACACAATTATAGCTCCTATTTAAAAACCTACTTAATGACAAAAAGAATTAAAAGTCAACATTCTTACCAGGTTTCAGATGAGCTTATGTGCAACAAAGATCTGAACAAGAGTCATTACTCACCAAATGGAGGTACTAACAGGTATATTCTACGCATTTGGGGAACACTATTCTGCCCCCAGTTTATCCCCATAACTCCCACCGTTACAAGGGAAGCCCCTAAACTGACCCTTGATGAGTTGTGCGTACCAGTAGTAACTGTTTGAATGCTCCAGCTGCATTTAAAACATGTTAGTGTTGGTATACATTTGCACTCCATTGATTTAAATGCAACTGGCAGCTTTGACAGCTGCATTTAAAGAGTAAACATTGTTAACTGGCATAACTGGAGGGGGAAGGAGGAGTTAAACCAAAGAAGGGACTCCCAAACTGGCAAAGTATGTGTCCGAATGAAAACTTTGTGATTAAGGTCTGCTCAATGCTATTTGTGAAATGAGAACTAAAGATTTCATATTAAAACAGTTATCTACCACAAAAGATATAGTTGTTTTAGATGTTTCCAAGGCAAAAGTCTAATGAGTGTTTTTGACTGTTTGTCCCCTGAATATGTTAGTCAGTAGAAATTAGCAAATGTATTCATTGGTTGGTACATCTGTTACTAATTTGGCATTTTTAGGCATCATATTGAACCTTAATCTTTTCTGATTTGATTTGTAAACATTTTTCAATGTGGCAGCTAGATAATAATGTCATTCATCCCAGAAATGAAGATTTGTGTTTTAGAAGATTAGATGGGGTTACTGTTGTCAGGGATGTTTGTCCATAACCAAGTTCTATTTTATGCAGATTTATTCTGCTTCAGCCATTTTGTGTGCCTTCACCATTTTATATTTGTTTTCTAACATCTTGTTATGGTCCCACATTATGTTTATTAGCTTGGCTTAAGCCTATTTTTATTTATTCTGAACCTTATTCAATCCAGTATGGTCCGCTTGGACCGCCCCTAACACTGTATATATGAATTTCCTGGACAATTGGAGCAACATTGCTTTGGAAAAAATAGAACTGTAGCAAATCTGTTGAAAAACTTTACAAAGCTTCTACAATTCAAATCTTGTATGATCCGCTGTTTGTAATAACCAATATTTGTCAGTAACTATTTTATTCGGGATTGCTGATGTTCTCTCAATCAAACTGCTATACAATGAATATTGTTTCTACTATAGGTTCCCTTATATAAATGTTATGATTTATTCAGATACCAGTTTACTTAACAAGGGCAAAAAGAATTGATATGATTGATTGATGCCAAAATTTGTAACCATATTAATGACACACAGTATGAGACTCAGTATTTTGTATATGAATTGAGTGACTACTGACATGCAGTCTGCAGTTCAAGGTCACTGTAGGACCATTTACACCACAATAGCAAATAAGATACGGCAACAGACTTGATGCTGCCATCACATCTCCACTTTTGTCGAGAAATTCTCGCTATTTGATGCATGTTGAACTCTGAATGAGGCAGAGTTTTGTCAGAGATAACAGAATCAGACAACAATGAAAACGTGTACTTTTTTTCAGTTGATTGGCTTGTCAGACCTGCAATGAAGAAAGTGCTAAAGAAATCTTTCTAAGTTTAAGCTCTGCTTCTAAGACATCTACTAAAACCTAGCACCACTATTCCGAGAGTACAAAACAGAAGGTAAGTCACAGGAACATGGTGAGCCTACCATCTTGTTTATCAACTTTAATTTTAACCCCTTTAGAACCATTCCATTTTAAGTTATTTTGTTTCCATTTTTCCCTCCTCATTTTTAAAAATCCACATTCTTTGATTTTTCTGTTTATAGAGCAATAACAGGGATTATTTTATGTGTAACAAATTGTACTTCCTCGTGACAGCGTTTCTTTTGGTCAAAGTTTTTACAGCTTTAACTGTTTGCTCCAAACAACAGCTTTACTTTATTCTTTGGGTTGGTAGGATCATGGGAAAAACAAATTTATATAGGTTTAACTATATTTTCATAGATTAAAAAAAATTAAAACCTTATGTAAAAAAAAAAAAAATTCTTCATTTTGCCCTACCATGATGTTAATAGCTTTTTTATACTTTGGCATACAGACCTGTTTAAAATGTAATTTGTTGTGGGACGTGATTATAGACATGTTAATAGAGCGGGACTTTTGGGATGCAACAATATCTAACATGTTTATCATTTTATTTGTTTTTTTATTTCTACATCAGTTCTAGTTTTTTTAATTTTTACTGTTTTACTACTTTTTAGACCCCCAAGGGTACTTTAGCCCTAGGGGTCTGATCATTCCTTTTATACAGTGCAATACTACAGGATGTGCAGTGTAAGGAGAATTTGCAAGGAATTTATAGCAGTGTGCCTTCAGCACACAGTTATAGTTCTTGCCCAATGCTCCTGAAGTCTCATACAGACTTCAGGCTGCCATGGGAATGGGTTGTCACTCACTGATGAAATCACAGGCAGTGGCAATCTAATCCAAAATGGAGGCGCCCACATGCCCCACAATCAATAATCACGGCTGTCAGCGGTGCTGGGTGTTGACTGCATAATGCAGCCAATACCCACCATGTATGAAGAGGGCTCAGCCCATGTGTCTTCTTCATATATCCTTAATGGCATTATGTGCTAGGGAGTTAATGGATCATCACATTTACCACTACATACCTGGACAAAGCTCCAAAGTTTAGACATAATATTGTCCATAATAGTAGGTGCAAAGTTTTAAACTCAGAATTAGACTTAGACTTTAGTCTAAAACTACATACAGATTCATCATCCAGCATTAGACTTGTAAAATATATCTGGTGTAACATAAGACTGTCTTACTTTGCCACAATGTACACATTATCCATCTACTGTAACTTCACTATTTTATAGCTTTATTCCTGTACTGCATCATGCATATATATTTATATATATCATTTCTGTATCGTGACATCAGTTTATATTATCTTCATGCTCATAGGTAACATGTCACCAGGAATGTCATTTTTAGCTTGTGACAATAGCCTTTGACTTTAAAATTGCCCTTATCTGCATTCTGAATGGTTTCAGTACTTTATGAAAGTATATTTGACATTACCTGGCTCCCTGCCAGTACCATTCAGTAAGTCAGGGGGACAACTGTGGGGCAGCTCCAACTGCTTGAGTCAGACTGTGCACCACATTTAACATGCAGTGTTGTGTTGCACGCTCTAAGTTAAAGGTGCATCAAAAAAAAGTTGGTGCACTCTGTCGGAACAGGGTAGGTTGCGACAGATTCAAAATGAATGTGTGCATTTAACATATAGTGTCCGACAGATTTGTGTTGCATGCTCTATGTTAAAGGTGCAGCAAAAAATAATTGGTGCGCTCTGTTGGAGCAGTGCATAGGGTGCCAGATTCATGAAGAACGTGTTCCGCAATTCATGAATCTGGTGCACCCTGTACGTTTCACCGGCAAACTGCACCTAGAGTTTTTTTATAAATCTGGGCCACTGTTGTACTGTGACATCTCACTTATTAACACTGGTTCATTCAATCACTCTATTGGGACCCCACTGTGTGTATTATTTTCATACTGATTACATCATTGTCTTTATTACATCATGACATCATAGTATGCATTATCAAACTCTTTTGAACTCTGCAACTATCATTTGTAATTGAGACCCCATTCCAAGTATTAATATGATTATACATTTATGAGTTAGGTAATTAATAGTAAAGTTTTGGATAACCCCTTTTGTAGCACTGATGGAATCAACACAATTGTTCTAAGGCTCTAAATGTTCTTCTCTAACACTTGCTTTATCTCTTGCAGCTTCAGTCCAAAGCCACACCTTACAAAGTTTATGCTGTCCCTCTAGGTGCTGCAAAGTTGCCAATGTAATAAAAGAATAATTACTAAAAGAAGTAGAGTAACACCACAGTTTTTAACCATATAAAGGAATCAGAATTTCTGAATAAAATACATATAAATATTTGGACTTACGTATTAGAAGTCTACATGTTAGAATAAACAGGACAATGTTCACAGAAGAAGCCATTGAGCTTTAGAGATGAACTACATCTTTATGCTAATACATATTTTTGGGGTGGGGATATTTTAATTTTTTTCATGCAGAACTATTAGTATAGAAAAGTATTGCTTTGTACAAGATTTATTGTTATTTTATAGATGATACCACATGGTATTGATTCTCTAGTCTCATCTTTAAACTGTGCAACATATCCAGTTGCCTGGTTAATGCCTAAAATGTTGGTGATCTCTAAACAACAAGCTATGGTATACAGTGGGTATAATTATTTTATGTCTCTGCCCATAGAGTGGCTGAACTTGCAATACCGATGACCTATGTCATGCTATAATGCTGACCTATCCATTTCTTATTGACAAAATCTGTCCTTGGATTGTTCTATGAAATGAGAATTAATGACTTCAAGTTAACCAAGTCATCTAACGCAGAAGATATAGATGTACCTGTCTTGTTGTAGAATGTCCTTGAAAAGTCCACTAAAAAAGCAGATGTGACACTGAAATATTGTGGCACATATTTTTTCCGCAAGTAATGGTGACCCAATCACCTTATTTATTACATTAACACTTATCGTTATTTCATATTGCAATCTTATATAAATCACCCAAACATATAACATGTTTATATTTATCATTCTTCTTTTTATAAGGTATACAAGTATCTGGTCAAAGTCACATCATGGATTCTGTGGGACACATTTATCATAGTTTGGTCTCTCTGAGGTGAATTTTAGAGACTTTTGGCGGCTAGTTTTTGCACCTTATGTATGATCCTGTCTTTTTACTTGTGATACGAGTTCAGTTTTTCCTAACCTGGCAGATGCAAATTTTGGCTTCTTTTTGAGACTTTTTGTTGCAAATGTCTCAAATCCACATGGACACAAGTCACGTGTGAGGTTATATACAGGAGTGGACACTACTGTTGATTTGGGATTTAACATGTTGCATTTTTAATGCATTTTGAAACCTATTACAACAGCTGAGGAGAGTGGATTTTCATAATTACATTACTGTTAACATTTGAATTTACAAAACGCATAGTAAATGCAATCTTAACACATGCATTAATGTGGCCTTTATATTGCGTTTTGTAAATGCAAATGTTAACAGTAATGAAATAAGGCAAATCACCTCTCCTCAGCTGTTTCAATTAGTTTCAAAATGCATTATAAACGCCATTAAACCGCTACGTGTGACCTCACCCTTAGAAGTAACCAATTAAAAAAATGCAAAAACTAAAACATTTTGACAAAAGAGGTTACTGTGCAAAATGTGAAACAGTTAAAGCATGTGAAATAATTACTATTTACATGTTAAAATTGGGTCCATGAAAAAAAAATTCCTTTGCACCTGCCCTGGACCAGGTGCAGAATTACACCAAAATTGGCGCAA
The DNA here is from genome assembly GCA_019512145.1 of Engystomops pustulosus. NCBI lineage: Eukaryota > Metazoa > Chordata > Amphibia > Anura > Leptodactylidae > Engystomops > Engystomops pustulosus. Next base: position 140,660,947 of record CM033642.1, on the reverse strand, counting down.
AAATGGCCCAAAAACTGCAAAATGTTGCATGGAACATCAGGAAAACTAAGATACATGCAGCACACTGCACAAGGTGCAGACCTAGGCGTACTTGAAAAAGAAAATAGTTAAAAGTCACAAAAATGGCACAAAATTGGCAAAAGTCGCTAAAATTAGACAATTTGGCTAGCTGAAACTATGATACATGTGCCCCTGTATGATGTGAAATGAAATTTGTATTGGGCTATATCATAAACACAAATATACTTCAGATTCTGCAATATAAAGCTGTAAGTTTGGGCCCACAACATGGGAAGTTTCAATATTGACTCCACAAGGATGATTCACATATATTATTTGTTATTATTTAGTCTGCTTAAACTCAGGCCAAACTTAACATTAGCTCTCTGCAATAATTAACAAATGGAGTATAAGTCACCTCTCCTGCTGTTCAATTTATACCCGCAATATTAATAACTCATGATTTTTAACCTGGCTAGCATACTATTTGCTCACTCTACCCACTTGTATTACATTTTTTACAACTCAGGGCAACAATTACTGTTTATCTCAAGGGACCTTTTGTTTCTTAGTTTGCACCTGGGACCTAATGTAACCCATGCTGTTGGCTAGCTGTGTGCTTCCTATTATAGATCTGTGCTACGTGTACCTGTAACATGGCCCTGGTATGGTCTCCTGGGAGAATTCATTTGGTTTTTGATGTGTTCCTTCTAAAAAAAAAAAATGAAACAATAAAAAAATAAAACCCCAGTGTTCATTATAGGAGGTGTAATGCATATATTGTATTAATTTGGAGAAATGTAGAAATAGATGACATTCCTCTCCCAATGAGTCTGAAGTTGGTTTGGCCAGGGAGTGTATAATTTCTGAATATAAAACATTTTCCTGTATTCCCTTCTGATAATGGAGGGTTTATCTGATGCATGTAGTACTCACAGGATAATTGTATTCTAATAGAGTAGGAGACAACACAGAGGTCTAATTGTAGGTACTCAGATGAGCAACTGTACCTCATTTGAAGGTAATGACCCTGGTTTCACTAAATGTATAGATCTAATTATCTCCGCTAACACTCTCTAGGAGAGCGTGCAAATCTGTATGAATGTCATTAGCTTTTCTATTATTACCACAGCAAAACACATTATAACTATTATTGTTTTACTTTGATAAAATTGAAAGCAAAAGCAACAAATATTTTGCATTTGCTTAATGGACTAGTATTTGCAAACACGGCACTACTTACTGCAAATGTAGCTGTTATAAAAGGCCACATTTTGGCGGCCCCATTCATTTGCCTGGCTGGCATCTCCTGACATATATAAGCACAAATATGGATACATAATTATACTGACTTTTTTTTTCTCTCTGTTCAGTTGATTTGGTAATTCTGGGATCAGGTTTTTGATTTAATCAAATATCTGCATTAACCCCTTATTATCGACTCATCACTGGAATGCCTTTACATATCAAGGTGATTTTCAGGTTGTTTTCTCATGACACATTGTACTTCATGTTAGTTGTAAAATTTAAGTGATACATTTTGCGTTTCATTCTGAAAAAAAAAAAAATTTTGCAAAAGTTTGAAAAAATTCTTCATTTTCAAAGTTTGAAATGTTCTGCTTTCAAGCAAATAGTAAGAGTATCCAAAAAGCTTGTCCTCTAATTTTTCTGGGACCTTATGGAACTAATTTTTATGAAAATCGACAAGATGTTTTGAGGGACCACTCAGCTTTCAAGTGACCTTGAAAGGCCTAAATATTAGTAAAACCCCTTAATTACCCCACTATAGAAAATACACACCTCTACGCATGTAAAATAACTTCTATTAACCCTTTAAGTGTTTCACAGGTGTTAAAACAAAATGGAAGTGCGATTTGGAAACTTTAAACATTTTTTGGAAAACTATATTTATTTAGGCCACCATGAATTAAATGCTCTACAAATTGTGGTACTCAGTTTATTTCCCATATGTGGTGGTAAACTGCTGTATGGCCGGGCATGGAATCAACGCCATTCAGGGCAGATTTGCATTGTCACATAGTACAGGCTATAAAATGTATTTTTTTCTGGTAATGTGAACATATGAGGGCATATTATTTGTGGGATAGGATACACTGTATAAATAATTCATTTTGGGAGTCTATAGCTTATTTACAAAATTTTATTAACAATTTCAAGGAAGACTCATCAAAATCATCAATTTTTATTTTGGATTTTCATAGTACTTTTTTTTGCCCACTCACCGTAACATAAAAATAATATTCACTATCATTGCGGTAATACCTGATTTACATAGTTTTTCAAATCTTATGCTTAATTTTACTTAGCAAAACCAATATTGGAGAAAATCGCATTTCTTTTTGTATGGACAACTTTTCATAGGCATAACTGTATTTTTCTGTTGACAGATATGGTTGAGTGCTTATTTTTTGTGAGTCATTCTTTTTTAGCCATGTCATTTTAGCGCACATAACTTTTTTATCACATTTTAGAACATTTTTTGTGAGAGTATTTGATGAAAAATTCTATATTATGTTTTTTTTGTGATTTGTTGTACACCGTTCACTGTGCGGGTGCAATATTTCTTTGGATTTATTGTGCAGATTAATATGGACACGGTGATACCAAATATGTATGTTTTTTTTGTGTTTTGTATACTTCCTTTCAATTATTTATTTATTATAAAATGGTTTTTACTTTAAAAAAAAAAAAAATTCTACACTTGAGCTAGAACTTGGGCATGTGTTCATTTGTGATGACCCATGCTCAGTTAGCTACAGCCAGGTCCTGCCAGGAGGTAGAACCCGGCCAACAGAGGACCCGGTAGCCTCAGGGCACACTGTCGCAGGATGGATCAGACCACCTGATAAGCTCAATCGAGGGGGAATGGGAGAGGAGGTTCAATCCAAAGGGAATACATTTACTCGCCGCAGTCATGCTTGATGGTAGCGTGAAAGGGGTTAAACAACCGAGATCAGAGTTTTTCCTTAAGTGTCATTTCTGGGTTGTGATCACACAGCCTTGCACTGGCACTTGTGTAACCCGATGTCCAGTAAACTTCTTCTGATGCACTGCCATAGAAAGGCGACCTGTCAGAAGAAGTACCCTATCTTGCATTTAGAGGTTTATATGATTTTTTGGATTAAATGTAAATTACTATATAAGATGTGATTTCCTTTCCTGTACTAGATATCTGTCATATACTGTATTTGGTGTTATTTCTTGATGTCATTGCCTGCATGTAATATTATTGCCTGCAATAGATGTCTAGATGCCTTTTGTGTAGGCTGAGGTCCATTTTAAAACCACTGTAGGCAATGATGTGCAGAAGAATGCTAAATAGGAGATCATTTTCTCATGGTTCTCAAAAAATATCAGCCCTACTGGAGCTCTGACTGAGCCTGAGAAAGCTGGTTCTACCAATGATAACTACTTTTTGATAACTACTTTTTAACTATTTTTTGGAATTTCTAAAATACTGGTCTTTATTAAAGTAGTTATATTATTTTTCTATTCAAACTGTTTTTTTAAATAGCAACTTGAAATACAGATAAACATTGGCATGACAATAGCATGACAGTATAATAGCAAGACAGTATACAATAAGATAAGAAATCACATAACTACTTTTTGAGAGACTCCTGGGTTTGGAAAAATTCTGCAATTGGGATGAACGGTTGGCCCATGCAAAAAGAGGCTCTGGGAAGTCAGTCAAGGTTTCCACAACTTCCCAGTCTCTCAACTTTGATTCCATAAATAACCAGGAAATTTGTGTAGAATCAAATTGTTCATGAAATTAGGATTGAATTCCACTCTGTCCAATTCAATTCCCTCATCTCTAAACATGGCAATTATTTAAACATTGTTATTATTCTTAGTACAGGCAGTCCCCAGGTTACATACAAGATAGGTTCCATAGATTTGTTCTGAAGTTGAATTTGTATGTAAGTCAGAACTGTATATTTCATAATTGTAGCCCGAGCGAGAATTATTTTTGGTCTCCGTGACAATTCAATTTTAAAAATGTTGGGTTGTCATAAGAACCAGAATAAACAATAAAGCTTCATTGCAGACACCTTTTATAACTCCTACAGCTGATTATTATAGTACAGTGAATTGCCAAAATCCAGAGGTCCGTTTGTAACTAGGGGTCGTATGTAAGTAAGGTGTTCTTAAGTAGGGGACCGCCTGTACATATATTATGAAAATATTTCAAGCATTACTGTACAATTCAAACAATATCCTCTACTAATAACTTTTATCTATAAGAGACTGTTTGATTGACAGATGGTAACAGCAGGGGAAATACACATTTTACCTGGTGTAAAAGGCAAAGTAGTATTCAACTTTTTAAAATGAATGAGGACTGTATGACTGTATGTATGTGTTTTATTTCCTATGACTAAAACAGTATGTACAAATTCTTATATTATACTTTAAAATCAATCAATATCCTAACTCAATCCAACAAAAAACTCTTCTGGCCATCTCTGAAACTAAAATGTAATTTGATTACCTCTGATTTTTGACCAGCATCAAGATCTCAACAGAAATTTATTTGCAAAATGCCAAAGAGAGTTGCTAAAGTAATGTCCCACCTTCCCACAAAGATAACTGCTACTTCAAAACCATCACCATGTGAAGGGGTTATACTTATTTATATTTGCATTTGCTCAGGGGTATGGTAAACTCAGCAGGAGTAGAATAAAATGTAAGAAATCATAGGATCTGACAGCAAATGTGTGACTTGCAACCGACTGACAAGAATTTTTCTGTCCTTTAAGCACATACAGACCAATCTGGAAGCTCTGCGTGCAGTCATGTCACATTAACTTCTGCCTGCTGGGACTTGGGCACGGACCATCAAGTTTTACCTCACAAAGGAAGAGCTGACATCCGAAGCTTAAAAATTGCCATACTTTAGGAGAAAAGCATGCCTTGATTTTTCTGAAAATATCTGCACCCCAGTAGCTGATATATGATGACAAAATAGGTGATCAAGTGCTGCGAGTCTTTCATAGGTATGAAACAACAGGGGATATATGAATTTGACAGCTGCATGTCTTATTCAGTCTGCAATAGATGCAGGGTGGCTGCTCTGTAATTTAAGTAATGTTTTACATTTTGCTACAAATGCTGCTTCAAATGCTGAAAATGTAGACATTTTTTAATCATTCACTTTGGGAAACATATTCCCTTCTTTGAAAGGTACTTAAAGATTCTCCCAGCTAAGATCTACCAGGATCAAAGAAAACACCTTCCGTACAGCGCAGACAAAATATTGTCTTACATTATTAAAATATCAACTCAGTCTGTCTCTTTGCAGTTCCCTTTTCCCCCAGAAATTCTGTTACTATTCTGCTACAAAATTAAACAACATCAAAATGCCAAAAACCAAGGCCCCTTAATGAACAACAAACAGTTTACATCAGAGTTCAATCTGTTTGAGAGTATGTCAGGTTTTCACACACTTTTTTGATCAGTTTTACACATTTTCACGCACGCACATACAACATGTGTGAAAAATACAGATTTCTGTAGTCTATCTCTTGTCAAATGATCAGTGAAAAATGCAGTGCACTTGCATATATCTCAGAGTGGAATGTGTTTTTGATGCGTCTTCATAGACTTGTACAGGGTGCAATATATGCATGTGATATGCAAAAGAAGAGCGTTCCGCATGGGGTTTTCCCAAGAATATAACAAAAGTCTGCATTGGAATGACATGCCAGTGTACATGCGTAACCGTAACTTATTTTGCAAGCCACATGCGTATAATGCACTCTGAGTTTTTCACAAGTAAAAAGAACTTAGAGAAAACACACTGAATTCCCATTTAGTCAAAAATTTTGATTGCCTAAAGGATTGTAAGGTCAAACCACCAGCGATAGGTTCCAATGGATTGTCCCAAGAAAGTAACTTATCACATTGATCTTGAGGTCTACTTTGTAAGCAGTATTAGCAAATTATGGTAAGCAGTTTAGTATATAGTCACATTAGGGAAGATTAAGTAAATCTATGTGCTTACTTTCTTCTGATTTATTACAATAAAATTGCAGAGAGGAAAGAAAGTTTCCCAAGTTGTGGTACAAATGCTGTTTTGTGACTTTCCATTTTGCCAAATGAACAAAAGACGTAGAGACTGTTGCACCAAATTCAATGAATGCATAGACTTGTTCACAATAGGACTAAATTCATGATATTGCAACTTTCCATTTCGGCACAAGTTTTGGCGCAAATTGACTCTAGTCCATACCCTGGTCTATAAAGTCACTTTAATGAATCTAACGGACAGAACAACTCTAAGAACTGTTGAAAGGAGCCATACTAATGATAAATTCCCCCCAGTATGTTTGTCTTACTATACCATCCTACACTACACATGGATGGCTTTACAATACATCTTGTAACACACCTCATGGGATTTCAAACCATGGACCTTGAATTTGAGTTTTGCAAATCAACCTTATTTCCAGGCATTTAAAGTAGCTTTCTATGATTTCTGGTGTTCTGCACATGCCTAAGGAGTCCATTCACACTAAACTAGACTGTGCGCACACAGTACAAGAGGCAGAAAGGATAAACCGGGTCAGCAACAACAGGAGCAAACAATGACAAAATCAAGACCCTATAGGTAATAAGAGGTTTAAGCCAGAGGATAGGTACCAGAAGAGAATTAGAAAAAAGAACAAGTGTGAATGAAGCCAGAAATACATTTAACCAATAACCTATGTAGTGACTTATAGAGAGGTTTAACCCTGCCCCAGGTGAAAAGAGCAGGTAATTACAGACAAACAGGTCCACAGTTAATCACTATATGCAGTTTGCCTGTGTATAGTGCAGGGTGCATCAGATTTAAACCTTTTTTTGGTGCACCTTTAACATGGAGCATCCGACACACTTCTGTTGGACACTGCATGGTAAGTGTGCTGCAGTGGCGCACGGTCCGACACCCCTTTTTGTGCAGAATTTTGAGTTGCGTTGGTTATAGTGCAGCCGTGACACAAATTAGTTACGTGCAACCCATATGTGACACGGACATTTCTTAAATACATGTGCAAGTAGTTTGCACTAGAAAGAGTGTGCAGAGAGAGAGATTGTGGCAGAAATCAGATCAGCCAACCACTAGCCACAGCCCAGTTTAGAAAAAAAGAATAACAGAAAAATAACCAAAAAAACTCAACATCTCCTCAACCTATTAGCGCAGACCAAGGAAGAGGCAGACTTGAAAGGACATCTGTCATGTAAAATCTATGAAGAGCATTCTTAAAATTAATGCAGTAATGATCAATGTATATCATCCTACAGATCCTCTAACAAAACAAGTATTTTTATCTACCCTGTTTCCCCAAAAATAAGACAGTGTCTTATATTAATTTTTGCTCCTAAAGAGGCCCAAGGTCTGATTTTCAGGGGATGTCTTATTTTTCCATTAACAAGAATTTACATTTATTGTTGAACAAAAAATCTACTTCTCTAACATCCTTAAAACTCTCCAAACTCTGAATTTCCTGCTGAATTTCTTGTGACTCCATTTCTATTAGAATCGTTAGCCCCAATCTCTCATGTTTGGTAAAAGCACTTTCCATAAATGACCCTTCTTATCCTGGTAGCTGCTGGGATCACATTTGCAGCACAACAGCCAGTGATTTAATTCCAATTCTTCCCCATGTCACAACCTTCTGCATCATCTAAAAGATTTACTAATACTAATGTATGGTGTGGGTTGGGGTGGGGGAACTTCTGCAATGACTGTCACTTGGTCTTAATTTCAGGGGAGGCCTTATTTTCTAAGCCTAAACAAAATTGTACTAGGTTTTATTTTGGGGGGATGTCATATTTTAGGGAAAACAGGGTAGTTTATAGAAAGCAAGATTTTAGACACCAAACACAGCTTATGGAAAGTCAGTATTAGTAATTTTTTCATCCCATCTTCTCTTTGTCTAATTTTTAGATTAGCCAAATTAGGATAGGATGTAAGGGCTTCTCTCCCATCTTTTCTTTACTTTATGATACATGGAAAAAAGATTGGAAAGCAATCTGAGTAAGCAATTAGGATTTTGGTTGAATATATTTTTACTTAGTTCTTATATGCTGCATTGAATACATTCATACTGTACATATTTGCTCATTGCTTGTTTTTTATTGTTGATCTCGAGGTCACAAGTTGTAAGCCTTTTGGCCATATTCATGAGATGCTTGAAGAAATCCATGTACAGTCATTAAGCAGCCCCTAATAAACAATGAGAATTGATGGTGCATTGAGGAGGTTGTTAAATTCATCCAACCATAAGTTGGTAAAGAAAGGGACCAACTGTCCCACACGTTTTCTGAAAAAAATTGTGGCCATGTCCCAGTTTACGTTTTTTTCCCCGTTAATTTACAGTACACAATAAAAATAAGAAGGCTCCAGGATATAAGCGTTCACAGTTTTATTGTATACGTTGCTGTCTTGTACTGGAATATATGTTTACCAGAAAGTGTATGGGATAATACAATTATAAACATAATGTATGTCATCGGGGATAAGAAGCTTCACAGATCACTTCTGATTTTGATTAAATAGGAAATTGAACATTAAAATGCCAGTGTATGTAAATTCAGGGGCTGTGTCTGTAAAGGAAGGTTATGGTAAAACCTGTTATGGTATACTGGAAAACATTATTGCTTTTATTTATTTATAATGCATATCAAATTAGGAATTTGGGGATATTCTATAAGTTATACCTACATTGCAAAAAGTCCTACTGTATACTTTTTGGAGCAGAAGTAGCAGTTGTGGGAAAAGTTTGGCATTTATGGGTTTGTCTACACAAAATAACATGTGGACATTTCTTGGGGTGTTCATGCCTGATAACTTTGCATTCAGTAACCATTGATACTGTGGGGACAAAATAATAGTTCATACCCATTAAGTTAAAATGTTTTAATAAAAAAAACAATCAGCTCGTTTGGTCAATCTTCATAAATAATCTGATGATCATCCCTTGTAATATGTCCATTACTTAGAGAGTAATTGAAGATTTTCAGCTGTTCTATTGCAGCTATTTTTGTAAATTGGTATAAATTAAATATAAATCACTAAAAACGGATATTAGAAATGCTATAAAGTGTGTCACTGTGAAAAGCTATAATTGGTACAAGAACATGAACAATCGCAGTAGGACGAATAAAAAACAAGCTTCAATGTTAAGGGTTGCTGTACAGGAATAACATATCAATGAACATAATCTTATTTTTACGATAATTCTATTTGCTCAAAAATAAAGGTTTCACAAGACCCGAGTTACGTGTTATGCACCATGATGATAATACTGTATAACATGCCGTGGGTAACTTTACAAGATGTTCCATCAGTGATAAAGTGACAGGCTTTTTATTATGTATAAGCCACATTTATGAAATGTGAGTTTTTCACAACCTTTAAAAATTGTGACATTCTTGCTCAATGAAGAACTGTTTGACATGTAAGTGAAAAATATAAGTATAGCAGTCACATTTTGATTGTGTGTGTCCCTTACTTTCCCAATTAAGCTTTTTGTAGCCAGTTATTCCCCCCTACTATTCATTTTCACTTTCATGACTCCATGACTCAAAGACCAGTAAGTCAACTTTATGTAGTTTACTTCTTTTCTTGTCAGGGCAGTTTCAGATGATACCCTGGTAGGTAGTTAAATCACAGATCATTCCCTTAGTTTGATCAAAAACAGTAATACAAACCAATTGATTTTTGGTACTGACTTTGGTACAGTGTGTGTATTAATATTATATATATAGATATAATAATATATATATATTCTCTCTTTTGTGGGAAAACACCTTTAAATACTACACTAACTAATTAAACAGATACACCACACATTATAATATATATATATAATCTAGTATATTATATACTACTCGTGTATATACTTGTGTATAATCTGAGTTTTTCGCACAACAAACATGTGCTGAAAAACCTCACCTCCCCTCGTTATACACGGGTCAATGATAAGAACAAAAAAAATGAATACTCACCCCTGGTTGTCCCCATGTTCCCGTCCCCGCGGCTCCTGGCGGCTCCCGACTCTCTGTCGCGGCCCGGTTGGCTCCCCGTTGTCTCCTTTCTGTCTTTTATCTTCCCTAGCCGGCAGATTCTCGTCCATGGGATCTGCCGCCGCCGCGCCACACTATGATGCAGCACTGTCGCCGCTGATGACATAATCAGCGGCGACAGTGTGGCATCAAGTGTGCGACGGCCAGCAGATCGCATGGAGGCGACTCTGCCAGCTAGATAAGAAAGAATGCTACATGGGGCAGGCTGTATACTACATGGTGGCAGGCTTTAAGCTACATGGGGCAGGCTTGATACACAGGGGGGCAGGCGGGGGGCTATATATATATATATATATATATATATATATATATATATATATATGTATATATATATATTTATACATTCCCATGAAAGAAAATTCTCACATCTCAATCCCCTGTTTACACAATAAAGATCATTTTAACCCCTTACTTTACAATTTTACTACTTTTTTTTGCTGTTTTAGCTCCTATCATTCCCTAGGCTGCTCAGTGAAAGATCCCAGGGTGTGGGTGGGGCCTCTCTAAGCAGATACATTATGATCCCTCTAGTTCTGTGGGGTGACAATGTGGTTAGATTATCAGGGTACAGGTTTATATACACTTTTATCTGTCTTGTGAACATTGTACTAGCACACTGACACATAGAGAGATGAGACATGTGAGAGATGCATGAGATGCATTAGATTACACAGAGGCATCACAGACAGAGGCTGATAGACTTTTACACTGTTACACTATGTGCTCACAGAGATGTGCCTGTCTCCTCCTTTCCCCGAATCACTTATCTCCTTGTAATTTGTAGTTTGCAGCCTCTCTCTGCTCATGATGTCCTGGCAGAAAGTGATCAGTGTGAGTTCTGTGTAGTGGGCGTGGCTACAGGCACACAGCAGATAAAGACAGAAATCTCATCTGCATGCTGTCACATACAAATCTAAGATGGCTGCCCCGACCCTAAAGTCTGAAGTTACAGGTTTGTGTGTAGGGGAATCAAAAAATGTGTACAGCAGTACTTTTAGAGAAAGGTTGGACTTAAAACTGTGAAATACCATAATTTTGTTAATAACAGTGAATTAGAGAATGTGTTATTTTGTTATCCTAAGTATATATGAGAAACTTGTCTTCGTGGGAATACCCCTTTAATTCTGCACATTATATATAAAAGCACCAGGGGTCTAGAGCTGGTCCCTCTTTATCCACATATAGATCAATACACCCCCCAAAAAAAGAGGAGAAGGACCAAAAAATATGGTAAAGTAGACAATCTTCATTGATTTCAGATACGTTCTAAAAATCGCCTAAAATAGAATACACACAATGTATGATAAAAGATAAATATAATCAATGAGCTCAAGACACCCCAAAAAGTGTCCACATATTCATAATTTATAGCCTGTACGCATTGACACCGTTTTTTCTCTGAATAGCCGCTTCCTCCTCCCCTTGCCCTGTGTTATACCCATGTAAGCAGTTTACACCGACATATGAGGAATTGAGTACAACTTTGCAGGCATTTTGACATTTTAAATCCTGTCTTTAGAATGTGGCAACTGTTATTTTTGGAAACCTACCTTTGAATAAGCGATACGCTGCTGTTTCCCCCGTCGCATAAAATAAAAATCTGTTCCACTTGTAACGCAACACACGAAGTCACACAAACAACAAAACATAAAATAAACCAAGTGATTTTTTGGTGACTGGTTTTTTTGGTATAATCAGTTCAAAGGGCATATAAGGTTATCTACAGTGGTGTGTGTATATATATAATATATATTATAATTGCACTTCTATAATGTTTTTAACACTTGTGAAACACTTCAAGGGTTAATAACTTAAAATAAAAGTGAGGTGTGTACTCAGTGAGACTGATAATATTTTAAATCAACTTTACCAATAAGACGAGGTAGTCAATGCAGAATCCCCTTTAGAAACAATGTGAATCTATTTCTTTTCTCCTTCATGTACCCATGTATCCAGTGACTTGTCTTATTGACTTATGTAATCAAAAGTGACATTGCATTGTGATCTCATTCCTTCTCTATCTGTGATACAAAATTTGCTTGTCTTCCCAAACTCAGATTCTTATGTTGTAATAGATTTTGTAGGTCAATGTCATATTGCCCTTGAGGAAATTAAAAAAAGATATAAAGTAGACCTTCACCTTACAGATTCTATTACCCAGGATGCTTAGCAGGCTGATTACAAGGGAGAACAATTTTACTGTTTCAATGTAGTGAATCTAAAACAACTAGAAAAGACTAGTTGCCTTCATTTGTTTTCTTTGGTAAACACACTATGCCTGAATTTACATGTATGGCTACTGTTAATAAATGTGCCTAGGATATTCAAGATATTGTCTGTCTTTTCTGCCTGGAGCACTACTGTGCCATGAAAATAATAAGATTTTTGAACATGCAAACAATAAATTCTTGTAAATATGTTGCTGCTGGTGTACTTTGACCCTGACACTATAGGGGACGGCATGCAGAGGCAGCGGCAGCAGCGGCAGGCTAGAGAGTGGCATGGCGACATACCCTAAATGGACTCAGGCTTCAAACCAATGGGTGGCAGAGAGGAACCAAAGGAGGTGAGCAAGAAGCGCTCAAATAATATCGGTACATGATAAAAGTTTGCCAGTATATTTTGTGGATTACACAGCAGGGTGGCGACAAAGTTAACATGGAAGCCATGAAAACAACCCAAAATTCTGCCTGACACAGCTCGTTTGATAAGGGGACCATGTATGGAGGCAGTGAACTAGTAGTAGATTAAAGGTGCTGCAGTTAAAACTATGTTAGTTGTTTCTTGGCATGGAGCTGGTGACACATTTGGCGCTGATGCACCTGCTCTGGCCCTGCCTCTCCGTGTGGCCCCACCACTGCCTCTTCCAACCTGTTCTGGTCGAGGACTCTCCTCCGTCTCAGAAGCACTGTGTTCACCCGGCCTATCAACCCAGCTTTGCTCACAATTTACTAGTAGATGCACTGCAACAACTACAGCCACCAGCAGATCAACCAGAAATCAAATATATATAACGCTACTGTAGGCGTAATTAAGCCGTTTGTATTCTCCTATGGCTATTTTCTAGCCAAGTATTACAGCACACTACTATGCAAGATGAGATGACACTGAGTTATTAAAACAATAAACGTAAAATAAAAAGAAACTGGCAGACTGTGCCTAATTCTACTCAAACCCCTAATAAATTTTCCCACTTTGGTGTTTGAGGTGGATATGTGTGTCACTAAGAGCTAAACACAACGGTAGCAAGTCCCCCTGCAAATTCCTCACAATATGGTACTAGCTGCAAATAAAAAAAAAAAAAAAATTATAACGTTATTGTAGCCCTAAGAAGGGCTGTTGGGTTCTTTTAGAATCACTCCTGCCTAACAGTAAGCTAATAGAACACCCTAACGCTATATATAACGCTACTGTAGGCGTAATTAAGCCGTTTGTATTCTCCTATGGCTATTTTCTAGCCAAGTATTACAGCACACTACTATGCCAGATGAGATGACGCTGAGTTATTAAAACAATAAACGTAAAATAAAAAGAAACTGGCAGACTGTGCCTAATTCTACTCAAACCCCTAATAAATTTTCCCACTTTGGTGTTTGAGGTGGATATGTGTGTCACTAAGAGCTAAACACAACGGTAGCAAGTCCCCCTGCAAATTCCTCACAATATGGTACTAGCTGCAAATAAAAAAAAAATAAATTATAACGTTATTGTAGCCCTAAGAAGGGCTGTTGGGTTCTTTTAGAATCACTCCTGCCTAACAGTAAGCTAATAGAACACCCTAACGCTTTCCCTGACCAGCAGCAGCTCTCTCCCTAGCGGCATCCAGACAGAGAATGATCCGAGCAGCGCGGGCAGCGGAAACATGCAAACAATAAATTCTTGTAAATATGTTGCTGCTGGTGTACTATTGGCTGCTATTCAGTGCTCAGCATCGGGATTCTACACAAAACTCAAGTTTTGTGTATTTGCTGGCCATAGATATATGTGCAACATTTTTTGAAATTTAGTTACCATTTAGTGTCTGTGACTGATCCTATTAAAAATGTTTGAATATCTTTAAACAACAAATACCCATTATAGCCAGTCCCCAGGTTACGTAAAAGGCAGGTTCTGTAGGTTTGTTCTTAAGTTGAATTTGTATGTAAGTCGGAACTGTATATTTTATACTCCATAACCCCAGCCCAAATTTTTTTGGTCTCTGTGACAATTGGATTTTAAAAATGTTGGGTTGTCATAAGAACCAGGATTAACAATAAAGCTTCATTACAGACAACTGTGATAATTATTACAGATGATCATTACAGCCTAGCCTAGGGCTAAAGTACAGTTAATTACCAATATCAATTACCAGAGGTCCATTTGTAACTAGGAGTCATCTGTAAGTTTGGTGTTCTTAAGTAGGGGATCGCCTGTATAAAGGGTTATTTCCCTATATATACAATGGAGATCAAAATTAGAGAACAAGGTCATTGTGTAGTCCTATGTGAATATATCTTAACATGAGTAAAATATCAGTATTTTAATCTTATTTTGTAAATTGTACATTTTCTAAAGCACAGAATAAAAATCAAAATGAGATAATTGTAAAATATCACTGGTCAAAATAAGAGAGCACTTCCTGCAAGTTATTGGTGTTAACCTGGCACCTCGTGCTAATTTCCTTAACTATCTGACAAGCCCTTTTTATCTGGCAGCCTTATGTCACAAATTTTTACTGACTATGCAAAAATGTTGTGCCATTCCAAATTGGCTGAAACCCTCTGGCAGCAGGTTGTCCAGATGAAGGCCAAAGTGGTGGGTGACCCTATTGGCCATAGCAAGAGAAGTTGGCTGTTTAGTGTCATCAGACATCAGAAACTCATTGAAGTCAGTGAAAGGTAGTGGAGTAGGTGCTATGGTTTGGGGAATGTTTTCTGCAGCATTAGTTGGACCTCTCCGCTATATGGCAGGATGGATATTTGTGCTTATCAGAACCTTTTTCAACATGTGGTTACTTCCTTGCATTCATCACTCAATCATCAAGCAATTTTCATGCAGGACCATGTCCCTGGTCATGCAGTAAAAGGTGTAAAGAAGTTCCTTAAAACAGAAAACACTGAAACAATAAAAAACCCAATAGAAAACCTCTCAAAAATCCTTGGTTACAAAGTTATGGCCAAGAAACCCACAGCAGTCACAAAACTGTGGAAGGGACTGGAAGAAGAGTGGACCAAAATCTCACCAGTGCAGTGTGAGAGACTAGAGATGTCCTGTGGCCGCAAATGTGCTGATGTCATTCAAAGCAGAAGCCTGTACATGTCCCACTAGTTGGTGAGTGTTGTATCCTTCAGAAAATTTAATTATAATATTTCTCTGTGCTACAGTCATTGATGTTCTCTAAATTTACAGAATAAAGGTTTTTTGCTGATATACTTTGGTAATTTTGTAAAACATTGTTCTAGTGGCATAATGTACCCCTTACAAAAAAAATCCATCCAACGTGGATCACTGGAGATTACATTATTTCTGAAATTATTTCTGAAAAAATCAAGTGATCATACAAAAAATCATGTTCTCTAATTTTGATCTCAGTTGTATGTGTAGACAGTGCTGTTTTATTAGTTGTTGTTTAGCATCTATACTTTATGATGGTTATACTGACTTCCTGTTGTTAATACTTAGCAGCCAATCTGAAGAAGCAGAGATCTCAAGAAAAATGTGAACTCTATCCTGAATCAATCATGAGACAGGATGAGTGTCTTAGACTACCCCGGCCATACTCTAGGAACTTTAGCTCAATTATAGGTACAGATCAAAGATCTGCCTTAATAAAGGTCATAAAAAAACAACCGAGATACAAAATTTGAAGAAATTAAATAGCAGTTTAGCATCAATTACATCCTGGCTCTAAACTAAGACAAGACAACAAAATGCATAACTGGATAACTAAAATCTTTATGCAGATTCATGAGAAAAAAAGGTATGTGAATAACAAATGGTTTGAGAACACAGTCAAAACATAGCGAAACCTCAAGAAACAAAGCATACAAGACAGAAAGATAAAGTTTCTGGACCAAAAAGGAATGAACATTACAATATATTTATCTCTTTGGCTTTCAGATTATTCTCTCTGCTTTCTGGTCCACTTTAAACACTATGATCTTTAAATGACCCCCATTATAGCTTTTGCCTTATACTCTGTTAAATGGTAATTAAATCCCTCATACCCTTCTTACCATTGTAAGCACTATGTTGCAGTTTTATGACCCATTTCTAAATGATAAGGAAGTAACAGACCATTATTATGTTATTTAATAGCAGGCAGGAGTCCTTGAGAATAATTTGATCTTCATGAGGTCAATGGTTAAGGTTTTGGTTGAAAAATTTTACAATGTAGGCATGGTATAAATAAAGCATGCATGGTGCAACATGGTATAAAAAGGAAAATAATTCTATTTTTTTTCTATTCTACGACCTATACTAACCATTGCAATATAAATACAGTGCACATTTGCTAGAGTATGCAATATAAATGGTGATTTTAAAGTTAAGCTAAGCCTTGCTGTGTTTGATATTACAAGTCCAATTAACATTCTATATACATACAGTGGGGGCAATACCTTAAAGGGGTATTCCAGGAATCAACATAATTCATATACAAGTGGGCACTCAAAATATAAGCTAATGTGTAATTAGTTGTAATTAAAAATTTTGCTCCCCTTAGCAGAAAAATGCTGGTGACATAGACTGTAATGAAGAATTAAAATGCTACTGGCCCTTTAATCAGTCCGTTAATTTCCTCCGCGCGGTCCGTTGCAGGACAGAAGATGGCTGCTGGTCACATGTCCACATCACATGTTCTGCACCTGCCTGGGCAGGTCATGTGATCACCACTACGTTTGGCTGTAGTCAGTTGGTTGCAGTGCATCCAGTATGACCAGTGTTGTGGTGATGGCAGTTACACATCATTACTATGGTAACAGAGCAAGAAAACCTGTTAGATCATCACTGGGAGCAGAGCATAAGTGGTAGGAGGAGTTACTGAGAAGTAAAGTATCATGGAACTTGTAGTTTCCAGTGGCGGCCATCTTAGTGATAACTCCACCTACTTAAGAGAGGCCATACATTTTGTAAATCATAAAATCAAATTATTTAAGCTCCGTTTTGTGACTAATGACATTGAGTATTGTTGTATTCATTTATTTATATCATCATGGGTTTTTGTGTCAGACGTTCATATTCCCGGAATACCCCTTTAAATATGTAAATATGGGGGAAAACTCCCTCAGTTCAGACAAAAGACCAGGTCTGAGCTTTTTGCTATAGTCTCCGCCGGTGGAGACTATAGTAAATCTGGTTTTCTGGGTATTCACACCCTGACCACCTTCCACCCTCTGTGGTCCCCACCTTTACCCCTAGACATGCCCAAAGTTATTTGCAAGTTGGAGAGATTCATGTTCCTTCTCTGCAAGAAAACTGTTGGAGAAATCATTATGAATCTTCCCCATTGTAAATAAAGTTATATATGGGGCAACACAAATTGAATTGAATTAATAGTACCATAAACAAGGACAGGTACATATGGAAGTATTTTGATTTACTTTTAGGAACATTTTTAGAAATTATTACAATTATTAATGTAAATATATTACTTTATGTGCCATACTCTTGGGTTTATGATGGCTTATTTCAATAGACTTCATGATTGAAATCTCTCTTGGTAAATAGTTGTCTCTTAGTTCACATAGTTCAAAATAGCTTATTGGTTGCTCTAGGCTCTAAGAATCATGAAAGTGATACTTTTTAGACATTTTAATGCAAAATCAAACATAAAGGGAACCTGTCAGCAGAAATTGACCTCATTAACCACTACCAGTATGTTGTGAAGCAGATTAAAAACCTGTCATATCATGTTTATTTCATGGTTTTGTTTGGTGGCATCATTCAGAAAATCAACTTTAAAGAGAGTTGTAAATTGTGTGTATAAAGTCATGGAGGTGGAGAGGTCAGCATTAAAGTCAAGCTCTCCTCTCCTCAGAATGAAGGAGATCTGGTAAGTGATGTGTCTGGGTGTACATAGCAATATCAATTGCTGTGAAGAGGACATGCTGAAGTGAGGAAAGCTTACTTCAGTGTTTAAACTCTCTGCCTTTTACAACCAAATTACATGTCACTTCAATGGAAGTGGTTTATTAGGCAAATTTCTGCTGACAGGTTCCCTTTAAAAGAAGATTTGCAAAGTAAACACTGTAGTTGTGTTTCTGTCTTTTCTCAGTCCCTCCTAGGGCGTCTGATTGCTTATCCAATATATTAAAATAAAATGGCAATTTGTACTACCCAGCTGCTACAAAATGTACAGCGGCTATACCTGATATTCAAGGAATTAGATAATAACCCCCCCCCCACTTACCTCTATTCTTACCTCTCTCTCTGTAGACAGAGACTGCCCAGGTGTTGTAAGAGTTTAGAATACAGTATATTTTTACCTGCGCCCTTATAGAAATAATAACCCTGATTCTGGGTATTTTTATTTGTGTAAATATTTCTTATTGCTGTCGGACTCTTTTCAACTCATTCATGATATTGTTTTTGGAGACTTAGAAACAGTTCTCATGCCTTTTAAAATAATCAGATATATCTATTTCCATGTCTTCCTCTACATCCGTTTCTTTTTTGTGTCTCAAGAAAAAAATCATGACTCATGACAACTTAATAACAGTGCTTTGTGAGGATGGTACAAACTATGTGCTTTCAGAATGGATGGAAACTACAATGCAAAGCACTACTCAAGACATGTCCAGCGTCTCACCTGTCACAAGGAAAGATCCATGTCCACCTGAAGCTATCCATATCTTTTATTGGATCTTTTTACTTGAATTTCTTGAATTGTAATTTCACTCAATAGATTTCATTTTGGCAAGCAAAGAAAAAGAACATAGTGTATATCTGCAATGTTATAAGTAGTAGCTTAGGAGATGTTCAGAATATGGATTTAGCAAGGATATATTCTTTGGTGGAGAAACTGATCAAATTTTGATGGTTTTCTGTTGGACACCAATGCACCAATTATATAGCAATTTATGTTTTAGTAGACTATAACGTTACAGTGGCAGTGCAAGAAGTGACAGCACATAATACTTAAGTCTAAAAAGACTTGTAAGCGCTCATGCATCAGCAGAAACTGTGACATTACTAAAGTGCATGTACATATAGGCGACTGGTATTGATTTTACTATGACTAGAAAAGCAAATAAAAACTAGAGTTGTGCAAATGTTATTCTCTGTAGCTGATCAGAAAATTTGGAGAAAAATATGATAACTACAAAATATGAATAAAATATTTGAATGTTCAATCACAGCTGTCACCTGTGTGTTCTTGTACTTAACAAAAAAATTTAAACAAAAAATTAACCTCAATCTATGGTCTTATCTACATGGAGTAGATCTGGTTTGCAGTTTGGTTTAATTAAATTATTCTTTATTTGTGCTAAAAAGGCAGATGTGGATTTTAAAAAGTAAAAATTGAAACGCAAAGTTAAGAGTTGAGCACACTGAAAGTACAATATGCTTGCTTTTTAGAGCAGATAACCTTTGTCCATGTGACATATCAAGGTGTACATATGTAGCAAACATACATACCATTTATCTTGATGGAAGTTAACATTTGCTACATAATGTATGGATATTAAAGCTTGAGTCCCCCTTAAAGAGAACCTGTCACCTCTAAAAACTGCACTGAATTAAGCAGCTCCTATGGCTACATCATATGCAGGAAACCTCCGATAATGCTCACAAACACTGCAGCGCTGTAAACCGGACTGCGGTGTAAGCGGTCGCGCGTATTCACGCCCCCTCATGAATACGCCCGACTGCTTACAGCGTGGTCCAGCATTTTCCATTGTACAGCGCTGCAGTGTTTGTTAGCGTTATCAAAGGTTTCCAATAATGCTAGTGGTGTAACACTGCGGCATATGCTGTAGCATTAGGAGCTGCTTACTTTGCTGCTTACTTTAGTTTTTAGAGGTGACAGGTCTTCTTTAAGAACCTTCTATGAGACAGAACTCTATACAATAAGCTCTCTTTTTGGTCTGGACTCAAGCATCCTTGAATTACATTGGAAATAGAGATTATTTTATCTCGCTAAATTCTGTCTGTTAAAGCTTCAACTAAAGTTTACTGAATTTAACAAATCTACAAATCAATCCACTCATCTCTAATTGAAAGCTATTAAAATTTTAGTATATGTGCTGCAAAAGCAAATACGGTATAGCAATCATCTCATACTTAGGCCCATCCACACTTGCATTGAAGAGTCTGATCAAGGTGCAATCAGGGTTTGGTCAGTGAAAAACTGACATTTTGCATCAGAGTGCAATCAGTTTTTAGTCAGAGTTTGTTCAGTGTCTCAGTTTTTCACACGCGTATTCAATGCAATTTCAATGTGTTTTTCACGCGCAGATAACGTGCATGAAAAGGACTCAGGACTGAGCTCTATCTTTTCTATGTCAACTGATGCATGAAAAACACATTGCACTTGCACTGGACTTGCATGTGTCTCAAAGTGCAATGCGTTTTTGATGCATCTACATAGACTTGTATGGTGCGTTTTTCACACGCATGACTTGTAAAAGTAGAGCATGCTGAGATTGAAACGTGCGTTAAAAAACATGCATGTGCGCGTGAAAAAAATGCAAGTCTGAAAAAGCCCAATGATTACAAGGGGTCAGAGTGCAATGCAAGTTCTGCACGTCAAAAGCATGCGCAGAACACGCAAGTGAAAAACGCAAGTGTAGAGGAGGCCTTAGTGGTACTTTCAAGTTTGTGAACTCTTCAGAATGTAATGCAAAAATGTTATCAAAAACCACCTTAGATTTTCTCACACACTCTAAAAGTAGAAAGAAGAGAAGAGTACCAAGTAAATCAAAGAAATTGAAAACATCAGACTGGGTCATTTATTTGGCCATGATGATGTAATGCAAACTCAAAAATCTGAAATGTAAATAATCCTTGCAGTATATAGTTGAACTTTGTTAACATACATTTTTACAAAACCTTTAACTTCTTATAACATGCTCTTTTTTTAAATAAACAGTAGTAGTCGATGAAATATAGTGGGTAATGTAGAAATTTCAATATTATATCTATTAGTATGCAACCTTAGGAAGGTTCACCTAAACATGTTGTATAGAAAATATTATACACAAGTTTTATAACATAAAATAATGTTTTAAGATAATTCCTGTTGAGATTGATATTCCATCATATTCTGGAGGAACATATGTAAGAGAGTATACAGATTTCCACAATGTCGTGTATGCTATATATGGGTCTGAACTCAAATTTGTCAGGCAAAGAAAAGCCTATTAGCTAAACTTCTTGTTTTAGCTATATATCTTAAAGGTATAATAAGATCAATTAAAAAATGAAATAAAAGTTGCCAGTCTTATAGAGACCTGAAGAATCTGGGTACGGAGGTCAACCTATAAATGATAAATTACACGGTACAAAATATTTTGTGTTTTTCTGTTAGACTGTGCCAGTTTTATGGATTTAGGTTTGTATTTATTAATAATTCTGGTTTAGGCTATGTGGAAAATAAAAGTAATATATAAAAATTAAAAATTGAATAAGAAAAGAGAATATCAATACATTCCGCCATTATTGACAAGCTAGCAAAGGGTTTGTACTAAGAATGAGTGCATTTTATTTTCACAGATATGAGGCTTTAGCCATTTAAACTCCATTGGTATGAAATCAGAATCTTTAGAATCGATTTTATTAGGTGAAACCTCATTTCATATATTGAACCCTATCACCAAGCTTTTGACATCAGCTAAGACAAAAGAAAATAAGAAGGATCAATTTGCTGAATACATTGGACCAAAGCCCAGGAAGCATAATAGAATTCTGGCATTTGTTAATAAAATTGGTGTGGGATGCAATAAAATTAATTAAGTCAAGTAACTCAGCCTGAACAACACCAAAATAGAAATATATGCTCCTATAGAAATTATGATATTACAAATGCTCTGTGTCAGCAAACAAATATGTAATGACTGTTAAGCCCCATTTAGATGGTGATATGGGGGCAGATGTATCACTTTTGTGCGCCTTAGTGTAGTAGTTGCATTGTTGCGCCAGAATTATCACAAGCTACAACCATCTGTGATAAGTTAATTTCCTGCCTCTTATTAATCACTTTACTTTAACACAGTTCAGGCACAATTTTGGCGCATTTTCGGCGCAATGTTAGATTCGGGCACTTGCATGTGATCCTGCTACAAGCTCCTCTCTGTTTCTCCCACATCCCATAATGAAGATAACTCTCACAGCAGCACACAGGTGTGTGACACCCTGCACCCAGTTACCTCCTCAGCAGTGGCTTCTCCTGGAGGGGATCCCCCAGTGCTGATCTTCTGCTGCACCCTTGTAATTCTGCACAGTATTCCCCTCAGACACCAGTGTGATCATCCTGCTACACAGGGAACACTTGTCTGTAGTATCTGCAAAATTCTGTGTATGAAATGTCTGTAGTGTCTGCAGTGTCTGGCCGTGCTCTGCTGCTGGGGATGAGCTGCTCTGCACAGGGGCTCAGTGTTACTTCTCAGTTTATGTCACCTTCAGGCTGGAGTGTTTTTGTGCCCGTTTTTGCGGCTGAATGAAAAGTAGCAAGTGATGAAAATCATTAGGTGTAACAAAACATCTGGATTGGTAGGATAAATGAGGGAAACATGATTATTTTTGCTGCGCGGCTAGTTTGACGTTTAATCGCAAAAATGGCGCAAAAACAGTGCACCAGTATGAAAAGGCTCAAAAACAACAGAAAAAACGAGTGATATATGTGGCCCATAGAGTGTTGCTAGTGTACGTCTGTACTTAACACATCCACACTAAGCAAAGAGAACTGTGGCTGGCTTCTCAACCTTTCTCTTATCTCCTTGTCCCTGTCGGCTTACAACTCCATGTCCTCGATCTACTAGACAAATACCGAGTGAACTACTACATTATGTGCAGGCAGACTGTAGCGATAATTATGGAAACCTGTATTGTACAGAAGCTGGCTTCTGAGCCCATCGCTTGTCTTCCTTTCCAACCTAAATGTGACTTATTCTGTAAACAGTACCTATTACATGAATATTAAATACTCTGTACTCTATAGTCTTCAAAGAAAAATAAAGCCATGCCTCTACCATCATTTGTAAAATAAATTCGCAGTGTTTACACAGGCTTTAGGAAACTTTCAGGGTGTGAGCCAACAAACTAGTTTGCAGACTAATTTATTACAGTAACTTACCTTGATCTGTGAAGAGAATTAATCCAGCTATTTTTTAAGAGTAATGCTATTATTATGTATACACACAGATAAAAGATTATAGTAACATGGCTGCTGTTTCGAGAATATTACAAGTATTGCAGCTTTTCACTTTTGAAGATTTGTTCTGTAGTACCAGATATAGCCAATCGTGGCACTGTTTCTGATTTTTTTAAATGAGAGAATTTCTGTAAGGCAGCTCTTGTTGTTACTTTCAAATAAATTGACAAGTCCAACGTATACCAGATATTTTCTCCATGGTTATATAATAAACAGGTGTGTTGGTTGTATTACTTTTCTATTTGTCATGGTGTGACATAAACTCTTCTATTTTAGAACCTATCTATCTCAAATAAATTGTGATTTCATGAATGGAAACAAATACAGTCTCCAAGTGAGAATAAAACATTAGAAAACAGTTTTTACATTCTCACCCAAAGGAGTCATATCCATTGCAGAAAGTAAATGGGATATATCCCTTAAATAAAAGAGAAAAGATGGTTTGGCAGGATTTGAGTTTAATACCTCAGAGTCTGAGGCTGGCCATCTGATAATATGGAGAGATAGTCTACGTGTGAAAGTGTTGATAGGTCTGGTTTTCTACAAATGCCTGCATGCTGTAGCCATGTAACTTCATTTCAGTGTAATAGCTTGTATATGACTTACAGAAGAAGAATCCACTGGAGGTCATAGCTGCTCAGCTGTAAAATCTGCCATGCTTCTGTGCTACAAAATATAGAACCAAGAAATGTGTAGACATTTCATTATTTATCATTATTATAGTAATGTGAGGTTGCTGAGGCATCTCGTTTTAATCAGGTATGATTGAGTACTTTTTAATATATACAGTTCTGAGCGACCAAATTTCTTTTCCACTGTGACTTGTGACTTAGTGAGAAAACATAGAACATTTATCATTAATATGAGCTTTGCTTAAAATATTGTACTTTTGTTAATTAGAAGAAGCGTTACTTTGTCCATAGATGTCATAAAGGCGCCAATATTTCATAACTTAAGCACTCAGCTGTAATATATTTCTGTATTGTATAAAGAGTTATTTTACTGAAATTCTAATTGAGTTTTCTAGTTTATAAGTCTTTTAAAACTTATCCACTTTCCAAAGGCTTGTGAAGCTAGAACTGTATCTCTCAAACAAGTTTGGAGAAACAGAGGCTGTAAATATAAAGCTAAAAACATAGGAAATGCGGTTGTATGCATATAACTGTATGGGGGGCTAATATAGAATGTATGTATCAAGATATGTCTATGCTTAAGATAGTAAAACTGGAGAACCCCCATATAGTATAATAGTAAGGGCCCTTTACAGCAAACATATAATAGTGTATACCCCTAACACAGATGTATAATAGTGTAGACCCCCATTGCAGACATATAGATGTGGAGACCACCAGAACAGATGTATAATACTGGAGACCTACAGAGCAGACCTGTAATTTAAGAGACCATCCAAATGGAGACTAGTGGAGAGCCCCTGAAGCAGACCTATAATACAGAAGTTCCCCAGAGCAGACCTATTATACTGGAGCCCCACCGTCCCAGAGCAGATGTATAAAAGCAGAGACCCCATTGCAGACCTATAATACTGGAAACCCCCGTAGCAGATGTATACTAGTGGTGACCCCCAGAAAAGATTTCTGATAGTGGAGCCCCTTAAAGCAGAGCTATAATAATAGGACATGCTCTAGTGCAGACGTATAATAATGGGGGCTCTAAGAGAAGATATATAATAGTAGAGGCCCCAGAGCAGACGTATAATAGTGGAGACCTCCATAGCAGATGTATAATAGTGGAGACCCCTTTTGCAGATGTATTATAGTGGAGACCCCTATTGCTGAGGTATAATCGTGGAGTCCCCCCAGAGAAGACCTAAGATACTAAAGACTCTCCAGAAGAGACATATAATAGTGGAGAGCCCAGAGCAGATGTATAATACTGGAGACCCTCAGAGCAGACCTACAATACTGAAGACCCCCAAAACAGACACTAATACTGGAGATTCCCGTAGCAGACGTATAATACTTGAGACAGACTTGATCCAGACTCAGACTTGACCCAGAGCAGGCATATAACAACTAAATCTTATTCTGTCCAAGATCCTCTTTTTCTTCCTGCTGCTCTGGCTTCTGATCCTAGCTGTAAGTGCTGGTATTAGGACCTAGGGCAGTCCAGCGCCTGGAGAAGGAGAGGAGCCAAGCAGTGAGCACTGAACAGAAGACCATTGTTTTGTTTTCATAATGTTCAACTTATTTAGGAAGAACATTATCGTAGTACATTCTGTAGTTATATTTAATATCATAAATTAAAATATTATATTTTGCATTCATTGTGCATTAACTCCTGTTTCAGAAAGAGACAGCACATTGGAAAAGATCAATTCACTGCACGCTATCTTTTTCTGCAGCTGACATGACACATACAGTACTTGATAATCCATGTATCACACATTCCTAAACTCTACATTGTAAAATGTGGCTTTAACCTGAGGTGACAGCACAGTTAGAACATATAATAAGCGTCATTAAAACCCTACCACCTCACTGTTCATAAAGAAGCACTATGAAAAAGCTAGACACCTGACCTTTTACAGAATATCCGATGGAATGAATGAAATGAAACCTGAAGTCGGTTTTAAAAAAAGGATTGCCGAGAAATACTTCGAGTTAATAAGAAAATTTTGTGCAGGAAATGATGTTCTCTGTTGCTACCTGCTGATGTGTGGGTTACAGAGGATGCATTGACCTGTAGGAGTTCTGCCCAGTAATTTAACAGGCTCTATTTTAATCCATTAGAATAAAATTCATGAAAGTACATAACTTTCCCTGCTGAAAGCCTCTGAACCCTACTTAAAGTACATCTTGTCTCGCTAGTTATTACTGTTCTGTGAAATAATAAAAAGTACATTGTGATCTGTAAATTCCAGTATGGAAGAAAGAAAAACCTTTCCAATTTAATTTCCTGCCGTTCCCCCGTCAGAATAAAACTAAAAAATATCACGTAGAAAGTGCTTTATGCAGTTTGAGGAGTAATTAAAGAAAATCTACCATTTGATTTCATGCATTATGAACCAAACATACCATGAGAATGCCATAGTTACACTGATGCAGGCACATATCTTATTTAATCCCTGTGCTGAGTGGTTTTGCTGAAAAAACAATTATAACATTCAGGACCTTGGAAGAGCTGGATTGCTTCAGCTTGCCATTGATAAACACATACATGGCTTTATGAAAAGTCCAGACAGCACTAATCAACATGTGCTGGATCACTCATACATAGCAGCTGGGGGATGGTGCAGAAATTGATTGCTCCTGTCTTTTAGGCACAACACAGTAATTACATCATTCTCTCAAGCAGTGCATAACTAATGTAAGAGGAAAAGTACTGAGCCAGCATGTCCACTACATTTCCCTTATTGGCAGGACCAGACAACCTGGTAACATACCATCCCTACCATCTATGTATATGGGCCATTGGATGTTACATGGCTGTTCCTTTTTTCCTCCCAGGATGACAATCTGTTATAAGAGATGGCTAACAACGGTTTAGTACCTATTAAGAACATGTGGACATTTGAGTATGTATATCTCAGATGCCAATCTACTGATTTATCCTTCTGGAATTGATCCTATGCCCCTTAACAAAATGCTATGTATATATATGATGGGGGGATATATGAAGAGCTGGTGCGTCTGCGCCATCCACCTGTCATGCAGTTGATTTAAAGTGTGTGTGTGGGGGGGGGACACAAAATCTAATAATAAGTGAGACTTCTGTGGTGGTGGATTGAATGATAATTGATACTACTGAAAATGCACCTATATAACCAGAATAATCAGAGATGATTTTCATATTCCAATGTCTAATCATTCATTATCGGAAAAGTAATTATTGTGGGTTAATAACAAGTATTACACATTCTCCTGTTACTGGATGCTGGTGAAAGCAGAAATGTTTAGGTCAAAGCTGAGCTGGGTATTTCCTTGGCACAGAACACAATAGTATAGATTAAAGAATCATTATTGCTTTTATTAGTTCATGTAAGATGCTATAAAGGTCTGCTACCTCCATGACCAAGTTTCATCAATTTAGTCCTTCAGGCTGAAAGAACTATTATTGTATTGTTAAAGCTTCAGAGGACATTCTTGGCCCATGTCACAGAAGTGGTTATTACTTTCCCATGGCACTAAAATGACAGGAAGTAATAAGAGGTGTTTTCATAGATATTGTAGGATCTTTCCTACAGTCAGATGTTGATCATATTACCTTTTTGTATCCTGTAATTTAAAGTATATTACAGGTGCATTTGGAAGAGCATTGTTGGATAAGAGGACCAGAAGCGTAACTTGAGGGGGTGTAGAGGTTGCAGTCGCACGCTAGCCTAAGAGGTTTAGGGGGCCCTTATGGTGTCACTTTCCCATATGAGAAGACTATTACTATAAACCATAGATTATAGTCAGGGGCCTGGCACAGACTTTGCACTGGGGCCCATCAGATTCTAGCTACGCCATTGAAGAGGACTGTTTCATTTGCCCACAAGCAGCTTCCACAACTTTGTTTTCCACCATCCATACACCCCTGATGTTGGCTGGACAGCCAGACAGCCATTCTTGCCATTGTTTGCAGTGGAAGAACCTTTACTGCTACAGACTGTAACCATGTCATCTTTAGCAATAATTCCAGGATCCAATAACAATTTGGTTACAGGTCCTTAATGTAGACCAACACATTGCTCCAGCTGTTATGGTGTACTGGAAATCAATAACAAATTAAAATTGGTCACCTCTAGCAGTGCTATGGATAGTAACTGGTTACATATAATTTTGGGAAAACAGATTAAAAGAAAACTCTGACACAGGCAGTGTGATGTCATCATGATACCAAGGGTCTTTTAGACAAAGGCAAAGATGGGACCTGCAGGAATGATGGCAGCTGGGTGCATTTATTTATTATGAGCCCTAAATTGTGGGCATTGTTCATATATTTTAAGATTTGCCCTGTTGGTAAATTACCCAGAAACTATCGCAGTAGCATGGGGTGCGACCGCGCACTTAAGAGGGCCTGCTGTCACCATTTATATCTGCTCTGAGCTCCCAGCAGACACCTGCGGCCACTGATACAGCGCATGGGTGCTGCAGCAGTTGGTTTCTTTCAGGCAGGCAGGGAGGGTTTTAAGGGTTACATAGTAACCCGCTGTGTGCCCAGAGTGTGCAGCTTCTCTGCACCAATAAACTTTCTTCAGCAGCTGCTGCTTCCTCCCCGTCTCCTGCCCCTCCCCTCCCAGACTGCTTTACAGGAAATGGCAGTCATACGGGACAGAAAGAGGAGGATGGGTACAGGGACACTGTGCTTCCCGTTGCTCTCCAGCTGTTGCCCCTCTGATATTGTCCCCAGTCCCCTGCTGAAGTCCTTTCTGACATGTAAGTATGTGAACTTTTTATGTAAAGTATATATATTGTATTTGTATGTGTATATTGTAGTGTATATGTATATTGTATTTGTACTGCATATGTTTTTATCTAAATTGTGTTTATTGCATATATTCATGTATTTATATGTTCATATATATAATGTGTCTTCTGTGTGTGTTCATATACGTTTCCAGTAAAGTGCATGTGATAGGTTACCGCTTGAATGTGTTTCACTGGAAACATATATATGATTGGGCCAAGGCTCGCCCCCTGCACTTGTGTTGCGTTTGTACATGCAGCGCTAGAGGCACATGTGACTGCACTCTCAAACACAATGCAAGCACAGCACGTGACCAAACCCTAAAAAAGGTTTGGCCCAATCACATATGCTTTTCCATGCTATCAAGAACAAGAGCATGTGGAAAACATGTGGTGCTTGATTCAGTGGAAACTCATATTAGGCTTAGCCCATGTGTTTCAAACCACAGTGCAACAGCTTAAGACAGTGATGGGCAACCTTTTGAGCTTGGTGTGTCAAAATTCGCCAAAAAACCGAGCATAACTCGGGTGGTGTGTCACCTTGACAAAAAAACCATAATTTTGTGATATTTACAGTTTAAATAACAAATATGTATAATTATTTAACTTCTAGGGTAATTTAATCCTAGGTTATGTGATTGATCCTACCATGTACTACAGTATGGCAGTATATGAGGATTTTCCACATCATCTATTTATTACAATATGCTGGACAATCTCTCAGCCCCCCGGCTCCTGCACCTGGCCGTGTAGGAGCCGAGGATGAAACTTAAAGGGGTATTCTCGTCTGGGCACTCACATTCAGTTTCACTATTCTTCCATATATAAACATTTCTTCAATTGGATGTTATTAAAAAAAATGTTCCTGTGTGAAGATAATTTCTCATAAATGTTGTCCCTTAGAAACCAGATAGCTTCCTCGGATACGACCACGTCACACTCTGGCAGTGGTGGCCAGACATGCGCTATTGAGTCCTGCCTGACCACCAGGATTCAGCAATCATTACCACAGGACGGCTGTGAGACATGCAGTAACTCCCGGACATTTCATATACAAAAACAATTTGTTTCTTTATGTAATCCCTCCAGCAGAGGTGGCCGTATCCGAGGAAGCCATCTCGTTACTAAGGGACAAAATTACTACATTTATGAGAAATTATCTTCACACAGGAACATTTTTTTAAATAACATCTAATTGAAGAAATGTTTATGTATGGCAGATTTATCAAACTGAATGTGAATGCCCAGACGAGAATACCCCTTTAACTCTCCGGCGGCCGCGTGTCACTGAAAATGGCTATGCGTGTTAGCACTGACACGCATGTCATAGGTTGGCCATCACTGGCTTAAGATGTTAAATTGATGTTAGCATTTGTGTTTACATAACACTAATGTTAACACAACATTAACTAATGATTTAACAATGTGTTAATGTTCGTGATTGTTGATGCAATATTAACATACACATTAACACATGCATTAATGGTTGCGTTTAAATGCAAATGTTAACAACAATTCAATTAGGCAAATCTCTCTTAAGGTGGTGAATTGCGCTTTGAAACGCATGCGTTATAATGAATTGAATGCACCCTTAGACCCCCTAGACATCAATGTTGTTCTAGGGTGTTTTTTTCCCTTAGCTACACATCCCCATTTACAATTGGTATTTATAACTTCGGGCACACTCTGTGCTTTTTGATTTCGCTTTGAGACACATTCCAAAGGCTTCCGCCATGATCACATGTTGTGATAATATTGCTTTTCCATCACATTTGGCACAATGAAAACTTAAAGGGGTTGTCTACTTTCAGCAAATATTTGATATTGTTTGTCTAATTAAAAGTTATACAGTTTTTCAATCTACTGTCTGTATCAATTCCTCACGGTTTTCTAGATCTCTGCTTGCTGCCCTATTATAGTAAGCTTCTATTTTTACTCCAGTGAATAGAAATCTGTCCATGTGATGTGATGGAGGTGCTGGTGCACAAGCCATTATTATCACAAAACTCCTATTACTCTCTGTGATAATAACGGTTTGTGCACCTGGCTTTCCATCACATCCCCATGGACAGATTTCTATTCACTAAAATTAACAATGAAGCTTTCTAGGGCAGCAAGCAGAGATCTAGAAACCTGTGAGGAATTGATCCAGAAAATATATTGGCAAATGGGCTAACTTTTCCCTAATCAAACAATATCAATTATTTGCTGAAAGTGGACAACCCCTTTAATGTTACATCTACATGTGATCAAAGTTGGAGCCTTTGGATTACTTCTCAAAATGTACCTTGTGAACACAGCCATATTGTTGTTCACGGTTAGGGGGTTAGGAATTTTGCCCTGGTGCCTAGGTGAGTCTAGTTACGATACTGCCCATGCCTTTAATTTTGTATTCACTTGCACATCTCCAAAACATACCGGTAGGTTGATTAGATTGTGAGCCCCATGGGGACAGGGAAAGATTTGTCAAGCTTTGTGCAGTGCTGTGTAATCTGTATGTGCTATATACGGTAAATAAAGAATTATTATTAATTATTATGTCATCATTTTGTTCACACACAAAATTTTGTTTGACTCCAAAAACGTACTATACTATATTTTTGGGTTAGTGAGAGAATATTAATACTACACTTTTATGTTATGTCTTTGTAAATGACTCAATTTTAGCTAATAGTGCTTTTGACCACAAATAAGTAATGCTATAAAACACTTTTAAATGAACTGTTACGACCTATGCAAACCAACTGAGATTCTAATTCATTTTTATATCTTTAAAGCACAAGTTTTGCCATATTTTTCACAATTCAAAAGCTCTTCGGATTTAGAACAACTTTTCCTATTATCTTGACTATGTCCACAGCAGATTCTTTGCTCTTTGCCTCAGTTTAGCCTGGCCCTGCAGTAGCTGGTTGTGGCAGTAATCGGTCTCCTGGTTATGCTGCTTTCTCTTGTGATTCTGCAAAGTGGTTAAGAGATACAGTTTCAAAAGAATAGAGGGACTGTCCCTCCCTGTTCTCTCTGGAAGGAGCAGAGGGAGGTTATGTGATAATGTTCCCCTTGTGTAGCTCAGTGTGTTCCACTTTGTGGATGCAGAAGACTCCCATACATCATAGTTGGGTAAAAGATCTCCTCTCCTCAGTATCATTTCCTCCATCTCAGTCTGTGATTTTGGAGGACTTTATCTGTGTCACTTTCTGCACCTTAAGCTGTGTCATACATTCCTTTGCAGCCACATCCCCCACCTTCTGCTCTCATGGCACTTTCTACATAGCAGAGAAGCAAATAACCGTTAATGCAAGAACTCTGGAAAGAAAAGTGCAAGGAACATAGTATGGATATTGTTCTGTTACGTTTAAGTTTATATATCTGTTTACGTTTAATGTTATATCTGAATAATATTCTCCTGGATATAACAGGTGTATTTGTAAAAGTTATTGACTTTGTAAAAACTGGCGTAATTTCAATCTTGTAATGATTCAGAATATGATAGATAGAATGATATTACAATTTTATTAATTTACTTTTAACATTTTAATAGAAAATGTATTATTTATTATTTTAAGTACAGCCATCTATTTAGGTTTTGTATTTTCTAAAGTTGTCAAATTTAAGTAGAAATTTCAATGTTTTCCTAGGCAAGCAGCCAAAAATCTGAAAAGTAATCAAATATCTAATACTACATAGGTTCTGTCTTACATGTGATTTATTAGTGATTTAGAGCATGGTAAAACATGTAATTCCACTTTGGAGTATAAACAAAGTATTAAGTAATTATTTGGCTCAAACGAACATTATAACAGATAGGTTCAGGTTTTGTCGTAGAGTATGTAACTTTTATGAATCTCCATGGCCTTTAGGGTTTGTCTTGACCCATTTGTTATCATTGTATACCTAAGACATGTAGGATATTGTAAGATCTAATAGGTCATGAATAAATAAATTTATAAAAAAAAAAGTTTGAGTACAAAGTGACATGCAGCATATTTAATTTAATCATTCAAATGTCCTGATGACACAGACATATATATGTATATTTATATATACACTGACCGGCCACTTTATTAGGTACACCATGCTAGTAACGGATTGGACCCCCTTTTGCCTTCAGAACTGCCTCAATTCTTCGTGGCATAGATTCAACAAGGTGCTGGAAGCATTCCTCAGAGATTTTGGTCCATATTGACATGATGGCATCACACAGTTGCCGCAGATTTGTCGGCTGCACATCCATGATGCGAATCTCACCTTCCACCACATCCCAAAGATGCTCTATTGGATTGAGATCTGGTGACTGTGGAGGCCATTTGAGTACAGTGAACTCATTGTCATGTTCAAGAAACCAGCCTGAGGTGATTCCAGTTTTATGACATGGCGCATTATCCTGCTGAAAGTATCCATCAGATGTTGGGTACATTGTGGTCATAAAGGGAAGGACATGGTCAGCAACAATACTCAGGTAGGCTGTGGCGTTCCAACGATGCTCAATTGGTACCAAGGGGCCCAAAGAGTGCCAAGAAAATATTCCCCACACCATGACACCACCACCACCAGCCTGAACTGTTGATACAAGGCAGGATGAATCCATGCTTTCATGTTGTTGACGCCAAATTCTGACCCTACCATCCGAATGTCGCAGCAGAAATTGAGACTTATCAGACCAGGCAACATTTTTCCAATCTTCTACTGTCTAATTTCGATGAGCTTGTGCAAATTGTAGCCTCAGTTTCCTGTTCTTAGCTGAAAGGAGTGGCACCCGGTGTGGTCTTCCGCTGCTGCCTTGCGTACTGTGCGTTCAGAGATGCTCTTCTGCCTACCTTGGTTGTAACGGGTGGCGATTTGAGTCACTGTTGCCTTTCTATCAGCTCAAACCAGTCTGCCCATCCTCCTCTGACCTGTGGCATCAACAAGGCATTTCCGTCCACAGAACTGCCGCTCACTGGATGTATTTTCTTTTTTGGACCATTCTCTGTAAACCCTAGAGATGGTTGTGCGTGAAAATCCCAGTAGATCAGCAGTTTCTGAAATACTCAGACCAGCCCTTCTGGCACCAACAACCAAGCCACATTCAAAGGCACTCAAATCACCTTTCTTCCCCATACTGATGCTCGGTTTGAACTGCAGGAGATTGTCTTGACCATGTCTACATGCCTAAATGCATGTAGTTGCCGTCATGTGATTGGCTGATTAGAAATTAAGTGTTAACGAGCAGTTGGACAGGTGTACCTAATAAAGTGGCCGGTGAGTGTAATATATATATATATATATATATATGTATATATATATTGTGTGTGTATGTATGTATGTACTGTATATAACGTCGCGGACAGTGCAAGAAGGGTGTTAACACTGGGTCTGTTGCAATAAGCAGCAACACCTGTTCTTTATGGAGAGGACTTAGCCTGTGAACCTATATCTCTATTATGTTAGTTTGGGGCAAGGGGTTAAAAGGAACCCCACTAACCCCACCAAGCTCACAAACAGTACCTTGTTCTGTGTTATCTACAGTGCCTTGCAAGAGTTTGCGCACCCTTAAACTTTTTTAGCTTTTGCCACATTTCAAGCTTCAAACATAAAAATATTAAAAATTTTGTAGCCTGGGTGTGCATACAGCCGAGCAATGGAGAGAGGAGAGATGAGTGCTGCTTTCCCCTCCCTTCACCATAGGGAGAAGTGCAGCACGGCCGTACTTATGGGAAAAGAGAGAGAGCAATATAAATAAACAGCAAAAATCATAAACAAAATAGATATCAGCGCATCTAAAAAAGACAGATCCAGGAAAATATAATAACAGTTTTTCACTGCATTTAAGACCGTAACAGAAAATTGTGCCCAAAGTCGAAAACAGCACTTTTTTGCCATTTTGAAAAATATTTAAAAATCTATAAAAAGTGATCAAAAGGTTGCACAGCCCTAAAAATTAAAGCATTGAAAATATCCTCAAAAGTTGCAAAAAATAACACCACCCACAGCTCCGTATAACAAAGTATGAAAAAGTTAATAGCGCCAGAAGATTGCAAAATTAAAAAAACAAACATTTTTGTACAGGAGGTTTTAATTTTTGTAAATGTATGAAAACATTAAAAAACCTATACAAATTTGGTATCCCCGTATATGTGTCTGTAGTCAAAATCTTGCTAAAAAAATAACCTATATTGAAATATATTTACTGTCCTTTATTGAAGTGAATTTATACATCCCTTTATTATCTCTAAATGGGATATATCCTGTAATAGCGACTTTTTTCATAGTGAAACATTCAGCTGTTTTCCATTACCATATTCCTGAATTAATATTGATAAAAATGGTCACATTGATTTTACAGGTAGGAGATATACAGTAAATAGCGTGTTTTACATTTTGGAAAATCAATAGAGAATAGAGTTCCTGAAAATTGAATAATCTCTACTTTTAAATTATGCAGGACCACTGACTACTCTGTAGGCAGAGTTACTTAGCAGTGGCGGCATCACGCAGCATCAAGACACAGATTATTGGCATTAAAGCATTTTTTTTGTGTCAACAACAAAATTACTTTATATTTGGTTAAAAAAATTGAATAATAATGTAGTCCTCAATGGATGTAGAGAACTGTCTTTAGAGTATTAGATTTTGTTTCTGTATCACCAATTTATAGCAATTTATGCAAATTTATAGCAGGACATTTGCAGTTGTTATGCCCAAGGAATCTGAAAAGTCACAGCAATGTTTTCCTCTCTGCATTACTACCACAATTCCCAGCCAGGAGACCTATAGTAGTTCATTAAGCTGTTGATTTCCCAAAGTCAGTCTCACAGCTGCCCTTTC
Source organism: Engystomops pustulosus (assembly GCA_019512145.1). Lineage (NCBI taxonomy): Eukaryota > Metazoa > Chordata > Amphibia > Anura > Leptodactylidae > Engystomops > Engystomops pustulosus. Next base: position 140,625,289 of record CM033642.1, on the reverse strand, counting down.
TTGGTCTAGATCACCTGCCTTTACAGTGGAAGGAATTGCTTCCACTCTGCTTTAAATGCAGTCCACCAGAACTTCTCCACTCTTGATGTGGGTATTCAAAGTTGCATAATCTGGCCCATTCGGGTGGTATCTTTTAAAAAATTTTTAAAGCTTTATTAATAACAGCAAAATTACAAACATATAAAATACAACAGGCAATACAAATTTCATACAAAGGCATAATACAAACCCATTAAACCAATAAAGCATATTATACCCCAAACCCCCCCTCCCCCCTCAACCTCAATCAAAAAGATCATCGACTGACAAAATGTGATTACTGCTATCCACAACACCGTAAACTGCCTTAGTTGATGAAGGAATATATCTATTCATACTACTTAAACAGAACCAATACACCATGTATTTTTCCATTTTTCTAAATACCCTCCCTTCTTGGCCATCAATTTCTCATAGCTTTTCATCTCTGAATTTCGGACAAAAACTCTTCCCAGGTCAGAGCCACCGGACTACCCCACTTGCGTGCTATATTCAATCTAGCCAGAAAAAAGATTTTGTAAACTACCAACTTTTTCCCTGCTCTCCTTTTTCATAGCACAAAGACTAAGAAGAGCAGACTGAATGGAGCAATTCAATTTTACCCTTAAGGAAACTTCTAAATAATCGAAGATCTTACCCCAATAACCTTTTAATTTTTGGCATCCAAATGCCACAAACGAAAAATCCACAATTTCCAGGAGACATCTCTAACACCTCGAATCTGCCTTAAGTTTCATTTTGAATAAATCGTTAGGAGAGCAATATAATTGATGAACAAAATTAAATTGTACCATTCTATGGTTCCAAGACAGGGAAGACAACTCAATGCCCCCATAGCACCCAAGATCCCAATCTGATGCCACTTTTTCTTAGAAGAGTGAACTACCCCTTTTGCAAACCCAAGAATTAAATATTTGTACATCTGAGAGATCACCTTATTTCATGCAATAGTGCCAGTCAAAAATTATACACCTAAATCCGGGCATAAAGTGAACCTAGATTAATCCATCACTGACTTGTAGGCATGTTGAAGTTGAAAAAACCTAAAAAAAACTGAATCAAACCCTCTAAATCAAGCAGAAAACTTGTTAAAATCACATCACTTCGTATTACATAAAATTTGTGAGAAAAAGCTAACCAACCCCCTTTAATATTCACCTGGGATAGATCCAAATTCAACAAAGTGAAAGTTTTCTCATATTGGAGAGAACCAAAAAATACCATTACTACACCTATTTTTTTTTTATATGCCCCCCAACTTCTTTCAAGCAAACCTGCCATGTGTATTTTCCTATAATTATTAAAACTTAGTTTAATAGAATCCATACTACCCATACTCAATTCAATTAATCTACCAAAAGCACTACAATTCCTCCTTGTGACTAAAAAAGCCAATTGAGCAGCTAAAAAGTAGCCTGTGGGAAGCATAAAGAGAGGCCATCTTAATCCTTGCCCTTTTCTTCCCCCATATCAGATCTCCAAATAACCCTTCCAGAATTCCAAACAGTTTATGGGAGAGCCATACCGGAGAAACCGACAGGGAGAAGAATCATTTTTGCTATCCCTATCCTATCTTCCCTAGAAAAAGGCATTTTTACCCGAGATACTCCGTCTGGCCCTACTGATAAGAGGGTTAATATTTAGTTCCACAAACCACCCCAGATCTGCTGAAATCCTTATCCCGAGGTATTTAAAAGAATCATCCCTTTTGAGGACTGTTACCTGCAATCTCTCCTCTAGTACAGCATCATCCAGGGGGAGGAGAACTGATTTTTCCCAGTTAATCCTCATCCCTGAAAAAAATCCAAAGCCGTTAACAACTTAATAACCTCCTGTAATATCCACCTGTATTCTGAATTGTCAATGAAATATTGTCCGCATACAGGGATATCTTATCCCTCTTCCCCCCTACAGGCCCAGCCCCTAATCCAATCTGCTTCCCTAATCATGATAGCCAGAGGCTACACAAATAGGGCAAAGAGGAGGGGTGGAGGAGACATCCCTGGTGGGTACCCCTGTAAAGATGAAAAGGGTCGGAATACAAACCATTTACACACATTCTGGCTATAGAAATATGGTACATTATCTTGACCCATCTGATAAATACATCATCGCTCCCAAATTTCCTCAAAACCTTCCAAAGGTAGCGCCGCTCCACCCTGTCAAACGCTTTAACGGCATCTAAAGACAGGATGGAGCGGCCCCCCTTTTTCCCCAGTTGTATATCTGAAAACAGTCAGTGGAGGTTTAATCCCGTACTCCTTGACAGAATAAATCCATTGGACAATAACGGAGATCACCTTTTGCAGCCTAGAAGGAAGGATCTTCGCTAGAATTTTTATATCAGTATTCAATAAAGAGATGAGTGTATAAGATCCCATCTCTGGATCATTTTTATCCTTTTTAAGAATCAATACTATAGCGGCCTCCATCATTGACCCCCGCACACCCCCTGCAGAAAAGGCAGCCGCAAATACTGCATCTAAAATAGGAGACAGTACCTTAATGTGTTTTTTATAGAAAGCAAAAGGGAACCCATCTAATCTGGGAGCTAAATCCAATCGGATTAGTAGAGATTGCAGAGTGTTCAGATGACCCGCTTTAGTAGTTTTAGCAGGCTTTAGTGATAGGAGAATTCCATAACTTGTCTAATTTCCCAGAAGGATTACATTTACCGCTACTGCGATCCTTCCTTTGGGGACCCTTTCCTCCCCCACCTCCAGATTTCCGCCCTGAGTTTTTGGGGGGCATTTTCACCAAACTTTGCAAATACAAACAAAACAAAATACAATCTTTAAAAACAAAAAACAAAAAAAACAAAAAATAAAATCCAAAATATAAAAAAACATGGTATTAAAAACGAAAAACAACCCAAAAAACAAATGTTAATAGTTAGTGATACAAATAAGATGGAAAATCCATCAGTCAGGGGAAGGAGAAGGTTAAATAAGCGCGTAAAGTTAGAGAAGGCTCCAGGGGAAATTAACGTCCAGCGCAAATTTGCGATTTAAATAAGCAAATAAAGTTAGAGAGGGATCCGTGTAGCGAGAGTAACCATCCACCGCAGATTTGCAATTAAATAAGCAAAGCAAGTTAAAGCAAGCATCCGTTTAGAGGCAGGTAGCTTCCGTCCCGGATACGCCAGTAGAGTTAGCACAATTTTCCGTATAGGAGCAAGCAGCATCTGTCACAAATAAGCCAAATAACTGATGGCATCCAACACATAAGTTAGTAAAAAGTAACAAAGAGCGAAAAGATGTTAGCGGACTGGAAAGAGAAACAGTTAGTAGGAAACTTCCACGCAATAGGTCCCATACTGGGCCAGATTCTCCTGCGACACAGAGGTACCTTAAATTCCACTGCAGAAATTATGTAGAAGGAACAGCAGCTCTGGTTCCAGGCATTACTGTGGCTTCCTGTAGTAATTCTCCAGGGTAGACCAGGAGGTTCCTCAGCAAAGGGGTCCGCATCACACAGCTTCCTACATCACAGGCGACTCCATTACCTTCAATCCGGCCAGGGAGTCCCAGCTCCCGAAACAGCCCTGGCCCTGTGCATTGCAGCCTCGTCTGTTCCGAGGATCCAGCCTGGCGGCCAAGCGAGACTCTTGGACGAAGTTCCCTTCAAGCTCCCCTTATCTCCCGCACCCGCATCCTAGGAGACCAGCAAGCAGGGTCCCCAGCGGGAGTGGTAGTGACGCAATCTATCCCGCAGCTGAAGGAGAGAGCAGCTTCCAAATTAGCGGGGCCCACGTGGGGGCAGTACCGGTCCAACGCCCCACCCTGGTGATATTATTTAGTTAGGACTCACTACCTGAATATATGACCCATGTTGACCTTTTCAGGGACTCAAGCAGCACAGCCTAAATGTATAAAATATCAGTAAAAGGATATGCAATCATTAGCTGTACAGCATAAACATGTGAAATAAGAAAATGACCACAGAAAAAGAACACTTAATTGAAAGAATAAAGTTATCCAAACCAATTTATAAAGTGGCCAATATCTAAACAAGCCCTGTAAGAACCTTGAGCCTATTGTCTATTTAGATTTCCCAAGAACTTCCTAGGACTAATGTTAAGGTACACTATAGCCACATGGAAACCGAGAAGAGGAGTATGGAACTGAGCAGTACGTATGTATTTGGTTAGGCATGCTTGTGGAGCCTTTAGTGTTGCCTTTCACATTGTACTCTGCATATTTTACTAACAACATTAGGTGACAACTACTCATATACATTTCATTGTACATTGTTAACGGTAACTTCCCAGCACGCAATACCCTCCAATATGAATAGATTAAGTGGTACTTACTACTCAAGATTTCATTATTTTAATAATTATGTATACAAAGGGCGTCCTGTTAGTAAGCTAACAGCTATATAACATAATTAGCTACTCTGTACAGTATTAATGGTTCTTCACAGCATCTTATCTTTCCTGCTCCCTTGAGGATAATGGAAATTCTGCAGCAATGGTAAAAAGCTCATCTCCTTACACTAATGCTATTAATCAATAAACAAAGCCGAATCATATTTTAGCTTAAAATCAATGACTTGATGCGGTGCTTTCAGTAACTATAAAAAAATCTCCTTTATAGCATTGGTCATAAAGTTTCATTCTCTTATGTTATTTTGAAGTAACATTTTACCGAATAAGAAAGAACACTTCAGCAAAATTGAAACTGTAGTAAAATACATATGAGGTTGGAATCAGGAATTACTATCAAGAATTACTGTTTACAAAAAACCTTCTAAACTGTAATTCTGAGAAAATAATTTTTTTGTGAAGTAAGATTAAAGCAGACTAAAAGACTCCAAAGAAAGGATATTGCAATACAAGGTGAGCACAAATATAGTAGTTTGCATAGTTGGCATGTATTTATTGGCTTGTATGGCCGCTATGCCCAGGATCTGGTGCATCCATGTAGTAGATTTTGCATGGTTGGCATGTAGGGTTGCAACAATACCAGAATTATGAATGCGATATCGATATCTGGAAAAGTATCATGATACTCAATACCGATACAATACTTTTCCTGAGAAGAAAAAAACAGCTGAATCCGAAATGTTTCCCACTGACTGAGCTAGTTGAGTTGTAATTTTCCTTGGTAGCATTCAGGGGTTTGATCGACTTTTTGATTGGTTTTTGTAACTTTTTTTTAAAACATGGTAACAAAAACACATTTTTACAAAATTGGTGGGGGGTTATTTTTTTACGACACTCCCCAAATGGGTTAATTAATGATTTATACTTAATTTTGGCATTATGAACTTACTGACAACAAATATGAGGGGATTTTAGTAAATGTTAAAAATATTTTTGAGCACTTTATAAATCAATGGTTTAAATCAGTGTTAGCTTTTCAACAATATTAGTACAAAATAATTGGACAGGCAACTACGTGAAAGTTTGTAAATACCATCAGAGAAAAATGTCTCTACTAGAGATGAGCGAGCACTAAAATGCTCGGGTACTCGTTATTCGAGACGCCCCTGCACTGTGTGCGTTTGTTGACATGCAGCGCAGAGCCATGTGACTGCACTCTCAAACACATGCAAGCACAGCTCGTGACCAAACCCTAACAAAGGTTGGCCCATCACATATGCTTTTCCATGCTATCAAGAACAAGAGCAAGTGTAAAACATGTGGTGCTGATTCATTGGAAACTCATATATGCTTAGCCCATGTGTTTCAAACACAAGTGCCACAGCTTAAGACATGATGGGCAACCTTTTGATCTTGGTGTGTCAAAATTCGCCAAAAAACCGAGCTAACTCGGTGGTGTGTCACCTTGACAAAAAAACCATAATTTTGTGCTATTTACAGTTTAAATAACAAATATATAATATTTAACTTCTAGGGTAATTTAATCCTAGTTTGTGATTGATCCTCACATGTACTACAGTATGGCAGTATATGAGGATTTCCCACATCATCTATTATTACAATGCTGGACATCTCTCAGCCCCCCGGCTCCTGCACCTGGCCGTGTAGGGCGAGATGAAATTTAAGGGGTATTCTCGTCTGGGCACCACTTCAGTTCACTATTTTCCATATAAACATTTCTTCAATTGGATGTTTTATAAAAAGTCCTGTGTGAAGATAATTTCTCATAAATGTTGTCCCTAGAAACCAGATAGCTTCCTCGGATACGACCACGTCACACTCTGGCAGTGGTGGCCAGACTGCGCTATTGAGTCCTGCCTGACCACCAGGATTCACAATCATTACCACAGGACGGCTGTGACATGCAGTAACTCCCGGACATTTCATATACAAAACACATTTGTTTCTTTATGTACCTCCAGCAGAGTGGCCGTATCCGAGGAAGCCATCTCGTTACTAGGGACAAATTACTACATTTAGTAGAAATTACTTCACACAGGAACATTTTTTAAATAACATCTAATGAAGAAGTTTTTTATGTATGGCAGATTATCAAACTGAATGTGAATGCCCAGACGAGAATACCCCTTAACTCTCGGCGGCCGCGTGTCACTGAAAATGGCTATGCGTGTTGCACTGACACGCATTCATGGTTGGCCATCACTGGCTTAGATGTTTAAATTGATGTTAGATTTGTGTTTACATAACACTATGTTTAACACAACATTAACTAATGATTTACAATGTGTAATGTCGTGATGTTGATGCAATATTAACATACACATTAACCATCATTAATGGTTGCGTTTAAAATGCAAATGTTAACAACAATTCAATTAGGCAAATCTCTCTTAAGGTGGTGAATTGCGCTTTGAAAGCATGCGTATATGATTGAATTCACCCTTAGACCCCCTAGACATCATGTTGTTCTAGGGTTGTTTTTTTCCTCTAGCTACACATCCCATTTACAATTGGTATTTATAACTCGGGCACACTCTGTGCTTTTTATTTCGCTTTGATGACACTTCCAAAGGCTTCCGCCAATGATCACATGTTGTATAATATTGCTTTTCCATCACATTGGCACAATGAAAACTTAAAGGGGTGTCTATTCGCAATAATTTGATATTGTTGTCTAATTAAAGTTATACAGTTTTTCAATCTACTGTCTGTATCAATTCCTCACGGTTTCTAGATCTCTGCTGTGCTGCCCTATTATAGTAACTTCTATTTTTACTCCAGTGAATAGAAAATCTGTCCATGTGATGTGATGGAGTGCTGGTGCACAAGCCATTATTTCACAAAACTCCTATTACTCTTGTGATAATAACTGTTTGTGCACCTGGCTTTCCATCACATCCCCATGGACAGATTTCTATTCACTAAATTAACAATGAAGCTTTCTAGGGAGCAAGCAGAGATCTAGAAACCTGTGAGGAATTGATCCAGAAAATATATGGCAATGGCTAACTTTCCCTATCAACAATATCAATTATGCTGAAAGTGGACAACCCCTTTAATGTTACATCTACATTGAGTCAAAGTTGGAGCCTTTGGATTACTTCTCAAAATGTACCTTGTGAACACAGCATTGTTGTTCACGGTTAGGGGTTAGGAATTTTGCCCTGGTGCAGGTGAGTCTAGTTACGATACTGCCCATGCCTTTATTTTGTATTCACTTGCACATCTCCAAAACATACCGGTAGGTTGATTAATTGTGAGCCCATGGGGAACAGGGAAGATTTGTCAAGCTTTGTGCAGTGCTGTGTATCTGTATGTGCTATATACGGTAAAAAGAATTATTATTAATTATTATGTCTCATTTGTTCACACACAAATTTGTTGACTCCAAAACGTACTATTACTATATTTTTGGTTAGTGAGAGATATATTATACACTTTTTATGTTATGTCTTTGTAAATGACTCAATTTTAAGCTAATAGTGCTTTTGACCACAAATAAGTAATGCTATAAAACACTTTCAATGAACTGTTACGACCTATGCAAACCAACTGAGATTCAATTCATTTTATATCTTTAAAGCACAAGTTTGGCCATATTTTTTCACATTCAAAGCTCTTCGGATTTAGAACAACTTTTCCTATACTTGACTCGTCCAGCAGATTCTTTGCTCTTTCCTCAGTTAGCCTGGCCCTGCAGTAGCTGGTTGTGGCAGTAATCGGTCTCCTGGTTATGCTGCTTTCTCTTGTATTCTGCAAATGGTTAAGAGATACAGTTTCAAAAGAATAGAGGGACTGTCCTCCCTGGTCTCTCTGGAAGGAGCAGAGGGGGTTATGTGATAATGTTCCCTTGTGTAGCTCTGTGTTCCACTTTGTGGTGCAGAAGACCCATCCATCATAGTTGGGTAAAGATCTCCTCTCCTCATATCATTTCCTCCATCTCAGTCTGTGATTTTGGAGGACTTTATCGGTGTCACTTTCGCACCTTAAGCGGGTCATAATTCCTTTGCAGCCACATCCCCCACCTTCGCTCTCATGGCATTTCTACAAGCAGAGAAGCAAAAACCGTTATGCAAGAACTCTGGAAAGAAAAGTGCAAGGAACATAGTATGGATATTGTTCTGTTACGTTTAAGTTTTATATCTGTTTACGTTTAATGTTATATCTGAATAATATTCTCCTGGATTAAACAGGTGTATTTAAAAGTTTGACTTTGTAAAAACTGGCGTATATTCAATCTTGTAATGATTCAGAATATGATAGATAGAATGATTACCATTTTTAATTTACTTTACATTTTATAGAAAAGTTATTTATTATTTTAAGTACAGCCATCTATTTAGTGTTGTATTTTCTCAAGTTGTCAAATTTAAGTAGAATTTCAATGTTTCCTAGGCAAGCAGCCAAAAATCTGAAAAGTAATCAAATATCTAATACTACATAGGTTCTGTCTTACATGTGATTTATTAGTGATTTAGAGCATGGTAAAACATGTAATTCCACTTTGGAGTATAAACAAAGTATTAAGTAATTATTTTGGCTCAACGAACAGTTAACAGATGGTTCAGGTTTTGTCGTAGAGTATGTAACTTTATGAATCTCCATGGCCTTTAGGGTTGTCTTGACCCATTGTTATCATTGTATACCAAGGACAGTAGGATATTGTAATCTAATAGGTCATGAATAAATAATTATAAAAAAAAAAGTTTGAGTACAAGTGACCTGCAGCATATTTAATTTAATCATTCAATGTCCTGATACACAGACTATATATGTATATTTATATACACTGACCGGCCACTTTATTAGGTACACATGCCTAATACGGTTGGACCCCCTTTGCCTTCAGAACTGCCTCATTCTTCGTGGCATAGATTCACAAGGTGCTGGAAGCATTCCTCAGAGATTTTGGTCCATATGACATGATGGCATCACACAGTTGCCGCAGATTTGTCGGCTGCACATCCATGATGCGAATCTCCCGTTCCACACATCCCAAGATGCTCTATTGGATTGAGATCTGGTGACTGTGGAGGCCATTTGAGTACAGTGAACTCATTGTCATGTTCAAGAAACCAGCCTGAGGTGATTCCAGTTTTATGACATGGCGCATTATCCTGCTGAAGTATCATCAGATGTTGGGTAATTGTGGTCATAAGGAAGGACATGGTCAGCAACAATACTCAGGCGCTGTGGCGTTCCAACGATGCTCAATTGGTACCAAGGGGCCCAAAGAGTTGCCAAGAAAATACCCCACACATGACACCACCACACCATGAACTGTTGATACAAGGCAGGATGAATCCATGCTTTCATGTTGTTGACGCCAAATTCTACCCTACATCCGAATGTCGCAGCAGAAATTGATACTTTCACCAGGCACATTTTTCAATCTTCTACTGTCTAATTTCGATGAGCTTGTGCAAATTGTAGCCTCAGTTTCCTGTTCTTAGCTGAAAGGAGTGGCACCCGTGGTGGTCTTCCGCTGCTGCCTTGCTACTGTGCGTTCAGAGATGCTCGCTGCCTACCTTGGTTTGTAACGGGTGGCGATTTGAGTCACTGTTGCCTTTCTATCAGCTCAAACCGCTGCCCATCCTCCTCGACCTGTGGCATCAACAGGCATTCCGTCCACAGAACTGCCGCTCACTGATGTATTTTCTTTTTTGGACCATTCTCTGTAAACCCTAGAGATGGTTGTGCGTGAAAACCAGTAGATCAGCAGTTCTGAAATACTCAGACCAGCCCTTCTGCACCAACAACCAAGCCACATTCAAAGGCACTCAAATCACCTTTCTTCCCCATACTGATGCTCGTTTGAACTGCAGGAGATTGTCTTGACCATGTCTACATGCCTAAATGCATGTAGTTGCCGTCATGTGATTGGCTGATTGAAATTAAGTGTTAACGAGCAGTTGGACAGGTGTACCTAATAAAGTGGCCGGTGAGTGTAATATATATATATATATATATGATGTATATATATTATTGTGTGTGTATGTATGTATGTACGTATAAACGTCGCGGACAGTGCAAGAAGGGTGTTAACACTGGTTCTGTTGCAATAAGCAGCAACACCTTGTTCTTTATGGAGAGACTTAGCCTGTGAACTATATCTCTATTATGTTAGTTTGGGGCAAGGGGTAAAGGAACCCACTAACCCCACCAAGCTCACAACAGTACCTTGTTCTGTGTTATCACAGGCCTTGCAAGAGTTTGCGCACCCTTAAACTTTTTAGCTTTTGCACATTCAAGCTTCAAACATAAAAATATTAAAAATTTTGTAGCCTGGGTGTGCATACAGCCGAGCAATGGAGAGAGGAGATGATGGGCTGCTTCCCCTCCCTTCACCATAGGGAAGTGCAGCACGGCCGTACTTATGGGAAAAGAGAGAGAGCAATATAATAAACAGCAAAAATCATAAACAAATAGATATCAGCGCATCTAAAAAAGACAGATCCAGGAAAATATAATAACAGTTTTTTCACTGCATTTAAGACCGTAACAGAAAATTGGTGCCCAAAGTCGAAACACCACTTTTTTGCCATTTTGAAAAATATTTAAAAATCTATAAAAAGTGATCAAAAGGTTGCACAGCCCTAAAAATTAAAGCATTGAAAATATCCTCAAAAGTTCAAAAAATAACACCACCCACAGCTCCGTATAACAAAGTAGGAAAAGTTATAGCGCCAGAAGATTGCAAAATTAAAAAACAACATTTTTGTACAGGAGGTTTTAATTTTGTAAATGTATGAAAACATTAAAAAACCTATACAAATTTGGTATCCCCGTATATGGTTCGTAGTCAAAATCTGCTAAAAAAATACCTATATTGAATATATTTACTGTCCTTATTGAAGTGAATTTATACATCCCTTTTTATCTCTAAATGGATTATCTGAATAGCGACTTTTTTCATAGTGAAACATTCAGCTGTTTTCCATTACCATATTCCTGAATTAATATTGATAAAAATGTCACATTGATTTTACAGGTAGGAGATATACAGTAAATGCGTGTTTTACATTTTGAAAAATCAATAGAGAATAGAGTTCTGAAAATGAATAATCTCTACTTTTAAATTATGCAGGACCACTGACTACTCGTATGCGAGTTACTTAGCAGTGGCGCATCACGCAGCATCAAGACACAGATTATTGGCATTAAAGCATTTTTTTTGTGTCAACAACAAAATTACTTTATATTGGTTAAAAAATTGAATAATAATGTAGTCCTCAATGGATGTAGAGAACTGTCTTTAGAGTATTAGATTTTTTTCTGTATCACCATTTATAGAGCAATTTATGCAAATTTAAGCAGGACATTTGCAGTTGTTATGCCCAAGAATCTGAAAAGTCACAGCAATGTTTCCTCTCTGCATTACTACCACAATTCCGCCAGGAACCTATGTGGTTCATTAAGTCTGTTGATTTCCCATGTTTCCCAAAGTCAGTTCTCACAGCTGCCCTTCTTGGTCTAGATCACCTGCCTTTACAGTGGAAGGAATTGCTTCCACTCTGCTTTATGCAGTCCACCAAATTCTCCACTCTTGATGTGGTATTCAAAGTTGCATAATCTGGCCCATTCGGGTGGTATCTTTTAAAAAATTTTAAAGCTTTGTAATAACAGCAAAATTACAAACAAATATAATACAAATACAAATTTCATACAAAGGCATAATACAAACCCATTAAAACCAATAAGCATATATACCCCAAACCCCCCCTCCCCTCAACCTCAATCAAAAAGATCACGAAGATAGAATCACTGACAAATGTGATTGCTGCTATTCACAACACCGTAAACTGCCTTAGTCGATGAAGGAATATATCTATTCATACTAACTTAAACAACCAATACACCATTATTTTTCCATTTTCTAAATACCCTCCCTTTCTTGGCCATCAATTTCCATAGCTTTTCATCTCTGAATTTCGGACAAAAACTCTCCCGGCAGAGCCACCGCTACCCACTTGCGTGCTATATTCAATCTGCACAAAAAAGATTTTGTAAACTACCAACTTTTTCCCCTCCTTTTCATAGCACAAAGACTAAGAAGGCAGACTGAATGGAGCAATTCAATTTTACCCTTAAGGAAACTTCTAAATAATCGAAGATCTTACCCCAATAACCTTTTAATTTTGGCTCCAATGCCACAAACGAAAAATCCACAATTTCCAGGAGACATCTCTAACACCTCGAATCTGCTTAAGTTTCATTTTGAATAAGATTAGGAGAGCAATATAATTGATGAACAAAATTAAATTGTACCATTCTATGGTTCCAAGACAGGGAAGACAACTCAATGCCCCCATAGCACCCAAGATCCCAATCTGATGCCACTTTTTCTTAGAAAGTGAACTACCCCTTTTGCAAACCCAAGAATTATATTTGTACATCTGAGAGATCACCTTATTTCATGCAATAGTGCCAGCAAAAATTTATACAACCTAAATCCGGGCATAAGTGAACCAGATTAATCCATCACTGACTTGTAGGCATGTTGAATTGAAAAAACCTAAAAAAAAACTGAATCAAACCCTCTAATCAAGCAGAAAACTTGTTAAAATCACATCACTTCGATTACATAAAATTTGTGAGAAAAAGCTAACCACCCCCTTTAATATTCACCTGGGATAGATCCAAATTCAACAAAGTGAAAGTTTTCTCATATTGGAGAGAACCAAAAAATACCATTACTACACCTATTTTTTTTTTATATGCCCCCCAACTTCTTTCAAGCAAACCTGCCATGTGTATTTCCTATAATTATTAAACTTGTTTAATAGAATCCATACTACCCATACTCAATTCAATTAATCTACCAAAAGCACTACAATTCCTCCTGTGACTAAAAAAGCCAATTGAGCAGCTAAAAAGTAGCCTGTGGGAAGCATAAAGAGAGGCCATCTTAATCCTTGCCTTTTCTTCCCCCTATCAGATCTCCAAATACCCTTCCAGAATTCAAACAGTTATGGGAGAGCACTACCGGAGAAACAGACAGGGAGAAGAATCATTTTTTTTTCTATCCCTATCCTATCTTCCCTAGAAAAAGGCATTTTTACCCAGATACTCCGTCTGGCCCTACTGATAAGAGGGTTAATATTTAGTCCACAAACCACCCCAGATCTGCTGAAATCCTTATCCCGAGGTATTTAAAAGAATCATCCCTTTTGAGGACTGTTACCTGCAATCTCTCCTCTAGTACAGCATCATCCAGGGGGAGGAGAAACTGATTTTTCCCAGTTAATCCTCATCCCTGAAAAAAATCCAAAGCCGTTAACAACTTAATAACCTCCTGTAATATCCACCTGTATTCTGAATTGTCAATGAAATATTGTCCGCATACAGGGATATTCTATCCCTCTTCCCCCTACAGGCCCAGCCCCTAATCCAATTGCTTCCCTAATCATGAAGCCAGAGGCTACACAATAGGGCAAAGAGGAGGGGTGGAGGAGACATCCCTGGTGGGTACCCCTGTAAAGATGAAAAGGGTCGAATACAAACCATTACACACATTCTGGCTATAGAAATATGGTACATTATCTTGACCATCTGATAAATACATCATCGCTCCCAAATTCCTCAAAACCTTCCAAAGGTAGCGCCGCTCCACCCTGTCAAACCTTTAACGGCATCTAAAGACAGGATGGAGCGGCCCCCCTTTTCCCCAGTTGTATATCTGAAAACGTCAGTGGAGGTTTTAATCCCGTACTCCTTGACAGAATAAATCCATTGACAATAACGAGATCACCTTTTGCAGCCTAGAAGGAAGGATCTTCGCTAGAATTTTATCAGTATTCAATAAAGAGATGAGTGTATAAGATCCATCTCTGGATCATTTTTATCCTTTTAGAATCAATACTATAGCGGCCTCCATCATTGCCCCCGCACACCCCTGCAGAAAAGGCAGCCGCAAATACTGCATCTAAATAGGAGACAGTACCTTAATGTGTTTTTTATAAAGCAAAATCCATCGGATTAGTAGAGATTGCAGAGTGTTCAGATGACCGCTTTAGTAGTTTTAGCAGCTTTAGTGATAGGAGAATTCCATAACTTGTCTAATTTCCCGAAGGATTACATTACCAGCTACTGCGATCCTTCCTTTGGGACCCTTTCCTCCCCCACCTCCAGATTTCCGCCCTGAGTTTTTGGGGGGCATTTTCACCAAACTTTGCAAATACAAACAAACAATACAATCTTAAAACAAAAACAAAAAAAACAAAAATAAAATCCAAAATATAAAAAAACATGGTATTAAAAACGAAAAACAACCCAAAAAACAAATGTTAATAGTTAGTGATACAAATAAGATGGAAAATCCATCAGTCAGGGGAAGGAGAAGTTAAATAAGCGCGTAAAGTTAGAGAAGGCTCCAGGGGAAATTAACGTCCAGCGCAAATTTGCGATTTAATAAGCAAATAAAGTTAGAGAGGATCCGTGTAGCGAGAGTAACCATCCACCGCAGATTTGCATTAAATAAGACAAAGCAAGTTAAAGCAAGCATCCGTTTAGAGGCAGGTAGCTTCCGTCCCGGATACGCCATAGATTAGCACAATTTCCGTATAGGAGCAAGCAGCATCTGTCACAATAAGCCATAACTGATGCATCCAACACATAAGTTAGTAAAAAGTAACAAAGAGCGAAAAGATGTTAGCGGACTGGAAGAGAAAACAGTTAGTAGGAAACTTCCACGCAATAGGTCCCATACTGGGCCAGATTCTCCTGCGACACACGAGGTACCTTAAATTCCACTGCAGAAATTATGTAGAAGGAACAGCGCTCTGGTCCAGGCATTACTGTGGCTTCCTGTAGTAATTCTCCAGGGTAGACCAGGAGGTTCCTCAGCAAAGGGGTCCGCATCACACAGCTTCCTACATCACAGGCGACTCCATTACCTTCAATCCGGCCAGGAGTCCAGCTCCCGAAACAGCCCTGGCCTGTGCATTGCAGCCTCGTCTGTTCCGAGGATCCAGCCTGGCGGCCAAGCGAGACTCTTGGACGAAGTTCCCTTCAAGCTCCCCTTATCTCCCGCACCCGCATCCTAGGAGACCAGCAAGCAGGGTCCCAGCGGGATTGGTGTGACGCAATCTATCCCGCAGCTGAAGGAGAGAGCAGCTTCCAATTAGCGGGGCCCACGTGGGGGCAGTACCGGTCCACGCCCCACCCTGGTGATATTATTTAGTGGACTCACTACCTGAATATATGACCCATGTTGACCTTTTCAGGACTCAAGCAGCACAGCCTAAATGTATAAAATATCAGTAAAAGGATGCAATCATTAGCTGTCAGCATAAAACATGTGAAATAAGAAAATGACCACAGAAAAAGAACACTTAATTGAAAGAATAAGTTATCCAAACCATATTTATAAAGTGGCCCAATTCTAAACAAGCCCTGTAAGAAACCTTGAGCCTATTGTCTATTAGATTTCCCAGAACTTCCTAGGACTAATGTTAAGGTACACTATAGCCACATGGAAACCAGAAGAGGAGTATGGAACTGAGCAGTACGTATGTATTTGGTTGGCATGCTTGTGGAGCCTTTAGTGTTGCCTTCACATTGATACTGCATATTTTACTAACAACATTAGGTGACAACTACTCATATACATTTCATTGTACATTGTTACGGTAACTTCCAGCACGCAATACCCTCCAATATGAATAGATTAAGTGGTACTTACTACTCAAGATTTCATTATTTTAATAATTATGTATACAAAGGGCGTCCTGTTAGTAAGCTAACAGCTATATAACATAATTAGCTACTCTGTACAGTATTAATGGTTCTTCACACATCTTATCTTTCCTGCTCCCTTGAGGATAATGGAAATTCGCAGCATGGTAAAAAGCTCATCTCCTTACACTAATGCTATTAATCAATAAACAAAGCCGAATCATATTTTAGCTTAAAATCAATGACTTGATGCGGTGCTTTCAGTAACTATAAAAAAATCTCCTTTATAGCATGGGTCATAAATTCTTTATTTTGAAGTAACATTTTACCGAATAAGAAAGAACACTTCAGCAAAATTGAAACTGTAGTAAAATACATATGAGGTTGAATCAGGAATTACTATCAGGAATTACTGTTTACAAAAAAAACTTCTAAACTGTAATTCTGAGAAAATAATTTTTTGTGAAGTAAGATAAAAGCAGACTAAAGACTCAAAGAAAGGATATTCAATGCAAGGTGAGCACAAATGTAGTAGTTTGCATAGTTGGCATGTATTTATTGGCTTGTATGGCGCTATGCCAGGATCTGGTGCATCCATGTAGTAGATTTTGCATGGTTGGCATGTAGGGTTGCACCAATACCAGAATTATGACTGCGACAAAAAAAAAAAAAAAAAAAACAAAAAAAAAAAAAAAAATCGATATCTGGAAATTCACGATATCAATACCGATACAATACTTTTCCTGAGAAGAAAAAAACAGCTGATTCCGAAATGTTTCCCACTGACTGAGCTAGTTGAGTTGTAATTTTCCTTGGTAGCATTCAGGGGTTTGATCGACTTTTTGATTGCTTTTTGTAACTTTTTTTTAAAACATGATAACAAAAACACATTTTTACAAAATTGGTGGGGGGTTATTTTTTACGACACTACCTAAATGGGTTAATTAATGATTTATACTTAATTTTGGCATTATGAACTTACTGACAACAAATATGAGGGGATTTTAGTAAATGTTAAAAATATTTTTGAGCACTTTATAAATCAATGGTTTAAATCAGTGTTAGCTTTTCAACAATATTAGTACAAAATAATTGGACAGGCAACTACATGAAAGTTTGTAAATACCATCAGAGAAAAATGTCTCTACACTTGTCCTCCTCATGCTACTCTTCCACTTGAATTGAAATTCAATTTGAAATCACTGTTAAATCCATCTTAGTGTTGCAATATAAACTATAATCTCATTAGAGTATAAACTTACATTCCGATCAGCACCTGCCATGTGACAGTATAGAATGTCATGGAGCCATTAAGGGTTTATGAAGAGTGTGCAGGGGCTGAACCCTCTTCATGTGTACCAGCATCAAACACCCATCACTAACAAGTAAAAAGGGAATTTGGCACCTTAACGGCATATGACAGTATAGAATGTCATAGAGCCATTAAGGGTTTATGAAGAGTATGCACAAGCTGAACCCCCTTCATGTATACCAGCATCGAACACCCATCACTAACAAGTAAAAGTGCATTTGGCACCTTAACGGCATATGACAGTATAGAATGTCATGGGGCCATTAAGGCTGTATGAAGCGTGCACACGAGCTGAACCCTCTTCATGTATACTAGCATCAAACACCCATCACTAATAAGTAAAAAGTGCATTTGGTGGCAAGGGGTTAAAGAATAGAGATGAGAGAGTTGTTTGAAATTCAGGTTTGATGAGTTAGTCTGAATATCAGGGGAAAATTCAGTTTTGGACTTTGGCACAAACTTGAAACCCAATACAAACCCATTGAAATCAATGAGGACCCAAATTTTAGCACCCAAAATGTCTCATTTTGAAACTGGGGGGGGGGGCCTTGAAAAAATGAAAAGCCTGGCAAGTGGAGAGGTGCTCGGGTGATGTCAGCCTAAATGCATCCGATTGTTTTACAAAGTTATTATTTCATTAATAAGGATGCCCGAAAACTTATTAAAAATGGTCCTCCCATCCACCTACACCTAGATAGTAAACTGGTGCTATATGCCCTTAAAGTCTACTTCTTCTCATGTTACACCTTTCTATGGCACTGCATCAGAAGAAGATTGCCGGACATAGGGTCCTTTTGGTGCTGGACTGTGATAACTTGGGAAAAGTACAGATCCCAGCATTTTAACCTCTTAGACACAGCAGTCGAACAATGACTGTGGTTTCAAAGCGATGCAGAGGGTGGGCAGGCTTAAAAGCCACTTGTCAGGGACATATAATGCACTGCCCTACATAATTAGTGCTGTGCATTATATATCTCTTGTGAGTGTCCCTTTGTGGGACAAAGAAATAAAAAAAATGTAAAAGAATAAATACATTTATATACATAAATGTATACAAAAATATCCACCAAAACCCCAAAATTTCCAATTCATTAAAAAAAAACTAAGGAAAATCACACACATTTTGTACGTCCACACCCTTACCAATCTAGGTTGCAAAGCTATAACAGTTTTTATCCTGCATGACAAATTTTTTTTAAAGAATAAATAAAAAACAATGCCCAAATTGTCAATTTTTGTCATGACAAATTATATTAATCGCAATCAAAAAATGTTATGAACCCCAAGCCCTCACACTGCAAAACGGACAAAAAAAATTAAAAGGTTAATGAGCTTGGAATGTGTTGATTAGACATAAGTAGATTGGAACTCTAAGTCCATGGTTCAGGTGCGTCTCTCGTATGCCGGACATATTGCCGGATTGGATGCTAAAAAGCCAATCAAGCAAATTGACTGCCCTGGCAAACTAGCCATTGCTATGATTGGCCAGTGAGCTACCCAACCCCTGGACCTGAACTTAGAGTTTTGGTCCGCTCATCTCTAGTGGTGATGTAAAAAATTTCCCACTCCAAAAGACAATTTCATTATGCCAAGGAAGGTAATTAAAAAAATCGTATACTTTTGGTATCACTGTAAGCATACTGCAAGATATTCACTGATAGCACCTTTAAAATATACATAGCACTGCAAAATATTCACTGATAGCAGCTTTTATATATACGTAGCACTACAAGATATTCACTGATAGCACCTTTAAATATACATAGCACTGCAAGCTATTCACTAATAGCACCTTTAATATATACGTAGCACTGCAAGGTATTCACTGATAGCACCTTTAATATATACGTAGCAC
The DNA here is from genome assembly GCA_019512145.1 of Engystomops pustulosus. Lineage (NCBI taxonomy): Eukaryota > Metazoa > Chordata > Amphibia > Anura > Leptodactylidae > Engystomops > Engystomops pustulosus. The sequence goes on along the minus strand of CM033642.1, from coordinate 140,606,059 downwards.
TGCAAGATATTCACTGATAGCACCTTTAATATATACGTAGCATTACAAGGTATTCACTGATAGCACCTTTAATATATACGTAGCACTGCAAGGTATTCACTGATAGCACCTTTAATATATACGTAGCATTACAAGGTATTCACTGATAGCACCTTTGATATATACATAGCACTGCAAGGTATTCACTCTTAGCACCTTTAATATATACATAGCACTACAAAGTATTCACTCTTAGCACCTTTAATATATACGTAGCACTACAAAGTATTCACTCTTAGCACCTTTAATATATACGTAGCACTACAAAGTATTCACTCTTAGCACCTTTAATATATACGTAGCACTACAAAGTATTCACTCTTAGCACCTTTAATATATGCATAACACTACAAAGTATTCACTCTTAGCACCTTTAATATATACATAGCACTACAAAGTATTCACGTTAGCACCTTTAATATAACATACACTACAAGTATTCACTCTTAGCACCTTTAATATATACGTAGCACTACAAAGTATTTACTCTTAGCACCTTTAATATATACGTAGCACTGCAAGATATTCACTGATAGCACCTTTGAGTTATAAGAGGTACGCGCTGATCACCTTCTCATGACCGCAACCATCTAGTATATAATACTTTTTTATGTGCCTGCTATTGTCCAAAGACTCACATTCATACTTCTATTCTGAATATTACAGTGTTCAGAAGCTCTGGTAGTAGAAACACTCATAAACTAACACAAAATAATATTTCATTTGCATAATTAATGAAAAGTTGCAGACAGAGTCAGCATAAAACCTATTGTCTTGAAGACTGACTCATTCGTAAAAAATGAAGTGCAATGAGCGGCTAAAGCTTTTCCTGAAATCATTAAAACAAATGGAGTTTTCCTTTGTAAATTGGAGTTTAACATGGTCTTCCTGATTAAAACGCATTTTGTTTTATGAAGAGAAATTGACAAAGCCACAAATTTTATTTTTTTTTTAATTGTATTTGTTTGCGGGAGGAAACATTCCTAGAACATTGACCCTTTAAATCCATTAAAGCTTTACAGAATAATCCATGGTGCTAAAGGTAGCCAGGGTAAAGCATTAATCAGCCATATAGACAAAGTCATTATGGAATACTTTGTCCGCCTCAAGTGCTTTGCTGCAATCATTTTACTTCTTTAATTATTCTTTAGTAATGTAGAGTTCTAAAAGTACTTTGTAAGCTACAAAATACACTACTTGTAATACATATATTATGACTGGGCACCTAAACCCTTGTTCTGGTACCTGCATCTTCTAGTGGACCTATGCTGATGAAATCACCCAACTTTCCTTGGCTAGCACCCAGCTACTATAGCTACTTTCATGTTTCTCATTTTATTAAAGGCAAGATTCTTAAATGTACTCATGATGACAAAATAACACAGTGATGGCAAACCTTTTAGAAATCGAGTGCCCAAACTGCAAGCCTATACCCACTTATCTATCGCAAAGTGCCAGCATGGTAACTTAGAACAATATTACCCACAATAACACTATTTAAAGGGCAAATAATACTGCCACATGATGAACATCACTATTACAACAACATAAATGGAATCATGCTTAATATTACCACCATACAGTAATTGCTTTTAGTGCCAGTGATGAACATTGGCGCCATATAGTGATAATTATGACCGCAATACAGTGAAGATATGGCATCATGTAAAAGGACACCAATGCTACTGCTACACCAGTTTTGACCGTGAGCCACTGTCCGATCTTACAAATGCATTTCTATGCAAGTGCATTAGATCGTCAACTAGCACCCAGTGTCTCTATATCAATCACAAGAATTTATGCTTAAGGCCCCTTTTACGCTTGCGAATGTGATGCGCTGAACCCGCAGCATGTGCTGCCTGGATCAGCCGGCCTGAAAGCTGCAAACTGGAAGTGAATTCAGTAAGTCAGTTCAGTTCTGGTTTGCAGCATTCGGCCCGGGCAATCCAGCACATGCAAGTTCAGCGCATCACACTCGCAAGTGTGAAAGGGGCCTTAATCTGTCAAAATTTAGAAGGTGAACGCAGCACTGTGGGAGAGCAGTGGGAGAGGGAACAGGGGCAGGGACTGAATGTGAAAAGAAAGGTGTCTAAATGAGGTCCAAATCCAATCTGGTTAAATAAAAACAAGCTAGCAAGGCACGAAGGGGGATGGGGAAACCTATTTAGCAAGATCTCACTGGGGCAAAGTGGGTGTTGTGGGGTGGAGGGTACAAAACACTGAAGTCAATTATTAACACTTTAGCTGCTGCCTGCATACACAGACAGCAGTCAACGGAGTACCTGTAGTGAGGGACTGCATTCCCTTATCTTCATTGTTAGTCATCTTGCTGCTCTGAACTGCTGGCTGCTGGCTTCTGTCTTCCCGGGCTCAGGTTCAGTGAGGAGGAGGGGGAGGGGGAGGGAGCAGTGACCCACTGCTGCTTCACAAGTGATGGCAGGACAGGTCAGCTGCAGCCTGCACTGGGAAGCCAACAGCCCGTCCGCTGAGGTGGGTGTATCAGAGCAGAGAGAAGCACTGGAGCTCCGGCACGCAGCAGCAGCAGCTAGTGGTGTGGCCGGAGCTCCATTAATGAAGCACACACAGTGGAGGACCATGGCGTGCATGCCAGCAGAGAGGGCTCTGTGTGCCCTCTCTGGCACGCGTGCCATAGGTTCGCCACCACTGAAATAACACATTCTCTAATTCAAAGTTATTAACAAAAATACAGCATTTCACAGATATAATTCCAACCTGTCTCTATCAGTTCTGGTGTCTACAATTTCAGTTACTCTGGGATCCGACCACAAATGTTCCGACTATGGTTCGGCTGGGCAGATTCTTCTCATGAATAGCTTTTCTTGTCTGCACACTGCAGTGCTCTCTACCTCCTGCCCCACCCCCTACATTATCATCTCACACACATCCTTCCTGCCAACAAACTGCAGTGTGCAGATACTTGCTCTACAAGCTACAGATAAAAAAAGATCGAAGGAGGTACAGCAGAGCTGACTTTGTGTGTTATAGCTGAGATGTAGCAAAGCTGGAGTTTATCTTTTAGTTTTATATCTATCTCATGGATCTCATTATCTCTCATCTCTGATCTGTCTCATCTCTCTTTTTCAATGTGTCAGATGTTAGTAGAATGTTCAAAAGCTAAATAAAAGTGTAGATAAACATGGACCATGATAATCTAAGCACATTGTCAGCACACAACATCTCACAGCACTAGGGGGATCGTGAAGTGTCTGCTTAGAGAATCCCCACCCACACTCTGGAATCTTACACTGACCATCACTGAGTTATAGGAGATAAAACAGCAATAAAACCAAGGAAAATTGTAAAGTAAGGAGGTTAAAAATGATTTTTATTTTGTAAACTTCGCTAGGGAATTAAAATTTGAGAACTTTCTTTCATTGGCAAACCCCTTTAAATAAAGAAATATCTTTAATATAACTGCAAAAACTAATAGGAATAGAAAAAAAGATAAATGCATCTGCAGTGATACTCCCCCTCTAGTCTCTACAAGTGACTGAACTCAGTCCATACACATAATTCGCAGATCACCTTGATGCTGACCTTGATAGGTAAACGGTTGGGATTAAACATAAAAGAGAGGATTATAGAAAAGACAAAACATACCTTCCTTAGGGTGAGAGTAGTTTGGTGGGGTAAAATATGGTGACAGGGTTGCTTTAAACTTTTGCTCTAAGGCAGATGTAACAAGTAAAGCTAAGTTATGACTACCATGAGAATATATAACTATCCCCATATGGTATTTGGGTTTAGCAGAAAGAAAAATAGCTGAAGGTCAGTTCAAAATTGTATCATATGCTCTTCACTGCCAGCTCAAGAACTCAGCTACAAAGAATGATACATTAAGATACTTGTCTTAATTAATTGCTTTTACTTATTAATTGTTTTTACAATATAACTATGGCCATGGCCACTATCTACTATAAAATGATGTCATGGTGGGTTAAGGGCACAGATATAATAGCAGTGTATGTCATTTTACTGAACTGCATTTAGGGTTTTATGGTTCCAAAAGTTATATGTTTACACTACTTTCAAAAAAAATGTATTAAAAGTACAGTTACATAAAAAATATTTTTTTTTACACTTCACCAGTTCCTTTCCTTTCTCAAACTAATCCTTAACTGTTCAGCAACGTTTACTTTACTGCTGGATCAGTTTTAGGGAAAATATAATCTAAAGGATCAGATAATATGCAGCCAATAGAAGTCTATGGGAGGTGATTCATGACTGTATACAGAGTTCTCAAATAGTAGTATTGCTGATGTACATACATTATATGCATATTCTTGAAACACAATTGAAATGAAAGGTATGATATAAAGAGGACCTATCAGGGCGATTTGGGACACTAAACCATCCCCAGGTCTTAATGGACTGGTAGTTTAATGTCCCAAATTACCAATTCTCTATGTTGGCGTTATTAAAATAAAAAAAAACATTTAGACTTACCTTATTTAGGTGCCTCTGCACCCACTCAGTCACGTACTACACCCCATGCACATGCAATGTGGTCCTCTTTAAATTTAAGTATTTTTATTGCAGTTAGTTACAGTTTTTGTATCTGTGAAGCAGAGGTTCACATGGATCCACAAACACTGAAAAATGGCCATAAATGCATTACATTAATTTCACTTTAATGATCCAGAGAAACAAACAGCATATCCCTCAAAGCTTTTTCTGTAGTTCATCTAATGACTACACAGAGTCTTCACTGCTAGGCATACAAATCACTGGACCAAGCTACAGTACATGCTGATCTAGACTAAAGTTTACATTGGATTAGGATAACAACAAGCTAGGTAACGCAATGTAATTACACTGTGAGTCAATTAACATATTATATGTCAATTAACATAAATGTTACTGTAAAAAGCTATTTCAAGCTGGACATTAAGGGAAACCTATCATGAGGAATCTACCATCAGAAGTAGATCTGAGATTCCTCCTGCCTGCCTCTGCCCGAATCTGTAATTTATTTATCCTGGAACGTAACCTAACTTGTTAATAATTTTAACAATCTATTACCTATCTCCTGTATGTCTATATAATTATCTCTCCATAGGTGGGAAACAGATTGCATTGTGCACTAATTTGTGTCTTTTGCTATACCACTATACTCAGTTCATTGTACCATTTGTCACTGAAGCTCAAAATTGCTTGGTAAGCAGAACTTGCATGATAATACCTATTATTATTGATTCTAGCTTCCATATCAGTCAATAACAAATTACAAAGATAAACCACAGTGAAGTCTGGCAACACCTGTATTCCAATCTGTCTTCATATCGATGCCTGCATCACAGAAATGACAAAACCCTTCCAAATGGCCTGGCTGCGCTTTGGGACATCACGTTGATTAAAGTGTGTTTCAAGTCAAAGGGGTCAAGGGGTTTGTTGTAGGGTTAAATTGACTTCTCAAGCTAAGAAGAATCATTATTCCTGCTCAACTAAATAGCACAAAGCTGTCTCACTGTGATTAGAGGGTTGTTAAATGATAAAAGCATACCTAAAACAGAAAACAAGCTTTTTTCATCTAGAAGGCTATATGGAAACCTAATATTACACTGCATGGCAAGTTTGTGGTCATGAACATAAAAAATTGCTGTGTTGGAAATTATTAAAATGGCACAAGGTTAAAACATTCTTCTGAAGGGATATTTTGTAATAATATTATCCTCTCCTTAGGAAAGAAAATTAGTATGTTAATGGATGGGGTCCATCTCCCAACCAACAGGCAACTCTGGTTCTGTCTGTGCTTATCATAGACAGAGATATAGGGGTACATTTACTAAGAAAGTCAGAAACTACACTAAAAGTTCTCTGCCCGTGTATAATGCTTGGTTCACCACATTAATTAAGAATGTGCTCCAGGATTCATGAATCTGTCACTTCCCTCCATTGGCCCGACAGAGTTCACCAACTTTTTTGTGATGCACCTATAACATAGGGCGTGCAACAGACTTTGCATGTTAAATATTGCGCACAGTCCATTTGAGCGCCGGAATCCCCTCTAATTTGTGTTGCATGGAGGATAGTGCAGCTGCACCACAAAAGGGTTGTGTGTGACACATTTGTTGTGCAGACATTTCTTAAATACCTGTGCAAGCAGTTTACAGCTAGAATGTACGTTTGTCAGAAAACCGGCATACGCCCTTAGTAAATGTGCCCCTTACTATATAACGTATATACTCAAGTATAAGCTGAGATTTTCAGCACAATTTTTGTGCTATAAAAGCCCCACTCGGCTTATACTTGGGTATATAAAAAGAAAACTAAGTACTCACCCTACTGAACCGTTGTGTCCTCTTCTCCCCAAAGCACCTGTTTGGGTTCCCGACCAGGCCTGCAGATGCATGTCTATGCGATCTGCCTGCACAGAAACTATGATGCGGCAGTCATAGTTTGTGTGCCAGCAGACCGCCTAGATGTGCATCTGCAGGCTTGGAGAGCTGCTGCAGGGAGAAGAGGATGCTGGGGGTCAGCGCGAGTACTAACTTTATTTTGTATTAAGGGAGCTCCCTGCTGGACAATTTATTATTGAGGAAACCCTGCTGCACATTTTATTATTGGGGGTAACCGGCTGGACAATATATTAATGGGGACACTCTGTTGCACATTAAATTAATGGGGGCACCCTGTTGCACATTGTATTAATGCTGGAATTTCGCTATACATTATATTAATGGAGACACTCCGCTGCATATTATATTAATGGGGGCACTCTGCTGGACATTATATTAATGGTAGCACTCCTCTCCATATTTTATTAATGGGGGCACTCTGCTGGACATTACATTAATGGGGCACTCTGCTGATCATTATAATAATGGGGGTAAACTGTTGGACATTATAATAATGAAGACATTTTATTAATTGGAGGGGTTGCTGTGGACATTTTTTTGATGAGGGGAGACCAGTGGACATTTTATTAGAGAGTATGGCTGCATTTCCCATCCTAGGCTTATACTCGAGTCAGTACATTTTCACTGTTTTTTTTGTGCAGTAAAATTAGATTCCCCGAGTTATACTTGGGTCAGCTCATACTCAAGTATATACAGTACTTAGGAAGGGGGGAGGGCAGAAAGTTTAACATTGCTTCAGTGGGGAAGAAAGGTGCACCAGGAATCGATCAGCAGAGTTTTGGCTGCCTTTTATACTGCAAAGCTTCTCCTTCATACAGGATTCCATGAATTGCCTGAAACCACAATGCAAAGTTATTTGGAATTTGATACTCTTGCAAATGCTCTGCTCCATAAAATCAATTTCACCTCCTAAAAAAATAAGTGAAACTTATATGTTGGAGTATTGCGATTATTTACTGGTATAATGGTGCACATCTTTAGTTTGGTGTAGTTTATTTGTGTGTACCTGATGTAAAATGCTGCACACTCAGTTTAACAAGCTCACACCAAGTAGTGATATAAAGGTGCAATAGATTTGGACTGTACACTTTACAGGCCCTGGTATGAAGTAAGTTGCTCAAAATCAGCATCATTTTCATCCAGCAGAGTCTAGAAATCTGTAAACACTTTGAGAGTCGCATTCCATCCAATATGCATGTTCGGAGTCACTATTGATTCTCAGCAGCTGACTCTTGTCCAGTATCTCATAACTGAGCGTATGCTGCTTTTTGCTCGTCCTCGCAGTGGGGACTTTGTAGCAAAGTCTCTCTCAGCCTGCCACTTATTGATTACAGTTTTTGCAATCAGACTAGCAGCGAAGGTAGAAACAGCATGTGCTGGAAGACATCAGATTCTTACAGACTCTCTTATTTCACCAGCTGCTTGATGTAAAACAAATCCTTCAGCTTCCAGCCATGGATTGCTCAAGTGCCAAGACTACTTTGGTCCCCAAATTGCTGCTCTTATACAACACTCAAATCTGCCATCATTCTGTGCCCACAGAGGTCGTTTACTTCTCAAGTATCAAAGTAGATCAAAGAAAAGTTTAGAAGCAAAAAAATAGCTGTACATCTTTGATAGATGAATTGTCTTTAAAAACAACCAGCATAAACCCTCTGTGCCGGATGCTCTTTATACAAAGTATTCTTTCCAAACAACCCCCCCCCCACCACCACCACCACATAAGAAGATTAGCAGCATTAGTCTGTAAACTATTCTATTATTATAAACTATACTTTATTATATGTATTATATGAACCATGGGATAAAATCTACAATTCAGAGGTTTTAATACCTGTACAATAGTAGTATCTTACTATAGACAGTAATGTTAATAAAATGTAATTTGTATGTGTAATAGAGGTTAGTTTAAAGGTAACCTGTGAGGTTCCCACAGAGCCGTATTAACTAACTGACGACCTTCTTTTAGCTAAAAATTGTTTTACTCACATCCTCATGAAATCAACTTTATGATATCCTACCTGCCATCAGAGGGGACGTGTCCTGCTCGGCCAACCCATTCCATCTACACTTCCCTATGCCACATGCCTCCTTACCAGGGTGATGTCATCTAACGTCATTTACCCTGTGTGAGAAAGTGAGTGGTGTTGTTTGGCAATACCGCTTTCTGTCATACAGGCAGATGAAGGGTATGTGGTAAAAGCCCTGGATTTGTCAGCCCTTACGTAAGCGTTAATGCTGACATGTGATAAGCAGGAGTAGTTGGCCTAGCTAACATAGACACCTTATAATGTCTGTACTGGGCCTGCTTATTATGGAGTAGGGGTAGTCTGGTAGTTGGATGCCTACTCCATCCAGGCTTTGGTCCTGGGTTTCTGTATAACCCACAGGTGCAGGTCACAGGGCTTGTTAGAGTCTGATTTAGACTGCAGGCCAGAATCACTAGGAGAGTGCCACCTGATATCCTGCTGGCCAAAAGTGAGTGTCTGACAGGCTGATGCACCTATAGATAAGAATGTGCTATTTTATTAGACAGTACTCAGACAAGTAGGATTTGCTTTTATTTATGCCTTTGCTGAGGATCAATTGAAGTTGTTTGATGCAGAGTGTGAAGTTGATTTGGACTATAACCTGTATGTGTCCCTGCCTACTGCACTACTACCTAGCATCTGCCAGAGAGATTCCCCACTCCGGTAACAATAACATCTACTTCATGTATGTATCTGATCACATGAAATAACAGCATGCCTCCATGGACTTCTTGACCTCCCCATGCCTCCATGGACTTCTAGACCTCCCCATGCCTCCATGGAGACATGTTGTGATTTCATGTGATCAGAAACATACATAAGGAAGATGTTAATGTTACTGGGTAAAGCAAATGTTACTGGTTAAAAGACCATAGATCATCGCCCTGGTCACATGACATGAAGTGCTCAATGATGTAACAGTACTCTCTCTCAACGGTACATCAAAACATTTTACAGAGCATTTTATACCTCTAGTAATAAGTAAACAGAAGAGTATGTGTCTGTAGTTGTCCCTAAGTGCTAGTTCTACACAGCAGCATGTCCTAGCAGTGAGACCAGGAACAAGGAGGCAAGCCAATGTATGTAAAATGTAACAAGCATGACTTTAATAGGATATTAATAACATTGGTCTCACCTCATTGGTGAGTTGCATATAGCATTGCTGCAATTGAAAGAAACCATTTAGGGATAAGGGTAATGCTTTTTAATCTTAGTTTTTTGTAAAGTATTTATTTTGGTTTGGTTAATTTAAATGGTATACACTCCCAGTGTTTTTCAATTGTGATAAGTATGTGTACATATAGGACTGCCAATCTCTGTGTGTTGGGAGGTTAAGCGGAACTCTCTCCTTAGAGTTGTCTGTCAGGATTTATTCTATATTCAGAAATCCTGCTCCAGGTCATATAAACAATTTAAATGAGCCTATCTACCTGTATTTAGCAGCAAAAGTCATCAAAAGAGCATACATTGCTCAATAGAACAGTCCTTGGTCCCCACAATACTAACCTTTATAAGCAGCAATAAAATATAATTCTTCTATCAATAGTATTCAGCTTTGGATGTGCATTGTGGCAGGATTTCAATGTATTCAAAGTTGAACATGGAACTTGGAATAAACACCATATATTTCAGGGTCCTGAGCCACATTTCTGATTAGGTAACACGGAATAGAGGGCAGACTCTGCCCATATGTTCAATTTTCCCACACAAATATTGAAGGGGGAGGCACATCCTTCAGTACCAGGAGAAGTGTTGACATATAGTCTGCCTCTTGGTGCTATGTGCCATATCCGATTGTGGTGGCGGTTGAGGAGAAGTGGACATGGCATTCCATATTGTGGCCAAGCTCACTTTCTCTCTTGAGGTGGTACTGGTGTTCTCGTTACATTGGCATCTTCCTTCTTCTCCTCCTTGTGCTGCTATTGAGCTCTCAATGTCAAATGGTAACTCCACCAATTTGAGCTTGTGCTCCCTCATTTTCACACTCTAGTTGTGGAATTAAGAATGCCATGCTATACTTGTAGCATGGATCCAGCAGGATGGCCACTCAGTAATTGGTGGTTATATGGCAACATGGGTGTTGTTGTGCACTGGAGTATATAGTTGCACATGTGGGCCAGTTGTCCTCAGTGGGATCTCCTCCTCCTCTGCATCTCCCTAGTCATGCTCCATTGACACCCTTGAGCTGCTCTCCGTGTCACCCTGCTGTAAGGAAAACTCCTTACCCTCCTCCTCCTTCCCATCCAAAAGGTTCTCCCGGTTGGACAGTGCAGTTCTTGACCAGTGGTCCAGCAGCCCACCCACCCTACTATATGCTGGAACTGCATATAGTACTAAGACTGCACTCTTAAGATATTGCTGTTTGATTCTGGAAATGTAACTATTACTAAACCTGCTACTTTAAAATATTGCTTTATGATGTGAAAACTGCAAGTAGCACTATGGCTGATCCTTTTAGTTTATAGTTAAGAGTCTCCATATAAGATATTGCTGTATGTTGCTGGAAGTGCTAATAGTACTAAGACTTCTCCTTAACAATATTGATTTATTGATGTATGAAGCTGGAACAGCAAATCTTACGAACACTGGCCCTCCTCTATAGCAGCCTATGGGTAGCAACATGTGGTTCTTCAGAATGCCTTAAAATGGGCATTTCAGATTCCCACTTATCAATAATCTCAGCACTGCTTAATTGCCATGAAAAGGGAATCATTGGAGCAGATTTACTTACCCAGTAAGTGCAATTTTCGCGACACATTTTTTTTTTTAAATGCGGCGGTTTTTCCGAATCCATCGGGTTTTCGTTTGGCCACGCCCCCCGATTTCCGTTGCGTGCCTTCCGGCGCCGATGCGTCACAATCCGATTGTGTGCGCCAAAATCCCGGGGCAATTCAGGGAAAAATCGATGCAAATCGGAAATATTCAGGTAACACGTCGGGAAAACGCAAATTGGGCCCTTAGTAAATGACCCCCATTGTCTTTTATACAGCAGTGTCACATGTCCCATCAAGCCAATTACAGCCTTGCTCAAACTGGGGCATGGCTGCTAATGGGTTGCCAACTAGTCTTCACCGCTCCTTTGTTGCCTTCTTAAGGGGCCAAATGTACAGATGTTCACCACAAGGATATTGCATAGAAAGACATGCTTTTTTAAATGACTGTTTTACTGTTATGGTGGCAATATTTTATTTCAAATCAATGTATACAAAGAAGAAGTGACAAAGTGATCATTATTTTACTCACTGTACATTCCATTTACTTCATTATCTTTTATCAAGATAGAAAAAATGCACAACTATATACTGGACATGGGAATTTTGTCCTTTGCATCTAGAGTGCTCAACATTTGCACACAAATGATTCTCAATATCTATTCATCATTTCCATCTTATGATATTCATGTAATCTGATAAAGCCTTTAAAAAGTGGGACACTTAGAAAGCTCAAACAATCAGATTAACTTGACAGACTTGCTTCTGTGGTCTTTAATTGACTCTCTGGGAATGTTTTACCTAATGAGCTTCTGGTGTCTGAATATATTCAGTGATATTACATAAGCATCTACTTGTATGCATGGATTTTGTTGATTGCTCAGTAAAGAGAGAAAAATCACCATTCCATGATAATGTATGGATTATATCTAATCAAGCTGAGAAAAATATATGCAGAGCTGACTGGGTCTCAATGTTCCTCTAATCAAATGCATCTATAGCATTTCTAAGAGCAATTACAAAAATCTCAATCTATTGTGTTTTACTACCTGAACCCTGAACTATATTGTACTTTAAATCACTGGTAAAGTCAGAATCATCTCCAGGCCCGTGTGCAGTCTTTCATTCCCTTAAATGTGATTTTTTTTTTAAATTCTGCACCAGCAACATGAGCTTTAAAGCAAGTGAGGGATGTAGCCAATCACCATCCTCAGATGTCTTGCCAGAGAATTATTATAATTTTTTTTTAATTAAAAAAGACCAAACCTGGACAATCCTCAAAACTTCATTTTGTATAAAGTCAAGAAATGTTATTTCTAATGATGATTGAAACCATTTTCTTTCTTATATAGAGCTGAAAAATAGGATATTGTTAAAAATCAATGAGGCCTTAAGAATCATGTTACCTAACTGTACTGAAAGCAATAAACCGTGAATAGTTTTTTCTTAATTACATTTATTTCATACTACAATAAAAAGCGCTTTTAAGAGAGTTGATTTGTGCAGAACTGCCAATAGTATGTCAGCAAATCCTTATTTTACTTCAGATTGCCTAAGGTTTGCAGTGCGTTACTCTCTTATCTTGTACAGGTGAAGGACATAGTTTCTTGATGCTTTACTAATGTAAGCTGCTTGGCTAAAACATATGACAAAAGTGACATCAATTCACTGTAAAATTTTGTGCATTTTTGTCTACCAGTATTGCATGCATTCAGTTTTAAAATCTCTGACTTGCAAAAAGAATTTTGTCCCTTCCTAAACTGTAGAACCTTTCTGGAAATTAAAGAAAGGTGACATTTCTTTTTGCATAAATCCATGTTTTTCGTAAAAAAATAAAAATGCTGGTGCAATTTGTCAAAATTTTCTGTTGTGATATTCCCGTTGTTATTGCTTCAAGAATATTTTGAATACACTTAAAACTGTTTATCATATATACTCGAGTATAAGCCTACCCCAGTATAAGCCGAGAACACAAAAAATGGAAAAACCTATTGACTCGAGTATAAGCCCAGGGTGGGAAATAAAGTATAGCACAGTATATAGTGTGTCTGCCCCCAGTATATAGCCTGCCTGCCCCACCATATATAGCCTGCCAAACCCCAGAATATATAGCCTGCCAAACCCCCAGTATATAGCCTGCCAAACCCCCATTATCCCCTGTAGTGTATAGCCTTCCAGCCGCTGTAGTGTATAGCCAGCCTGCCCCTGTAGTATATAGCCTACCAGCCTTCTGTAGTATATAGCCTGCCATCCCCCTGTAGTATATTACCAGCCAGCCCCCTGTAGTATATTACCAGCCAGCCCCCTGTAGTATACAGCCTGCCAGCCCCCTGTAGTACATAGCCTGCCAGCACCCTGTAGTATATTACCAGCCAGCACCCTGTAGTATACAGCCTGCCAGCCCCTGTAGTATATAGCCTGCAAGCCCCCTGCAGTACATAGCCTGCCAGCACCCTGTAGTTTATAGCCTTCCAGCCCCCTTTAGTATATAGCCTGCCAGCCCCCTGTAGTACATAGCCTTCCAGCCCCTGCCCCCAGTATATAACCGGCCAGCCCCCTATAGTACATGGTCTGCCAGCCCCTGACCACCAGTATATACCCTGCCCCCAATATAAAGTCTGTAGGAAAAAAATAAAAAGTGTCTTCACCTTCTGATGCCCCCCCCCCCAACCCCGGCAGGTTCTCTTCTTTCCATCGCGGCTCCGGCATTGGCTCAGTGTTGGTGCGCGGTCCTTTGTAGGAACCATGACATCAGCCGCTCGATTACATCATAGAGTGTGCCGATGTGGGCACACACATTAGAATGTCAGTGGGCGGCTGACGTCGTAATGCCTGCAATGAACCGCGTGGAGGCACTGAGCCGCGATGGATAGAAGAGGACCTGCTGGGGAAGGGGGGCATTGGGAGGTTAGTACACTTTTTGTTTCATTTATGACTCAAGTATAAGCTGAGTTAGGGTTTTTCAGCACATTTTTTGTGCTGAAAAACTTGGCTTATGCTCGAGTATATATGGTATTTGCATCCTCCATTGGACATTGTTTTTGCGCATGTGCTACCCACTCATTCATCAGATAACACATGAACAAATTCCCTTCGATGGCCTCATACACATGACTGAGATTTCAACAGCCCTGTGTATGATCTAATTGTCTAAGTGCCAAAACTCAGAGCAATGACCGTTCCTGACTGTGTTTTAAGTTCAGGGAGCAATTTCAACTATCATCATCAATTGAGTGGATCTCAGTTGCCTATGACAAGTGGGATTTGTTGTTTGCCACTTGATGAAACACACAATTGTGTGCAGGTTGTATAGTTGTATAAGAGTTGTATAAGAGCACACATACAACCATTTGTCAACTGGTCTATACATTCCTAAGAAGCATACATTAAATTTACTAAAGATATTGGGGCACATTTACTAAGAACAGTGCAAACTGCACATTTTTTTTTTGTTACTATACAATATTTAATGCAATTTAGATTACTCATCGCAATACCACTAATCGAAGCATGGCCTATATAAATGAAAAGATTATTTTTGTTCTATCAGTAACAATATCATTGTGTATTGTCAGCATTACAAGCTTAGAAGCTACTTGGCACTTTTTGCTACAGCGTTAGAAGCTGGAACAAGAAACAAATCTCCTCTATCTGCGATAAGGACAGTTTTAATTTAAAGGATAAGAAATAAAAGAGGCAAGATAAGCCTTATGGTTGCAGGTCATTCTAAGAACATAACTATTTGTTGCTACTCTAAATAGTTTCCATGTCTTAACTTTTCTTGGCTTTTTCCTCATTTTCTTACTTCTTCATTCTGATTATATTTGAGCTTGCCCAGCCTAATGTGTATCTAAGGTGAGTATGCTAAACTTTCAAGAGCAAATACATTCTATTTACGTACTATTTTAATACAGGTAGTATATGGCCGCATTCATTTAAATGGGAAATACGGCCATCCATTTGCATGGCCGTATAGTCCACCATACCGTAAGAGAGGTTTTCTCCAGTATTTCTGTTCCGTAGTCAACTGGAAAGTTTAAAATATGTTTGTGCCCCATATACTGCCATATGTATGTGCAGTATCCAGGGAGAACAGAAACAGTGGGAGGTGCTTTCAATCATTTGTCAGTCCGCCATATTTTATGTGGATACGATACAGATACAGTGACATACATGCACGTAGAAATTAATAACATCTAATATATACAGATTCTTAAAGCAAAGAAATACAGGGCTGGAGAAATCAAATGTTCGTGTGAAAGGGGCCAAAGGATATAAGGGTTATATGGCACTGCATGAGCACATTTTTACAGCTCAAAAAGTAATTGTGAAACATTCTTGCATCTAACCAGTAGAAAAGAGTCATTGTATGACATATTGTTCGTGCAGGGGGTATATCATGTATTTCTTTAAAAATTACCATTATATTACATCAGTGAAATTAGTCACAGACATGTGTAGAGACCAAGTCCACCAAATGTTGGGGATTTCAACAGCATGACCTTATTTTTCTTGCAGAGATGAGCCAATATCAATGTTGTGTGGCAAAGGCTTTCTCTTTCTCCATTTCAACATAATATACATAATGTAACTGTACTGCTCAGTCAAGCCAAGCATTCATGTATTGAGGAATCAGCCAAATTCATAGGACATTTGTGGAATCTAAAATTAAGTTCTGTTTGTAATCCTGGCCTTTGGATTTTTGGAATAACTGAACTTATTTGCAAGAAAACATAACTACATTAACTAACTGTAAAACAAATTTCAATACATCAAGTAATATAGACACAAGTCAACATTCAGTTGTAAAAACAATCTTTAAACTATATAAGACAGTGCAACTTAAATCTTGGTATAAATCTAAAATTATAGTTTTTCATGGATTTAGTTTATTCTGCCATTGGCCCTCAAATGTAACTGCACTTGTTACCGGGATGGTGAACGGTAGCCATATTTTTTTTTTGTACTATCCCTACTGATTCATATGCATCACATGTAATTTGAAAGAGGTATAAATTTGTGCATAGCTGTCAGAATTCTCCATTAAATTCTAAACTGTCAGGGGAGTCAGTAATGCATTGTAAAGACATAGATCTATATCTGAATATAGAACAATGCCTCTGTGGCATCTCCTGCGGTGAAAGAATTATATCTTTGTTACTGCTAACCCCTCAGACAGTGTTGTACACATCTGGGTCATCATGCTGTTTCACGGTATATCAAGTAAAGTGACATTATAGGTAGAGAAATAAAGTTTATCAACAAAATGTCTGTAGTAGGCATTTAAACTACAAACAAAACTATGGTCAGACTCTTTGTCTGATATTTAGCATCTATAAGTAAGGGAAGAAGAGGAATGGAAAGTTTTTCTGACAAAGAAACTAGGCATATAAAAGTAAGACTTTTCTATGTTCTCTTAGTCTATTTTGGTCTCCACCAACATTTTAGAAAATTTTAATCAAGATGGGGCTGAGATTTTCCCCTACACCTTCAAATGAAAGCTGGAGTTTAAGGGCATAGAGGGAATTCGATGTGGAGCTGCTAGAATTCCAATGGATTCTTATAAGGGCATGATAATTAACAACAACAAGTTTCTGTGGTATTTATTCCCTGAAATACATAACAGCATTAAACCATCAGATATATACATTCTTTTTATTTTCAAATGGAGGATCTTCTCTTGGTATTGTGAAAATAAGCAACATTCATTAATATTTCACTTGTAATGTATTCCCCCACCCTACTTCTAAAATAGGATCTTCATATTGATCAAAGAAAGAATGTGTAAAAGTGGGAATCCTGACTGTATTTTGCTATGTCAGCATATGATTCTCTAATCTCTATGAAGGTATTATCTGTATGCACAAGTTCTCAAAAAGAAGTGTATATGTTTTATCATATATAAACCAATGTTCATTTAAGCCATGTATTTTCTATTCAAAGTATTTACTGTGCACTGAACATGAACCAAGATCATCTATAGAATAATCTTAATTGTAACATCATTAAATAAATCTAGAACAATTTAATGCAAGAAATAATTTGAAGCAAGCTAAACATTTTGTGGTAATTAAGTAATTAAGAATAAAACTAATTAAAACATTCTGTTAATAGCCCTCAATTTGTAAATTTCTTTAGTTCATTGGATTGATGAAATCATAAAATCTACAGATGTCAGGTAAAATAATCCTGCTCTGCAGGAGACTTTGCTGCATCAACATTATTCTCTGTATGCAGACTTTCAAACATAAAAACGCATACTGGATATTGCAATTAAATGTTATTCATTATATAATATAAGGTTATATAATTTTTTTAAAAAATGTATTAATTTCCCTTGGTAACAGCTTGGATGGACTAGAAGACAGACAAGGACAGTGAACCTTAAGGCTTAACTCCTTCCCAACTGTTCCTACCTCCCTACCTAATTGCCTAGCTTATCCTAAGCGGTAGGGAACAACTTGTCAATTTTCTCTTCCTGCGACAAAGTGCAAACATAGAGACAAAGACTGGACAATACAAGCACAGAAGAGTGGTCGACAAATATAGGTCAGAACCAAGAGGACAATGCAGTACAGAATCTATAGGTAAAACATATAGGGGAACATTTACTTACCTGTCTGACGAACTTCCTCCCAAAACTGCATTGTTCCAATGATAATGCACTCTGCCGCGATTCACTAAGATTGTACGCCTGATATCCTCCATGTGTTGCTTCCCAACTCAGGTCTGACAGAGTTCACCTTCTTCGTGGTACATGTAAGTGCATTGTCTTGTGACACAATTTGAAAGTTAAATCCCGTGCTCAGTCCGAATCAGTCAGATAGTCCAACAGAATGCCCCCCAATTTCACATGAAAGCCAGGGCAGCAGCGCCAAAATCCAATCGCAAGTGACACAATGCCAGTGCAGACCCATGTTAAATACCTGTCACAAACATGCAAAACCCAAAAAGTCCGATGAAAGTGCACACACAGAGCCTTAGTAAATAAGCCCCATAGTCAGAAAACAGGCAAATGATTCAAGGAATGAAGGAATCCAAGTTGCAAAAGTCAAGTGTGAAGTCCCTTCCTCATCCAATTCCTTCCCTCCCTTTGTTGAACTTGATGGACATGTCTGTTTTCAAGTGTATAGACTATGTAAATTATGTAATATAAATGCCAGATAGCCCCAAAAAGACCTATAGCAAGCACAGGAGAAATGGCAGGCAAACCTTTTATGAGATGTTATAGTCCTAATCTAGAAGGCTATTGGCCTGGATCCCTGACATCTAGATAAGTTAGACTAGCAAGGGAAAAATATGAGTGGAGGAAGATTCTGTCCATCTCAGCTAACCTAACTGTTTGCAACCGAGAGTAAAATCCACAGGAGACAAATGGATGTGGTCAAAATAAATGAAGACAGCCAGGAAATGAATAAGGCAGTATTAAGACTAGAAAAGACAGAATGTAACTTAATACAAAATCACACTCATCATCACATTCTCAGCCATAATTTATGTACAGAGGATGGTGCTGAAGCGTGAACACATTTCTTAAACTGGAAGTATAAGAAAACACAATTTTCAATATTGATTTTAATTTTATTGTGTGCAAAAGTCATTCCATTTGTTTTTCTTAAAATAGTTCTCCGCAATGTGTGAGGGTAATGTGCATTAATTTGAGCATGACACTATATCTTGGTGGACTGAAGCATATGGCATTTTTATTACCTGCTAGTGCTTTGATGAGGATATGATTTTATTAAAGATTTTATCATTTTATTATTTGAAACCTTTATTTCTCCCTGAACTGTGAATTGCCATGAGAGCGATTATGCTTTATATATGTGAATATCTGTAACAATATGTTGCAGGAAGTTGATTAGTTGTAATTATTATTATTGCCATTTATTTTATTTCCAATCTGCCCGCATAATACTTTGAGTTCCTAGATCCCTCAGTGCTTTTCTGGAATACCATGTCAGCAAATATATAATTGATAACATTGACTCCCAACTGGATTGTTTTGAATCTTATTATTAGCTCTAGTATTTGATTAAATATATGACTTTTTACGCTCGGGATTTCCAATGATGTTTATATATGGAAAAAAAGCATAAAAAAACTTTGAGCACATAATCCTCAATAATTGAAGCACAACTGTGTTTTCAGCACTAACATTAGTAAACAGCAATTCAACATTAAACTTTAAAGGGCATGGAGCGATTTGCTATGCGGGTCGTTTAGCAGATAGCAGAAGATAAGCAAACAGCGGTTTCAGACTTCCAGAAACAAAGATGCACTGAGCTGCACAGATTTAGCAAACAAGCTGATGTTCTGCAGCTAATGAGTGTCTACTACTGAAGGTGAAAATAAGGTCAAGGCCACATGTAGCTCGTTTCTAATGTTGTCCATGTAATTTTGTATTGCAGATATGTTTTTCCAGATAGAAGGTTTATTTAGAGAGTCTGCTTTTAATCTACTCACATTTCTTAAATGTATTCAAATGGAAATACTTTTCTTTGAATAAATAGCACTCCCTTTGTAGCTTTTGGAAACACACTGTTGCTAAAAGTTTTAGGTTTGCAAAACAGACATATACAGAAAAACATTATTATCAGCTCTAGCTTGAGAAAGGCTCTACACTAGAGCCGCAACGTTGCTGCTAACATGGTATAAATACACTTGATCACTTTACATCCTTGGGGTGCTGCTATTTTCTGTTAGATAGATAGAATAAATCCACAGGGAAAACTATAAAATTCCAGTTCATTGATGCAAGGCAAACTTGAATTCTTTATTCCTATTCCACTAAATAAAATGCACATAAAATATATATGAATATATATATTTTGACATTTTGTGTTATCTTTTTTTTCCATACATTTTAAATGTATAATAATTTTTTAACACAAGTATGGAGAAAAAAAGACTTTACTTTTGCTAAATGGTCCTGAAAGTTCTTATTTTCCCCGTAGTGCTATCACCTGCTGCTGACCCAGCTCTGTGTTCCATGAAGTAATACAGCGGCCCATATTTATTTAAGTTCCAGTTTTCTTTTTGACTTTGCAATAGAAAGAATGTGCAAATATAATAATAATTTTTTATTTATATAGCGTGCACAGATTATGCAGCGCTGCACAAAGCTAGCAAAATTGTATATAAGAAGTGTTTGTACCAGTTTTGTGTTGCAGCTGCAATGTGTCCGACAAGACTAAAAAAATGTGCACCAAAAGGAGCATTCCAGAGCACAGTTGGATCGTGCAACACAATTCTGAAGCATAAAGAAAGTGCACCAGAAAGAAAATGCATGATATGCATGAATGTGTGATATTACGCCACCTCACATTTGTTAATGTTTATATATATTATTTTTTTATTTTCTACATTAAAAAAACATCACCCAAAAAATAAAGTTTATAAACATGTCCTAGTAGTTACCAAGATTATTGGCATAAAATGAAAGGATGCAAGAAAAACAACAACTATAATAGAATAAAAATATTTCATAAAATATCTTTTATGAATTGTAAAATTACTAGATGTAAATGACAAGGATCTAATTTTTTTCAAAATTATATGCATCTACCTTATAGAAATATAATGCAATATGTTTCTGAGTTTTTAATAAAACAGCAACTTGAAGTCAGCCTCTCATAAAAAGGTCTATTGTGGTCTGTTTAAACCCTCATAATAATTACCTGTGGAATTATTGGATCTTACTATAACAAGTTTTCTATAGTGTTTTCCAAATTAGAATATACTAAATTCAGATGTGCCATATGTCTGGTGTTACCATTTGTGACAAGAATTCATCTTCTTGGGTCTTCAACCCAGAGCTTCGTGCTATTGTGTACTGACAGCTCACACCATTCTGCGCCGATCTGAATTAAGTGAACACTAGCCTTAGAAACCAATGATCTGAATACAATTGATTGGTTGATACAAGTTTAAACAACTCTATATTAGTATGTGGTTATAATTATTTACCTCAAGGACTTGTAATGATTGTAGACTAAAGCAAGTTTCCCATTAAAGTAGGACTGATCTGCCGATCGGTACAGAAGCCTCTGAAGAACAATTTCTAACTCTAATGCTGAATATTGTTATTGTATGTGTCCTGATGTCAACAGATGATATGATAATAAATAAAAGCAAAGCAATGTAAAAGCTTTTTGTGTTGCACACCTCAATGTACATGAGCTATAAAATGGTCATGGACCGATGCAAAAGTCCACGTTAAAAAGTCATATATGGTGATATTTTATAAAAATAATAAAAAAATCTTGGACCTGAGCTCCTTTTTCACTTCTTTCAACTCAATCCAGTATTCACATGATCAGAGGATCTTCCAAAAGAATAAGCCACCTTCAGACAGGAAACACTACTTTTTTCCAACCTCAGGAAAAAAAATCGAATGGCTGACTGCACATTTTATTAGTGCAAATAGCTTGCACTGGTATTTTCAGGTGAAACCCAGGGTCGGGCACATATGACTGGCATCCTCATGGAATTTTACTTGCACATTTTAAAGTTTTACTTGTGAATACAATACAATAAAGAGCTTTTGTCTTTGATAAAACAGACTACGCAATGGATACAGCCGACTGATAGGAGATTTGTATAATGATCTGACTTCTTATTTGATAAGAGGTTGGATCGTTTTAAACTAAGTATAAAAACACTAATTTTAATACAAAATCTATAAATATAAAGGGGCTAGGGACAGGATGAGAGGGAGCTAATTTGTTGGGGGTGTTTTTCCCAGGTGACAGGTCCTCTTTAAGAAATGTCTGCCCCACATATGTGTTGCATGCAACCGTTATGTGGAGCGGTTGCACTATGCTCAGTCAGACCGTGTGCCAGATTTAACATGCAAAGTCTGACATAAATGTATTGCACGCCCTATGTTAAAGGTGCACCAAAAGAAAAGTTGAGCACTCTATCAGGGCAATGCAGGGAGCGCTAGATTCATGCAGAACGTGTTCCAGAAATCATTAATCTGGCACAATCTGCACTATACACATAGTGCAGTTTGCACTGTTCTTAGTTAATGTTCCCCATTGCGTAGTCTGTTTTATCAAAGATAATAGCTCTTTATTGTATTGTATTCACAAGTAAAACTTTAAAATGTGCAAGTAAAATTCCATGAGGATGCCAGTCATATGTGCCCGACCCTGGGTTTCACCTGAAAAGCTTCTTCCAGAGCATGACTAGCGTACGTTCTCATATCTTTAATATACCCCAAACTTATTTTATAATACATACAACATTTGCTTTTAATCCTCTTATTCCAGTATAGATATATTAAGGGTCCGGGGATTTCCAATGGGACTGTTCATAGTATTTGGGATTTGTGTCGCTGGGACAGGGATTTAGAAGGAGATTGTGTTGTACATGATTGGATTTTGGTGCAGTGGCGCCGGCTTTCATGCAACAGAAATCTGGGGGTGGGCCCGACGGGCGATCCGACTGATTCGGACTGAGTGCAGAATATAAGATTAAAATTGTGTCGCAAGCAATGCACTTACATACACTGGGAAGAAAATGGTGAACCTGCAGACTCCAGCGGACCTGAGTGGGGAAGCGACAGATGGAGGATAGCAGGCGCACAATGTTAGTGAATCACAGTACAGTGCATTGTCGTCAGAAACTCCTCCGGACTGGTAAGTAAATGTGCCCCTTTATGAATACTGTCAAATCCCATTGGATATCCTGTCATAAAGTTTATATTATCAATATCTACGATTTGCAGGGAGCAGAAAAGTGAAAGAAAATACAAAAACATTATAAGACACAGTGTAGAGGAGGAAAAGTAAAACGGAACAAAAAAGGGCATTTATTATTATCTTTCAAGCAGAAAACTGGCAGTGTTTTATTTTCCCTCTCTGCGCCTTTTGCACCTGAATTTATGAAGTGTTGGCCCCATAATATTAGTGTTCCCCAACACTCTCGACTTGTTCTATTTTTGGGCACGAAATTTTGGCACCACTTGTGAATCCACCAGTTTTACGGCGCCTCTATTTTTCCGACAAGTTTTTTAGTGCTTTTGTGGCACAAAAATAGCCCAGCTAACAGCTGCTCTAAGGAGTTCTAAACCTTTCAGTCCTTGTGCTAATTCATTAATCCCTTGCGCCACAAACTCTATATGCCACTGAAAAATATAGAAGGGCTCTACTCTAGCACCACCCTGCGCCAAAAGTAATAAAGGTTCCTCAAAGATACATAAAAAGTGGAGATGAATGGCTTAGCAATATATTGCATTAACCCCCTCCCCTCATATCTCGTACAGCCTCTCTCCCCAGCAGTCACTTCTCTCCTTACTAAAATCTCACTAAAAACCTCTCTCTCTCTCTCTTTTGGTGTCACCTCTTCTTTCAAGTATGCAATTGTTACCACATTACTAAATAAACCTTCTCTGGACCCATCCAGTGACACTAACTACAGACCAGTTTCTAATTTCCCTTTCATCTCCAAATTCTTGGAATGTCTGTTCTATTCTCGACTAACCTGCTATCTCCTATCTAACTAATCTGGCTTTCTTACTATGCACTCCATTAAAACTCCCCTTACTAAAGCCTCCAATGATATCCTCACTGTCAAACCCAAAGGTGACTATTCACTCCTTATTCTTCTTGATCTATCAGCAGAGTTCGATACTGAGAACCACCAGCTTCTCCTCAGGGTGCTTCGCTCCATTTACCTGAAGGACACTGTACTCTCTTGGTTTTCTTGTGATCTATCTGGCTGCACTTTAATTGTCTCCTTTTCTGGGTCTTTCTCTTTTCATCTTCCTCTCAGTGTCAGGATCAGGGCTCATTCATAGGTCCCCTTCTCTTTTTCCTCTATACTACCTCCATCAGACACACCATCTGCAGATTTGGTTTCCAGTATCATCACTATGCTGATGACAACCAACTATATACTTCTGCACGCAACATCACCCCTGCCTTAATCCAGAACACTAGTAAATGTCTCTCTGCTAATTTTTAACATCATGCCCTCTCTATTCTTGAAACTTAATCTTTCTAAGATGGAACTCCTTATTTTTCCATCATCTACTAACTTACCAAACCAAGACTTCTGCATCTTGGTCTGTGGGATTACCATAGCACCGAGGCAGCAGGCCGGCTGTCTTGGGGTTGTGCTGGACTCTGACCTCTCCTGTATATTCAATCTCTTGCTCGCTCTTTCCGCATGCATCACAGAAACATCTTCAGAATCCACCCATTTCTGACAATTGAAACTAGTAAAATGCTAATTGTTGTTCTGATTCACTCTTGAATAGATTACTGTAACTCTCTATTAATCGGTCTTCCACTCACTAAACTCTCTCCTCTACAATCTATGCTTAATGCCGCAGCTAGGCTAGACTTTCAGACCAAACGCTACACTGATACCTCCAGTTTGTGTTAATCACCGCACTGGCTTCCTGTCAGTTTAAAATAATAACCCTCATCCACAAATCTCTGCATAATGCTGCACCTCTATTACTCCCCTCTCAGTCTATCACCCAACACGTGCTCTTCGATCTGCAAGTGATAATAAATTAATCTCTACCTTAACTCTTGAATGTCTCTAGGACTTCTCCCGAACTGCACCAATTCTTTGGAATGCCCTTCCCTGGATTCTCAGACTAATACCCACTTTCCAAAGTTTCAAATGTGCTCTTAAAACCCATCTTTTTAGACAAGCTTATCACACTTGCTAACTGCATGAAATTTTAACTCTCTCTTCCGCTTATCCAGCAAATATCAGATATAAACCAAGCTCCAGGCTTCTCTGCAGTCCCTTTCCTCTTGGACCTTGTATATAAGATGGTGACTGATGGCTGGTTTAATCAGCAGAACTTTTATTTATCAAAATATTTTACACTGCTCCCTTATAAAGAATGGCTAGACCATTTATCTCTTGTGTCACCCGCTTCATCCTCATAGACTGTAAGCTCTTGCGAGCAGGGCCCTCACTCCTATTTTTGCATATGACTGATTTGTACTTTGTAATGCAATATTATATTTGTATATGTCCCCTGTGATTTTCAAAGCGCTACAGAATTTGATGGAGCTATGTAAATGAAGATTATTATTTTTATTTAAATTTTCAGAGCATTCATTGGTTATTTTACATAAAAACATGTATTTACAATTATTAAAAATATCAGAAAATAACAGACATTTTGATAAAAAGCATTTCAAGAATATGTGGTGACTATTTAGAAGCATTGTTTTCATGTAGTTAGTCTGAACATTTAAATACTAAATACTGAAATAAAAACTGAAAAAGTTTCTATATAAAAGTCAAATAAAACTTTATCCCAAGAACAAGTGATAGGTGTAATTGTCACTAATATTACAATACTTAAAATTAAATTGTGGTTTATTGATATATAGGTATTAAATTCCCAGCCACATTAATTTGAAGTTAAAAAGACAGGGTGAGCTTGGCGTACAATATGCATGGATCTGTGCCAACAAATCAATAAAATTTCAATCAGCTTTTGGAGCAAAGAATCAAATAAACCACAAAGTCTCAAAATGCATTAAATGACCTCTGAGATTTATGAAATCTATAGATTTATCATAGGAGCTGTTATCATACTTTACAGCGACACACCGGGCTCGTTGAAAAGATGTACTTGTGTTAACCAGGCTTCTGCATCTTCCCAATTACACATGAAGGAGACACTTGTGAGGTTTAAAAATCTAATTTACACTGCTGAAAAACTAATTTGTTTGTCTGTTAGAAGCCATCACAGCGAGTGACAAACTGTCTCTCCAGGACAAACACTGACGGTTTGCAGCACATCAAAAGCCTGTAGTCTTCAGCAACCAAAGCATCCAAGCTATTTCCTTCTTTTCATCATGATCTCAATGGGAGATGCATAGTATTTCTGAATTAATAATTATTCAGCATCATCAAATTTTACCATAAAGATAACTTTTTATAATGCAGAGCATAAGAAACCCTTACCTTACAAATGACATAAAATGATATAATATAACATAAAATATTCTGTATCTACCACTACTGATATACTGTACTGTTAAATTTAGAGAAGAGGGTTCCAAAATACCCCAGATTTATCACAAAGACTGATGTTGTTGATAAATCTGGGACATCTTCAGACCATTGTAAAAGATCTGGGAAAATTGAGTGTTCAGAGTGGCGCTGCCTTGTTATGAAAAGAGAATCATGAATAACGATTGTCCTTTTACACCAAGGCAACGTCAAGCTGAAGAGCTAGCTTACCCAAACCTTCTACAATTGATTGATCCACTGCTCTTCTTTAAGCTTTCAGTGTCCTTGTTTTTTTTTAAAAAAAAGGCTTTAAAAATGATGCAAATGAGCATGAGGGGCTCTAGGTTCCATTAACACATATGGAGCCTGGAGCCCCTCAGGCTCATTTGCATCATTAAAATCCTTTTATTGTAAAAACCAGGGCATAAGACACTAAAAGAAGAGCGGTTCCTGTCATAGGACATAACACACCAGTAAGTCAGTGTGCTTTGTTTATAATCCTCCATCCTGGTGGCAGATGTCCTTTAAGCCCTCCTGCACACAACCATTTTTTCCAACAGCCCTAAAACACAACTCTATTGGTCATTTTTTTTTGGACTGTGTGTCAACAGTTTTGAGGCCTGGCTGTCATATTCAAAGTTTCTCTCCCTATAAAAGTCACATGATTTCTTTTTCTCATTTTATTTGTGGTACTGGGAGCATACATAGCCTACTAGGCAACCAACCTTGAAAATCATCTCCAGATGGAGTGTAAAGATGCCCAAATAGTTTTTTTCACAGTCCCATAGACTTCACAGCCATAAATACAGACAAGAATAGAATATGCTCTGAGTTTTTTCACATGGGCATTAGGATCAGACATGGTGCTAAGGAATCCTCAGCTGTGTGCATGAGCCCTTAGAAATTAAGCTTTAAGACCAATGCAAAAAGTAACCGCCTATTAACTGGCTTAGCTTGTGCTAAACTGCACCACCATTTTACACATATTTTTCGCGCTGTATTTTAAAGCACACATCCTTCTTCTGTGAGGACAAGTACAGCTGCCTTGCAGCTTGAAATATCATTATCGTGTATAAGTAGATGAAAACTCTTCCTACAGATGTCTCAACTTAGATAGTAATAAGCAAGTGAGACCGCAATATTTGGTTCTTTGCATGTTTGGGTCCACATAGACGAACATAGACTTCAGCAAGAAGTCTGTTTTCAATTTGGTGTTTGGCACCAATTGTGGGTGTCATCCTTTGATGTTTTTCTCAGGATTTTGTTACTCTTTGTGCCATCATGGGGAGCAACAAGATTCCAGGCAAAATGGTGGCTTTTCCAGCAGCAAGTGATAACACCTGCGATTGATGGTGTTCCGATTCAAATACCCCAGAAATTAGCTTTCAATTCCTTTGTTTTAAATTGTTGAGCATAATCCCACGAGGCCAAGATTTAAAAACATCCTATAGGTACAGCACATATATTTAAATTCTGAAATAATGTTAGGAAGAAATTTCTGTATGATTTCTAAAAACAATTAAGGAAAGTATGTGCATAAGCTATTATAGCATGTAGAGTTTGATCCTTTCAAGTTAGCTAATTTATTCCTCCGAAGCTTTAAATTTAAAGTATTTTGATACATTAAACTACATTAATATCAGTGAAAACTTTATAGTATATTGTAAATCCGGCAACAGAAAAATATAAAAATGTTAAGATAAGTTGTGAAAGTACAATCCATGAACCACATCAACCACAAAAATCACTAGAACATACTGTATGTGAGTTGCATTGATTGGAGATGGTGTATAGAGACAAGACCATTCTTTGTAATCCATTAACAATGTGATCTAAGCATTGATCTGGTTTTACACTATGAGCAAGGAAATTCAAAGTCACCGTTTAAGAAGAAATCAATTAAACCATCTGCTTAAACTGAAATGTCTAACACGTTCTAATAAGTGACATACTGCTGCACATAGTGCCTGATGGATGGAGTTTAACAGGACTAAGGAATACATTGAGCATAGAAAACTGAGTCCAGCTAAATTATTTTATCAAGTTTTATTAGCCAAACCTTTATCTATCTTTTCTGGTGTTTGGGTAAATCAAGTTAGCATTTTAGCTTCTCATTTTAGTGAATGAGATTGAACATGTAATATGTTATAACAATTTTAATATAATACTGCATTAATATAGTTCAAAGCTATAACTATTTTAAGTTGAGGTTTATACGTGGAAGTCAACAGTATTATCAATAGTTTACTTTTTACAAGGCATTTCTTTATGTCCTATTAGATCAAAAAGAAGAAATAAAGAATTGGAATGGAATTACAACTCAATTAAAGGGATATTCCAGGAATATAAATGTTTGATACAAAAGCCCTTTATGCTATAAATAAATGAATATTACAAAACTCAATGTGATTATTCACAAACTGGAGCTTACATAGTTTGATTTTATGATTCACAAAAAGTAGGTAGAGCCATCACCAAGATGGCTGCCACTTGAAACTGCAAGTCCCATGATCCTTTAGTTCTCAGTAACTCCTCCTCCCCCCTCTTATGCAGTTCTTCCACTGATGATCTAGCAGACTGTCTTGCTCTGTTACCATAGTAATGATGTGTATAACTGCCATCTCTGCACATCACCAGCCATATTGCATGCACTGCAACCAACCGACTACAGCCAAACAGAGAGGCAGGTGCAGGACATATGATCAGCGTCCAACACAACTAATTACACATACTAATTACATATAAGCTTATATTTTACGGACCCCTTTGTATATGAATTTTGCAGATTCCTGGAAGACTCCTTTAATATTCGAACTGAAAAAAGGTCACACCACAACTCACTATTGCTGCCTAGGTGAAATATGATAATTGCTGTCAATTAGAATACCTTTTAACAGAAGAGGGGACATTTATCATTAGGTTTAAGGTGGTCTTGGGCTGTACAATGTAACAAAAAAAGTATTTTGGCAACTTTTTACTGCTAAAAAGAAGTAGGGGCTGTTATTTGATCAAAGAAGCAGTAACAAACAGAATTGTCATCAACGATATGTGAGGCCACATTTATGACTTGTAACTTTTTAAAATGATTCTAATGAGTCTGAGGGGCTCTTGCAGGTGTTACCAGAGCCCCTCAGTATTGTTTTTTCACTGGCTGTTACAATGAGCAGAACATGCCTCCCCTCCCCCTGCTCTCTCCTCCTTCTACCTGTGTAATCTAGCAGCAGCAGGAAGTGCAGGGGGAAACACCCTGGAAACACCCTAGAACCCATGAGGCTCATTAGCATAGTGTTGAATGTTCATTATAGAAGGAATGAGGCCATGGATAGCAAATATAATAATATGAACACAGTCACAGTGTTTGGATCTATGAGTAAGTGTCCCTAGTTTATCATGCTTGATTTTGATGGTAGATTTTCTTTAACAAAAGAAATGCCATATGCCAACAGTGCAGAACAACACTGCAGACAGATTTATTAAAGGGCTAAAGCCAATTTAATACATTTGACAGACAGTGGTGGTCCAATGACCATCGATAGACTGTGGCAGGGAGCCAATATAATTATATATGATCACCATTGTGTTTATATTGTTACTTTTGTTATATGTAGTAACTTCTTAATTTGTTGATTTTTTTATTCTTTATATTTTTGAGAGATGCAAATTTCGTTTCAGATAATTTCATACTTATTTTTATTGGCCAGGATAAGTGAAAACTGGTCTCTCTTCATGCTGTTTGCCTTGATAAACATTTCAATACATGTGAAAGCTCTAAAGGCTTTCTTTTTAGGGCAAACATAGAAAAAAAAGCTGTCCCAGACACAATGATACATTTGGGCCATTGTATGCATAACATTTCAGGTTCATTTTAATATTTTACGGGTTTAATATAGTTACAGAGAAAATGTAAACCCATGAAAGGACAATTGTCACTGACACAGGGTTTGATAAGTCTAATAGAACCCAGCAGGTGCCTTCTGCTTAAAACAGCAAACAGTTACTTGTGCACAGGACCTGATACGTAGAGAGGTGTGTATGTGAGAATGTAATAGACAAAGCAAAAGAAAGGAAACAGGAGTTATATTATCTGATGACGGTTCTGCCGTTTAACTCGCTGTCAATAGGGGACATGACAATTTCCTGCCTGATGGCATGGAATAGTTATTCTGTACCTGTTCATTTAAGGCAAAATTAATAAGATGGATATAGATCAAATTTGTATTCACACAAGATGTCTAAAAGAGAAGTGATACATTCTAAACTCAAAAGATTGCTCTCTTATGTCATATTGGAACATAATACCATTGATATTACAACTCTTTTCGATGGTGAAGAGTAGAGATGAGCGAACACTAAAATGCTCGGGTACTCGTTATTCGAGACAACTATGTTAGTTGGATCTTGGCATGGAGCTGGCGCTCCGCTGCCAGACGAGCTTTCGCCAATCCAAGCCCCTGTCTCTAGGCTACTCCCCAAACAGCACTTTTGTATAAGATCAAGTGTAGTAGCGTTCTTATAAGTTTAGGATATGCCGGGTGAGGGGAATGTAAACAGATGCGCAAGAAGCGCATGATGCGCATGGATCTATGGAGACAATTTAATTTGGATAGTGCCTGTATGTGGCAGTCCCAAAAATTTTTCAAACCAGAGGAGCAGGTAGGTGGCCCTCCAGTAAAATGGAATAGATTGAGTGCCTGTATGTGGCAGTCCCAAAAATGTTTCAAACCAGAGGAGCAGGTAGGTGGCCCTGCAGTAAAATGGAATAGATTGAGTGCCTGTATGTGGCAGTCCCAAAAATGTTTCAAACCAGAGGAGCAGGTAGGTGGCCCTGCAGTAAAATGGAATAGATTGAGTGCCTGTATGTGGCAGTCCCAAAACCGCCAAAAAGCAAAACGGCGGGAGCTGCCATTTTCTCGAGCGGGCGAAGTATTCGTCAGAGCAACGAGCAGTTTCGAGTACGCTAATGCTCGAACGAGCATCAAGCTCTGACGAGTATGTTCGCTCATCTCTAGTCATTATACATTTTTCTGCTATTAAGTCATTCAGAAAACACAGTCCAGTAACGCCCCACGCCGGCCCACTCCCGTCCGTCCGCGCCCCCCCTTCACGCCCCACTGGCGTGAAGGTGGCGGATTGGGGAAAATAATCGCAAAAGCTAGCAATAAGCTAGCATTTGCGATTATTTCAGGGCCTCTGCGCCACTGGCGGTGCGCAGAGGTCCTGATGAATATCCCCCAAGAAGTCTAAAAGAGAAGTGATACATTCTAAACTCAAAAGATTGCTCTCTTATGTCATATTGGAACATAATACCATTGATATTACAACTCTTTTCCATAGTGAAGAGTGATCTTTTTCTATTGCATATGTTCTGTCCTACAATATAAAGGCAAAATATAGATTTTGATGAGTACCTTAAAGTCCCTATGGTGGTTATACAGGGAGATTAAAGAATTACTCAGATTTTGCCATAAACTTTATCTGATCTTAGGGGAAACTTTATGTTGTGTTGTTGTAAAGGGAAAATTCTAACAAGTATAGGTTCCAAGTACCAAAGAAGCCCACATCAATACTCCAGTTATATAAAGGGTTACCGCTACATGCTAAATGTGAAGCCTGATTGACTATTGAGTGATATAGTATACCATTTTATATCTAGCCAGATTTACCCAGATTTATCTTTAAACTAGATCATAGAATATTAATATTAATATCAATATTTTGTATCTACAATGTAAAATTGATTCTCATGGGGAAATGCTCTTTAATTTTAGCATGCAATGCTCATTTGTATACTATTTGTATACTTAACTATTGGGATGATAATTAAGAAAACATAAAGGTGTATATTGTATATTGTTTTCAAGACTGAAAATTTGCAGCTCAAACTTTTAATTAAATCTTGCGATTGTGAGTGGGCCTAGTACAGCACAAGGACAGGATGACCCTAAGCAAAAAATTCCAATTAAATGAAATAATAAGACGTTAACATCTTATCTAATGGGAGATATGACGGTTCTGAATAACTCCCTTCACCTGACAGATAGAGAGAAAATACTTAATGAACAGACTATAATAAGTATTTGATACGTATGTCCTTGGACATGATGGAAAGCAGACAAGGAATTATCTCATCAAATGCAAAGAGACAACTCAACAGATTGCTACTCTTATCTAAAGGAAGATTTAATGCTGTTACAATAAAGCCCAATAAATGAAGGGAATGCATAAAATATATGACTTAAAAGTAAATCATATAAAACAGAATGGTTATTCTTTACTATTCTCTAAACAGTTCTTAATGGGCCTTAGCAGATAATATAAATCTTGAAGGGAATCTGTCACCTGCTTTATGTTGACTATTATGAGAAAACACTGTGAGAAGTTTCTGAATTGAGTCCAGTGAATTTAAAAGCTAAGTTTACTGATTGGCAGCTTTTTCCTTGTGCAGAATGATAGGAAACCAACTGGGAGCAGTAGGACAGGGGGAAATTACATCTCATGAATATACTGGACAAAAGAAAAGCACCAGTTAAAAGTGTTGTTTCTTTCATCCTTCATTCGCAGGTCCCAATGAGACTGGAGTTTCTGGGAGCACAATTTTATGACTGTCTGACACACTCAAATAGGAATACATTTGTTGCAGGGAAATGTTTACTTGTTGCAACACCTTGAAAGTCAAGCATTGATCTATAGGTAGCTGCCTTCTTTAAAGTACAACTAGAGGAATAGTTTTTCCTTTTCCATCCAGAAAAAAATGTTCATATTCCATCACTACAGAGATAATAGACTCATGAGATACATTGGTGGCATCTGAGCCTACATCAACAGAGAAACAAAACAACTTTCTGACTTGGTACCTAGTTTGTTATTATGCTTTATATTTTTTTTATTTTACGTCACTACTCTTCTTCTTCTTCTACTTGCTTCATTTATATTACTTTGCTAAACCATGACTGACATAGTAGTCTCAAAACCTAGCTTGTTACATATTTTTTGTGCATGAACAAAACAATTGTAATACATCTAGTCTTCACTCAGTAGTTAAATAAACCAAAACACAAAAAGTAGCCAATATGTGAATGTATAGCATGGATCTTTAACAGGATTATATAAAATACCCTGATAAATCCTACAATGAAGGAAGCCACAAAAACGTGTCGGATATGGACCACTCTTACACTACGCAGCCCTGTTACATTACAACAGGCAGGAATCCTTGTTGCAACTTGCCAGAGTAAGAGATAGCACCCCTGTTTACCACAATTCCCATTGCTGACAACAATTACAACAGATACAAGATCCTTCTCATCATCAACCACCACTGGACAACCACCACTGGACAATCAATTAAAGGAAGCCTACCACTTGAAGTGGCAGGTTTCAGTGGAAATACGGGCACCAGCTCAGGGTGAGCTGGTGCCGGAGCTTATTTTTGTTAGTGTTTTAAACCGCGGTATCAGGTTTAAAACACTTTTTAAACCTTATAGCCGGCGCAGGGAGGTACGCGCTTGGCTCTACCATGCGCGCGGCTCTACTTCACTTCCATGTAGCCGCGCGCATGGTCGCCGCATGGTAGCGCCTGCGCCGCTATAAAGTTTAAAAAGTGTTTTAAACCGCGATACCACAGTTTAAAACACTAACAAAAATAAGCTCCGGCACCAGCTCACCCTGAGCTGGTGCCCGGTATTTCCATCAGAAACCTGCCACTTCAAGTGGTAGGTTTCCTTTATGTAATTTATTATATATTTCTCTGCAAGGTGTTTTATCACGATCTGAGGTTCTAACTGTCCCACTGTCACCACTGTATTTTGATATAATACTCTATCTCAATGATACCAGTGTATTTTATATGTGGTACAAGCAGTATTTTTGGGGCATTTCATATAATCTTAAATATGAGTCTCACAATAAAGGGTTGAAATACTTCTGACCATGTAATATTTCCATTTTTTTTTGTTTAGAAAATTAGCAAAAGAATCTACATTTCTGTTTTTTTCTGGCAATTTGTCGAGTTGGTGCAGAACTTTTTTGATCTTACCAATTGGCTGCAATGAAACAAAGAGTAAAAATGTAAAGGGGTCTGAATATGTTCCATACCCACTGTAGATCCATGTCCACATTTTGGGCACTTTTTTTTCCTGTTTCTTTTAATTTCACTAATGAGTGAGAATCAGCGCAGGGGGATTACCAATTGTTTTCTTTATGCTTTAATTAGGGTACCTGTACTTGACTTTTGGCAGTGTTGTTGACTGCAGCCACCAGCAGCAAGTCCCTAATTTCTTGGTCTATAGTAATATTGAGAAGCGCAGTAGTATCCCTTTTATATATTTTTATGCATATATAATTACACTGTTTGATAACTGTGTTTCTCATTACTAGGAGCGTCATACTAAAACTGCATCATTAAAGTGACTTGAACTCAGGGGAGCTCTTAGTATGTCTTATCCCTGCCAGAAAAATTGCAGAGTCTATAGCTGAAATCTCTGCCAGGTCCTCTCCAAATATATTAAAAGACCAGAGCCTCTTATATCTAGCACCCAGTGAGGCAGCAGGGGTATAATTTAAGGACTGCCGTGCAAAACACCAGTGTTAATATATTCCCCAATTGTGTCTCCATAGGAGGAAAAAAGATTGCTGAAAACAGGCGGAGACTTTAGCATAGCTGCCAGGTCAGACGTCCGGATATACTAAAAGACCAGAGCCTCTTAGTATATGGCCTGCAGAGAATCAGCTCAAAACACCAGTCTTGTAGAATGTAGCTTTATATTTCCTAAAGGCATACTATGACAGTCAAAATAGGCTGTACTATTTCCAAGTGAATTGTAATAAATGAAGGTCTTGACATCTTAAAGCAAATAATAAATATTTAAATGGAAAGCAATAATGATAAATCTATCTGTCGCTGTTGAAAAGAAGGGGGGGAAAGGGGAAAAAAAAGAAGAGAAAGAAAGGGGACGAAGAGAAGAAAGGGAGGGTGGGTGGTGGACGGAAGTTAAAAGTTTTTGAAGCACAGACTAGTGGGACTTGCAAGGAATATAATAAGCTAATACATCATTTGCTTTATGATACACGGAAATGCCAGGTTTTGTTCATCTTCTGAGTACCTGCAGTGATGCTCTACCTTTACATGGCACTATGGCAAAAAGGACATCTTTTTATTCTACATCCCATACTGTTTACTGCATAATTAGCAGACCAATTAGCAGCTAACAAGTCACTTAGACACCCAGTTAGCACAGCTATAATTCAGGCTTTCTAATATGTTTATAATTGTTTCCAGCACTCACTGTGAAAAGCAAAGCTGATGAAAGTGAGGCAAATATATGCAAATGGAAGTCTAATACGTTTTAGCTATGGGCAGTCTGGTTGTCAGGCCTCTCTCTGCTTTCAGACCACCCTTTGTGTAAGCAGATGCCAGAGTCTCAATTCTCAACAGCTTCATAATGTCATTGTTTGCACATCTCATATACAGTTCACTGGCGAGAAATTACAAAGCTGGCATCTATTACTTGGTCAGCGATACCAACTCTATTCATTTTCCCTTGGCTGCTACATTTGCCGGAACAGCTTTCTGAATTTCCAAACTAGGAGCAAATATGTCCGCCTCAGGCTTTGAGTCCTCTGGTGGCTTTCTTCTACAATACATAATAGACCAATATCTGAAGAAAAAAAAAATCATCCGTTGAGTATCTCTATGAGGATATGGAGAATTGGCAGTTGGTAAATGTTTTGTTGTTTAAATGCTTCTTAGGGCTTTGGTAATTCCAGAACAGGTTGGATGAAATATACAGATCTATAACTGAATCTCCAGTTTGTATAATAAATTGTTAGCATACCTGATATCATAATAAATAGTTATTGGGTTTTTAATGCAATCTATTACCAGGCACATTACCATTGCTTAGAATAGAGCCTCAGATGTATCATATCATTTATATACTGGATCCAGATACAGGGTAAGCAAATAAAACCCTTGCCCAATATTAAAATCCCAGTTGAAAAGGATATTTTGTAGACTTGTTTGTTTTATTTCTACTACTGTGATATAATATTCTTACTATAAACAACTTAGAAAATGTAAAGTATATCTTCTACATGTCTGATATCCTCTGTTCTACCAATCTGTGCCAAATTTACAGGCTTTTGTTGGCCAACCCAGTCTACTTACAGACAATTTATATCATGTGCAAATCCTCTCCAGACCTTAGTGGCACAGGAACACCTTGGATTTTCCAATGTTTTTGGCAATGTTTTTTTCACTCTAGACATTAACACCTTGGGGGTAATTTATCATTAGGCTCAGGCTCCTTAGACAGTTCTATGACTACTTTTGGAACTTTGTTTTGCCCATGAGATTCAATAAAGACTTATTATCTACAGAAGTCTCAATGAGACTTTTTTTTCTGCCAAGAAAGCGCAGGAAAACCAATGATAAAAAACAAATTTATCAAGCTCGTTAAGGCGCCCAAAGAGCTTGATAGTTGTGGTTTCATTTTGGCACATATGAGGGGGTCATGTAATAAGACCAGTTTTTGTTTTTTGTTTTTAATTTATGTAGCATCATCTTTTCAATGAGTATAGATTTACTATTCAGAAGGATATATATATTTCAGAGACCATGCACTAGTTTTTTTTAAGGGGGTGTTCATGGAATATGAACTTTCGATACAAAAACCCATAATGCTATAAATAAATGAATACAAAAATATACCATGTTATTAATTACAAGATGAAGCTTAAATAATTTATTTTTATGATTTAGCAAATATTTTCAAAGTAGGAGGAGTTAATTCCAGGATGGCCACCGCAAGATACTACAAACCCCCATAGCTGTTTCCTTTCATGCTCTTCTCCAAGTGATCTCTGAGGTAATGAACTAACAGACTGTATGGCTCTGTAACCACAATAATGGCAACTAATAAACTAGATGCTTCTCTTACCCACTATGCCCGTGTCTGTAACTGCTATCTCTGCACATTACCTCAATCTCATTTATAGGATCTATCACTTTTGTGGCTTCACTGTGATGCTTCAGTCCAAACAATTTGAGGGTTGATTAGAAAACTAAATCTTATCATCCAGTAGCTGGCAAGAAGGGGCACATACGACTCATAGACTTCATAGTGGAATCTGTGGTGCAACTTTCCTCTAGCTTCTTCCTATCCAGCCCAGCATGTTTGAAAGGTATCTCAAAATACATCAATAAAAAAGACCTGTCAATGATTCCCCCCCACAAAAATCGAGGAGAATTTGCTGAATTGATCGCTTTAATGTGAACACGACGAGAAGTCTTTGAGTAGTTGGTAAATGGGCAGCTGAATACAGGGATCCTCTCTACTTAAAAGATCCAATGTAGTCCTTCATTCCGCTCCTTCTAACATAGATTAGACCCCCATTACCTCCTTATTCTCTAGTCTGCACCTTCCTATCCCTCTTTATGCATCCTCATGTCCATTTCTTTCTCTATTCTGCACCCATATTGCCACCTCTTTCTCCATTCTGCACCAAACTGTTCCCCTGTTTCTCCATTCCACACCTCACTATTACTCCTCCTTCTTCATTCTGCACCCTACTGTACCTCATGTTTCGCCATTCTGCTCCCCACTGTCCCCCTTTTTTCCATTTGCACCCCCATGTTCCCTCTTTCTCTATTTTGGACCACCATGTTCCCTCTTTCGCCATTCTACACCTCTGTGTTCCTTCTTTTTCCATTCTGCAATCCTATATCACACTCTTTCTCCATTCTGTCTCCTTTATCCCCCTATTTCTCCATTCTGCACCCCCACTTTACCCTGTTTCTCTATTCAGAAACAAATGTATCACTATTTTTTCATTCACCATTTATCTATATATCCACCTTTTTCCAACAAAATCTGCTCCTCTTCCATAGCTACATCACCATTATGCAGCTTCTTCCTGTGTAACACCACAGGAGAGTTGCTTCACAGTTTGATCACATGTGCATGACCTCCTGACAGGTCCATTAGACTTTTTGTGGATTGAATTTACTGGTGGCTAAAGGACAATGATTTCACTGATGACAGGGTGCTCACATCATCACAGGTCCTTTAGACCAACCAGGAAATTGTATCTACATAACCATTTTGGTAAACTCTGTGTAGTGCAATGTAATCTGTGTGTGGTATATAAATAATTGAATTATTATGATCCTTTGGTCTTTCCCCCCTTCTTAAATGTTGCCCCTTCTATTCCCCTGCACAACCAATCTTGTTCTCTCTCACACTACTTTGCTTCTTCCCTCTGTGAACTGACCTGTACAGAGATACCTGGGATTTCTCTGCTCCTTTTTTTTAGTTCCACCCCCAAATTGTTATGGGCCAAGCCCCCTCTGTGACATCGAACCTACTAAGAAGAACCAACCACGGCCAAACCTAGGGCAGGTGCAGAACATCTGATTTGGACATATGACCAGCTTAGAGATCAGATATCTTCTGTCCTGTGTGAGTTACTGCCGGTAAAGCTGGCGGCGGCATCAAAAAGATGGCGGTGCATGGGCACCGCCATCTTTCCGAGGATTGTCGCACATAGTGTCAACATCAGGGAGCGGCAATCCATCGCCATGACAGCCTTGGGTCTTTTGAAAACCTGAGGATGTCCCGGTTTAACCCCTTCATTACAATGTGCGAGCAGCAAATTGTAATGAATGAGGAGGGAAATCCCTATATACTGCCATAATGTAGTATGAAATCGATCAGACAACCTAGGGTTAAAGTACCCTAGGGAGTCTGAAAAATAGTAAAAAAAAATTTTTTTTAAAAATTATAATAAAAAGCCTAAAAATTCAAATCATCCCCCTTTCCCTAGAACCGATATAAAAAATAAATTAGATATCGAAAATGCCCGATCTATAAAAATATAATATCGTTTTTTTTAACAGTGTCTAACCCTGTAACGGAAAATAGTCGACCCAAAGTCGAAAATGGCACTTTTTTGCCATTTTGAAAAATATAAAAAGTGATCAAAAGGTTGTATAGTCTTTAAAATTATAGCAATGAAAACGTCATCAAAAGTCGCAAAAAAATGACACCACCAACAGCTCTGTATAAAAAAGTTATTGGCGCCAGAAGATGGCAAAATAAAAACAGTGAGGAATACTACCGCCATACAGCTCACTACTCCCATACAGTGTGGGACACTACCGCCATACTGTGAGGGACACTAACTACATACTGTGAGGGACATTACCCCCACACAGTGAGGGACACTACCCCCATACAGTGAGAAACACTACTCACATACAGTGAGGGACACTACCGCCATACAGTGAGGAATGCTACCGCCATACCATGGGGAATACTACCACCACACAGTGATAAACACTACCGCCATACAGTGAGGAATACTACCGTCATACAGTGAGTAATACTACCGCCATACCATGAGGAACACTACCCCCTTACAGTGAGGGACACTACCTCCATACAGTGAGGACCACTACCTTCATACAGTGAGGAACACTACCCCCATGCAGTGAGGAACACTACTCACATAGAGTAAGGGACACTACCTCCATGCAGTGAGGAACACTTCCGCCATACATTGAGGAACTCTACTAGGTAGGTCTATAGGCATAGCATCCTCTGTTTATTTAGGAGGCTTGGCACAGACAAACTGACTACTCTGTTTGTTTGATAACATTCTGGTAGTGGTTTATTAGGTCAATTGGTGATGACAGGTTCCCTTTAAAACAGTAGTATAGGAAGTAAACCTGAAAAAGTGTAAATGGTGGATAACCAAAATTAACAAAAATTAGACCAACACTGGATTTATACCATAGCCTGTCAACAGACTGGCAATCAATGACCACTATTAGTGATGAGCAGACCATTAAAATTTGTGTCAACCAAATTTAAAAAACCTATTTAGGTCTGTGTTAATGGTGTTAAAATTACTGCAGTGATGATGTCATGAAGGAGTGACAATCCTCCTCAAAAAACCACGCCTATCGCAGCATACAGCAATTTAAATAAGCATTTAGACAATTGCATATTGCCCAATAAGTGGTGCCACCAATCACTTCAATACTATGGGATCTAATGGTACTTGCCAGCCTTGCCAGCCTAACGATTCTTAATTCATTTAGAATTCAGGAAAACTTCGATTGTCACGAATCCGAAATTTACAGTGTTGTGGGAACAAATTTTGTAATTAAAAAAATAATAATTTTTTACCTCCTTTATAGCAAAATGGCACAATGTGTTACATGGGGCAGAGAACTGGGAAGAAGAAGGGAACATGGTGGTACTGTTCCTCACTGTATGGTGGTAGTGTTCCTCACTGTATGGTGTAGGTTCCTCACTATATGGTGGTGTAGTGTCCTCACTGTATGGCGGTAGTATCTCATGTATGGTGGTAGTGTCCCTCACTGTATGTGAGTAGTGTTTCACTGTATGGGGGTAGGTTCCTACTGTATGGGGGTAGTGTACCTCACTGAATTGCAATAGAGTTCCTCAATGTATGGCGGAAGTGTTCTTCACTGTATGGCGGTAGTATTCCTCACTGCACGGGGGTAGTGTTCCTCACTGCATGGGGTAGTGTTCCTCACTGTATGGGGGTAGTGTCCTCACTGTATGGGGTAGGTGTTATCACGTTGGCGGTGAATTCTCACGTATGCGGTAGTGTCCCTCAAGTATGGCGGCAGTGTTCCTCACTGCATGGAGGTAGTGTCCCACTGTATGTGAGTAGTGTTCCTCACTGTATGGGGGTGTGTGTACCTAACTGAATTGCAGTAGAGTTCCTCAATGTATGCGGAAGTGTTCCTCACTGCATGGAGGTAGTGTCCCTTACTCTATGTGAGTAGTGTTCTTCACTGATGGGGGTAATGTTCCTCACTGTATGAAGGTAGTGGTCCTCACTGTATGGAGGTAGTGTCCCTCACTGTAAGGGGGTAGTGTTCCTCATGGTATGGCGGTAGTATTACTCACTGTATGACGGTAGTATTCCTCACTGTATGGCGGTAGTGTTTATCACTGTGTGGTGGTAGTATTCCCATGGTATGGCGGTAGCATTCCTCACTGTATGGCGTAGTGTCCTCACTGTATGTGAGTAGTGTTTCTCACTGTATGGGGTAGTGTCCCTCACTGTGTGGGGGTAATGTCCCTACAGGAGTAGTTAGTGTCCTCACAGTTAGGCGGTAGGTGTCCCACACTGTATGGGGTAGTGTATCTCACTGAATTGCAGTAGAGTTCCTCAATGTATGGCGGAAGTGTTCTTCACTGTATGGCGGTAGTATTCCTCACTGTATGTGGTAGTGTTCCTCACTGCATGGGGGTAGTGTTCCTCACTGTATGGGGGTAGGTGTTCCTCACTGTATGGGGGTAGTTTCCTCACTGTATGGCGGTAGAATGTCCTCACTGATGGCGTAGTGTCCCTCACTGTATGGCGGCAGTGTTCCTCACTGCATGGAGGTAGTGTCCCTCACTGTATGTGAGTAGTGTTCCTCACTGTATGGGGGTAGTGTACCTCACGGATTGAGTCATTCTCCCAGGAATCAGGGATGGTTTGACTTGCATTTTAGTTTTCAACAATTA
Organism: Engystomops pustulosus; assembly: GCA_019512145.1. Classification (NCBI taxonomy): domain Eukaryota; kingdom Metazoa; phylum Chordata; class Amphibia; order Anura; family Leptodactylidae; genus Engystomops; species Engystomops pustulosus. The sequence goes on along the minus strand of CM033642.1, from coordinate 140,564,354 downwards.
GACTGATTCAACAATGGACTTAGTTTTTATAGTAAATATAGTGCAAAACCCTTGTAGATATTAGTTTGGAAATGCAGAACTTTACTAATCTATGTATCATTTTCTTCTGTTTTAAAGACTTGAACTCCCTCCACTGAGTACACTGTAACTTGCTGAATCACTTGGTGACATTTTTACAATGAAAAACAATGAATGAATCTTACTTCCCATGCATTGAAGTTTAAATGTAAGATACTCCAATCTGAAACACATCCACATCATTGGGGTTGTCCTGTGATAAAAAAGGTTTATAGTTATCCTAAATGATCATAATAGAAAATGTTTCATATTCTGAAACATATAGGATAAATGGTAAAAGAACGGTACAGTGCTCATTTGTTGTGGTGATAATAATTAGTGCTGGTAATGTGATGAACTCTTCATTGAGATGTGCAGGTAGGCACAACTCTGTTTTCAGCAATTTATGTAGCCTCAGTATGTCCGAATCATGACCATGCGCCAGGACCAATTCTGCAGCAGGTCTTGCCCAGAGTAGAATTGAATTATAACCTGCTGCCATAACTGCTTCAAGCCTATAGCTAATCACCATCACAGAGCATCCCTGATCCATACTGGCCTACTCGCCACCCTTTCCTGCCCTCTTGGCATGAAGGTGTTGTAGGGGGGCAGGAGAGTCGTCATTTCAGGCCCAGTAACAAGAACTTCAAGTTTTTCAAGGCTTGTGCACAAGTACAATCCTAGATAGAGCCCCCCTATATATATATATATATATCTCCAGAGGTCAGCTGACACCCCTGAGCCTCACACTTGAGCTGTATGTTGACTTTCAAATGGCTACTTGTTTGGAAAAGGAATCAATTTGGCAAAATTTCTGCAATTCTTGATGATTATTGATTTTAATGATTTGCATGTAATTAGAGATGAGCGAACACTAAAATGCTCGGGTACTCGTTATTCGAGACGAACTTTTCCCGTATGCTCGTTGCATCGTCTCGAATACAACCCATTGAAGTCAATAAGACTGGAGACCGAGCATTTTCAAGGGACAAGGCTCTGCACAGGGAATGTGGCCAAACAACTCTGGGAACCTCAAAAGGATGGAAACAACCACGGAAATTACAGGAACAGCAGGGCAGCAGGCATTGTATGCCTCTGAGGCTGCTTTCATCTCGCCCATTATGCCGAAATTAGGGCAACAGCATGGCCATGACATAGTGACAGAATGAAGCTAGATGCATGTAAAACATCCAATAATTGACCCTGACACTATAGGGGGACGGCATGCAGAGGCAGAGGCAGCGGCAGCAGCCTAGAGGTGGCCCATGGCGACATACCCTAATTGGACTCAGCTTCAAACACAATGGTGTGCAGAGAGGAACCAAAGAGGTGAGCAAGAATCGCTCAAATAATATCGTTACATGATTAAAGTTTGCCAGTATATTTGTGGATTACACAGCAGGGTGGCGACAAAGTTAACATGGAAGCCATGAAAACAACCCAAAATTCTGCCGACACAGCTCGTTTGATAAGGGGACCATGTATGCTACAGTTCATGCCAGTCGTGCACTGGCTGCCAGTCTCCTTTCGAATACGTTTAAAATATAATACCCTCATCCATAAGCTCTGTATAATGCTGCACCCCCCTACCTCTCCTCTCTTATCAGTCTATCGCCCAACCCGTGCTCTTAGCTCCGCCAGTGATCTTAGATTAACCTCTACCCTAGTGCGGACCTCCCCCTCGCGTCTCCAAGCTTCTCTAGAGCTGCACCCAATTCTATGGAATGCTCTGCCCTGACTATCAGACTAATACCTAACCTCCAAGTTTCAAACGTGCTCTTAAAACCCTTTCTTTAGGCAAGCCTATAACACCTCATTCATGCATGAGTTTTAACTCTTCTACTAAACCGTCCTGTGTCGTCCTCCCATCTGTTATCCGCAACCACAGGCACCAGACTCTCTGCAGTCCCATTCACCCGGACCGGGTATATAAGATGACGGCTGGTGGTTTCAAGCGACAGCAATTCCATTTATTATATTTTTTTCTATTCCCTAAGAAGAATGGCTTGACCATTAAATATTCTTTTCTCGTTGTTACCCCATCATCTTCATAACGTAAGCTCTGGCGAGCAGGGACCCACTCCTGTTGTTCCATACAAATGTTGTGCTCTGTTACATTACATTTGTATTTGTTTCCTATGATTTTGTAAAGCGCTACGGAATATGATGACGCTATATAAATAAAGATTTATTATTATTATTATGGAGGCAGTGAACTAGTAGTAATTAAGTGGCTGCAACATGTTAGTTGGATCTTGGGATGGAGCTGGCGCTCTGCAGCCAGGCGAGCTTTTGCCAATCCAAGCCCCTGTCTCTAGGCTACTCCCCAAACAGCACTTCTAAGAACCTTTTTGATAAGATCAAGTTTAGTAGCGTTCTTAATTAGGTATGCCGGGTGAGGGGAATGTAAACAGATGCGCAGAAGCGCTGAAATATACCCTAAATGGTAAAGTTTTGCAAGTATATTTTGTGGATTACCAAGCAGGGTGGCGACAATTACACAACTTGATGTGGAATGCCCTGTAATAGCTCTTGGGCGGTGTGCCTTTTAATCGCCTAGGCTCAGCAGTTTCAGCACCGCCTGCTGTCGCTTAGCGACGGCACTGCTGCTGTCCTAGCTAACCGACGATGGCGCCATGCCCACGATGGTAATTCGGGAGGAGGAGGAGGTGAGGAGGGGTGGGAGGAGGTATAGTGGCCTTTGAGACCTGGACCGAGGTAGGCCCCGCAATTCTCTGCTTCGCAGTAATATGACCCAGCCCCGGTCAGACTCGGTCCCAGCCTGCACCAAGTTAATGTAGTAGCTTTCTTTAAGTTTGGGATATGGCGGTGAGGGGAATGTAACAGTATGCGCCAGAAGCGCATGATGCGCATGGAGCTGCGCTCCGCTGCCAGGCGAGCTTTCGCCATTCAAGCCCCTGTCTCTAGCTACTCCCCAAACAGCACTTCTAAGAACCTTTTGTATAAGATCAAGTGTAGTAGCGTTCTTATAAGTTTAGGATATGCCGGGTGAGGGTAAGGTAACACGATGGCGCAAGAAGCGCATGATGCCATGGAGCTGGCGCTCCGCTGCCACGAGCTTTCGCCATTCAAAGCCCCTGTCTCTAGGCTACTCCCCAAACACACTTCAAGAACCTTTTTATAAGATCAAGTGTAGTACTTTCTTATAGTTTGGATATGCCGGGTGAGGGGAATGTACAGATGCGCAAGAACGCATGATGCCGCATGGGCTGGCGCTCCGCTGCCAGGCGAGCTTTCCCAATCAAGCCCTTCTCTAGTCTACTCCCCAAACAGCACTTCTAAGAACCTTTTGTATAAGATCAAGTGTAGTAGCGTTCTTATAAGTTTAGGATATGCCGGGTGAGGGGAATGTAAACAATGCGCAGAAGCGCTGAAATAATATCCCTAATGGTAAAAGTTTGCCATATATTTTTGTGGATACACACACAGGGTGGCGACAAAAGTTACACAACTTTGATGTGGAATCCATGAAAACAACCCCAAATTTCTGCCTGAGCACCACTCTGTTTGATAAAAGGGACGATGTTGGGGCAGCCTATTGGACGACTTTTGGAGGTAGCAATGGAGACAACGTGTTGGAGGCTGCTATGGAGACAATTTAATTTGGATATGCCTGTATGTGGCAGTCCCAAACATTTTTCCAACAGAGGAGCAGTAGTGGCCCTCCAGTAAAATGGAATAGATTGAGTGCCCCGTATGTGGCGTCCCAAAAAATGTTCAAACCAAGAGGATCAGGTGGTGCCCTGCAGTAAATGGAATAGATTGAGTGTCCGTGTATGTGCAGTCCCAAAAATTTTTCAAACCAAGGACAGGTAGTTGGCCCTCCAGTAACTGGATAGTTGAGTTGCCTGTATGTGCAGTCCCAAAAATGTTTCAAACCAGAGGAGCAGTAGGTGTCCCCTGCAGTAAATGGACTAGATTGAGTGCCTGTATGTGGGCAGTCCCAAAAATGTTTCAAACCAAGGAGTAGGTGGTGGCCCTGCAGTAAAATGGAATAGATTGAGTGCCTGTAGTGGCAGTCCCAAAATTTTTCAAACCAGAGGAGCAGGTAGGTGGCCCTCCAGTAAAATGGAATAGATTGAGTGCCTGTATGTGGGCGTCCCCAAAATGTTCAAACCAGAGGAGCAGGTAGTGGCCCTGCAGTAAATGGAATAGATTGATTGCCTGTATGTGGCACTCACAAAATTGTTCAACAGAGGACCGGGTAGGTGGCCCTCCAGAAAAAATTAAATGCATGAAGTACTATACAAAGCCAGTGGGCCCTGTCAAAAATATCCATTTTCCTCTGCTTACTGTACAAAATGGGGAGAAGAGGAAAATGAGGAGGAGGAGGATGTATCAATTATTCAGGTTGAGCTTCCTTCACCGGTGGAGTTGGAAATTCTGAGAATCCAGCCTTTATTCTTTTAATAGCGTCAGCCTGTCAGCGCTGTCAGTCGACAGGCGTGTACGCTTATTCGGTGATGATGGCCACCACTGCACTGAAAACCCGCTCGGACAGACCTAGCGCAGGGCAGGCAAGAAACCTCCAAGGCGTACAGTGCCAGTTTCGTGCCACATTCCACTTTGAAACCCAGTAAGTTGTAGGGAGCTGTGTAGTCATTTAGGACGATGGTATGGTCAGCTACGTACTCCCTCACAATCTTTCTGTAAATCACCCTACTCTGCCGAGACTGGGGAAGGTGACAGTGTCTTGCTGGGGTGACATAGAGCTGGCAAAATAAGCCTTGTAAGAGCGTACCTTGCCAGCTCTGGACAGCTGCCTGCCTGCCTACTCTCTCTCCCTCGCTACTGTCCCCAGAACTACGCACTCTGCTGCTGCCGCTAGCGCTCGTCAGAAGGGGAAATACTGTTTCACTTTGTGCACCAGGGCCTGCTGGTATTCATGCATTCTCACACCCTTTCCTCTGCAGGATGAGAGTGGGAAAGATTTGCTTGTACCGTGGTCCCAGGAGAGTGAACACCCTAATCGGTGCTGGAATAAATTCTTTGAACTGCGAGGTCACGGATAGGCCAGCCTAGCAGTGAATCTGCCATATGCGCCAGAGTACCAACGCTAAGAATTCACTCCCCTCACTGCCTGACTGTCCATTTCCTCCTCCTCCAACTCCTCCAACTCCTCTTCTTCTGCCCATACCGCTGAACAGTAAAGACTCAACAATGTCCCCTCTTGTGTCTCACCAACATCTCCTCCTCTTCCTCCTCATCCTCCCCATCCCCTACCTCCCCGCATATGCGCTAGAAACAGACCTAGGGTGCTTTGGCTATCAACAAGGAATATTCTCCCCTGTCTCTTGTGAAGCGCAAAGCTTCCGACTCATGCTGACCAGAAGAGTTTTTCAACAGGCCAAGCGTCGGGATGGTGAGGCTGATGATGGCGGCATCGCCACTGACCATCTGTGTTGACTCCTCAAAGTTACTCAGCACTACAGATATCAGACCATCCCACGTCCACTCCTCATTGTAGACTGAGAAGCTGACTGACCTGACTACCATTCTGGTGAAGTTGACATCTGGCAGTCTACAATCGCTCTGGCGCTGCTGGTAAACTCTGGGATAACATGGCATTGGTTGAATTCCACTCGTGGGCAACGTCGCACAACAGTCGGTGAGCGGGCAGTTGGAGGCGGGCGCTGCGCTGCCCTGAGAGTGGCAGCATCTGGGCTGGACTTCCTGAAATGCGCACAGATGCGCGCACTTCGTGAGCACATCAGACAGATTGGGGTATGTCTTGAGGAAACCTGAACTATCAGATTTAACACATGGGCCAGGCATGGCACATGTGTCAGTCTGCCGAGTTCAAGCCGCCACCAGTGTTACGGCCGTTGTCCCAACACCAACCATTCCCGGCTTGAGGTTCAGCGGTGCCGAGCCACAGATCATCTGCGCCGTGATGCCTGTATAGCTCTTGGGCGTGTTGCCTTTTTGTCCCTAGCTCAGCAGTTGAGCACCGCCTGCTGTCGCTTAGCGCGGCACTGCTCTGTTCCTAGAGCTAACCGACTATGCGCCGTGCCCACGGATGGTAGTTTGCGGAGGAGGCTGGAGGGAGGGGTGGGAGGAGGAGGAGGCATAGTAGGCCTGAAACCTGGACACCGAGTAGGCCCCCGCAATCCTCGCGTCGGCAGTATTAGCATCCCATGGTCAGACTCGGTCCCCCAGCCTCCCCAATTAACCCAATGTGGCCGTCAGCGATATTAGTGGCCCTGCCCGGCATCACTCGTCCACGGTCCGTGGTCGGTGGACCTTGTCAGAACCGTTGGTCGGCACATGATGTTTTCCGACATTGCTGGTGCAGGGCTGGACGGCACATCGGGTAAAAGTACGTGGGCTGCTGGGGACCGATACCAGGCGGGCCCGCCGCCATGGGTTGCAAAGGCCTCGGTCTTCTACTACCTATGGGCAGCAAGTCGGCTACGCAATCTGGAGATGTGCACTTAAGGGCTTGGGCATGCGGGTGGGTTTGCCTATATTTGCTTCCGCTCCAGCGTCTGGGGTATGGAGACTAACGCTGGTGGATGCTGTGGAGATCGTGAGGCGACGATGGGGTTTTTGTGGCAGGGTCCTGGGCAGGGGGCTGCTAGCAGCTGACCCAGGGGAAGGAGCAGTGGTGTGCACGCCGAGTGAACGGGCTTTGTTTGCACACTAGTGGTGGTGTTTATCCATTCATATGCCTGCGCATACTGTGGTATTTAATGCTAGTATTGGTGGAACCCCTGCTGAGCCTGGTTTGGCAAATGTGCACCCCACAGTCCGTCGGTCACCGGTGTTTTTCCTTAAAGAACCTCCAGACTGAGGACTGAAGATCTCGCCCTCGCCGCAGAGCCCTCGCCACGGGAGCTTCACTAGTTGACACATTTGGCGCTGATGCACCAGCTCTGGCCCTGCCTCTCGCCTCCGTCTGGCCCCACCACTGCCTCTTCCACCTGTTCTGGTGCGAGGACTCTCCTCCGTTCCAGAAGCACTGTGTTCACCCGGCCTCTCAACCCAGCTGGGTCTGTCCACTCATCACTCCTCCGTCCCTCGTCTGCTCCCCCCTCGGACTTCCTGCCCTGACAACAACTTCCCCCCTGTCTGACAACCGTGTCTCCTCATCGTCGGACACCTCTTTACACACTTCCACTACGTCAAGAAGGTCATCATCACCCACAGACTGTGACTGTTGAAAACCTGGGCACGGAAAATTGCTCAGCAGCAACCGGACAAGTGGTTTGTGACTGTGGAAGGTCCAAAAACAGTCCTCAGAGTAGCCGGTTCAAATCCAAATTTTCCTGGAGGGGCAGACTGGGGGGGGAGGACTGAGGTCAGAGCTGGAGGAGTGGCGATTTCGGTGACATGGGTGACTGCGTGGAAGACTACTGGTGGTGGACAAATTGCTCGAAGCATTGTCACGCAATCCACGACATCACCTTTCGCACTGTTCTGGCCTCAACAGTGCTCTACTACACGAGTCCCAGTAACTTCAGACATGAACCTAGGGAGTGTAGCTCTGGCGGCGTTCCCCTGCTCCCTCATCAGCAGGTGGTGTTCTCCACACCCCGCCAGGAGCCACGGCCTCTGACCCCTGCGTAGTTTGACGCCCACTTCCCCGCCCTCGTCGCCTCACCCTAGCCCTCGGGTTAAAACATTTTTAAAATGAGAGTTATAACTTTTTTTTTTTTTACTTTGTTTTGTTTTTTTTGTTTTTTTTTTTTTTTTGTGTTTTTTTGTTTTTTTTTTGAGTTTTTAAAACCAAACAATGCTATCCTATTGCTATGGCTATTTTCTAGCCAAGTTACAAAGCCACACTACTAGCCAGATGAGATGACACTGATTAGTGCCTAATTGAAATCCAACCCTACTTAAATTTTCCCACTTCCGGTCTTTGCTATGGATATGTGCGTCACTAAGCGCAGAACACAGCGGTCGCAAGTCTCACTACAAATTGCTCAGAATTGGCTAGTACATGCACTGCAGAAAGTACAGCCACAGCAGATCAACCAGAAGACAACTATATAGAACCGACTGGTATGCGTAAGTAAGCTCTTTGTATTCTCCTATGGCTATTTTCTAGCAAGTATCAAACACACTACTATGTCCAGATTGACGATGACAACTGAGTTAGTGCCTAATTGAAATCCAACCCCTACTAAATTTTCCCACTTCGGTCTTTGCTATGGATTAGTGCGTCACTAAGCGCAGAACACAGCGGTCGCAAGTCTTCACTACAAATTGCTCAGAATTGGCTAGTACATGCACTGCAGAAGTACAGCCCACCAGCAGATCAACCAGAAATCAAATATATAGAAACGCTACTGTATGCGTAAGTTAACGCTCTTTGTATTCTCCTATGGCTATTTCTAGCCAAGTATCAAAGCACACTACTATGCCAGATGAGATGACACTGAGTTAGTGCCTAATTGAATCCAACCCCTACTAAATTTTCCCACTTCAGGTCTTTGCTATGGATATGTGCGTCACTAACGCGCAGAACACAGCGGTCGCAAGTCTCACTACAAATTGCTCAGAATTGGTCTAGTACATGCACCTGCAGAAAGTACACCACCAGCAGATCAACCAGATAAACAAATTATAGAAACGCTACTGTATGCTAAGTAAGCTCTTTGTATTCTCCTATGTTCTTTTCTAGCCAAGTATCAAAGCAACTACTGATGCAGAGATGAATGACACTGAGTTAGTTGCCTAATGAAATCCAACCCCTACTAAATTTCCCACTTCGGTCTTTGCTATGGATATGTGCGTCAAGGCGCAGAACACAGCGGGTCGCAGTCTCACTACAAATTGCCTCAGAATTGGCTAGTAACATGCCTGCAGAAAGTACAGCCACCAGCAGATCAACAGAAATCAAAATATAGAACGCTACTGTATGCGTAAGTAAGCTCTTTGTATTCTCTATGGACTATTTTCTAGCCAATATCAAAGCAACACTACTATGCCAGATGAGATGACACGTGAGTTAGTGCCTAATTGAAATCAACCCCTACTAAATTTTCACCACTTCCGGTCTTTGCTATGGATATGTGCGCTCACTAAGCGCAGACACAGCGGTCGCAAGTCTCACTACAAATTGTCTCAGAATTGGCTAGTACATGCACGCAGAAGTACAGCCACCAGCAGATCAACCAGAATCAAATATATAGAACGCTACGTATGCGTAAGTAACGCTCTTTGTATTCTCCATGGCTATTTCTAGCCAAGTATCAAAGCACACTACTATGCCAGATGACGATGACACTGAGTTAGTTGCCTAATTGAAATCCAAACCCTACAAATTTTCCCACTTCGGTCTTTGCTATGGATATGTGCGTCACTAAGCGAGAACACAGCGGTCGCAAGTCTCACTACAAATTGCTCAGAATTGGCTAGTACATGCACTGCAGAAAGTACAGCCACCAGCATATCAACCAGATCAAATTATATAAAAACGCTACTGTATGCGTAAGTAAGCTCTTTGTATTCTCCTATGGCTATTTTCTAGCCAAGTATCAAAGCCCACACTATCATGCCGATAGAGATACCTGGAGTTAGTGGCCTAATTGAAATCCAACCCCTACTAAATTTTCCACTTCGGGTCTTTGCTATGGATATGTGTGCCACTAAGAGCTAAACACAACGGTAGCAAGTCCCCTCTGCTAATTCCTCACAAAATGGTACTAGATGCAAATTAAAATAAAAAGTAAGAACGTTTTTGTAGCCCTAAGAAGGGCTGTTGGGGTTCTTTGAGAATCACTCCTGCCTAACAGATGCTAATAGAACACCCTAACCTTCCCTGACCAAGCAGCAGCTCTCTCCCTAGCGGCATCCAGACACAGAATGAATCGATCAGCAGCGGGGCAGCGGCTATCTATCCAGGGTCACCGATCTGGCAGCCAACCACTGCTATCGACGTGTAAGGGTACAACGTCATTGCGGGTGGAGTGCAGAGTCTCCTGGCTTGTGATTGGCTCTGTTTTCTGGCCGCCAAAAAAAGCAAACGCGGGAGCTGCCATTTTCTCCCGCAGCGGCGAGTATTCGTCCGACGCAACGAGCAGTTTCCGAGTACCCAATGCTCGAACCACCCAGCATCAAGCTCGACGAGCATGTTCGCTCATCTCTACTGTATATGTAGTTACAGCAGTTACTACAGGTAAAATATATAAATAGGTGCTTTAAGTAGCCTTTATTTCTTGGACCTGTATTGATCAGTGAAAATCTTGGGTGGTTCGATTTACTTATAAGAATGCAGTTTTTACATGTGAATGCCTACATATACTATACATAATGTTATACATACATAAGGTTTTTTGTTTATTTTTCTATTACATTAAGTACAGAAAATGCCTTACCTCATGAATAGATTACAGTCTGCCCTGTAGGTGGATACCATTATGGATTCATATCCTGGACATCATCAGCATATTTAACAAACTCCTTGAGAAAACTCTAAGTAGATATTGACTTGTGTGCCAATACCATGATTAATTTTCTCAGGAATTATTGACCAACACAAAATTTGAAACATTATTAGACGGTAAGGAATAATAAATCTTCATCATGCCTAAACAAGAAGTCGATATTATTATGTAATATGCCGTTACAGTTCAAGTGGTCCTAAAAACTCCTATATCACTAGGGGAGAATTTATTGGACCAGACATAACTCATGCATAGACTGCACAACGGTAAATGCTTTACATAAATTTACGTTCGTACTTTTGGCCTCTAATAAGTTCTTGATTCAGATCCTTCTTTATATGGTAATAGAAGCCTTAGCTACATAGCACAGCATAGAATTAAACTGAAAGTGAGTTGGAAGCCAAACTCTGGTCAAATGAGTTGTAGTTGATGAGAAAGTAAAAAAGAAGTTAACTGAGCCAGTTTTAAAGATTGGAAGCTCAAGATGAAAGGACTTGGGCAAGAGTAACCAAAAAAGTGTTCTCTTATTGATTAAGGATGCAATGGCCTTAGAGTCTCTTCCAGAAGTGGCGGGTGTCATCAGAATCTACTAGAATAATGGAATAGTAAAATCTATAATAACTAAAACAACAATTAGACAAGAATGAGTTTAAAAAGCATATCCATCATTGACATGGCTAGGGAAGAAGTGAAACACACTTTAACCCCTCCCTGACGTGCGCCGGGTCCCGGTGCATGGAGAGGGCTCGTGGGCCAAGCCCTCTCCATAGCCGGTAAGTCTTTGCTGCATAATGCAGCAAAGGCTTACCAGTAACACCCGCGGCCGGCAATGTTGCCCGCGGCTTCAAAATCCACAATCTTGACGCGGATCGCCGCTCCCCGATGACGTCACGGGGAGCGCCGATCCGTCGTCATGGTAGCCTCGGTGTTCCGAATACCCGAGGCTACTTCGTTTTAACCCATGCATTACAATGTGCTAATTGCACATTGTAATGAATGGGGAGTAAAATCCACATATACTGCCATACAGTAGTATGGCCGTACGTATTATGCTAGGCTTGAATCAGACTACCTAGGGTATAGCGTACCCTAGGGGTCTGACAAAATAGCTGAACCAGTACAGTAAACCAATCCCCACCGTTTAAACCAGAACACTTATAATAAAAAAACCTTAAAATTCAAATCAACCCCCTTTCCCTAGAAAATGATATAAATAGAAATAAACAGATAAAAATCATAAACACATTAAGGTCTCACCGCGTCAACCGAAAATGCCCAATCTATCAAAATATAATATATAAATGGGTTTAACCCCTAACGGAAAATAGTGTCCAAAGTCGAAAATGCATTTTTGCCATTTTGCACAAAATAAAAAAAGTTATAAAAAAGTGATCAAAAAGGTCACACAGTCCCAAAAATTACAGCAATGAAAACGCCATCAAAATTTGCAAAAAATTACACACAGCTCCGTACACCACAGCTCCGTACACCAAAGTATGAAAAAGTTATTGGCGCCAGAAGATGGCAAAATAAAAAAAAATATTTTGTACAGGAGGTTTTAATTTTTTTAAATGTATGAAAACATTGTAAAACCTATACAAATTTGGTATCCACGTGATTGTACTGACCCAAAGAATAAAGTAAACATGTCATTTGGGACGCAGAGTGAAAGCTTTAAAATCCAAGTCCACAAGAAAACGTCGCAAATGTGGTTTTTCACCATTTTCACTGCATTTGGAATTTTTTTCCTGCTTCCCAGTACATGCCATGGAACATTAAATACCGTCACTATGAAGTGCAATTTGTTACGCAGAAAATAAGCCATAACACAGCTCTTTATGTGGAAAAATAAAAAAGTTATAGATTTTTGAAGTTGGTGATAAATGGAAGTGAAAAAACTAAAAAAGGCCAAGTCGTTAAGGGGTTAAAGGGGATTTCCAGGACTATTCCTGATGATCATGGGAGGTCCAAACCGCATCAAATAAACCAGTTGGCCTTGGGTAACTGCATAGACCGGGCGCTATAATACAAGCATAGCTCATATTAACCTGCAAATGCAATTAAAGGTATCACCGCAATGGATCCACTATTGTCGGCCAGGTGAGCTTTCAAAAGTATATTATTTCCCAGAAAACCTCTTAAAGCACTTCCAGCGACTCCTGAAATGGCACAGATGCGGCGCACCTTCGTGAGCAATCAGACAGATTGGGGTATGTCTTGGGAAACGTGAAATATCAGATTTAACACAGGGCCAGCATGGACCATGTGGTCAGTCTGCCGAGTTGCAGAGCCGCCACCAGGTTCGGCCGTGTGTCACACAAACCATTCCGGCTTGAGGTTCAGCGGTGCCAGCACCAGATCAGTCTGCGTCCGTGATGCCCTGTAAAAGCTTGTGCGGTGGCCTTTTGTCGCCTAGGCTCAGCAGTTGAGCACCGCCTGCTGTCGCTTAGCGACGGCACTGGTGCTGGCCTAGAGCTACCGAATGATGGCGCCGTGCCCACGGATGGTAGTTCGGAGGAGGAGGTGGAGGAGGGGTGGGAGGAGGAGGAGGCATAGTAGGCCTGAAACCCTGGACCGAGGTAGGCCCCGCAATCCTCGGCGTCGGCAGTATATGAGCAGCCCCAGGGTCAGACTCGGTCCCAGCCTCCACCAAGTTAACCCAATGTGCCGTCAGCGATAGATAGGGCCCTGCCCGGCAGCACTCGTCCACGTGTCCGTGGTCAGGTGGACCTTGTCAGAAACGGCGTTGGTCAGGGCACGGATGAGTTGTCTGACACTGCTGGTGCAGGGCTGGGACGGCACATCGGGAAAAGTAGTGGCGGTGGGGACCGAATACCGGGGGCGGCCGCCGCCATGAGGTTGCGAGCCTCGGTTCTACTAGCCTATAGGGCAGCATCTCCAGCTCAAGCAATCTGGAGATGTGCCATTAAGGGCTTGGGCCGTGCGGGTGGGTTGCCCATATATTTGCGTTTCCGCTCCACGAGTCTGGGGATGGAGAGCTGAACGCTGGTGGATGACTGTGGAGGATCGTGGAGGCGACGATGGGGTTTTTGTGGCAGGGTCCTGGGCAGGGGGCTGACTAGCAGCTGACACAGGGGAAGGAGCAGTGGTGTGCACGGCCGGAGGTGAACGGGCTTGTTGCCACTGAGTGGTGTTTAGCATTCATATGCCTGCGCATACTGGTGGTAGTTAAGCTAGAGTGGTGGAACCCCTGCTGAGCCTGGTTTGGCAAATGTTGCACACCACAGTCCGTCGCGTCATCGGTGTTTCCTTAAAGAACCTCCAGACTTCTGAAGATCTAGCCCTCGCCGCAGGAGCCTCGCCACGGGAGCCTCACTAGTTGACACATTGGCGCTGATGCACCAGCTCTGGCCCTGGCCTCTCCGTCTGGCCCCACCACTGCCTCTTCCACCTGTTCTGGTCGAGGACTCTCCTCCGTTCAGAAGCACTGTGTTCACCCGCCTCTCAACCCAGCTTGGGTCTGTCACCTCATCATCCTCCGATCCCTCCGTATGCTCCCCCCTCGGACTTCCTGCTGACAACAACTTCCCAACTGTCTGACAACCGTGTCTCCTCATCGTCGGACACCTCTTTCACACTTCCACTACGTCAAGAAGGTCATCATCCACCACGACTGGTGACTGTTGGAAACCTGGGCATCGGAAAATTGCTCGCAGCAACCGGACAAGTGGTTTGTGACTGTGGGAAGGTCAGAAAACAGTTCCTCAGAGTATGCCGGTTCAATGCCAAATTTCCTGGGAGGGCAGACGGGGGGGAGAGGCTGATCGTCCTCGTCGTTGACTGGGGGGGCACGTGGGGGTGGTGCGTGGGAGTGGGACTGACAGTGGACTGAGCGTGGGTGGACAAATTGCTGAAGCATTGTCAGCAATCCACGACATCCCTGTTCGCACTGTTCTGGCCTCAACAGTGCTCTACCACGAGTCCCAGTAACTTCCAGACATGACTAGGGAGGTGTAGCTCTGCGGCGTTCCCTGCTCCCTCATCAGCAGGTGGTGTCTAACCCCGCCCAGGACAACGGCCTCTGACCTGCAGTAGTTGGACGCCCACGTCCCCGCCCTCGTCCTCTACCCCTAGCCCTCGGTTTAATTTTTAAAATGGAGTTATAACTTTATTTTTTTTTTACTTTTTTTTTTGTTTTTTTTTGTGTTTTTTTTTTTTTTTTGTGTTTTTTGTTTTTTTTTGAGTTTTTAAAACCAAACACTACTCCTATTGCTATGGCTATTTTTAGCAAGTATCAAAGCACACTAACTATGCCAGATGAGATGACACTGAGTTAGTGCCTAATTGAAATCCAACCCCTACTAAATTTTCCACACTTCGGTCTTTGCTATGGATATGTGCGTCACTAAGCGCAGAACACAGCGGTCGCAAGTCTCACTACAAATTGCTCAGAATTGGCTAGTACATGCACTGCAAGAAAGTACAGCCACCAGCAGATCAACCAGAAATCAATATATAGAACGCTACTGATGCGTAAGTAAGCTCTTGTATCTCTAGGCTATTTTATAGCCAAGTATCAAAGCACACTACTATGCCAGATGAGATGACACTGAGTTAGTGCCTAATTGAAATCCAACCCCTACTAAATTTCCCACTTCGGTCTTTGCTATGGATATGTGCGTCACTAAGCGCAGAACACAGCGGTCGCAAGTCTCACTACAAATTGCTCAGAATTGGCTAGTACATGCCACTGCAGAAAGTACAGCCACCAGCAGATCACAGCAAATCAAATATATAGAACGCTACTGTTGCGTAAGTAAGCTCTTTGTATTCTCCTATGGCTATTTTCTAGCCAAGTATCAAAGCACATACTATGCCAGATGAGATGACACTGAGTTAGTGCCTAGATTGAAATCCAACCCCTATAATTTTCCCACTTCGGTCTTTGCTATGGATATGTGGCGTCACTAAGCGCAGAAACACAGCGGTCGCAGTCTCACTACAAATTGCTCAGAATTGGCTAGTACATGCACTGCAGAAAGTACAGCACCAGCAGATCAACAGAAATCAAATATATAGAACGCTACTGTATGCGTAAGTAAGCTCTTTGTATTCTCCTATGGCTATTTCTAGCCAAGTATCAAAGCACACTACTATGCCAGATGAGATGACACTGAGTTAGTGCCTAATTGAAATCCAACCCCTACTAATTTTCCCACTTCGGTCTTTGCTATGGATATGTGCGTCCACAGCGCAGAACAAGCGGTCGCAAGTCTCACTACAATTGCTCAGAATTGGCTAGTACATGCACTGCAGAAAGTACAGCCCAGCAGATCAACCAGAAATCAAATATATAGAACGCTACTGTATGCGTAAGTAAGCTCTTTGTATTCTCCTATGGCTTTTCTAGCAAGTATCAAAGCACACTACATGCCAGATGAGATGACACTGAGTTAGTGCCTAATTGAAATCCCACCCTACTAAATTTTCCCATTCGGTCTTTGCTATGGATATGTGCGTCACTAAGCGCAGAACACAGCGGTCGCAAGTCTCACTACAAATTGCTCAGAATTGGCTAGTACATGCACTGCAGAAAGTACAGCCACCAGAGATCACCAGAAATCAATATATAGAACGCTACTGTATGCGTAAGTAAGCTCTTTGTATTCTATGGCTTTTTCTAGCCAAGTATCAAGCACACTACTATGCCAGATGAGATGACACTGAGTTAGTGCCTAATTGAAATCAACCCCTACTAATTTTCCAATTCGGTCTTTGATAGGATATGTGTGCCACTAAGAGCTAAACACAACGGTAGCATCCCCCTGCTAAATTCTACAAAATGGTACTAGATGCAAATAAAATAAAAAAAGTAGAACGTTATTGTAGCCCTAAGAAGGGCTGTTGGGTTCTTTGGAATCACTCCTGCCTAACAGTAGCTAATAGAACACCCTAACGCTTTCCCTGACCAGCAGCAGCTCTCTCCCTAGCGGCATCCAGACACAGAATGATCCGAGCAGCGCGGGCAGCGGCTAGTTATCCCAGGGTCACTGATCTGGCCAGCCACCACTGCTATCGACGTGTAGGTACCACTCATGCTGGGTGGAGTGCAGAGTCTCCTGGCTTGTGATTGGCTCTGTTTCTGGCCGCCAAAAAGCAAACGCGGGGAGCGCCATTTTCTCGAGCGGGCGAAGTATTGTCAGAGCAACGAGCAGTTTAGATACCCTAATGCTCGACCGAGCATCAAGCTCGGACGAGCATGTTCGCTCATCTCTAGTGAAGAGTGATCTTTTTCTATTGCATATGTTCTGTCCTACAATATAATGGCAAAATATAGATTTTGATGAGTACCTTAAAGCCCCTATGGTGGTTATAGGGAGATTAAATAATTACTCAGATTTTGCCATATAACTTTATCTGATCGTTAGGGGAAACTTTATGTTGTGTTGTTGTAAAGGGAAAATTCTACAAGTAAGGTTCCAAGTACTAAAGAAGCCCACATTAATCACTTAGTTATATAAAGGTTACGCCTACATGCTAAATGTGAAGCCGCTGAGACTATTGAGTGATATAGTATACCATTTTATATCTAGCCAGATTACCCAGATTTATCTTTAAAATAGATCATAGAATTTAATATTAATATCAATATTTTGTATCTACATGTAAAATTGATTCTCATGGGGATGCTCTTTAATTTAGCATGCAATGCTCATTTGTATTATATTGTATACTTAACTTTGGATGATAATTAAGAAAACATAAAGGTGTATATTGTTATTGTTTTCAAGACTGAAAATTTGCAGCTCAAACTTTTAATTAAATCTTGCGATTGTGAGTGGGCCTAGTACAGCACAAGGACAGGATGACCCTAAGCAAAAAATTCCAATTAAATGAAATAATAAGACTTAACATCTTATCTAATGGGAGATATGACGGTTCTGAATAACTCCTTCACCTGACAGATAGAGAGAAAATACTTAATGAACAGACTATAATAAGTATTTGATACGTATGTCTTGGACATGATGGAAAGCAGACAAGAATTATCTCAAATGCAAAGAGACAACTCAACAGATTGCTCTCTTATCTAAAGGAAGTTAATGCTGTTCAATAAAGCCCAATAAATGAAGGGAATGCATAAAATATATGACTTAAAAGTAAATCATTAAAACAGAATGGTTATTCTTTACTATTCTCTAAACAGTTCTTAATGGGCCTTAGCCGATCATATAAATCTTGAAGGGAATCTGTCACCTGCTTTATGTTGACTATTATGAGAAAACACTGTGAGAAGTTTCTGAATTGAGTCCAGGAATAAAGCTAAGTTTACTGTTGGCAGCTTTTTTCCTTGATGAATGATAGGAACCAACATGGGAGCAGTAGGCAGGGGGAAATTACATCTCATGAATATACTGGACAAAAGAAAGCACCAGTTAAAAGTGTTGTTTCTTTCATCCTTCATTCGCAGGTCCCATGAGATGGAGTTTCTGGGAGCCAATTTTATGACTGTCTGACACACTCAAATAGGAATACATTTGTTGCCGGGAAATGTTTACTTGTTGCAAACCTTGAAGTCAAGCATTGATCTATAGGTAGCTGCCTTCTTTAAAGTACAACTAGAGGAATAGTTTTCTTTTCCATCCAGAAAAAAATGTTCATATCCATCATACAGAGTAATAGACTCATGAGATACATTGGTGGCATCTGAGCCTACATCAACAGAGAAACAAAACAACTTTCTGACTTGGTACCTAGTTTGTTATTATGCTTTATATTTTTTTTATTTTACGTCACTACTCTTCTTTTTCTACGCTTCATTTATATTACTTTGCTAAACCATGACTGACCTAGTGTTCAAAACCTAGCTTGTTACATATTTTTTGTGCAGAACAAAACAATTGTAATACATCTGTCTTCACTCAGTAGTAAATAAAACCAAAACACAAAAAGTAGCCAATATGTGAATGTATAGCATGGATCTTTAACAGGATTATATAAAATACCCTGATAAATCCTACAATGAAGGAAGCCACAAAAATGGTCGGATATGGACCACTCTTACACTACGCAGCCCTGTTACATTCAACAGGCAGGAATCCTTGGCAACTTGACAGAGTAAGAGATACACCTCTGTTTACCACAATTCCCATTGTTGACAACAATTACAACAGATCAAGATCCTTCTCATCATCAACCACCATGGACAAACCCACTGGACAATCAATTAAAGGAAGCCTCCACTTGAAGTGGCAGGTTAGATGGAAATACCGGGCACCAGCTCAGGGTGAGCTGGTGCCGGAGCTTATTTTTGTTAGTGTTTTAAACCGCGGTATCGAGGTTTAAAACACTTTTAAACCTTATAGCCGCGCAGGGAGGTACGCGTTGGCGCTTACCATGTGCGCGGCTCTACTTCACTTCCTATGTAGCCGCGATGCGGCGCGCAGCGGTAAGCGCCTGCGCCGGCTATAAAGTTTAAAAAGTGTTTTAAACCGCGATACCACAGTTTAAAACACTAACAAAAATAAGCTCCGGCACCAGCTCACCCTGAGCTGGTGCCCGGTATTTCCATCAGAAACCTGCCACTTCAAGTGGTAGGTTTCTTTATGTAATTTAATATATTTCTCGCAAGGTGTCTTATCACGAACTGAGGTTCTACTGTCCCAGTCACCACTGTATTTTGATATAATACTCTATCTCAATGATACAGTGTATTTATGTGGTACAAGCAGTTATTTTTGGGGCATTTCATTAAATCTTAAATATGAGTCTCACAATAAAGGGTTGAAATAATTCTGACCATGTAATATTTCCATTTTTTTTGTTTAGAAAATTAGCAAAAGAATTACATTTTGTTTTTTTCTGGCAATTTGTCGAGTTGGTGCAGAACTTTTTTGATCTTCCAATTGGCTGCAATGAAACAAAGAGTAAAAATGTAAAGGGGTCTGAATATGTTCCATACCCACTGTAGATCCATGTCCACATTTGGGCACTTTTTTTTCCTGTTTTTTTAATTTCACTAATGAGTGAGACAGCGCAGGGGGATTACCAATTGTTTTCTTTATGCTTTTAGGGTACCTGTACTGACTTTGGCAGTGGTGTGACTGCAGCCACCCAGCAGCAAGTCCCAATTTCTTGGTCTATAGTAATATTGAGAAGCGCAGTAGTATCCCTTTTATATATTTTTATGCATATATAATTACACTGTTTGATAACTGTGGTTTCTCATTACTAGGAGCGTCATACTAAAACTGCATCTTAAAGTGACTTGAACTCAGGGGAGCTCTTAGTATGTCTTATCCCTGCCAGAAAAATTGCAGAGTCTATAGCTGAAATCTCTGCCAGGTCTCTCAAATATATTAAAAGACCAGAGCTCTTATATCTAGCACCCACGTGAGGCAGCAGGGGTATAATTTAAGGACTGCCGTGCAAACACCAGTGTAATATATTCCCCAATTGTGTCTCCATAGGAGGAAAAAAGATTGCTGAAAACAGGCGGAGACTTTAGCATAGCTGCCAGGTCAGACGTCCGGATATACTAAAAGACCAGAGCTCTTAGTATATGGCCTGCAGAGAATCAGCTCAAAAACCCAGTCTTGTAGAATGTAGCTTTATATTCCTAAAGGCATACTATGACAGTCAAAATAGGCTGTACTATTTCCAAGTGAATTGTAATAAATGAAGGTCTTGACATCTTAAAGCAAATATAAATATTTAAATGGAAAGCAATAATGAAAATCTATCTGTCGCTGTTTTCCAGCCTTTTGTTCAATTTCAAAACACATCTGAATTCCGGGGCCGCATGGTAAAGAGCATTCATTGGTTCTTAAATGAAATTTTTGAAGCACAGACTAGGGGGACTTGCAAGGAATAAATAAGATATACATCATTTGCTTTATGATACACGGAAATGCCAGGTTTGTTCATCTTCTGAGTACCTGCAGTGATGCTCTACCTTACATGGCACTATGGCAAAAAGGACATCTTTTTATTCTACATCCCCTACTGTTTACGCATAATTAGCAGACCAATTAGCAGCTAACAGATCACTTAGACACCCAGTGCACAGCTATAATTCAGGCTTTTATATGTTTTAGTGTTCAGCACTCACTGTGAAAAGCAAAGCTGATGAAAGTGAGGCAAATATATGTAAATGGAAGTCTAATACGTTTTAGCTATGGGCAGTCTGGTTGTCAGGCCTCTCTCTGCTTTCAGACCACCCTTTGTGTAAGCAGATGCCAGAGTCTCAATTCTCAAACAGCTTCATAATGTCATGTTTGCACATCTCATATGTTCACTGGCGAGAAATTACAAAGCTGGCATCTATTACTTGGTCAGCGATACCAACTCTATTCATTTCCCTTGGCTGCTACATTTGCCGGAAAAGCTTTCTGAATTTCCAAACTAGGAGCAATATGTCCGCCTCAGGCTTTGAGTCCTCTGGTGGCTTTCTTTACAATACATAATAGACCAATATCTGAGAAAAAAAAATCATCCGTTGAGTATCTCTATGAGGATATGGAGAATTGGCAGTTGGTAAATGTTTTGTTGTTTAAATGTTTCTAGGGCTTTGGTAATTCCAGAACAGGTGGATGAAATATACAGATCTATAAACTGAATCTCCAGTTTGTATAATAAATTGTTAGCATACCTGATATCATAATAAATAGTTATTGGGTTTTTAATGCAATCTATTACCAGGCACACATTACCATTACTTAGAATAGAGCCTCAGATGTTCATATCATTTATATACTGGATCCAGATACAGGGTAAGCAAAAAACCCTTGCCCAATATTAAAATCCCAGTTGAAAGGAATTTTGTAGACTTGTTTGTTTTATTTCTTTTCTATGATATAATATTCTTACTATAAACAACTTAGAAATGTAAAGTATATTCTACATGTCTGATATCCTCTGTTCTACCAATCTGTGCCAAATTTACAGGCTTTTGTTGGCCAACCCAGTCTACTTACAGACAATTTATATCATGTGCAAATCCTCTCCAGACCTTAGTGGCACAGGAACACCTTGGAACTTCCATGTTTGGCAATTTTTTTCACTCTAGACATTAACACCTTGGGGGTGATTTATCATTAGGTCAGGTCCTTAGACAGTTCTATGACTACTTTTGGAACTTGTTTTGCCATGAGATTCATAAAGACTTATTATCTACAGAAGTCTCAATGAGACTTTTTTTTCTGCCAAGAAAGCGCAGGAAACCAATGAAAAAAACAAATTTATCAAGCTCGTTAAGGCGCCCAAAGAGCTTGATAGTGTGGTTTCATTTGTGCACATATGAGGGGTCATGTAATAAGACCAGTTTTTGTTTTTTGTTTTTAATTTATGTAGCACATCATCTTTTCAATGAGTATAGATTACTATCAGAAGGGATATAATTTCAGAGACCATGCACTAGTTTTTTTAAGGGGGTGTTCATGGAATATGAACTTTCGATACAAAAACCCATAATGCCTTAAATAAATGAATACAAAAATATACCATGTTATTAATTACAAGATGAAGCTTAAATAATTTATTTTTATGATTTAGCAAATATTTTCAAAGTAGGAGGAGTTAATTCCAGGATGGCCACCGCAAGATACTACAAACCCCCATAGCGTTTCCTTTCATGCTCTTCTCCAAGTGATCTCTGAGGTAATGAACTAACAGACTGTATGGCTCTGTAACCACAATAATGGCAATAATAAACTAGATGCTTCTCTTATCCACTATGCCGTGTCTGTAACTGCTATCTTGCACATACCTCAATCTCATTTATGGATCTATCACTTGTGGCTTCACTGTGATGCTTCAGTCCAAACAATTTGAGGGTTGATTAGAAAACTAATCTTATCATCCAGTAGTGGCAAGAAGGGGACATACGACTCATAGACTTCATAGTGGAATCTGTGGTGCAACTCCTCTAGCTTCTTCATCCAGCCAGCATGTTTGAAAGGTATCTCAAAATACATCAATAAAAAGACCTGTAATGATTCCCCCCCACAAAATCGAGGAGAGATTTGCTGAATTGATCGCTTTATGTGAACCACACGAAAGTCTTTGAGTAGTTGGTAAATGGGCAGCTGAATACAGGGATCCTCTCTACTTAAAGATCAATGTAGTCCTTCATTTCGCTCCTTCTAACTAGATTCGACCCCATTACCTCCTTATTGAGTCGCACCTTCCTATCCCTCTTTATGCATCCTCATGTCCATTTCTTTCTCTATTCTGCACCCATATTGCCACCTCTTCTCCATTCTGCACCAAACTGTTCCCTGTTCTCCATTCACACCTCACTATTACTCCTCTTCTTCATCTGCACCCTAGTACTCATGTTTCGCCATTCTGCTCCCACGTCCCCCTTCCTTTTTTCCATTTGCACCCCATGTTCCCTCTTTCTCTATTTTGGACCACCATGTCCCTCTTTCGCCATTCTACACCTCTGTGTTCCTTCTTTTTCCATTCTGCAATCCTATATCACACTCTTTCTCATTGTTCTCCTTATCCCCTATTTTCTCCTCTGCACCCCCACTTTACCCTGTTTCTCTATTCAGAAACAAATGGATCACTATTTTTTCATTCACCATTTATCTATAATCCACCTTTTTCCAACAAAATCTGCTCCTCTTCCATAGCTACATCACCATTAGCAGCTTCTTCCTGTGTAACACCACAGGAGAGTTGCTTCACAGTTTGATCACATGTGCATGACCTCCTGACAGGTCCATTAGACTTTTTGTGGATTGAATTTACTGTGGCTAAAGGACAATGATTTCACTGATGACAGGGTGCACATCATCACAGGTCCTTTAGACCAACCAGGAAATGTATCTACATAACCATTTTGGTAAACTCTGTGTAGTGCAATGTAATCTGTGTGTGGTATATAAATAATTGAATTATTATGATCCTTTGGTCTTTCCCCCTTCTTAAATGTTGCCCCTTCTATTCCCTGCACCAACCAATCTGTTCCTCTCACACTACTTTGCTTCTTCCCTCTGTGAACTGACCTGTACAGAGATACCTGGGATTTCTCTGCTCCTTTTTTTTAGTTCCACCCCCAATTGTTATGGGCCAAGCCCTCTGTGACATCGAACCTACTAAGAAGAACCAACCACCGGCCAAACCTAGGGCAGGTGCAGAACATCTGATGGACAATGACCAGCTTAGAGATCAGATATCTTCGTCCTGTGTGAGTTAACTGCCGGTAAAGCTGGCGGCGGCATCAAAAAGAGGCGTGCATGGGCACCGCCATCTTTCGAGGATTGTCGCACATAGTGTCAACATCAGGAGCGGCAATCCCTCGCCATGACAGCCTTGGGTCTTTTGAAAACCTGAGGATGTCCGGTTTAACCCCTCATTACAATGTGCGAGCAGCAAATTGTAATGAATGAGGAGGGAAATCCCTATATACTGCCTAATGTAGTATGAAATCGATCAGACAACCTAGGGTTAAAGTACCCTAGGGAGTCTGAAAAATAGTTAAAAAAAATTTTTTTAAAAATTATAATAAAAAGCCTAAAAATTCAAATCATCCCCTTTCCCTAGAACGATATAAAAATAAATTAGATATCGAAAATGCCCGATATAAAATATAATATCGTTTTTTTTAACAGTGTCTAACCCTGTAACGAAAATAGTCGACCCAAGTCGAAAATGGCAATTTTTGCCATTTTGAAAAATATAAAAAGTGATCAAAAGGTTGTATGTCTTTAAAATTATAGCAATGAAAACGTCATCAAAAGTCGCAAAAAAATGACACCACCAACAGCTCTGTATAAAAGTTATTGGCGCCAGAAGATGGCAAAATAAAAACAGTGAGGAATACTACCGCCATACAGCTCACTACTCCCATACAGTGTTGGGACACTACCGCCATACTGTGAGGGACATAACTACATACTGTGAGGACATTACCCCCACACAGTGAGGGACACTACCCCCATACAGTGAGAAACACTACTCACATACAGTGAGGAATACTACCGCCATACCATGGGGAACACTACCCCCACACAGTGATGAACACTACCGCCATACAGTGAGGAATACTACCGTCATACAGTGAAGATACTACCGCCATACCGTGAGGACACTACCCTTACAGTGAGGGACACTACCTCCATACAGTGAGGACCACTACCTTCATACAGTGAGAACACTACCCCCGCAGTGAGGAACACTATCTCACTAGAGTAAGGGACACTACCTCCATGCAGTGAGGAAAACTTCCGCCATACATTGAGGAACTCTACTTCAATTCAGTGAGGTACACTACCCCCATACAGTGAGGAAACATACTCACATACAGTGAGGGACACTACCTCCATGCAGTGAGGAACACTGCCGCCTCACGTGAGGGACACTACCGCCAACAGTGAGGATTCTACCGCCATACAGTGAGGAACACTACCCCCATACAGTGAGGAACACACCCCCCTACAGTGAGGACACTACCCCCATGCAGTGAGGAACACTACCACATACAGTGAGGAATACTACCGCCATACAGTGAAGAACACTTCCGCCATACATTGAGGAACTCTACTGCAATTCAGTGAGATACACTACCCCTACAGTGTGGGACACTACCGCCATAACTGTGAGGGACACTAACTACATCCTGTGAGGGACATTACCCCCACACAGTGAGGGACACTACCCCCATACAGTGAGAAACACTACTCACATACAGTGAGGGACACTACCGCATACAGTGAGGAATGCTACCGCCATACCATGGGGAATACTACCACCACACAGTGATAAACACTACCGCCTACAGTGAGGAATACTACCGTCATACAGTGAGTAATACTACCGCCATACCATGAGGAACACTACCCCCTATCAGTGAGGGACACTACCTCCATACAGTGAGGACCACTACCTTCATACAGTGAGAACATTACCCCCATGCAGTGAAGAACACTACTCACATAGAGTAAGGGACACTACCTCCATGCGTGAGGAACACTTCCGCCATACATTGAGGAACTCTACTGCAATTCAGTGAGGTACACTACCCCCATACAGTGAGGAACACTACCCCCATACAGTGAGAAACACTACTCACATACAGTGAGGGACACTACCGCCATACAGTGAGGAATACTACCGCCATACAGTGAGGAACACTACCACCATATAGTGAGGAACACTACCTCCATACAGTGAGGAACACTACCCCCATGCAGTGAGGAACACTACCGCCATACAGTAAGGAATACTACCACCATACAGTGAAGAACACTTCCGCCATACATTGAGGAACTCTACTGCAATTCATTGAGGTACACTAACCCCATACAGTGAGGAACAGTACCACCATGTTCCCTTCTTCTTCCCAGAGTTCTCTGCCCCATGTAACACATTGGGGCAGATTTATCAAGCAGTCTGAAAGTCAGAATATTTCCAGTTGCCCATGGCAACCAATCACAGCTCAGCTTTCATTTCACCAGTGCTCATGAATATTTTAAAGGGGAGCTGTGATTGGTTGCCATGGGCAATTGGAAATATTCTGACTTTCAGACAGCTTGATAAATCTGCCCCATTGTGCCATTCTGCTAATAAAGGAGGTAAAAAATTATTTTTTTTTTTATTCAAAATTTATTCCCACAAATCACTGTAAATTTCGGAATCGTGACAAATCGAAGTTTTCCTGAAATTCTAAATGAATTAAGAATTGTTAGGCTGGCAAGGCTGGCAAAGTACCATTAGATCCCATAGTATTGAAGTGATTGGTGGCACCACTTATTGGGCAATATGCAATTGTCTAAATGCTTATTTAAATTGCTGTATGCTGCGATAGGGCGTGGTTATTTTGAGGAGGATTGTCACTCCTTCATGACATCATCACTGCAGTAATTTTAACACCATTAACACAGACCTAAATAGGTTTTAAATTTGGTTGAACACAAATTTTAATGGGTCTGCTCATCACTAATAGTGGTCATTGATTGCCAGTCTGTTGACAGGCTATGGTATAAATCCAGTGTTGGTCTAATTTTTGGTTAATTTTGGTTATCACCATTTTACACTTTTTCAGGTTTACTTCCTATACTACTGTTTTAAAGGGAACCTGTCATCACCAATTGACCTAATAAACCACTACCAGAATATTATCAAACAAACAGAGAGTAGTCAGTTGTCTGTGGCAAGCCTCTAAAATACACAGAGGAATGCTATGCCTATAGACCTAACTAATCCTGTTTACTTGATTAGGATTATGTATTTGTTTGCTAAATACAATAGATCAATTTGCATATTGTATTTGGTTATGTATGAGGTATAGAAGGCTTCCAAATGTTTGACTGATCCTATAGTAAATGTCGATTCTATTTGGCATTGCATGTCTATGATAGAGACCAAAGTGTAGAATCATTCTACCACAAGACATAAAATTTACAGACTATGCGGGACATTTCTGAGTGCCTCTTTGGCAGTTTTCTGGTGTAGAAGCACCAAAATAATTGCAATTGTGGTGTGGAGAGGCGCTGCCGTAGGTGTAGTGGGCTGGTGTTCCTGCCCTATACCTGCTCATTTTCTAAAAGCCTTTTAATCAAAACTACACCTCTTGATGTATCCGCCAGGACAGGAAGGACATGGGCACGAGCATCGGCACATGATATATTCCCCTTGATATGTGGAATTTTAGGATATGTGCATTAGAGAAAAAACTATGGCTCTGGTACAGGTAGAGTTATGGGATCATTTGCCTTATTTAAGACATTTGCCAAAATCTGTAAAATATGGCTTCTTTCTCCCAGAATCTGAGCCATACTGGCCTGTTACTGGTATTAAAGTTAATAACATGGAGTGCCAACATAGCATGCAGGTATGTGTGGCACTACTTTTGTCCAAAAGCAGTTTCTCATCTTAGAAAACCCATAGTGAATATGGATGAGAGCCTCCTATCTCTCCTACAACAGATGTTTTTGGAAGTAAGAAGTACTTTCAAGAACTGTAAGAAGAATTGTATGTTCAGACGGTAGGTGTTCTCCTTATGAAGAGATTGCCAATTAAGGCCACCTTAAGGGTGTGTGGAGGCTTAAAGCCATAGATGTTCCACAAGGGAATTCTGGGAAGTATGCAAATATGTTTTGCAAGGTGTTAAATGGAAAACAATGCCTCTCTTTGCTACCTTGAAAGGCAGCCTCCTTATCACCAATACAAGTATAGCCTACAAGAAGTCTAAAAACATGATGTGGGATTAAGCCAGTTCCCTACGCTGTACCGAGCAGACCCAACCAGGTCGAAACAGTGCTGTGTACAGTTGGGAGTCTGTTCCTTCTGGTACAGATATACTGGATTGGCATAATCCCACATCATGTTTTTAGACTTGGTGTTAAGGGGGCTATTTTTCAAGGTAGCAAAAGTAGGCATTGTTTTCCATTTAACACCTTGGAAAATTGCATTTGCATACTTCCCAGTACTTTTATGTTGAAATTCAATGCCTGATCCTTGTGCTATCCTTGGGATAAGTAGCTGCCAGTGGTGTCTGGCAATGACTTTCTCTACTCTCGCCTTTGAAAACACATATACTACATGCTCAACTGTATCAAGCCAAATATATATGAGGAAAAGTCATTACTTTCACTATAAGAAATTTGAAACAGAAATTTACAAACATGTATTTAAAAAGCTATACATGTGTTTATTGTATACATACATAAAAGATAAAACTGAATACCTGACTTAATAACTAATTCTAGTTGACCTATTTGGCCACGTACAAACTGACACTATCAATCAGTATGTGCATTCAGGCTCAAATGTATACCTTGTGCACTCTCCTCAGGTAAAATCTGTTTTTCCTTCTGAGATACCAACCGTTCACGCTCTATTGCATTCCATCTGTATTAAATAAGTAGCCAGAATCATAGGCATGACTGTCCCAATAGACAAAAACCACTTTATGGCCAATAATTTCTCCATTACAGGCATATGGGTACATATATAAAACTGTCATGACCATTTATATTTCAGTTTGAGGATGGTACATAGTGTTGTGCAGTACATGTAAGCTTTTAACCAGGAAACAAATGGGTGTAGCTCAGCAGTAATAGAGCCCCTTCTAGCAGAAACCAGAGTATCTCGTCTTCAGTTACTGTATACTACCATCTATTCTGAAGACGATAAGGAAGAGTCAGGGAGCATGATCAGACAATTTATGCTGTGAGATCTAACTGCCAATTAAAGTCATTAATAACACACTGTAAACTAATTACATTCAATGTAATGTCTTTGCTGGGAGTTACAAAACAAATTCTGTAATGTATTGAGAATATGCATCTAATTACCCTTAATCAAAACACGCTAATGTGGTTTTCAGGAAAACAGAGCATGTCATTGCAAATGTAAGGATTCTCAATCTATATCCTTGGTTGCCTTAAAAAAAAAAAAAGATTTAAACACTGCTAATTTACAGATCCCTACAATGTCGTGTGTCAGAACATTTTGGTCCTTGTGATCAACAGTTTATGTTACTAACTGTGTGTACCCCGATAGCATCTTCTAGTACAGTGACAGTAACTGTGTATGTATGCCCATAATGTATTATAGTGCAGTTACTGTAACTGCATGTGCACACCCATACCGGCTGACAGCACAGTAACAGTAAGTGTGAATGTACTCATATAGGCGCACTTGTATCATAGTTTTGTCTCTCTGAGGTGAATTTTAGAGACATTTGGTGGCTAGTTTTTGCTCCTTATGTTCGAGTCTTTATACTTGTGATACATGTTCAGTTTTTCCTATCCTGGCAGGTGCAAATTTTGGCTTCTTTTCGAGATTTTTGTTGCAAATGTCTCAAATCCACATGGACACAAGCCACGTGAGGGGGTTATATGCAGGAGTTGACACAAATGTTAAATTGGGATTTAACATGTTTCATTTTTAATGCATTTTAAAACCTATTACAACAGCTGTGGAGAGGTGATTTGCCTTATTTCGTTACTTTTAACATTTAAATTTACAAAGCGCATAGTAAATTCAATGTTAACACATGCATTAACACAGCGTTTATATTGCGTTTTGTAAACACAAATGTTAACATCAATGAAATAAGGCAAATCACCTCTTCTAAGTTGTTGTAATTAGTTTCAAAATGCATTAAAAACACAAATAAACCACTACATGTGACCTCACCCTTAGAAGTCACCATACCACAAAACTTTTTCAACTTACATGAAGTACAAAGTGTCACAAGAAAACAAATTCAAGATCACTTGGATACGTTAAAGTTTTCCAAAGTTATAACCCCTTATAGTGACACATGTAAAAAATGGGCCATGTCAGGAAGGTGAAAAGTAGCTTTGGCGGTTAGGGGTTAAAGATAATCTAGCATCTTTGAGGTATGCAAGACAATCCAAAGGAGAAACAAAGGTTATGGGGGCTTGTATTAAGGGAATTGTATAAAAATTGCATTGACTTTTGCCCAATTTTTTTTGGCTCCTTCAGTGGGATTTGCACAATTTGTGCCAGAAGTTTTGCAGGCTTCATCATTTTAATTTTCTGTCCAGGAGTTCATAGATTGATTGGTGACTTGCACATTTTCAAAATTTGTGCAAATATTTTGCAAATAAGGTCTCCACTTTAAGGATCATGTAAAAGGAAGTCTACAGACATGTATAATGTGTCGCTGCTTCTTTCATTTTAACTGTACTAAATTTAACAGAATTTGCACAAAATGTATCAGTACCCTTGTGCCAATGTGATACACAAGACAAATCCTAACTTTTCAAATCAGGGAAACAGTAAAAACAGTGGATGATAAAATGCTTTAGCTCTTAATTAATATACATCCTAAAATAATACTATTGGGGGGAATCACATTTTCCACCATTAGCTATAATCTGTGTTCCTATGGTAACAAGTTTGTCACAAGTTTGTCTTTTCCATCTTGTAAATCTAGTACAGCTGTTTTGAGATGCATATCATTGTGTGTAATTTTAGTAAGAAATATTTGCAATACAGTATAAAATTATTTATAACTTGTCAGCAAATATCAAGTCCTTCCATATCAGTAAAGCAGATAAGACTGGAAGAAATCCCCCTATAAAGCTCAAAGGATGGAAATTTTGACCTTGCTTGACTAGATGTACAATACCGTTCTGTGGAGTGATAGTTCTCCAGTCAAAGGAGACAACAGCAATTACAAACACTAGACTCCAAAGTATTATCTCCCAAGTCTGACGTTGTCTCATTTGTGACCAATCAGGTTGGAAAATATTAACCTTGGGCCTCGTTGAAATTCTCCTTGTGGAGCAGGACAGACATTTCATGAGGCGATGGGAGTTTGATAGCAGAGGTTTAACAGAACAAGGGTAGCATTAACATGATTGTGTCAATCATATTCTGCTTTCTGGAATATATAGCAAAATATAACCTGTAGTAGACTTCTAAGAAAAAAGAAACAATGATTTCTTTAAAACATAGACCAAATTAAGGATAACTAATAGCTAATTGATCTGGTTAAATAGTAGAAATGTATTTTTTATTTAATAATATAAAATCAAAACGGTGTCATAGAATCAAAACAAACAAAAATCCTTATCCTTGCATATGTACTGCTCAGCGGGTCAATTTTAATTCAACAAGTAAAGGTGCATGTAACCTCCTCCGCTAAGAAGCTACTCATAGAATGCATGTTCATTACAAAGCCATCATTCCTTTTTTTAACGCCTCAATGCCAAAGCCACTTTTCACCTTCCTGATATGGCCCATTTTTCAAATCTTTGGGAAGCTTTAACATATCGAAGTGATTTTGAAATGATTTTTTCGTGACACTTTGTAATTGATGTTCATTGAAAAATGTTTGTGTTTTGTGTTTATTTATGAAAAAAACAAATATTTGTTGAAAAATTGGAAAAATTAGCAATTTTTGAACTTCAAAATGTTCTACATTTTCCACACAGTCATAACAGCAAACAAACTTGATAACACCGAATGTCTGCTTTATGTTGACATACACTCACCGGCCACTTTATTAGCTACACCTGTCCAACTGCTCGTTAACACTTAATTTCTAATCAGCCAATCACATGGCGGCAACTCAGTGCATTTAGGCATGTAGACATGGTCAAGACAATCTCCTGCAGTTCAAACCGAGCATCAGTATGGGGAAGAAAGGTGATTTGAGTGCCTTTGAATGTGGCATGGTTGTTGGTGCCAGAAGGGCTGGTCTAAGTATTTCAGAAACTGCTGATCTACTGGGATTTTCATGCACAACCATCTCTAGGGTTTACAGAGAATGGTCCGAAAAAGAAAAAACATCCAGTGAGCGGCAGTTTTGTGGGCGTAAAATGCCTTGTTGATGCCAGAGGTCAGAGGAGAATGGGCAGACTGGTTCGAGCTGATAGAAAGGCAACAGTGACTCAAATCACCACCCGTTACAACCAAGGTAGGCAGAAGAGCATCTCTGAACACACAGTACGTCGAACTTTGAGGCAGATGGGCTACAGCAGCAGAAGACCACACTGGGTGCCACTCCTTTCAGCTAAGAACAAGAAACTGAGGCTAAAATTTGCACAAGCTCATCGAAATTGGACAGTAGAAGATTGGAAAAACGTTGCCTGGTCTGATGAGTCTCGATTTCTGCTGCGACATTCGGATGGTAGGGTCAGAATTTGGCGTCAACAACATGAAAGCATGGATCCATCCTGCCTTGTATCAACGGTTCAGGCTGGTGGTGGTGGTGTCATGGTGTGGGGAATATTTTCTTGGCACTCTTTGGGCCCCTTGGTACCAATTGAGCATCGTTGCAACGCCACAGCCTACCTGAGTATTGTTGCTGACCA
Source organism: Engystomops pustulosus (assembly GCA_019512145.1). Classification (NCBI taxonomy): domain Eukaryota; kingdom Metazoa; phylum Chordata; class Amphibia; order Anura; family Leptodactylidae; genus Engystomops; species Engystomops pustulosus. Next base: position 140,532,121 of record CM033642.1, on the reverse strand, counting down.
TGTCCATCCCTTTATGACCACAATGTACCCAACATCTGATGGCTACTTTCAGCAGGATAATGCGCCATGTCATAAAGCTGGAATCATCTCAGACTGGTTTCTTGAACATGACAATGAGATATACAGTTTTCCTCTAATGTTTACATATGCATTATATTTACTTACGATCTACTTTCTTACATTGCCGCTATTCATAGTTCTTGTTTTTAGTCAATCTACTTTCTTACATTGCCGCTATTCATAGTTCTTGTTTTTAGTCATAATATCGACTATTTTATCTTTATATTTGGGGAAATAACCTCACTGTTTCCTTTTCCTTATTAGACAACCCACAACAAAAGAAACAATGTAACTATCGGAGTTCCGGGATGACCACGGCAACGTATCCGCTCCGAGAAGAAATAAAGCTCTTCAATTATGAATCCATGGGTTTGCCTAAGGAACTAATTCCTCCATGTATATATACTTGTGACAAACCAGTCACTTTTCTTGTATCTATACGTACCTCCAGGCATGTATATCCCCAATCTTCCGTTGTCAATCACGTAGTGCATATCACGTGATTTGACCATGTGACTTTGATCACGAGACATTGTATGGAGCCGACGTTGCCCTGGAGACCGGAAATATTGATAGAGGTTTTCACTTCTTCCAAATTTACTACCAAATGTTTTTAATTTATGTATTGTGTATTTTTGTATATTTATCTACAAGTACTGTTATTATGATTCACTCACATGTTTTACCTTTTTGCGCATTTCCTCGGAGCACCTAATTATACGGAAACACTAGTTCTACTAATTTGTAACCACCCACCCCCAGGTGTTTCCAGAGGGAAATGTTCAAAAGGGCAAACTTGAACTTAGATAGACATTCCATGACTAAGAGCGACCAGCTCGCTTGAAACGCGTAGGAATTATGGACTAACACTGTGGATATTCGAGGTTTGACGAAATAAAAGTCTAAAAGATCACCACTGTTGGCTGGACCATCAAATTTGTTTTCTCTCTTTAGTATATAGACTGCCAGCCAGCCCCGTGTAGGGGCATTCTGACACCCCGGACAGCTCCTCCTCTGTCTTCGCAGCAGCGGATGACATCACAATTGTGCACTGGCCAGGCCATGCACATGGAGCTGTCGCGGACCTTGAGCCAGCACCCCCGAACATGAAGATAGTAGAGGATCCGCCCGGAGCGTCTGGATGGTAAGTACTCCGTTTATTTTTTTTACTTACCTGAGAATAAGCCGAGTGGGGAGTTTTCGGCTTATACTTGAGTATATATACGGTAATAACCCTAATGACAGGTTTCCATATTACTATACAAACAAATCTTGCCTGACACTCTGCCAGAAGGAGCAGCGTGTCCCAGGGGCATTTGATATTCATGGGAGGCAATGTCTCTTCGTTCATGTCTGCAGGGATGTCCTTCATCCCTCCTCTTTTCAAATAAGTCTTCATCTGGCGGCAGACATAACATAGAAGCACTGCCTTGCATGTAGGCCTTCAGGTCTCTGCATAATCACTGTTCCCCTGGTGCAGCTATATGAAGCAGAGGCTAGCAGGCGCCATATGATGACATCATCCCATCTACCAATGATTATTACTGGACACAACAGTAGAGGAAGAAAAAGAAGAGAGATGCTCTAGAAAGAGAGTGATCTTTTTCATGCATATGTTCTGTCCTACAATATAATGGCAAAATAGATTTTGATGAGTACCTTAAAGCCCCTATGGTGGTTATATAGGGAGATTAAATAATTACTCAGATTTTGCCATAAACTTTATCTGATCGTTAGGGGAAACTTTATGTTGTGTTGTTGTAAAGGGAAAATTCTAACAAGTATAGGTTCCAAGTACTAAAGAAGCCCACATTAATACTCTAGTTATATAAGGGTTACCGCTACATGCTAAATGTGAAGCCTGATTGACTATTGAGTGATATAGTATACCATTTTATATCTAGCCAGATTTACCAGATTTATCTTTAAACTAGATCATAGAATATTAATATTAATATCAATATTTTGTATCTACATGTAAAATTGATTCTCATGGGAAATGCTCTTTAATTTTAGCATGCAATGCTCATTTGTATACTATTTGTATACTTAAATGGGATGATAATTAAGAAAACATAAAGGTGTATATTGTATATGTTTTTCAAGACTGAAAATTTGCAGCTCAAACTTTTAATTAAATCTTGCGATTGTGAGTGGGCCTAGTACAGCACAAGGACAGGATGACCCTAAGCAAAAAATTCAATTAAATGAAATATAAGACGTTAACATCTTATCTAATGGGAGATATGACGGTTCTGAATAATCCTTCACCTGACAGATAGAGAGAAAATACTTAATGAACAGACTATATAAGTATTTGATACGTATGTCCTTGGACATGATGGAAAGCAGACAAGGAATTATCTCATCAAATGCAAAGAGACAACTCAACAGATTGCTACTCTTATCTAAAGGAAGATTTAATGCTGTTACAATAAAGCCCAATAAATGAAGGGAATGCAAAATATTGACTTAAAAGTAAATCATATAAAACAGAATGGTTATTCTTTTCTATTCTCTAAACAGTTCTTAATGGGCCTTAGCAGATCATATAAATCTTGAAGGGAATTGTCACTGCTTTATGGTGACTATTATGAGAAAACACTGTGAGAAGTTTCTGAATTGAGTCCAGCGAATTTAAAGCTAAGTTTACTGATTGGCAGCTTTTTTCCTTGTGCAGAATGATGGAAACCAACTGGGAGCAGTAGGACAGGGGGAAATTACATCTCATGAATATACTGGACAAAAGAAAAGCACCAGTTAAAGTGTTGTTTCTTTCATCCTTCATTCGCAGGTCCCAATGAGACTGGAGTTTCTGGGAGCACAATTTTATGACTGTCTGACACACTCAAATAGGAATACATTTGTTGCAGGGAAATGTTTACTTGTTGCAAAACCTTGAAAGTCAAGCATTGATCTATAGGTAGCTGCTTCTTTAAAGTACAACTAGAGGAATAGTTTTCCCTTCATCCAGAAAAAAATGTTCATATTCCATCACTACAGAGATAATAGACTCATGAGATACATTGGTGGCATCTGAGCCTACATCAACAGAGAAACAAACAAACTTTCTGACTTGGTACCTAGTTTGTTATTATGATTATTTTTTTTATTTACGTCACTACTCTCTTCTTCTTCTACTTGCTTCATTTATTTACTTTGCTAAACCATGACTGACATAGTAGTCTCAAAACCTAGCTTGTTACATATTTTTTGTGCATGAACAAAACAATGTAATACATCTAGTCTTCACTCAGTAGTTTAAATAACAAAACACAAAAAGTAGCCAATATGTGAATGTATAGCATGGATCTTTAACAGGATTATAAAATACCCTGATAAATCCTACAATGAAGGAAGCCACAAAAATGTGTCGGATATGGACCACTTTACACTACGCAGCCCTGTTACATTACAAAAGGCAGGAATCCTTGTTGCAACTTGACAGAGTAAGAGATAGACTCTGTTTACACAATTCCCATTGTTGACAACAATTACAACGATACAAGATCCTTCTCATCATCAACCACCACTGGACAAACACCCCTGGACAATCCATTAAAGGAAGCCTACCACTTGAAGTGGCAGGTTTCAGATGGAAATACCGGGCACACCATCAGGGTGAGCTGGTGCCGGAGCTTATTTTTGTTAGTGTTTTAAACCGCGTATCGAGGTTTAAAACATTTTTAAACCTATAGCCGGCGCAGGGGAGGTACGCGCTGGCGCTTACCATGCGCGCGGCTCTACTTCACTTCCTATGTAGCCGCGCGCATGGTCGCGCGCATGGTAAGCGCTGCGCCGGCTATAAAGTTTAAAAAGTGTTTTAAACCGGATACCACAGTTTAAAAACTAACAAAAATAAGCTCCGGCACCAGCTCACCCTGAGCTGGTGCCGGTATTTCATCAGAAACCTGCCACTTCAAGTGTGTAGGTTTCCTTTATGTAATTTATATAATTTCTTGCAAGGTGTCTTATCACGAACTGAGGTTCTAACTGTCCCACTGTCACCACTGTATTTTGATATAATACTCTATCATGATACAGTGTATTTTAGATGTGTACAAGCAGTATTTTTGGGGCATTTCATATAATCTTAAATAGAGTCTCACAATAGGGTTGAAATACTTCTGACCATGTAATATTTCCATTTTTTTTGTTAGAAAATTAGCAAAAGAATCTACATTTCTGTTTTTTTCTGGCAAATTGTCGAGTTGGTGCAGAACTTTTTGATCTTACCAATTGGCTGCAATGAAACAAAGAGTAAAAATGTAAAGGGTCTGAATATGTTCCATACCCACTGTAGATCATGTCCACATTTTGGGCACTTTTTTTTCCTGTTTCTTTTTTTAATTTCACTAATGAGTGAGAATCAGCGCAGGGGGATTACCAATTGTTTTCTTATGCTTTAATTAGGGTACCTGTACTTGACTTTTGGCAGTGTGTTGACTGCAGCCACCAGCAGCAAGTCCCTAATTTCTGGTCTATAGTAATATTGAGAAGCGCAGTAGTATCCCTTTTATATATTTTATGCATATATAATTACACTGTTTGATAACTGTGTTTCTCATTACTAGGAGCGTCTATACTAAAAACTGCATCATTAAAGTGACTTGAACTCAGGGGAGCTCTTAGTATGTCTTATCCCTGCCAGAAAAATTGCAGAGTCTATAGCTGAAATCTCGCCAGGTCCTCTCCAAATATATTAAAAGACCAGAGCCTCTATACTAGCACCCAGTGAGGCAGCAGGGGTATAATTTAAGGACTGCCGTGCAAAACACCAGTTAATAATTCCCCAATTGTGTCTCCATAGGAGGAAAAAAGATTGCTGAAAACAGGCGGAGACTTTAGCATAGCGCCAGGTCAGACGTCGGATATACTAAAAGAACAGAGCCTTTAGTATATGGCCTGCAGGAATCAGCTCAAAACACCAGTCTTGTAGAATGTAGCTTTATATTTCCTAAAGGCATATATGACAGTCAAATAGGCTGTACTATTTCCAAGTATTGTAATAAATGAAGGTCTTGACATCTTAAAGCAAATAATAAATATTTAAATGGAAAGCAATAATGATAAATCTATCTGTCGCTGTTTTCCAGCCTTTTGTTCAATTTCAAAACACATCTGAATTCCAGGGGGCCGCATGGTAAAGAGCACTTTCATTGGTTCTTAAATGAAATTTTTGAAGCACAGACTAGTGGGACTTGCAAGGAATATAATAAGCTAATACATCATTTGCTTTATGATACACGGAAATGCCAGGTTTTGTTCATCTTCTGAGTACCTGCAGTGATGCTCTACCTTACATGGCACTATGGCAAAAGGAAATCTTTTTATTCTACATCCCATAACTGTTTACTGCATAATTAGCAGACCAATTAGCAGCTAACAAGTCACTTAGAAACCCAGTTGACACAGCTATAATTCAGGCTTTTAATATGTTTATAATTGTTCCCGCACTCACTGTGAAAAGAAAAGTGATGAAGTGAGGCAAATATATGTAAATGGAAGTCTAATACGTTTTAGCTATGGGCAGTCTGTTGTCGGCCTCTCTCTGCTTTCAGACCACCCTTTGTGTAAGCAGATGCCAGAGTCTCAATTCTCAACAGCTTCAAAATGTCATTGTTTGCACATCTCATATACAGTTCACTGGCGGAAATTACAAAGTGGCATATTATTACTTGGTCAGCGAACCAACTCTATTCATTTTCCCTTGGCTGCTAATTTGCCGGAACAGCTTTCTGAATTTCCAAACTAGGAGCAAATATGTCCGCCTCAGGCTTTGAGTCCTTTGGTGGCTTCTTCTACAATACATAATAGACCAATATCTGAAGAAAAAAAAATCATCCGTTGAGTATCTCTATGAGGATATGGAGAATTGGCAGTTGGTAAATGTTTTGTTGTTTAAATGTTCTTAGGGCTTTGGTAATTCCAGAACAGGTGGATGAAATATAACAGATCTATAAACTGAATCTCCAGTTTGTATAATAAATTGTTAGGCAACTGATATCATAATAAATAGTTATTGGGTTTTTAATGCAATCTATTACCAGGCACTTACCATTACTTAGAATAGAGCCTCAGATGTATCATATCATTTATATACTGGATCCAGAACAGGGTAAGCAAATAAAACCCTTGCCCAATATTAAATCCCAGTTGAAAAGGATATTTGTAGACTTGTTTGTTTTATTCTACTACTATGATATAATATTCTTACTATAAACAACTTAGAAAATGTAAAGTATATCTTCTACATTTGATATCCTCTGTTCTACAATCTGTGCCAAATTTACAGGTTTTGTTGGCCAACCCAGTCATTACAGACAATTTATATCATGTGCAAATCCTCCAGACCTTAGTGGCACAGGAACACCTTGGAACTTCCAATGTTTTTGGCAATGTTTTTTCACCTAGACATTACACCTTGGGGTGATTTATTAGGCTCAGGCTCCTTAGACAGTTCTATGACTACTTTTGGAACTTTGTTTGCCATGAGATTCAATAAAGACTTATATCTACAGAAGTCTCAATGAGACCTTTTTTTCTGCCAAGAAAGCAGGAAAACCAATGATAAAAAACAAATTTATCAAGTCGTTAAGGCGCCCAAAGAGCTGATAGTTGTGGTTTCATTTGGCACATATGAGGGGGTCATGTAATAAGACCAGTTTTTGTTTTTTGTTTTTAATTTATGTAGCATCATCTTTTCAATGAGTATAGATTTACTATCAGAAGGATATATATATTTCAGAGACCATGCACTAGTTTTTTTAAGGGGGTGTTATGGAATATGAACTTTCGATACAAAAACCCATAATGCTATAAATAAATGAATACAAAAAATATACCATGTATTAATTACAAGATGAAGCTTAAATAATTTATTTTTATGATTTAGCAAAATTTCAAAGTAGGAGGAGTTAATTCCAGGAGGCCACCGCAAGATACTACAAACCCCCATAGCTGTTCCTTCTGCTCTTCTCCAAGTGATTCTCGAGGTAATGAACTAACAGACTGTATGGCTCTGTAACCACAATAATGGCACAATAATAAACTAGATGCTTCTCTTATCCACTTGCCCGTGTCTGTAACTGTATCTCTGCACATACCTCAATCTCATTTTAGGATCTATCACTTTTGTGGCTTCACTGTGATGCTTCAGTCCAAACAATTTGAGGGTTGATTAGAAAACTAAATCTTATCATCCAGTAGCTGGCAAGAAGGGGCACATACGACTCATAGACTTCATAGTGGAATCTGTGGTGCAACTTTCCTCTAGCTTCTTCTATCCAGCCCAGCATGTTTGAAAGGTATCTCAAAATACATCAATAAAAAAGACCTGTCAATGATTCCCCCCCACAAAATCGAGGAGATTTGCTGAATTGATCGCTTTAATGTGAACACCACGAGAAGTCTTTGAGTGGGTAAAGGGCAGAGTGAATACAGGGATCCTCTCTACTTAAAAGATCCAATGTAGTCCTTCATTTCGCTCTTCTAACATAGATTCGACCCCATTACTCCTTATTCTGTGAGTCTGCACCTTCCTATCCCTCTTTATGCATCCTCATGTCATTTCTTCTTATTCTGCACCCATATTGCCACCCTTTCTCAATCTGCACCAAAAGTTCCCTGGTCTTCCATCCACACCTCACATTTACTCCTCTTCTTCATTCTGCCACCTACTGTACCTCATGTTTCGCCATTCTGCTCCCCACTGTCCCCCTTTTTCCATTTGCACCCCCATGTTCCCTCTTTCTTATTTTGGACCACCATGTCCCTCTTTCGCCATTCTACACTCTGTGTTCCTTCTTTTCCATTCTGCAATCCTATATACACTCTTTCTCCATTCGTCGTTCCTTTATCCCCTATTTCTCCATCTGCACCCCCACTTTACCGTTTCTCTATTCAGAAACAAATGTACACTATTTTTTCATTCACCATTTATCTATTCCAACCTTTTTCCAACAAAATCTGCTCTCTTCCATAGCTACATCACCAATGCAGCTTCTTCCTTGTGTAACACCACAGGAGAGTTGCTTCACAGTTTGATCACATGTGCATGACCTCCTGACAGGTCCATAGACTTTTTGTGGATTGAATTTACTGGTGGCTAAAGGACAATGATTCACTGATGACAGGGTGCTCACATCATCACAGGTCCTTTAGACCAACCAGGAAATTGTATCTACATAACCATTTTGGTAAACTCTGTGTAGTGCAATGTAATCTGTGTGTGTGTATTAAATAATTGAATTATTATGATCCTTGGTCTTTCCCCCTTCTAAAATGTGCCCCTTTATTCCCCTGCACAACCAATCTTGTTCTCTCTCACACTACTTTGTCTTCTTCCCTCTGTGAACTGACCTGTACAGAGATACCGGGATTCTCTGCTCCTTTTTTTTAGTTCCACCCCAAATTGTTATGGGCCAAGCCCCCTCTGTGACATCGAACCTACTAAGAAGAACCAACCACGGCCAAACCTAGGGCAGGTGCAGAACATCTGATTTGGACATATGACCAGCTTAGAGATCAGATATCTTCTGTCCTGTGTGAGTTACTGCCTGGTAAAGCTGGGGCGGCATCAAAAAGATGGCGGTGCATGGGCACCGCCATCTTTCCGAGGATTGTCGCACATAGTGTCAACATCAGGGAGCGGCAATCCATCGCCATGACAGCCTTGGGTCTTTTGAAAACCTGAGGATGTCCCGGTGTAACCCCTTCATTACAATGTGCGAGCAGCAAATTGTAATGAATGAGGAGGGAAATCCCTATACTGCCATATGTAGTATGAAATCGATCAGACAACCTAGGTTAAAGTACCCTAGGGAGTCTGAAAAATAGTAAAAAAAAATTTTTTTAAAAAAAATATAAAAAGCCTAAAAATTCAACATCCCCCTTTCCCTAGAACGATATATAAAAATAAATTAGATATCGAAAATGCCCGATCTATAAAAATATATATCGTTTTTTTTAACAGTGTCTAACCCTGTAACGGAAAATAGTCGACCCAAAGTCGAAAATGGCACTTTTTGCCATTTTGAAAAATATAAAAGTGATCAAAAGGTTGTATAGTCTTTAAAATATATAGCAATGAAAACGTCATCAAAAGTCGCAAAAAAATGACACCACCAACAGCTCTGTATAAAAAAGTTATTGGCGCCAGAAGATGGCAAAATAAAAACAGTGAGGAATACTACCGCCATACAGCTCACTACTCCCATACAGTGTGGGACACTACCGCCATACTGTGAGGGACACTAACTACTACTGTGAGGACATTACCCCCCACAAGTGAGGGACACTACCCCCATACAGTGAGAAACACTACTCACATACAGTGAGGGACACTACCGCCATACAGTGAGGAATACTACCGCCATACCATGGGGAACACTACCCCCACATAGTGATGAACACTACCGCCATACAGTGAGGAATACTACCGTCATACAGTGAAGAAGAATACACCGCCCATACCGTGAGGAACACTACCCCCTTACAGTGAGGGAACTACCTCCATACAGTGAGGACCACTACCTTCATACAGTGAGGAACACTACCCCCATGCAGTGAGGAACACTACTCACATAGAGTAAGGGACACTACCTCCATGCAGTGAGGAACACTTCCGCCATACATTGAGGAACTCTACTTCAATTCAGTGAGGTACACTACCCCCATACAGTGAGGAACACTACTCACATACAGTGAGGGACACTACCTCCATGCAGTGAGGAACACTGCCGCCATACAGTGAGGGACACTACCGCCATACAGTGAGGAATTCTACCGCCATACAGTGAGGAACACTACCCCCATACAGTGAGGAACACTACCCCCATACAGTGAGGAACACTACCCCCATGCAGTGAGGAACACTACCACCATACAGTGAGGAATACTACCGCCATACAGTGAAGAACACTTCCGCCATACATTGAGGAACTCTACTGCAATTCAGTGAGATACACTACCCCCATACAGTGTGGGACACTACCGCCATACTGTGAGGGACACTAACTACATCCTGTGAGGGACATTACCCCCACACAGTGAGGGACACTACCCCCATACAGTGAGAAACACTACTCACATACAGTGAGGGACACTACCGCCATACAGTGAGGAATGCTACCGCCATACCATGGGGAACACTACCCCCACATAGTGATGAACACTACCGCCATACAGTGAGGAATACTACCGTCATACAGTGAAGAATACTACCGCCATACCGTGAGGAACACTACCCCCTTACAGTGAGGGACACTACCTCCATACAGTGAGGACCACTACCTTCATACAGTGAGGAACACTACCCCCATGCAGTGAGGAACACTACTCACATAGAGTAAGGGACACTACCTCCATGCAGTGAGGAACACTTCCGCCATACATTGAGGAACTCTACTTCAATTCAGTGAGGTACACTACCCCCATACAGTGAGGAACACTACTCACATACAGTGAGGGACACTACCTCCATGCAGTGAGGAACACTGCCGCCATACAGTGAGGGACACTACCGCCATACAGTGAGGAATTCTACCGCCATACAGTGAGGAACACTACCCCCATACAGTGAGGAACACTACCCCCATACAGTGAGGAACACTACCCCCATGCAGTGAGGAACACTACCACCATACAGTGAGGAATACTACCGCCATACAGTGAAGAACACTTCCGCCATACATTGAGGAACTCTACTGCAATTCAGTGAGGTACACTACCCCCATACAGTTGAGGAACACTACCCCATACAGTGAGAAAACACTATCACATACAGAGGGACACTACCACCATACAGTGAGGAATACTACCGCCATACAGTGAGGAACACTACCACCATATAGTGAGGAACACTACCACCATACAGTGAGGAACACTACCACCATACAGTGAGGAACAGTACCACCATGTTCCCTTCTTCTTCCCAGAGTTCTCTGCCCCATGTAACACATTGTGCCATTTTGCTAATAAAGGAGGTAAAAATTATTATTTTTTTAATTCAAAATTTGTTCCCACAACACTGTAATTTCGGATTCGTGCAAATCGAAGTTTTCCTGAAATTCTAATGAATTAAGAATCGTTAGGCTGGCAAGGCTGGCAAAGTACCATTAGATCCCATAGTATTGAAGTGATTGGTGGCACCACTTATTGGGCAATATGCAATTGTCTAAATGCTTATTTAAATTGCTGTATGCTGCGATAGGGCGTGGTTATTTTGAGGAGGATTGTCACTCCTTCATGACATCATCACTGCAGTAATTTTAACACATTAACACAGACCTAAATAGGTTTTTTAAATTTGGTTGAACCACAAATTTTAATGGGTCTGCTCATCACTAATAGTGGTCATTGATTGCCAGTCTGTGACAGGCTTGGTATAATACCGTGTTGGTCTAATTTTTTGGTTAATTTTGGTTATCACCAATTTACACTTTTCAGGTACTTCCTATACTACTGTTTTAAAGGGAACTGTCATCACCAATTGACCAATAAACCACTACCAGAATGTTATCAAACAAACAGAGGAGTCAGTTGTCTGGCCAAGCCTCCTAAATAAACGAGGAATGCTATGCCTATAGACCTAACTAATCCTGTTTACTTGATTAGGATAGTGTATTTGTTTGCTTAAATACAATAGATCAATTTGCATATTGTATTTTGGTATGTATGAGGTTATAGAAGTTCCAAATGTTTGACTGATCTATAGTAAATGGCGATTTCTGCATTGCATCTGTCTATGATAGAGACCAAAAGTGTAGAAGTCTTCATACCCAAGACATTAAAAGATTTACAGGATCTATGCAGGGACATTCTCGAAGTGCCTCTTGGCCAGTTTTTCTGGTGAGTAGAAGCACCAAACATAATTGCCAGTTTTGTGTGAGGATCTTGTGGCGAGAGGCGCTGCCGTACGGGTAGTGGGTGGTGTTCTGCCTATTCCGTTGCCTTTTACTAAAAGCCTGCAAACATTAGTAATCAGTTTAATCCAACAAAACCCTCTTGATGTATCGCCCAGGACAGGGGAAATAAAGGCACGAGCATCGGCACATGAATATTCCCTTGATATGTGGGAATTTTAGGATATGTGCATTAAGAGAAAAAAACTAGGGCTCTGGTACCGGACAGAGTTATGGGATCATTTGCCTTAGTTAAGACATATTGCCAAAATCCTGTAAACTATGGCTTTCGTTCTCCCAGAATCTGGACATACTGGCTGTTACTGGTATTAAAGTGACTAACATGAGTGCCAACATAGCATGCAGGGATGGTGCGGCACTACTTTTGTCCAAAAGGTTTATCATCTAGAAAACCCATAGTGAATATGGATGAGAGGCCTCCTATCTCTCCTACAACAGATGGTTTGGAAGTAAGAAGTACTTTAAGAAACTGTAAGAAGACATTGTATGTTCAGACGGAGAGTGTTCTCCTGTATGAAGAGATTGCCAATTAAGCCACCGTAAGGGTGGTGGAGGCTGAAAGCCATAGAGTTCCACAAGGGAATTCTGGGAAGTATGCAAATATGTTTGCAAGGTGTAAATGGAAAACAATGCCTCTCTTTGCTACCTTGAAAGGGCGCCTCCTATCACCAATATAAGTATAACCTACAAGAAGTCTAAAAACATGATGTGGGATTAAGCCAGTTCCTACGTCCGAGCAGACCCAACCAGGTCGAAACAGTGTCGTGGACATGGGAGGGGCCTTGTTTTAGGCTGTAGTCGTTCCTTCTGGTAGAAGATTATACTGGAGGGGCATAATCCCACATCTGTTTTAGAATTGGGTAAGGGGCTATTTTTCAAGGTAGCAAAAGTAGGCATTGTTTCCATTTAACACCTGGGAAATTGCAATTTGCATATTCCCAGTATTTTAGGTGAAATCAATGCCTGATGCCTTGCTGTGTGCTATCCTTGGATAAGTAGCTGCCAGTGGTGTACTGGCAATGACTTTCTCTACTGCTCGCCTTGAAACCACATATACTACATGCTCAACTGTATGCAAGCCAAATATATGAGGAAAAGTCATACTTTCACTATAAGAAAATTGAACAGAATCTACAAACATGTATTAAAAAGCTATATATGTGTTTATTGTATACATACATAAAAGATAAAACTGAATACCCTGACTAATAACTAATTCTAGGTTGACCTATTGGCCACGTACAAACTGACACTTTCAAGCAGTATGTGGCATTCAGGCATCAAATGTTACCTTGTGCACTCTCCTCAGGTAAAATCTGTTTTATCCTTCTGAGCTGACCAAACGTTCACGCTCATTGCATCCATCTGGTAGAAATAAGTGCCAGGAATCATAGGCATGACTGTCCAATAGACAAAAACCACTTTATGGCCAATGATTTCTCCATGACAGGCATATGGGTACATATATAAAACTGTCAGACCATTTATATTTCAGTTGAGGATGGAATCGAGTTGTGCAGTACAGTCACAGCTTTTAACCAGGAATCAAATGGGTGAGCTCAGCAGTAATAGAGCCCCTTAGCAGAGAAACCAAGAGATCTCGTCTCAGTTACTGTATACCTGCCATCTATTCTGAAGACGAGAAGAAGAGTCAGGGCATGATCCGACAATGTATGCTGTGAGATCTAATGCCAATAAAGTCATTAATAACACACTGTAAACTAATTACATTCAATGTAATGTCTTTGCTGGGCTAGTTACAAAACAAATTCTGTAATGTTTTGAGAATATGCATCTAATTACCCCGTAATCAAAACACGCTAATGTGGTTTTCAGAAAACAGAGCATGTGTTGCAATGTAAGGATTCTCAATATATCCTTGGTTGCCTTAAAAAAAAAAAAACAGATTAAACACACTGCTATTACAGATCCCTACAATGTCGAGGTGTCAGACACATTTTGTCCTTGTGTATCAACAGTTTATGTTCTAACGGTGTGTACCCCGATAGCATCTTCTAGTACAGTGACAGTACTGTGTATGTATCGGCCCATAATGTAGTATAGGGCAGTTACTGTAAACTGCATGTGCCAACACCCATACCGGCTGACAGCCACAGTAACAGTAAGGTGAATGTACTCATATAGCGCACACTTGTATTAGTTTGTTCTCTGAGGTGAATTTTAGAGACATTGTGGTGGTAGTTTTTGCCCTATGTTCGAGTCTTTTACTGTGGATACATGTTCAGTTTTTCCTATCCTGGACAGGTACCAAATTTTGGCTCTTTCGAGATTTTGTGCAAATGTCTCAATCCAATGGACACAAGCCACGTGAGGGGGTTAATGCAGGAGTTTGACACTAATGTAACCAATTGGGATTAACATGTTTCATTTTAATGCATTTTAAACAACCTATTACAACAGCGGTGGAGAGGTGATTTGCCTTATTGTCGTTACTTTTAACATTTAAATTACCAAGGCATGGTAAATTCAATGTTAACACATGCATTAAACAGAGTATTGTTATATTGGCGTTTTGTAAACACAAAATGTTAACATCAATGAAATAAGCAAATCACTTCTAAGCTGTTGTAAATTGGAGTTTGCAAAATACATTTAAAAACACAAATACAACCCTACATGTGACCTCACCTTGAAATCACCATACCACAAAACTTTCAACGTTACAGAAGGTACAAAGTGTTCACAAGAAAACAAATTCAAGATCACTGGGATACGTAAAGTTTCTAAAGTTATACCACTTACAGTGACACGTCAAAGATGGGCATGTCAGGAAGGTGAAAAGTAGCTTGGCGGTAAGGGGTTAAAGATAATCTAGCATCTTTGAGGTATGCAAGACATCAAAGGAGAAACAAAGGTTTGGGGGTTGTATAAGGGATTGTATAAAATTGCATGAGATGCAATTTTTTGGCTCCTTCGGTGTTGTGATTTGCACAATTTGTGCCAGAAGTTTGCAGGCTTCATCATTTAATTTCTGTCCAGGATGTCATAGTTATTGGTGACTGCACATTTCAAAAATTTGGCAAAGTTTTGCAAATAAGGTCTCCACTTTAAGGATCATGAAAAGGAAAGTCTACAGACATGGTATTAATGTCGCTGCTCTTTCATTTTAACTGTACTAAATTTAACAGAATTTGCACAAATGTATCCGTACCCTTGCCAATGTGATACACAACAAATCCTAACTTTTCAAATCAGGGAAACAGTAAAAACAGTGGATGATAAATGTCTAGCTCTTAATTAATATACATCCTAAATAATACTATTGGGGGGAACACATTTGTCCACCATAGCTATAATCTGTGTCCTATGGAACAAGTTTGGCACAAGTTTGTCTTTTCCATCTTGTAAATCTAGTACAGCGGTTTAGATGTGCAATCATGTGTGTAATTTAGTAAGAAATTTGCAATACAGTGAAATTATTAAACTTGTCAGCAATGTCAGTCCTCCATATCAGTAAAGCAGCATAAGACTGAAGAAATCCCCCTATAGCTCAAGGTGGAAATTTTGACCTTGCTGATCGATGTACAATACCGTTCTGTGGGTGATAGTTGCTCCAGTCAAGGAGACAACAGCATACAAACACTAGACTCCAAGTATTATCTCCCAAGTCTGACGTTGCTCATTTGTGACCATCAGGTGTGGAAAATATTAACCTTGGACCTCGTGAAATTCTCCTGTGGAGCAGGACAGACATTTCATGAGGGATGGGACGTTTGTAGACAGAGGTTTAAACTGACAAGGTAGCATTACATGATTGTGTCAATCATATTCTGCTTTCTGGAATATATAGCAAAATATAACCTGTAGTAGACTCTAAGAAAAAAGAAACAATGATTTCTTTAAAACATAGACCAAATAAGGATAACTAATCGTAATTAATCTGGTTAAATAGTAGTAGAAACGGTGTCATAGAATCAAAACAAACAAAAATCCTTATCCTTGCATATGTACTGCTCAGCGGCTATAGTCCATTTTAATTCAACAGTAAAGGTGCATGTAACCCCTCGCTAAGAAGCTACTCATAGAATGATGTTCATTACAAAGCCATCATTCCTTTTTTTAACGCCTCAATGCCAAAGTCATTTCACCTTCCTGATATGGCCCATTTTTCAAATCTTTGGGAAGCTTTAACATATCGAAGTGATTTTGAAATAAGATTTCTGTGACACTTTGTAATTGATGTTCATGAAAATGTTTGTGTTTGTGTTTATTTATGAAAAAAAAATAATATTTGTTGAAAAATTTGAAAAATGCAATTTTTGAACTTCAAAATGTTCTACTTTTCCACACAGTCATAAAGCAACACAAAACTTGAAATACCGATGTCTGCTTTATGTTGACATACACTCACCGGCCACTTTATTAGGTACACCGTACAACGGACGCAAAAAGTAAAACATGAAGTGAATTATAATAACAGTACTTGTAGATAAATTATAAAAAATACACAAAACAAAATTAAAAACATTGTAGTTAAATTTGGGAGAAATTGTAAGTAAATATAATGCATATGTAAACATTAGAGGAATGTTTACATATGCATTATATTTACTTACGATCTACTGTTCTAATTGCCGCTATTCATAGTTCTTGTTTTTAGTCATAATATCGACTATTTTATCTTTATATTGGGGGGAAATAACTTCACTGTTTCCTTTTTCTTACTAGACAACCCACAACAAAAGAAACAATGTAACTATCGGAGTTCCGGGATGGACCACGGCAACATATCTGCTCCGAGAAGAAATAAAGCTTTTCAATAGAAATTACGGGTTTGCCTAAGGACTAATTCCTCCTGTGATATATACTGTGACAAACTAGTCACTTTCTTGTATGTATACCTACCTCCAGGCATGTATATCCCCAATCTTCCGTTGTCAATCACGTGTACATATCACGTGATTGACATGTGACTTTGATCACGGGACATGTTGGAGCCGCGTTGCCTGGAGACCGAAATATGATAGAGGTTCTCATTTCTCCAATTTACTACCAATGTTTTTAATTATGTTTTGTGTATTTTTGTATAGTTTATCTACAAGTACTGTTATTATAATCACTTACATGGTTTACCTTTTTGCGCCTTTCCTCGGAGCACCTAATTATACGGGGAAAACATCGATCTACTAATTTGTAACCACCCACCCCAGGTGTTTCCAGAGGGAAGTGTTAAAAGGGCCAAACGTTGAACTTAGATAGACATTCCAATGAACTAAGGAGCGAATAGCTCGCTTGAACGCGTAGGAATTATGGATTAACACTGTGGAATATGCGAGATTTGAGAAATAAAAGTCTGATAGATCACCGTGTTGGCTGGACCATCAAATTTGTTTTTCCTCAGTACGGTGCTGTGCAAGCAAGGCGGGGTCCGTGCCGACTCCAACGTGACCTGGGAGGTGAGCTGGGACCCTTTTTTTCTTCCTGACACCTGTACAACTGCTCGTCACCAATTAATTTCTAATCAGCAAATCACATGGCGGCAACTCAGTGCATTTAAGCAGTAGACATGGTCAAGACATCTCCTGCAGTTAAAACTGAGCATCAGTATGGGGAAGAAAGGTGAAGTTTGAGTGCCTTTGAACGTGGGCATGGTTGTTGGTGCCAGAAGGGCTGGTCTGAGTTTTCAGAAACTGCTGATCTACTGGGATTTTCACGCACAACCATCTCTAGGGTTTACAGAGAATGGTCCGCCGAAAAAGAAAAAACATCCAGTGAGCGGCAGTTTTGTGGGCGGAGGAAATGCCTTGTTGATGCAGAGGTCGAGGAGAATGGGCAGACTGGTTCGAGCTGATAGAAAGGCAACAGTGACTCAAATCACCACCCGTTAAACAAGGTTAGGCAGAAGAGCATCTCTGAACGCACAGTATGTCGAACTTTGAGGCAGATGGGCTACACAGCAGATGACCACACCGGTTGCACTCTCCTTCAGCTAGAACAAGAAAACTGGGGCTAAAATTTGCACAAGCTCATCGAAATTGGACAGTAGAGATTGGAAAAAGTTGCCTGGTTGATGAGTCTCGATTTTGCTGCGGGACATTCGGATTGTAGGTCAGAATTTGGTTTCAACAACATGAAAGCATGGATCCATCCTGCCTTGTATCAACGGTCAGGCTGGTGGTGGTGGTGTCATAGTGTGGGGAATATTTTCTTGGCACTCTTTGGGCCCCTTGGTACCAATTGAGCATTGTTGCATGCCACAGCCAACCTGAGTATTGTTTGATGACCATTTCCATCCCTTTATGACCACAATGTACCCAACATCTGATGGCTACTTTCAGCAGGATAATGCGCCATGTCATAAAGCTGGAATCATCTCAGACTGGTTTCTTGAACATGACAATGAGTTCACTGTACTCAAATGGCCTCCACAGTTACCAGATCTCAATACAATAGAGCATCTTTGGGATGTGGTGGAACGGGAGATTCGCATCATGGATGTGCAGCTGACAAATCTGCGGCAACTGTGTGATGCCATCATGTCAATATGGACCAAAATCTCTGCGGAATGCTTCCAGCACCTTGTTGAATCTATGCCACGAAGAATTGAGGCAGTTATGAAGGCAAAAGGGGGTCCAAGCCGTTACTAGCATGGTGTACCTAATAAAGTGGCTGGTGAGTGTAGGTTTTTATGCATCCTCTCATTTTTTTTGTAAGAAGTTGTGGGGCTTTGAACTTTAAGTGCAATTTTCACATTTTCATAAAAAAACCCAAATCATGCACTTTAAGAGGCCTAAGTAAAACCCCATAAATTACCCTCTTATAGAAAGTACACCCCTTAAAGTATGTAAAAGAACGTTGTAGTTTGTTAACAGTTTAATTGTTTTACAGGGGATAACAACAAAATTGTGTGCAATTTTGAAATTTACATTTTTTTTGAATATGTCTTTCAAAAAATGTACACATTCTCAATGGATAAAATACCAAAATTCTCCAAAAAGTTTGATACCCTCTCTCTCCCGAGTATAACAATACCTCATTTGTGGTAGTACCTGCTGTATGGGCACACACCATGGCATTAAAGTGAAGTTGTACCATTCAGAGCAGATTATGCATTGTCACTTTTTAACATCTATACAATCTTTTATTTTTTTGCAATTAGACATTGCCAAAAATTAGGCAATAGGACATAAAGGCGCTTATTTTCTGCAACATTAGATGCACTTTACATATACTTCATTTTAGTTGGCCACTAGCTTATTGATGGAATTTTATTGTATGAATGTATGGAGAAAAATTCTATACCATAAAAATAACATTTTATCTTTATTCTATAGATCACTATGATTACGATATTATAAGTGATATGATTATGATAAGTACCTAATTAACTAGCTTTTTTTATATATTTTTACAATTTTACTGAAGAGAAACTTGTTAGAGAAAATGTCATTTATTTTCTTATCACCATCTTTTCGGAGACATAACTTAATAATATTTTTTGGTTGTTGTCCTTTTCAGTGGTACCATTTTGGCACACATAACTTTTTTGATCACTTTTTAGCACATTTATGTGAATCAATTTTTATGAAAAATTTACATTCAAGTAAGTTTTTCAGGTTTTGTTTTTACGATGCTCACCTAGCGGGTCCAATAATGTTTCTAAATATAGTACTGAATGTTATGGATGTGGCGTTACCAAATATGTGAGTTTTTTTGGTAGATATGTATAGGGAATGTTTGTGTTTAGGGGACTTTAACTTTATTTAATTAATGAATTTTAATAAAAAGTGTTTTTACTAAGTGTTTTAAACTATTTTTTAATTTTACAGGTTGGCCTGAACAAGGGATGCTCTGTTTGCTTGTTCAAGCTCTTATTCTTATAACACAGTATAAAACAGATGTTGCGCATGCTCAGTGTGCTACAGTCGGGTCTTGCTAGATTGCAGGATGTGGCTCCCAGAAGAAGATTGCACAAACCTGGGTCGTTGGCAGAGCCGGGGCTTCCATGGGAGCTACGGACCCCCAAGTAAGCGCTGCCGCAGGGTCTGATTGTGTGTAGAAGATCCGTGCACACTGCAGTCAGAGGTAAAAGCCCGCAAGTACTATTACGTCAAATGTCGGTAAGGGGTTAAAAAACATCCAATATTTGATTGAAGTATGACAAGGAACCACATAGATTTTAAACAAGTAGCAGCTGTTAAGCTCACATGAAAACTTAACTTTTGTATTAAATGAATCTAAGGTTCCATGCACACATCCGCAAATGGTGGTTTTGAGTTTTCTGCTATTTTGCATAAACATGCCACGTAGCCAGGCGCTCAAACTGCAGAAGATAGGGCAGAACTTATTTCTGCCCTGTTTTGCTGTGCAGCAGCTCAGTTCACTATGTAGAGGGGATGGATGAGCAGCACAAAAGTGCATTAAAATGAAGTCAATTAACTATTGTAACTCTGATTTGGTGTACTCTGTAACACCTAGATAAAATCCCTCTTATGTTCTGTAATGTAACTCCACTTTTTATGCCACACCCTTGCTATATGTGATTTTGCAGCAATTGTTGCAATATATTTAATGGTTACTTGTTAAATCTGGTGTAAAGGATGTACCATAACAACGTTTCAAAAGATGAATGTGGCTTAAAGTGGCACAAAGTCTTCATAAATGTCTAATTAAAACAAAAAAATATATATAATTTAATACAGTGAACATAAGACTGTTGAAAACAAGGCAATTTCTCTACAAAAGAGAAATTGTATAGAGGAAAAATGAAAAAGATCTAAAAGAAAAAGCAGAAATCGTTACATATAACAAGCTGTCACATCTTCTCCGCATAACAACAATTTACTTTTAGTTTGTTTTATGCCAAAATTGAACTGCGTTCAATTTGTTTGCTTTGGTTTATTGATATGTGCTTCAGCAAAACACAAACATAATATGCCTAAGATACAGATATAAATAGCTAACAGGATGAATAAAACCTGCTTCTTTTCTGTGGGAGTTGCAAATATGAGATATTGATTGCCTGTGCAGTTAATGTAAATGTAATTGATGTTTGATAAAGTGACTGTGAGATGCAGCAAGGGTTTGGTTTGCTTGAGTGACAGTGATGTGGATTAGACAGAATTTGTTTGTAAATCAGGCTGAGGAACATGTCATTCATTTCTAAGTACACATAAGGTGACTTCTTGTGTCCGTGGATGGCTGCATCACTTCCAATATACCCACTTGCCTTATTCTGTGGAAATTTAGTAAAATCCCTTTATGGGGGATTTAATTTGGGAGTAAACATAGTATCATAGAAAATTCCCTGGGTCCCTGAGTTACTTACTGGTTAGGTTCTGTAGGTTTATTCTTAAACTGGATTTGTATGTAAGTCTGATCGGGTTTAT
Organism: Engystomops pustulosus; assembly: GCA_019512145.1. NCBI lineage: Eukaryota > Metazoa > Chordata > Amphibia > Anura > Leptodactylidae > Engystomops > Engystomops pustulosus. The sequence continues at coordinate 140,510,787 of CM033642.1, read as the reverse complement.
TTTATTAGTGTATCTCCAGACTAAGCTTTTGTGTCATAGTGACAATTAGATTTTCAAAATTTTGGGTTGTCAACAAGAATCAACAATAAAGCTTCATTGCAGACACCATGAAGTTGATCATTGTAGTCTGGGGCTAAAGTTCACTACATTACCAGCATCCAGAGAACATCACCAGAGGTTACAGTGGGCTAAAAGGTCCATTTGTAACTAGGGCTCATCTGTAAGTCGGATGTCCTTACTTTGTCTTTAGAGTCTGGAGGGGGAATGTCACTTCAGATACCCCAACCTTCTGCTGTATAGTACCTATGTTTTTGGTGCCATATTAAAGATAAGAATCATCTTTCAGATTACATGTGGTATGAATTACAGAACCAGAGATACAGACAGTTAAAACAGGCAGGAATTAGATACCTGCAGCTCACATTTCCATGTTTTTAATTGCCTATATCTGCCTATAACAAGCCTGATATGATATTAAATATCTTAAACATGACACAAAAAGCATGCTCTCTATTTAAAATAGAACCAAAGATAGGGGCATCTGAATTTAAACACACCCTGCAGCCTATAAAGATCACAAATTTCAGGCAAAATAAAACTTTTCCACTTATTTTCCTATGACTTTAAGGAGATTTTTCATAGGTAAATATGGAAAATTTCAACGAGAAGAGAAGATTCTAGAAACAGCATTTCATTCCCTTCCTAGGGGTGCAGAGGTAGTAGATGAATAGGGTAAAATCTGCTTACATGTATATTTTAAGCATTTTCTTAGGTCAAAAAGTTTTTCTGACTTTGTTAATTTAAATTAATAAGTATAGTAAAATGACATATTTTCATTAGCAATGCATTCATTTATGTTCATTTAAAGTATATTCAAGAAGTTCCTTTGTGATATAATAAAGGGGGTAAGGAGAGTATGACATTGATTTGTTCCTGCATATTAACTACTTCAGTCCACCACAATGAATGGGTTAATTGGATACATTTAATAATTTCTCCTTATGTCTCCTAGGAGAACATAAATTATTCGCACTCAACATAAAGAAAACCTAAAAACATTAGTGAAAAACTCTTTAGGGACTCAGTATGTAAATGCTCTGCAGCAAGCAGATGGCTGATAATGGCTAGCTGCCACTGAGGTAGTGAAGCGTGCAACAATAGCAAGATTGCAATATGATTTTAACTGTGTCTCTTTACTCTGTGATTTAAAGAGAACAAATAGAAGTTAGAGTGCTTTCAAAGTTCTTCCTTTCTTCCCTGAATCCCAGGGAAAAATGTTAATATTGCAAAAGACAGCAGTCTTGAAGTGCAGTTGAATTCCTTTCAGTTTGATGAAAGTACTTGATGCTGTGCTAGATAAAATTGAGGATTTCCACAAGGACCATTAGAGCTTTCAAACAGAAAAGGGCAACATAGTATCAACAGGAAATACAAGAGATGAAATGGAGTCGAAATGGAGTTCTAATGACGTGTGCTAGCATGTCTACAGATGTACTAGCTTGCTGCAAGGGACATAAGATATGTGCTATTTAAGCGTTAGAGCCATATTTAGCCATTTTTATATGGGATGGTAAAAATAGAAAAGTAAAAAGGCATATCAACAGGCTATGGGGATTTGCATCTATGCAAAAATGGATCTTAGGAAGTAGAGTCTTTGAATGAGACTTTATTTGGACTGCCTATTTGGAGTTGGGAAGGTATTTTATCCTATGAGCCAATTGGCAGGGAAGCTTTTTTTTTGGAATACATTCTTAGAAACAGTTCAAAGTCATGGCATGACAGGGTTTGAGGAACCCCAGACATAACTTTGCCTGAGGGCCATCGAAATACCAAATTGGCTTCATCTTAATGGGGTATATTGCCGCCTTCTGGGTCAACTATCTAGGATTAGAGGTTGAATTTCATGGAGATGTATCTTACTTAAATCTAATAAACTATGATACTTGATAACTGCTAAATCAGATATTTTTATATATTTACATCTTTTTTGCTGTAGCAATATGTAAGTGATTTGCAGTGGGTAAAAAAGTGTAAAGCAAAAGAGTGCTCATATCTCTAACTTTTTTTTATGTTGTAAAACAGTTGAAAATTGATTGAAGGACTAAATTCACCCAATGAAACACAAAGTTATTTTAGAAAATTCTACATGACACCTAAAGTGGGTACGGTATTTAGACCCCTTTAAATTTTTCACTGTTTTGTTGCAGCCAATTGGTAAGATCAAAAATTATTAATGTACATCCCTTCTTGACAGGACCAAAAAACTGAAATATAGATATTTTTTATACTTTTATTTTTTAAACAAGAAAAACTGAAATATCAGATTGTCAAAAGTATTCAGATCCTTTGCTGTGACACTCGTATTTAACTTACACGCTGTGCATTTCCTTTTGAACCTTGTTGAGATCGTTCTACTCCTTCACTGGAGCAAGCTGTGTTTAATTAAACTAATTTAACTGGATAATGAAAGGCACACACCTGCCTCTGTAAGCCCCCACAGCTCACAGTGCATGTCAGAACACATGAGAATCATGAGGTCTATGGAATTGTTCAAGGAGCTCAGAGACAGAATTGTGGCAAGGCACAGATCTGGCCAAGGTTACAAAAAAATTTCTGCGTCACTCTAAGAGCACAGTGGCCTCCATAATCCTTAAATGGAAGAAGTTTGGAACAACCATATCTTTTCCTTGTCTCGGCTGTCCAGCCAAACTAAGCACTGGTAGGAGAATAGTCTTGGTGGTAGAGGTAAAGAAGAAACTCAAGGTCACTGTGGCTGAGAGATTCAGTAGAGAGATTCTACAAAGTCGACTATCACTGTAGCCCTTCACCAGTCAGGGCTTTATGGCACAGTGTGCTGATGGATGTGCTCAAGACATATGAAAGCCTGCATACAGTTGGCAATAAAACATATGACAGACTCCCAGGCTATGAGAAATAAGCTTCTCTTTTCACTTTTCGGCGTTAATTCTAAGTGGTATGTGTGGAGAAAACCAGGCACTGCTCATCACCTGCCAAATACAATCCCAACAGTGACACATGATGGTGGCAGCATCATTCTATGGGTGTGTTTTTCACCTGCAGGAACATGATGACAATTGAAAGAAAGATGAGTTTGGATAAGTACAGAGATATCCTGTATGAAAACCTCTTCCAGAGTGCTCTGGAACTCAGATCAGAAGGTTCATTTTCCAACATGACAATGACCATAGGCACACAGCTAAAATAACAAAGCAGTATCTTTGTGGCCATTCTTGACTGGCCAAGCCAGACCCATGACCTAAACCCAATTGAGCATCTCTGGGAGACTTTAAAATGGCTGTCCACCAATGTTCACCATCCAACCTGAGGGAACTAGAGAGGATCTGCAAGGCAGAATGGCAGAGGACCCTCAAATCCAGGTGTGAGAAGCTTGTTGTATCATTCCTAAGAAGACTTATGGATGCTCAAAAGGTGCTTCTACTCAATCCTGAGCAATGAGTCGGAATACTTATTACCATGTGACATTTCAGTTTTTCTTGTTTAATAAATTAGAAAAAATATCAAAATTTCTTGTTTTTTCTGTGAAGATGTGGTGCAGAGTGTGCCATAATGAGCAAAAATAAGAACATTTTTAAACTTACCAATTGGCTGCAGTGAAAACCCTGTTCACGGCTTGTCAGTGAAGATAATTTTATTGTTTTAATTATGGCAATACAAAGCACTTAACATTTTACAGAAATACACTCTTTGTCAAACCCCATAAGCCGCTGATGAGGAGATAAGGAAGTATTACTGTGCCCGGTAGCAGTGCAGTGCTAAGGATAAGCACTATGCTGAAGGAAGGCACTTGGGCAAGCGCAGCTTATGTATTTGACAGAGAATTAATGTTTTAGTCGTAACATTATACAATTTGTAGTGCTGCAATTGAAACACAAAATAAAAACATCTTCACTCACAAGCAGCAAACGGAGTGCAACTTAAGAGTGCATCACACGGCTATGGCCTAGCGGGCACATGTCGGGAATGCTGGAAAAGAGGAGAAGCAACCACAGCTCGCCCATCCCCTCTCCGTAGAGAATAGTGGTGCAAGGCAATCTTTTTTATGGCCATAGCACAGTATGGTGAGCACATGTTGCCAGAGATGTAAAGAACGATGCATGGAGGGTCTGCACTCAGTATAAAAGTATGTAGCAGGACTATTTAAAGGATATCTACCACCAGAATGAAGAATTGTAAACCAATCACACTTACATGCTGTTGTGTGTGTCCTCAAGCAGAATATGCAATCTTTTTTAGCTTCTTATGCCCTGGTTTTTAAGTAAAAAAAGCTTTAAAAAATTGTGCAAATTTGCCTGAAGGGCCCCAGGCTCCAGGCTTGGAGCCTAAAGCTTCTCAGGCTCAATTGCATAATTTTAAAAAGCCTTTTTTTGTAAAAACCAGGTCATAAGAAGCTGAAAGAAGAGCAAATCCTGTCAGAAGGCATACAGTATGCTTGATTTACAAACCTTCATCCTGGTGGTAGATGTCCTTTAATCAATTGAAGAACATTAAAGGGGTACTCCAGGAACAAGAATAATTTATATTCAATTGGGTCATTAAAATATAAGCTAATATGTAATTAGTTATTTAAAATATTTCTTCCTTTAGCACAAAAATGTATATGTATAGTTGGTTATGCCAATATAACGCCACACAAGTGACCACATATAGAATATAGGACTGCTTTGAGTTTTGAACTAAAAAATCATTTTAGTTAAAGCCAGTATACAAAATAGGGAAGCAAGATGGGACATGCATTAAAAACATAACCCTGCATGATTTATCTCATAACCTTCAACTTTATTTAATGTAGGACAACTCATTGAACTCCAAATAAAATTATTTTACATGAAGAAGACTACATTCTGATGTAAATGTTCTTATTGTCTTGCTCTTTCAATAGATATGAGAGGTTGTACTGCTAATATTAACATTTATAAAACTGGTAAGAGCAATATACTGTATGCAACCCAAACACAATATTGCCCGCCAATATTTCAACAAAAAAAAAAAGTACAATATTATATTTACATCCGTGTTTTAGGTACCTAAATCGTCATTGTTTAGCTTGCAAGATAAGTCTACTTTTAATCCCCAGATCTATAGACTCTAAATGGCTTAGTAGCTTGTTGATAGAGAACCTACACAGAAATGATAACAATCCAAAAATGTATTGCAAAACATTAATTAGAATATTTTTCACTCTTTCCCCCAACTTTAACAAATGTGCTACCTAAATGTTCATTGTTATTTCTAATACAACTTATACAATACTATTGCTAATGGGGTACATTTTTTTGGCATTATTCCCAATACCAGAATTCCCAGGACATGTGGCCTTCCTCAACAGTAGTTACGGTATGTCATTTCCATTGAGATCACATGTGACAAAATTTATTATAGATCCTGGAACATTCATATTTGCTGGGGAATGTAAACTTGGATACCTACAAAATGAAGATTGCTAACTTGGATAATCAGTCAGACGATAAGTAATGTATTTGAAAAGTTGCTTCAATGATCTTTTAAGATGAAGATATGCCTTAAGTGCAGCTGACAATTAGCAAATTGCAATCTACATTTAGCAATTGGCTAATATAATGTATTTTGATGCCAAGTCCCTTTCCTGGCTGTCACTACTAGTGACCTTGCAATCACTGGAAGTTTCTATCTGAGTATGGCACCACAACCCTTATAGCCTTCACTCTAATGCATCATACTGCAAAACAACCAAATCATGCAAATGCTTGCTCATTACTCACACAATATTGCAATTAATATTGGATAAGTTGATCACAGAAACATGTAAATATTATTGTTATTATTGGCAAGCCAATGTGAATTACCAATCATTGCTCTGCAACTAACTACAAACATAAAGGATTGAACACATTTCAGACACCCAATAGCTATACAGGGGACCAAAAACAAAACCCTGTATCTCTTCTTATCCATTGCTATTTGAAAGTTTTTCAGTAAGAACATTAAAAAGTGTGCCTATAAAGAACAGTGGAAGATTTTCATTAATAGAGCTAATAATCATTGGTAACTTAAAGTAAGTGAACTAATAGAAGATATAAGGTAAGCCTAAGCATTATTAAACCAGGTGTATAATACAGCATCAGCAAATTTGATGATCGGGCATAGTTTTAAACTGTCAAGTTTAAAGGGGTATTCTCGTCTCGGCATTCACATTCAGTTTCATTAATCTGCCATACATAAACATTCCTTCAATTAGATGTTATTAAAAAAAATTACCTGTGTGAAGATAATTTCTCATAAATGCAGTAATATGGGCACTTAGAAACAAGACTGACTCCTTAGATATGACCACATTTGTTGGGGTGATTGCACAAAGAAACAAAAGGTTTTTCTATATGAAGTGTCCTGGAGTTACTGTAGGTCCCACAGCCGTCCTGTGGTAACGATTGCTGAATCCAGGTGGTCCGGCAGGGCTCAATAGTGCATCTTTAGCCACCACTGCCAAAAAGTGAGGTGGTCGTATCTGAGGAAGCTATCTCGTTTCTAAGGGACAACATGGCTACATTTATGAGAAATTATCTTCACACAGGAACATTTTTTTAAAATAGCATCCAATTGAAGAAATGTTTACATTTGGCAAATGAATTAAATTAAATGTAAATGCCCGGATGGGAATACCCCTTTAACTGTTTTTGTACTATTGGTGTTTCAATCATATTAAGTGTATGCTCATATTTTTTCATATTTAAACGTTTTCTAAATGTGAAGAATGCCTTTGGATTGCAGAAAAAGACCCATGGATGTATATTAGATCTAATCAGATGAATTAGCATGCAATTCATGCTATAAAACTACCGATTTAGTATTAGCAGGCTAAGTCCTCAGGCAATTTTAGTTGTGAAACAATTTCGTATGCCTTGCAGTATCAGCTATTGATCAGCATGTTCTATTCAATTTAACTGCACACATGTTATTATCACATTAGTTACACTAGAATACACTTGTGTCAGAGCCTGCCAAACTTTACACTTTCTACAACTATACAGTAAAATTTAGTCTGGTCAATGGATTTGGAATTCTGCAAAAAAAAAAAATAGTATAAATAAATAAATGCATCGGATTGTGTCCTATCAGGACTAAAGCCCCTTCCAGCTCTTCAGGATAAATATACCCTCCCTCTTTCCATTTATTTAGTTATTTATCAGTCAAACATACTATTTGAGGGCCAGTTAGGTAGTTTAGAGGTGAAGCAGAATCACCTTGACCCCTTTATAGGCCCAACAGGTATCTGGGTTTCTATGCCATTTTAACCAAATTATAGAGGAAATCTTTGTTATATACTCTACATGGGTGGAAGATATGAGACTTATTGGATAGGAAGAGAAAAATTACATAAATGTACATTGGGCACCTTATATATGAACCTAGATGTTTTAGCAGGCATTTATTGATAGTGCGCCTTATACTCCGGTGCGCCTTATAGTCCGAAAAATACTGTAATACCATTTGGTTACCCAGGGAATGTTCTCACCTGTAGGCCACTTGATTGTTGCATATAGACTAACCAAGGGCACACTGGAACATAGCCAAACCCACACAAGAAAAGATGCCTTCAATCTGATAATTAGTGTGGTTAACTATCAAGCAGGGGTGGCATGTGGTGACTTGCTTAGTCCAGCTCCCCTAAAAAAATGACACCCTAAAGGCTGTAGGAAAGACGAATGCAATGAAAAAAGAGACATAAAAAGTAGCACTTACTGGCTTTAACTATAGCCCAATACTGTTTCAAATTGCAAATACATACTACATAATAAAATTATTTATTCCAAATAATAATTTGCATCATGTCCATTTTTTTTTTAATTTGTAATAAACTTTTTTATGAAATATGACTTGGCAATTTTAAAGTTTATTTGGCTATAGGTGATGCCCATGAGTGTCTTCCCCCTTTATTTACTTATTTATTTAATTGCACTAAACTTGTCTATGTGTCTATGTCTATGTGCTTTTTTTACTGTGGAGATACTATATTATGAAAAGAAAGTGCTTGCATGTTTCCCACTCTCCCAACATTCAGGTAGTGGCTGACAAATGGGAATTTTTTGCTTCCACTTAACCACTGGGTATAGAGACTTAGAAATCTTCCTGCTAAATCTGTGCATATTTGGGGCACATTAATTAACCTGCTACTTTACCTATTTGTCATGTTTTGCTTGATGCATTGCTTACCCCATAAATGTATGGCAAGATCATCCCTGCCCTTGGGTGCCAGACAGGTTTTTCTTGTTCTGATACCAGTAAATATACTCCATCTGATCTTCTTCTTTAATGTTGTACCGCCTTCTTATTACATTGATTTAGGGAATTTTTGTACAGACTGTTGATGAGAAGAGTGTAGGTTGGGTTTTTACGTTGTTGTTGTTGTTTATTACTCAACAGGTTTGTCCTCCAATAAGTCTTTACTATGCTTTGGTCTTTCCTTATTAATCCTGCAATTAATTTTGCAATACTTCCAAGGACCTAGACTATTGTGTTTTTATGCGCTGTACACTGCTCTCAATATTCTTTTTGCAAATATATCCTGGCTGCTTGTATTCATCATGTTGTGAATAAAGGTTAATTGTTTAAAAATACAAAATGAAATAGAAATAAGTTTTATATCATTGATTTTAGAAAATAAAAGTAATTGGGATTAGATTGGATTTGTATAACAATGCAACTTTCTTGCTTTACAAAAAATTTTCATGCACAATTTCCCTGTCAAGTAAAGGGAAACAGCTGAGCATGTTGAAGGTCACAGAGGTTATGAAAGAGCCTTTATAAAGTCTCTCAATGTCACGACTATACAGTAAATCTTGAAGCCAGTTAGCACATTCTACTCATAATTACTTAATTATTAATTATTATAAACGAGGGTGACTTTGCAGTGGAGTGACATGTGACATGTATCCTTTGTAATAACTCTTCAGGGATTAAATTTATACAAAATTACTTGAATGTGCCTTTTGTAATGCACCCATAATTTTCTGGAGACAATTTTTGTCAATAATGCTTCAAAATGGAAGATAAGAGCTTATTGGTGACATTAGAGGTTTATTTGAAGTTTACTGTATATTTCTAGGTTAGAAAATACATTATGCGAAATCCATATAGAAAATATCATCTGGATTACTCTGTTGCATTTGGCCTTTAGGTCTTATTGAATGTCATAAATAAGAGGGGGTTAGCCATGTTTTTCCATGTTCTCAGCAGTGGACTGAATAATGAAAAGTGAATTCTATTTTCATTTCTCATTTATTTTAATTTATGTTTCATTGGGTTTTACTAGAATGGTCAACAACAAGTATATAATATAACACACTCCGAAGCATATGAGGATAAATATTTAGGTTAATTCTTGGTTTCAGATTTCTACATGTAGTGTATGTATGAAGATTTTTTTTTATTGGTCACCTATAAAAATGTAATTTCCCATGAATTATATAATTTGAATGATACGTTTTATTGTCAATTTTCTTTTTAAAGGTCAGAAATAATTGAAATCATTAGACAGCTAAAAGTGAAAAGTCATGAGTATAATATAGATATACATCAAATATTCATAAATCACCTACATTAATGGGACCATACACATTAATGTGTACTAAACCTAACATCAATTTATTGGGTTTGAAGGTGTCCTTAATTTTCTGTGACAGATAATGTCAGGGAAAAGAAGAATCAGACGGTTTCTTTTCAATATACCAGCTAAAGGGTCTTTCTTCATTGAACAAAAACTGTAGGCCAAGGCAGACAGGCCTGTATTAGTAGGTCAGCTTCATTAGAATATATGGTATTAAATGTGTGGCCAACTTTACTTTGGAAGATCTTCTGATATACAATATAAATCACCAATACCTAAGATTTAATAGTTCACCTTTTTATCCAGACGATAGAACATATGAGATACGGAAGTGTGTGATTACTTTCTTCCACCTTGCTTTGGAAATTTTCTACAGAGAATGTCTGCCTCCCTGAAGAAACTATATACTTCTTCTCTCTCTCCTTATTTAGGGTTTTCTGACCATTGATCCTGTTCTACCATATGTTTATTAATGCAATTGAATGGGATGAATCGGATCTGAATGCGTAATGTATCCTTCACTTCGCAAATTTAAGTAAAAATAGGGTAGATCTCAGGATGGATGATACTAAATAAGACATAGCTTAAACACCTGTGGGAAATATTTCCCTGTTAATTGTCATATTTTATGTAAATGTATATAATATTGTATTCATAACTTGCTAAAGAAACATGTTATACCAATGTGTACCTCTGAATGTACAGATTACAGATGTTGCCCCAAAGAGATGCCATAAAAGGGCACTATTTGCCTACATGTAGAGGTGAACCTGTTGGAATGTTAAGGAATTGACATGGATCCAGCTGGTATGGTCCCACTTGGACATGTAAGGCATAACATTTTAAACTCAACACTTTTCCTTTTTTTGGATTCCAAATTATTTGGATTTGTTACCTGACTCTCACCATTGCCAACTACAGTTATGACTTATTGCACTCATTGCTGCCTTTTTTGTGAATGGCCTCTTCAGCTACTTTGACTAATGTGGAAGATACACGCAATACACAAGGTCCAAGAACATGGCTTTGCGGAGCCCTTATCTGGATAGCTTAGCTTATTTATTTTAATATAAAATCAATAAAAAAGCAAAGATATCATATGAAATTTGTAAGGATAAAAATTTTACAATCTGCATTAAAACACTTAATGATTATTTAATTAAAAATTTCAATATTTCAAATGTTTTATGAAATATTAAATACAAGTTAGTCACACACTGTATAGTAGCTAAATGGTTAATCTTGGATTTAGCTTTATGCATTCAGATAACAAAATGCAGTCTCAACTTCAAAACAACATAAACTGTGCAGGAATAGCTAGACGTAAATTAAAAATCATCCATATTAATTATCTCTGTTGATCAATACAGTGTCTCAGTTTTAATCATCACATCTTACTAGAATTTAATATCTTTGATAACTTTAATTATACTTCTACACTACATTAATTAAATTGACATTAACTTATGCAAACTGTACATAAATATTTCAATAGCATGTTTTACATTTCATTACCTCAGAACATCTGATGAACACCTTCTTTGTTAAACAATGCCAGCAATGCTTGGATTTTTTTAAACAAAAAGATAGTCAATTTTAACTACCACTACTTACCTTTCTTACCTGTTAATCTTTTATTATTAAATAAATATGGTTGTTATTAAAGAGGTTTGCCAAATTTATTGATGGCTTACTCATGGGATAAGCTAACTATATAAAATCAGTGGAGGCACCACTCATACCAAATCTTTAAAGCGGTCCAATGTACAGTAAGCCTTTTTTAATACTGCATGCCAAGTAAACTGATGATAGTAACCACTGTAGCCTTCCAAGTTGTTAGTAATGAACTGCCTAAATAATACATCTTTGATAATGGAGTTTACAATCAACACATTCCTAGAAACTTGTGTTTACTAGACTAGTTAGAGGTATGCAAGTAAAAGTCACTCAATAAAAGAAAATAGACAAAATGCCACAACAATAGCACCTGATGGACCCAAATTAATTCTAATGTGGCCAGCCAGTTTTAGTCATGGGGCATTTATTATAGCTTGTACATCATTTGGTACATGTAGTGGTGTGTTCCGGACCCATGCCTGTGCAGTAGCTATAGTCAGGAACTGATGCCAGTTATAGCACAATTCTTCACCAGATAGGACCTGACATAGTACTGCTCTGCTGCATGTCTGCTGCCTAATATATCAGGAGGCTATAGCCAGTTTAAATACCCCCATTTGCAAAGTTTTTTTGTGGTTTCTTTGATGCATGCAGTTCTATTTTTCCCATCAAATATGACAGAATCTCCAGCAGAGGTGAAAGAATAATAAGTATAGGCCATGTTTATATTTACCACTGACATATACCGGGGTTTTTTTCTGTAGGTCAAAGAACCATGGAGCTTTGTCTTATTTGTTGTAATGCTATGTATTGTTCTAGGAAGCATTATTTCCCATGAATATTCAATGTCAGTCAAGATATGATAACCAGGAGCTCATCCTATCTCTTTCTTTCATCATATTGTTTTGATTTAAAAAGAACACAGACTTTGCATTATGCTTGGATCATGTAATGATACCTTTTATTTTCAAATGTAAAAAAAAGACAAATTTTATACACAGGATATTGCTCATTCTTTTCCATTCTATTTAAAGTAATTGTGTGAGAAGCAACTAAAATTACAATTGTAACATTGGTCGGTTGTATAATGTAGGGTTATGACCAAAGCTGGGAACTTTCTAAAGAAATTGACCCTGAGATATTTTACAGTACTACTATAGAGCTCACATTTTCATCTTCCTTAGGGTATCACAAAAATATGTTTTACAATTATGTTGACAAAATAAATCCTGCTCCATAAAGGAAGCAATTTTTTGTAAGTTATACTGAGAAAATATAGCTTAAAAGCTACATTTGCTAAATTGGAACAATGGGTACACATACTCATATAGTATTGGGTCTCTAGATCATGCCTGTTCTTAAACTGATTTATTGTTCAGTATTAGATAAAATGTGTAAACTCCAACCACTCCATAAAAAAGTTAAATTAAATTAATTAAAATGTTGAAAAATAAAAAATAAAAAGAACATACATGCTTTTAGACTTGTCATCTGATTGACCATGATATTTGGCACAAATCTATGGGTCACATGTAAGTTGACAGTACTCTCAAACTGTACTTTACAGATTCCAGCTTCATTTCTCATTGAATGATAGAATGCAGAACAGTTCAAAACCAGAGTGCATTTTACCAGTGAGGACCTGTAATTCAAATGCTTCTCCTGGTCAGACTGAGAGTTCCCAGAAAGGGTCATAACGGAATAAATTATTTTTGTTAATAAAGGCAGGTCAAAAATAGAGGACAAACATTCCAGTCAGAGGTTGTCTTAAAATTTGATTGCAAATGAGGTAGTTTCAACTAACAACAAGACTGAGTTCTTAATGCATGGTAAAAATCATAAAGCTGACTGAAGACCATATTTGACCATACTCAACAACATAAAAGCATATTTTACATGAAAATTGTTACCAGATGTTATGAATAAATATTGCTTACATGGGTGAAACGCCACTGGAAAAATCACATTATATACATTTCTTATTTCTAATGTCTATGTACATTGTTACTAAGGTCAAGTCACTCATGTTGTTACTAGCTACTTATGCATTGACCTGGAAACAGTGTTTGCATTCTCATGAAAGCTAATTATGTGTAGTTTCACCTTAGAGCCACTTTAAAGAAATCATTTAGGAGCTGCCAAGTCGATAACATATAGTTGTAATCAGAAATGTAACTTGAGGAAAATTCATAGCTAATTTCTATATTTTTTTAATGGTCCAAAATTTTAACTGACTAATTTCTCAATTTTATTTTTAAGGTTTATGAAGTTTTTTTTTTTTTTTACTGTAAACACAAGTTAAGTTGTACCACTACTAGACAACCTAATATAAGACTGGGTGCACAAACTTTAACCCAGTCACTCATTATGTGTGATACATTTGATACATTTGTGATACATTTGACACATCGTTAGACATATTTATCTAATTTTATATTCTCTTTGCTGTTTCCTTTGTGCATCTGGAGTTTTTACTGCAAAGAAACATGTTTTGCCACATAGCCACCCATTATTTTTATATGCTTAATTGAACATATAGTATAATATCCAAATTTCAATATTATAGTACTGTCATTCAGAATTCTGAGTATTTGTATTTAGTAAACCAGACTCCCAGACTTTAAAAATAGAGATCTGGTTTCCTGTAGTGTCACCTCTGGAGTGAGCTAAGGAACTTGCTGTACATTATATGTACTTTTAATTCAATAATGATGACCTTTTGAGTTCCCTAGAATTTGTATTAGTTAAATAATAAGGATCTACTTTATATACGGATTTAATGTCTCTAAAGTGCAAAACATTTTCTTATTCATGCTGGGTCTATATGCTAATATAGTGTGGAAGGGAAAAGATTGGTCTGATAAGCTAGTGTATTGAAGAGAGAAAGCCCACAGGCACTTGCAAGAATCAAAGATCATTTTCTCAGGTATGACATGATCTATGCAAACATGAAGATGTTAAAATGATTTTCCCAGGACTGATTTAGCAATGTCAAAGGGGTTTGGGGCTGCTTCTACGTGAATGAATTGATAAGTATTTAATGGTGTATTCTTATCTTGGTATCAACATTTAATTCAATTCAACTGTCATAAATATACATTTCTTCAATTTGATGTTATTGAAAACCATGTTCCTGTGTGCAGATAATTTTCCATATATGTAGTCATACGATCCTTTAGTGATGAAGGACAGCTGTCCTTGGATACGACCACTACTGCTAGAGTGATTACACAAAGAAACAAATAGTTTATCAAGTAAATTAAATAAATTAAATGTCAATGCCATGCTGTGAATACTGCTTTAAGATAGGGACACATAAAGCAGCCTACATCTGTTAAAATGTTTAAAACCATGGCCACCTATGCATCTGGTAGTGATGATTTGAATCATTAGAGGAGTGGGATTTGGGAGGCAAAGATGATTGTGTTCTAACCGTGAATCTATTTTAGTAATATTCCAATATTTTCTTAAGTGGCTCTAAGATGGACTAATTCACATATAAAAGTATTTACTCGCTACCTGATCTTTTTCTATATCTTAAATCTCAATGCTACCATTTTCAAGAACTGTGTGATATGAGGTATTACTGGTATGAAAATACCCAATAAACTGTCAAGTAAGAGATAGAAATACTACTGTTAAGAGAGCAATACTGCCAATTCACCTACTGGACATGGTGATCATTTGGCTGGATAGAAAGTGAAAGGGTACATTTTCCCTTTAAATATGATTGGTTAAATTGTCTCAGATGCCCAAAAGAACAGCAAAATCAGGTAATACTACTGGTAACTAACAGTAAAATCTGTATAGAATAGGCATAACTACCAACTAGGGGGGAGGTAGTTGAACAGTGAGTGCCTTAGCTAAAATTTTCTATCCAGCCTTGCAGAATGCATTGTAATTGTCCAACATAGTAAGTCTTTGTCAGTTATTTGTAATAATGTTACTATGGTAATACAGGAATTAGCTACAAAGCACAGTAGATATATCTTGGTAAGACAAGAACAAGCTACAGAACCAAATGCCCCTGTTTGAATGCCCTTTCATAGCTGCCTCTAAGTGATGTTAATGTCGATATAATGATACAAAGGATTATTAATCACCACAGCTATACAGAGCAGATGTATTCTGTAGTAAATAATCAGTTTTACAAGCTAATTTAACTTTATAGACTATAAATCAACTACCAAAGTTTAACATTCACTTGCAATTTGTCTCTTGTAATAGAAGCAAATTTAACACAATTAAGTATTAATCAAGCAAATCTATAGAGACTGTAAACTGAGTTTTACCTGTACAGCTACCTTCCTTTTCTTCAAAGCCAGCACTACAAGTACATTTTCCAATAGGGACCAGCCATTCCCCCTCTGCACTGCAATGCATCCTGGGTGGGTTATCCAAGTCTATTTCAGAGTTATTCACACAAGTTCCCCTAACTTCCACTAAAGTTGAGAAGGCTGCCTCTGCCACTGTGTCTGGAAATATTGCTAGGTTCTGCACTGTGGAGAGGCACTTTTTGTAATACACGCGCACAGAGACTAGAGCAACACATGCCCCAACATCCTGAAATCCCAAATGGAAGCCTCTCTTGTTGAGATGTCCAATCTCTCGGACTTCTGTATTCAGTTTCATTTTGCGCTCTCCAAGATCCCCTTGAGTGAAGCTCTCATCAGCAGCTATGGTATCAATTTTAACATATTTGCTCTCCTTGATGTTTTTGCCCAAATCATAATCAGATTCAATGTAATAAAGATTAAATGTCTCTTTGCATGTCCCCACTACTCCAGGAATGCTGTTACAGTCCCTTAGAGTGAACTTTAGCTCAATAAAGATCCTTTGTCCGTTACGTCTTAAGATCCAGCCTGTCTGCAGCCAGTTATTCTGGTTGGGCTCCATTACATTACATACTTGGTAAGTGCGAATGGGTTTGTAATTCTCATCGACACCGCTAATTTCTTCCCACTAGAGTAAAAATAATAGAATGAGACAAGGTGTTAATTGGATTTTTCTCCTATGTTTGTTCAGTACAACCCTATATACAGTGTATGTTATAAATTAGAATAGGTTTTCAATAGATTTAGAAGGTTTTTAAATAATTTTCATCTAACTGCACTAGAATTTAGTGAAATCATTTACAGTATATCATCTGTTAACAGCATGAAACAATGATGACTCATAAGGTCATTATCGGAAGCATAAATTATGAGCTAGTGTCCTAAGGATTAGCAGTTTCTCTTGAACCGTGTAAGGCCAAGCCTTCATTTCTCCTTAAATCACTAAAAAAGCAAAGACTGCATGACAAATACCCTAACATTGTAGTCTTTTAATGGAAAAGACTCAAAGTACCAAAATAAATAAAATAGTTCAATGACCAAGCAGGATTTTTGTGATGTCTGGAGATCTACTCTTAATTTTATTAACTATTTACAATGACCCTCAACCAAGAATATATCTAATTTAGTACGAAAGCACTTTAGCAAATCACTTGTCTATCTTGTACTAACTGTTTAAAAGCAACAGAGACAGTTCTCTTTTTACAGACAAGGGCCCTCAGCAGGGTCCAAAGTTACAAACATATGTGCTAGTAGGGACTGCTTTCATGATACACTGAAGGCAAATACTACTGATGAATGACAATTTATTTTAATTGCTTACATACACCTTATCACTTCTTATGAAAGTTGCTCAACAAAAATCATGAATAGCCAATTGAAAAAATCATTTTCATTATAAAAAAAAAACTATGTTTCATTCATACTGCTTTTGTCCCGTCCAGTTTCCTATACAATGTTCTCTCTGGAGACTGTTTCCTACTGAACTTTATGTATACCCTGGAGGCATCTCAAAGTATTTGTCATAACCTTCTGTCTGGTTGGACTATAAAAAGAAGCTTATCCTGAGAGGAAGGGATTCAAGAGCAGCTCAGGTTCATCTAGGTTAATGGTGACATGTACAAGCGAAGCTACAAGCATTGACTGAGCTGAGAGTAACTGGGAAATTTAACTCTACACATCTTGACTTGCATATGGAGGTAGAAGTCTGTATGTTCATTATCTAATATAAGGCAAATTATTTTCTTTTAAACTGGTCTTAACCATAATTACAATAACATGTCGTTCTACAAAAATATGTGAAAATTTTGTATAACAATGCACCAAAAACAAAATTAAATATAAAATCATATATATTGATTTCAAATCAAACAATATGTTTTAGTAATGAGTGGTTAGCAACTCTAGGGCCTGTATTGTAGGCCATGGGAGAATGCAAATATTTATAGGCCTTCGCCATACATACAGGTCTAAACAGATAGGTCTAATAATGGGTCTTACAGTGCTTTTTTCACTCTTCTGTGTCTTTACAAGGTGCTCTTTTTTGGAAACCATTTAAATTAAACTTTAAGTATATTTCATTATGACTTTCATTACATTAATTACATACTGCCAGCTCATTTTTGATGGTACACCAATTGAGTATTCCGGTAATTTGACATTTATCTGTATTGTACTGTGTACATTTTAATACTTACTCCATTTGAAGGGTGTGAAGTCCAGCCCAACTCTGCCTGTGATTCTTTGGAATCCAATAGAATAACTAAAATTAAACAGATTGAGAGATGACTTCATGTGTAATATTTTTCATCAAATGTTCTAAAACAACTTTGTGCACCTTCTGCAGAATTTTAACAGTATGATCAAATATGTATAGTATTTAAAATAAAATATACAACTATAACTTTATTACCTTGTTGTTACCACAGTTAGTGTATGCAGAGGAAAAAATGTATTCAATCACACTGGAGATTTTATTTTACCATCAACTGGATATCAACCTATCCAACCAATGCTGTAAGTAGAATTTTTAAGGGCCACAAGCACAGTAATAAATGTGTCCTCTACATTTCAATAAACCGAACTGTAGTAATTCAAATAGCAGGTAAAATGCATAATCTGCACAAAATAGTTACAGTTAAATAAAATATCAAAAAACAATCACATTTTAGCATCCTAATGGGACTTATATAAATGCTTGAATAGCAGTTTTCTGGAATAAAAGTCCTGAAATTGTCAATTGCAACTACCTCACATACTGGAGTATAAGCTTACCTGAGTATAAGCTGAGGTAACACAAAAAAACTGGGAAAACTTATTGACTTGAGTATAAGCTTAGGGTGGGAAATGCATTGTTACATCATCCACCTAGTATATAGCTAGCCAGCACCCTTCCCCCGGTATATAGCTAGCGAGCACCTTGCCCACAATATATAGCTAGCAAGCCACCTGACCCCAGAATATAGCCTGCCAGCCCCGTCCCAAGTATATAGCTACCGGCCCCATAGTAAATAGCTGCCAGCTCCCTTGACAACAGTATATAGCCAGTCAGCCCGCAGTATATAGCCACCAGCATGTAGCCAACCCCCTGCCCCCCAGTATATAGCCAGCTTCCCCCTGTCCCTAGCATATAGCTAGCAATCTCCCTGGCCCCCAGAATATAACCAGCCATTACATGCCCCCAGTATATAGCCAGTCCCTTCCCAGGATATATCCAGCCTCCTGCAGCCCAGCATACAGCCAGCCCATGCCCCCCAGTATACAACCAGCCCCCTTCCCCCAATATATTGCAAGTCAGCATATTCCCCCAGTATATAGTCAACCCCCTGCCCTCATTATGCCCAGCACATTAAAAAACAAATAAACTCTGTACTCACCTTTGCGATGCCCCCTGCAGGTCATTTTCTTGATTGCTGTAGGTGGGGCGGTCTTTGTGCAATGGCTGTGCACACACTATGATGCCAGCCACTTGCTGACATCATAGTGTGTGCACCAGCATCACCCACACACTATAATGCCAGTAAGCACAGAAGGACCTACCACTGGCCACCGTCAAAAATGAAGAGGAGGATCTACAGGGGTGTCGGAAAGGTGAGCATTGATTTTGTTCTTTTATAGACTCAATAAGAGGTACATTTTTGTGCTGAGAATGTTGGCTTATATTTGAGTAAATATAGTATTACCTTATACCAACTCCACCCCAAGTGAGTCTAGAATGGAATGAAAAGTGCCATTCCCAGTAGCCAAATCATACTGCAAAATTTGGCTTTGGCCAAACTCAGCCTGTCCAGGAGCCATTACAGTGCAGCTTGGTGTCGCTGTTACAACTCACAACACTAACAATTAAACTATGAACATCACTGATGCTGAATAATTTCAACAGTGTTCAGTGTTCATATCAGTAAACACCTTCAGAATAAGAAATTTTTAGAACTCAAATACAGCATAGAATTTTAAGGGTATCATTGAGGCAAATCAGCAAAAGTAATTGTGTATTAAAAAAAATAACAAAAATATGACATTGTTTTTTTGTACTACAAATTTTCTGCATTTATTATGGAACCTAACTAATATAGAAACTTTTTTCCTTGGGTCAATACGCACACGACCACCAAATTTATAGTTTTTTTCCTTTATAATTTTGCCTAATCTGTTACTAATCTCCATAAAGTAATCATATTTGGACCACGTGTCCTCTGATGTGTCTGCATGTGTATAAACATTGGCAGGCATCTTCCACCAAAATTTGTCCACTTGCTGTTTTCTTTAGCTGTTGAAAGCTTTATAAATTTCACAATTTACTCTATTAAACAGGCTGTTTTGTTCTACTGGTTACTATCCATTTTCACATATACATTGTTGTTACTGTGACATTACTAGTATCAGTGTTGGATGAAGTTGCATACAAGCTAGGATACATAGGGGACATTCATTGCTATACATATGCATATGCATAATACTCATTATATTAGACAACATCTAATGAAGTGTATTTTAAAATCCTTTGTACTATTAATGTTAACTTGTACTTAAGGTCAAATGCTCTCAATATAATGTGTACTACAAGTAAATAAAACTTGGCCTTTTACCTGCTGCTATATAATATCTCAGTATGAGATGTGACCTCATATATGTATATATCTTTTCTGAAGCAGTTGCTAAAATTAAATTCTGAATTCAAATCTAAAAGTAAAATCACTTGCAGGTAGTTCTATTATGGTGAGTGCAATGCTCCGTGTAGAATGTGTGTTATCTAACAAAGAAATTATTAGCCATAAAATATTCTAAACATTGCCTCCTAGATTGCAGGCTATTTTGCACCTCACTGGTTGCAAATGACACCTCACCAAGCATGCCCCCTTTACTATTCTGAATTCATATTCTCTCTATCTCCGAGATTATACACAAAAAGCGAAATACAACATCTTCTTTTATTGCACTAATGAGATATGGATTGTTTGCTTAGCTTCCGTCTAGCTATGCCTCATCTTGACAGAAGAACCATGTAAGTTCTAAGTAAGCAATAAAGCAGGAGGGATGCTCCCTGTGTGCACAGGATGGTTTCAGTCAATGCATCTGTAGAAGAAAAAGCCTTTCAAAGGATACAGAATTTCATCCATTATTAAGATAGGCTCCGTGTCTGCTGCTAAAGACTAATAAGCAGAGCGTACTGTATTACATAAAATCCATAATAGTCTGGGCCGGGACCTATCTGATTCTCGGGTTTGATGCTCAGAGGTAAACAGAACATTTTATACTTATTTCCAGTATGCTAGATTAAATGGAAAAATGAAATGTTCTCTAAGGAGATATGTGGTGCATTTATATAAAGCATGTAAAAAGAACTTTACCTGAGGTTGATATTAAGCAATTTTGCAATATGAAACATAACTTTCTTTGTTGGCTAGAGAAACAGCTGTTAATATTAGTAATTACCAATATGGTGCAAACATACAATACATACATACAGTGTATGTATCAAAGTGGTATTTACTCTATAACACGTAATATCGATAAGGGAATTCTGTAGAGTAGTTCTGGGGGTCTAGCAGTTGTGACCATACAAAGATGAAGACACAGCTAGATGACAGCTGAGGAGAACAGACAGCTCTTTGGTATTATCAACTCAGAAATTCCTGCTTGGGTATATGAATAAAGTTTTTCTAAACCAGATAACCCAGTTAATGCACACCTAATCTTTCCACAAACTCTATAGATGAATAGCAAAATATGTGTAAAATTGGTCATTCTAAGTCCTCACTAATTTGCAGTCTCAATCTCCTTTCTTTGTTGTCTCAGATCTGGGAGGTGGAGAATACCTCCTATACAATGCTTAGACATTGCCTATCCCAAACACTATACACAGAAATAATAAGATAGCTCCCAAACATTACCATTTCCACACAGAGTGATTTGGATACAGCACATGGGCTTAGAAAGAAATTTTAAAAGCCCAGAATCCCATATCAGCAGCCAAGTCTGTCCTGTACCACTCATTTAAGACTGCTAACTTATCCCTTCCCTGCTCCATTGATAGCTATGTAGTCTAATATCCCTTTGATGTTTGAACATCAAGATGAATTCAGCAGTGTTTCAGATGGAATGTTAGCTTAACAGAAAACGGGGTAAAATTAGGAAAATACTGGGTTGTGAAATAGGATTCCTATATTTGTGTTTTTGATTTATGCAATAATTGTCACAATTTTACATATAAGCATCATAATGTACAAACAATAAATCTAAAGAGACATTTCCAGCATATATCAGGTAGGTACATATACAGTGCAGCCTTCACAAGATGTAGAGAAGAGAGAGCTTTGGAAGAAAGTTCAGCACCATGGAGAGTAATCCTCCAGCAGCAGTTCTTGCGTGTTATTTCCCTTATCCAACTGGTCGTGTTATACTGTTGAAAGACTACCAATTGCATCAGCCTATTAGGATAAATAATTGCATTGAGCTAGAAGAGGTTAGCTTATTAAGGCATATTAATTCTACACACCTACTAAAATCTTGAATTCAATGAATAAATATATCTAAACCATAAATGTAATCGTGCATACTTTTATACCACTCGCTCACAGTTCTCAGCATTAATATTCAGAATCCAAAATGAAATGCCTAAATTAAATCTGCAAAACTTGAAAATTCAATTTGCTCACTTTGTAAAGGAGGTTGCTAGCAAAAAAAAAAAACAAAAAATGAGAATTCTACAAATAAATTGATTTAGTCTCCCGCCTTCCTCTGGTCCATATTGTCTGGGTGGTGACTAAAATGCATGTACTTAGATGTTCTGTGGATGTATTTGCTTCTATATATGATGAATAAGTTTCAATAAAAAAACATAAATGGCACCAGGGATGCTGGAGCTTCTCCACGCCGCGCTGCCAATCTACATTAAAGATGCATGTTTCTTTCCCGCTTCATCTAAGCAGGTTTCAAAACTTTATTAAAATGATATTTATGTTAATTTGTAGCTAAGCATTTCAAGGTTACAGGAATACCTCTTTCTCAGGCTTCTATAACAGGTAAGCATCCACTCTTTTGTTTTGGGGAACACACACAAAAATAAGGGAGGTCGCCCTTTGAGCATTTTCATCCTCCTCTTTTTTAGCTTATAAAAATAAAAGAGGAATAGGAACAGGGAAGGGTTCAACCATTGCTAATGTGAAATGTGCTTATCTGACTATTGCTCAGTGTTCAGCAGCAGAAATACAGCATTGATTAAAGATAGAGTCATGCATTTGAGTAGAAATTGTTGAGAATGCTTTATTTCTTAAAACATAAGAAAAATTATTTTATTTCTGTGCCCAAATATATCATAAACTGGACAGAACAGAATGACTAAGTATCCTGACAATGGATCTGAATTCTTTGTCATTAATAATACACTTCATCTTTCACAGTCAATAAAATCTATAAATTATGTTTCATTTCACAAAAGACCAGGTACCTGTGAGGTAAAGATATGAGTAAGATAGACTGTGTGTAGCCTATGGAAAAGGTCAATTAATTCACGTCCTCTTTGAATGCAGTGCTTTTGCTCATTGGTGCTTATCTGCCTTTACATTACTGTCTGCAATATGAAAAAGGAGCTCATACTTTCACAGAAACAGTTCAGGAGTGGTAACATACTTTAAAACTTTATTTTTCTCATCATAGAAACAGTGTTGTTCTTTTTATATTTGGGTTTATTGAAAACTACATTACTTCTTAAAGATTGAGAAAGAAGGTATTATATCTTTAATTAAAAAAATAAATTATATTTTTTAATGCTTTCAACCAGAACATACACTGCTTGTTATAAATAACTCTGATTGATAGTTTTATTTAATAAAGCCTGGGATCTGTTGTTTTGCAGGTTGAGGTGTGAAAATTCCTTTAAAAAGCAGATGGTAAGAAATGCATCAAATTAAGAGACTTACAAAGAGAGCACATCTCATTCCATAAATAACTTCAAAAACTTTATTCAAAGTTTTACCTCAAACACAATTTTAAAATTTAGATGACAATTATTAACGAAGTTGAATAAAAATGGTTACAATTCTACCGCAAATAGCAAATCTATAGATTAATAGCTTAAGGACAAAGCTCATTTGCACCTTTAGGAACCATTTTTATTTTTTAACTCTGATACAAGTCCCTTTTGCGGTAATTACTTTAGAACATTTTAAATTATCCATGTGATTTTAAGGGTTTATTTCCGTTACACTTTGTACTTCAAATTATTGGTAAATTTTGCTGAAAACTAAATATTGCAATCTTTCTTCCATAACTATCCTTCTGTGCCATATTACCATAACTGTATGCTTTGGATTATATGAGTCCTATCTCTGTAGGCACATCTTTATTTCATGACAGAATGTTATGCAAATTATAATTAAAATAGTTTAAAAACAAAAAAAAAAGAAAAGATTGCACTCTTACAAGGGTTATACATGCTGTATACATCTCTGTCGCCAAAAAAATTAATTTATGTAATACATTGAATTTATGTATTTCTAGAAAAAAAATAGAAATTTTTACTTTCCATTGTGTTGAGCAATTATTTTGAAAAAAATAAAAAAATAGGGAAATATATAAATATGGATCTGTGATTTAAATGCAAAATAGTGTTACTTTCCTTCTCTGCCTGTTGTGTAGAATTATACTGTGTTAGCCATGGAGAGCAGAAGAAGAGTAAATAAATCAGGCAATGCCTTTTTCAGGATAACTGAGTATACTTTTCAGAGCATTTTATACACATTAGGCAGTGATCATCAAAGGATATAAAAAAAAAAAAAAAAACTTTAACACAACAGATTGATAAATACAGGGACATCTTATTTACGACAAGATGGCATTAAACAGACTAAAAACATCTGAGGCATGACAAGAGAGCTCTGGCTCTTATCAGATTGTGGCCTCTAGGTCTGCCTAGTGTGTATAGAATGCTGTGAATTTTCTGTTTCATTCATAACATCATGTCTGACAAAGAGAGCTAGTATTCTTGAAAGCTCACCATCAAATATACTCATCCTCAAAATGGTATTTACTGATTTCTTCACTCTTCTAGTGTTTATGTTTATGCATAAATATGGCATTGATTGGATATATTTTCTTTGAGAACCCAATTAGGCGCAAAAGGGAGAGTGCTTTGAGTGATATGGTGCATTTGCAAGGTCACTGAGATACAAGAACAATAAAACCCAAGAAAATTACCCCATTTGGACGCCAAATTAAGTATGATAAACCAGGGGCTCTTACTCATTGACCTAGAAACTGTAACCATGATAATCTATTTATATTTGTTGTCCTTCTTAAATCAACTTTTAAAATTATGCTAATGAGCAAGAAGGGCTGTGGGCGTGTTATCAGAGCCCCTCCGTGCTGCAATTTTACAGGCTGTTGCATTCTTGAGGAGCACTTCCCCCTGCT
This sequence comes from Engystomops pustulosus, assembly GCA_019512145.1. NCBI lineage: Eukaryota > Metazoa > Chordata > Amphibia > Anura > Leptodactylidae > Engystomops > Engystomops pustulosus. Next base: position 140,485,803 of record CM033642.1, on the reverse strand, counting down.
TCTCTTCTAACTGCTGCAGGATTACAGGAATTGAAGGGAGGGGTGTGAGTAAGATTCACTGTGAAGCCAGAGGGGTTCTGTAACATGCCCACTTCACCAGCGAAATGTATTTTAGTAGAAAGATTGCAATGGATAACATATATATATAAAGATTACTACAGTCACAGTGCTTAGATCTAGGAAATATATATTCAAAGTCAAACAAAGTGCAGTGTATTTTCATAGTTTGCCAAATGTTCACCATTTGGTATGCCCTGCACCTATAGTACAATTTAGAACAACGGTCTTCACTGGGTCTGTATAAGAACCAAGCACATATTTGTGCCCAAATCACTTGCTCATAGCTATAAAATTGTGATCGAGTTAACATTTACTTACTATGTTCTATTAGGTCAATCAGGTGGTCACATACACAAATCTAAGGTTGTCCAAACTCGCAATATTTGTTTGAATTGTTATGATCTTGTTGTGACTATCTTATATACATTTGACACAGCAAATATTTGCTCAGGATTTGTTATGTTATGGAAGGAGATGTACAATCTCTCCAGGAAGAAGAAACCTCTGCCAGATTTGGTAGTTGTGAGGAGCAGCTGTTAGCTGAGCAACTATTTGGCCAACAAGTATAGAATGTGTAAAGCTATCTTTAAAATTAATGTTTATACTAAAACATAGCCAATAAGAAAATGCAACTAGTAGACAAAAACAGATTTTTTTTTTAAATGACCTTTGCAACTTCACCATGTACAGTAACTCTAATCCTGCTAGAGTCATCACAAATCTATGAGTGGTTTATTTTAATGGTGAAGTTCATAATGTACCCTAATTTATGATATGGTGTGTGCCAACTGAAAAAGCCTGCACTGCACATTCACTACATCCCTACATACTGAAATTTTTTTTAAGTCAGATTCTTTATAATGTACAAATCCAGCTTCTTATCTTATATAACACAAACATTGTGAAAAATTATAAGCTTAGGGTTTCTTTGTCACTTGGCTTTCACAAACTGCCTGGGTGTTCTGCAAGTTTTAATCAGTAAGTAGCAAATATAATTTTTTCAGTACATGATCTATCTAGTATATAATCAACCAAATCATGTTCCTCACAGAATGTGCCTTGGTTGAATCTCCATGTTACCTAAATAACTCCTGTGCTCCTGCTAATGATACCTCTCATTGCTAAGAACCCAGGCACTGCTGGAAGTCACAAAGAACCTCTCACCGAGCGCCGAGCATCATCATTCTTATCACTAATTCTTTCTACTTTTAAAGCAAACAAGAACAGCACAGTTTAGAATTTCATTAAATTGTCAATACCCACTGCAAGTAATTCTTTAAACTACTTTAAAGCTAAATTTTTCCCTGCTAAGCAATTTTTTACTCAAAGAATTGTGGTTTCAACAGAGAGGCCTTTTCTTAACCCACCACCCTGAATTCTAAAGGCATAAAAGAGGTAGCTAAATCAAAAAAGATGTGACCAGCAGCAGGAGAGGTTGTTATAAAAAATTAAACTCAGTTCTCATGAAGTAGTGTTGCTCCTGTTGCTGCCGATTTATGCTGGTAAAGATTGCAGCAGGGATGTTCACACTTACAACTTACAACACATGATCAGTGGCTTCAGCAGGATGCTGTTAAGGTCAGTCATAAGCTGCAGCAGGATTTTGCCACTCATGTAAGAATTCTTATTTTACAGCTGTCCCTGCAGCTGACCACTGCCAATCTTGTTCTCCTATAGTACTCCTACTTTTCCTAATCCTACTAGTTCTTTTTACTCAGAAATCCTGACATAAATCATGTAAACCTACACATGCCCACCCTCAACAATTGGGTAGGTGGATATAGACACGTAAAATAAGATTAATCATATGCCACAGTGTATATTTTTGTGCCAGGTCCTTCCACAGCAGGAGCATCATCTGCTTGCAGTGGAGATGGCATGAAGGGGAAAATAATGATAATTTCTGGTGGTTCGCTACAATTACGATGGTTTCAGGGCAGTTTTTTGGAATAGAAGCTGTGATAAATATACCACATAGAGCATTACTTTGTGCTTCAAGAAATTATTGTGAAAATTGGTCAGAACATGGGCACATGCACTTGTAAACACATCAGTATCATTTTTCACACAGTTAACAATAAAATGATAATATGAATCTAGTATCATGTCTATTGATCTATTTGAGATAGTTTTGGTTTATGGCATAAGTTGTGAAAGCAGATCTTAAAAATCTTTTTGGTTATTCTGACCTTATCCCAAATACATGAACTTTGTATTATGTATTTTTTTCATAAATCTATTGTTCACATACAATTTAAAAAAGATTCTCATCAAAAATAGGTAAGCAAAATCCAAATATATATAGAATAATACAATATGTAAAAAACCTTTACTACTTACAAAATATCCTACTATAGGACTATAGTTTCTTTGGTAACCTTAAACATGCTGCATCATTAATCTATCACTTAACCCTAGGAGCTTGAAAAACCTTTCATTTTTTCCAATCATTGCCATGAAATGGTCCTAAAACTTTCTTCCCTTTCATTTACAGTTTAAACAATACTGCAAGCTACTGTTGATACAATTATATCAATTACATCCTGTACTGATTTGTTACTATGAGTCAAAGTTACTAAATTTCCTAGATGTAGACTTACACAGTGGGGGTTATGTATCATTGATTTTCCTGGGCTTTTTTGGTGAAAAAAGGGTCTAAAAATGTTGCATTATGGTTTTTTGAGGCTTTTCACTGCTAAAAAGTCTCACAGGGCCATTCCACCCTTTTCTTTAAACATAGAACCACTGCTAGTGCAATTCCATGTGCAAAGCGAGATTCATGACTTGGGACTTTTGCAAAAAGCCTTATAAAAAGTCTCACAGTTACTCCAACTTTTTATGCATTTTACGCTTTTATGAGACTTTTTGAGAAAATAATCCCAGACAGATAGTAGACCAAAAGACCATTTATTAAAGGGCCAAAGCCACTTTTATTAATCTAATGAGCAATAGAGCTCCAAATATAGACATAGAACTGTCACAAGGAGCTAGCCTAATGATAAATAACCCCCATTGTGTTCATTGGGTGTCCGTTGTGTGTTGGATCTATTTTATTTTCGGTTTTGTTCAGTGAAAATCACTGTAGAATGAAAAAGACATGTAAATGAGCCCCTGTTTTGTCTTTTTACCTAAACAACTCTTTACTTTTTTTGATTTTCCAGCCACAATCACTTTATTAAGTTCTAATATTTGGATGTGAAAGATTTATTTGTGGAAATATTTTTTCTAATCAGGTTTTCGTCATAATACATTCCATTCCCACACACAATTATACTATGCAGGTGTGAGTACTGCTTCATGCTAATACTAATCTTATTGAAAAGCTAATGTAGGTAGCAAACCTATTAGCGTGAAGTGGTATTTTTTGTCAGAGACAGATTCTCATGCTGCTATTACTACAACAAGCCTGTGCACCATATGATCAATAAAGGGATTCCTACAATCATGAGACCAGCAATGAACAACCACCAGCCAATAGCTCTTCCATATGTCTTACATAAGCTTAATAGTTGTTTTAGCAGTAGACTGGGTAAACTGAAGCTAAATTGAAGTTGTAATCATCCAGAACACTATTTGAGGAGAAGAAGGCAGAGCCTCAAATGTGCTTGGAATCAAAACACACAATATGTTTCATGGCCAATTCTCATATCATAATAAACTTTCTCATCCGACTCGCAATTTCTCTGCTCATACACTCACACATCTGGTCTGGAAATGGTAGCTGGAGATTGCATTATGCTTCTCTATCTGCTATTACACAAGGTTATCTCTGCATCACTAGCCCTGCCTTGCCTTTAAATGATTTATACCCATGCAATGTGATTGATACCAGCTATTTAACAAAGCTCCCAGAGGAGATGAATTGCATTTAAACTTCTGCACAGGAAAGACAAAGCAGGAACAGTACAATCTGAAGGTATTTCCAATGTGAACATCATCAAATAAATAACGTGAACATGGATTGTTAGAAAAAGTCAGCAAAGGAAAGGTTACATTTTTCTTCCTATGGGATTCAAATTTACCTTGGTAGAAAAGTATGGTATTTTATAAAATAATTCATGATATGAAATGAACAGCACAATCTTGTTCTTAATATATTACAGAGGTTGTTAGTAAAATCAGTAGTACACCTGTTCACCTTTAACAAGTCTACCCATCTACTTTAAGCTGTTTCTCTGGACCAATCTTATTATTGAACTTTTTGAAGGATTCAAACAGCTCTGACAGTGGAAACAAAGGTACATTAGCATTCAACATTCCTATTCTACATAACATAGTCAGCTGGTCCCATTGCAATAAGTGTTTAAGGTTCTTTAAAATATTATATTCTTAATAATCTAAATAATATTATATTTTAAAATATTTAACATTCTTCCCCTGACCAAGAAACCACCCCTCACCCCAATTCCTAATACAAATCTTATGGATTGACCCAGGTTCAATGAAGGATCAGTTCAAGCTTGCTCTCTATCCATCTTCTGCGGGTGTATTTGGAGAACATGAATATTTAAAGAAGAAGCTATGCCTGATCTATTTGCTACTGTACGATGTTCATAACAGGGCATAGCATAACCTTTACTGAAGTTTCCATTAAAGTACAAAAACTGAATCAAATTCTATAAATGATACTAAGATTTCACTGAATTTTTTTGATAAAATATTTTTGTCACAATCATAGTTTACTTGAACAAACAAAGTGTTTTTCTGCCTTTTGTATGAGTCGCACATATAGGAAGGTGATAATCTACTACCGAAACACGTTGGTGCGTCATGTGGATAGCTGGTGTATCAAGTAATTTGGAGCAAAACCAGCTCACATTTTGTTAATACATGGCTCAGGCTGCATTCCAGCATGCTTCAACACAGTCAACAATTTAAATGGTAGACTAGAACTTCATAGACATTGAATAAAATATAATGTATACTTTGTTAGATCAAAAAACGCTTCACCTACAACATGTAACAATGCTGGAATTTAAAAGAATGAATTATACACATTGGGGCAGATTTATCAAGTGTCTGAAAGTCAGAATATTTCCAGTTGCCCATGGCAACCAATCATAGCTCAGCTTTCATCCTACCAGTACTTATAAATAGTTTAAAGGGGAGCTGTGATTGGTTGCCATGGGCAACTAGAAATATTCTGACATTCAGACACTTGATAAGTCTGCCCCATTAAGTCTCCATGGACTTTTATTATAGACCTGATTAAAGGTCCTGGGGACCAGAAATGTGGAAGCATTCGTAGTCTATTAGCATTATGTCCTCCATTGCTACGCATTATATGCAACATTTATTTTTGGATCAAATAAAAAAGAAGCAATATTTTATTTATTTTACTATGGAGTGTTAACTAACCCTCTAGTTTTTGGACTATATCAAATATTATAGTTGATTATTAAAATTTGATCATGAAGATGGCTATGTCATTATATATGAGCTGAGCAATTTGCTATATACTTATATGTAAAAAGAATTATTATACCACATATGATAGTGATGTTATCACTTGATCACTTGATGAAGTTATGGCATACACACGGGCCATGTCCCCTTTAAAAAAATGTTTGGGGATTGCCATTATCAAGTATTTAAACAATTGATCCACTATTAAAAAAAGTGTTTCTTATATGTTTTATGTTATTCAGTGTTCTCTACTTATATGTATTCAGCCATGACTAGGAGATCTTTTATGCTATGCATGTCTATGGACAATTTTGTCCTTTTTATTTCTTTGCCCTTCATATAAGTAACCATATAAGGTGGATTCAGCAAGCAATGAGGTAGAAGACATAAAAAGATACTATAGATCACTTTTATATTCGCAATGCACTGCCATGAGTAGGAAAAGGGCAGCTCACTATCATCAAATTTTACACTTTCATGTTTGAACTGTGGAACATATCCTTATTTAACTCTCAAATTCAAATATGGGTATTTCATCTGAAGACAGAGTGATAATTGATCTGGCTCTATTATATCTCAGATATTGTTTGGTCTTCATGTGATAGATATGAAGCAGAGAATCCCTGCATGCTACCCAGTTCTTTCTACAGCTATTAGCTGAATAGTTATTCATAATGAACAGTGCTGACAGTGCCTCCGAATACCCATAAAATGCATCCATTGCTAATCTGACAAAAGTAATGCCAGTATATGTATAATTCAGTCTGCTTTCCTGTGGCTTCTAGCTGTAGATTCATTTTTCACTTCTGCAAGCCTGGCTCTGCTGCCAAATACTGTACACCTTGTTATATATAGTAAAGACAGGAGGCAGATTCATTTACAATTGTATTAGTAATCTTTCACTCCTGAAACATATTTTACTCATGTGACAAAACATTCCATGTGAGCATATATATGTGACATTATTGTTTCAGTGCATAAGAAAAGACCATGATCTCATCAAACTAAGTATTTACTATCTCATAAAACAATGGACCATTGTTACACAGCTTTATTTTATCCAATTTAATCCTCCAGCTCCATCAGTGACTTTCTTCTTCTTTTGGTGCTGTTCTCCTAACTTGTAAAGTTGGTTACCATGCTGGACCATGTCTAGTTAACACAATAATAGCTCAGCCCAAGGAGACTACCATTTGGCAGCACCAAAAGTAGTGATGAGTGGACCCAACAGTTTGGGTTCGTATCAAACATTGTGAAAAAAACAAATCAGCCCCTACAATCCACAACAGATCATATACGCCTCCCCAACTATGCAAGTCAGAAAAAAACAAAAAGAACCAGAGCAGCAGAAACACTTTTTCTATATAAAATTAATATTCTTTATTGAAAGCAATTACACATATTATACATATACATCCCTCAAAAGGGAAAATCCAGGTACAGTATATGGGGGACACAAGTAGCCCCAAATGAAAATAGGGCAGCACAGAGACCAGTGGCCCAGGGTCCTAATAGTGTATTAACAATATTAACAATAATCAGTCAGGAGGTCGAAGCATCAGTGCAAAACGCGCGGCAGGGTTTACCTGCTGGCCTCCCTTTGACTGCCCAGCATCAGTTTTTCATCATGTTTGCGGGTAAGTATGCAATAGTAAAATGAATTTTTGGATACTGGAAGGTACCTCCGGTTTATTCTTTATTTTTTTGTTACTGCAGTACTGCCACTTTACCCCCTCTGGTCTTATTCTTGACTGATTATTGTTAATATTGTTATACAAGGTGCTAATAGGAGGGGGGACGGTGGTCTGTGTTGCTTTCATTTGGGGCTATTGTGTCCCATACTTACCTGGATTCCTTTTGAGGGATGTATATGTTTAATATGTGTAATTATCTCTCAATAAAGAATATTAATTTTATATAGAAAAAGTGTTTCTGCTGCTCTGGTTCTTTTTGGTTTTTTCGTATTAAACATTGCAGGTTTGAGTCAGCAGAGCACGAATCTGGGCTTCAGTCAGAAGTCTGGGTTTAGTTGACTCCTCACTGGTTATACCTGCAATCGGTACTGGAATTCGGTGCTGGCAATCGGGCAAGACCGCCCATTACACTTAAATGCCAATGACACCATTTTGGCAGCAATCTTGTCATCACATTGACTGGGATTGTCACTCCCAAGGACATCATAGGGAGCAACAAGATCATTGTCAAAATGGCATTGGGTGAGCAGGCCAATTTAAGTGGTTAACACCGCGATAGGTGCAAGCAGGTCTGGGTTGCAGCAATTCAAATTCTGTGTTCCAGCAAACATAGTTAGAAATGTGAGCTAGTGTTCAGATTTGGGTGCAGCTTTGGCTGAACAAAGTTGGAAATGTGCACTTCAGATAAAGAAATAGATGGGAACTGGATATTTAACTGCCTTCCTATCCGGTCATGTAGATCACAGAACCACAGGCCTTATGTGATCTCAAAGATGGGATTCTTAACTTTAATATGTCAATAAAAGCATGTTATTTAAACCCCAGCGGGACACACATTCTTTGGCCTAAGGACGCAGCCCCATTTTTGCAATCTGCACTGTGTCATATAGTGGTTTATGTAGCGTGGGAACGCAGTGTGAGATAACCAGGGGATTTGAGATTGTTTTATTCGAGTGCGCACATGTACTTCAAATTGTTAAAAAATTGGGAGACATCTTTGCGTTAGTTATGAAAAAAAAAACAAAATTTGGAAAAAATTTTGAAAACATTCTTATTTTCATGACGTCTCTAATTCTCTAAGCTTTTGATTCAGCAAAGTCATAGCACCCAAATAAATTCATAACTACTTTCCCAAAATGTATGCTTATGGATTGGCATGGTTTTTAAGATTCCACAGATTTACTAGAATGTTATGAGGCTCAGAATTTGGGGTGCCATTTTCAACATTTTTTGTTAAATCACCAAAACCTGTATTAGATGGACTGCTGCAACTCTAATGACACTGAGAGGCTGCTATAATAGAAGACTCGTAAATTACCCCATTGTGAAACTACACCCCTCAACATATGAAAAACCACTTTTAAGAAGTTGTTAACCCTTTACGGTTTTATAGGGTGTAATTTTTCAACACAAGGAATGGAGGTGCAGTCTTGCAAAAGATGAATGTAACTTTTTCACAATTACACCCATCTTGGGTTGGAAATTTACATATTACTAATGGATAAAATGATAAAAAGGCTCCACCAAAGTATGATACGGCAATCGATCAGATGTACAAGGAAAGCATAAGTGGTGCATTGTAAACCGATGTATGGGCGCCGACGGCCCCAGGGCAAGACGGGAAAAGGAGGCGCCATTCACATCAGAATTGTGATATGTCACAATTGTACAGTATAATTTTTTTCTTTTTTTTGATTGTGCACATAGCGGGTTTTCTTTTGCAACTGAGATGCACTTTTCTAATATAATTTGGCGGAATCTATAGCTAATTGGTGGAGATTTATTCAACTCTTTGTTGGTGGAGGACAGAGAAATCAACAATGTTTCGGAAAATTTTTATGTTTTTTTTCTTTTGGGCCAGTTTAACCCATACCATGAAAATAGTATTATGTTTTTCTTTGGTGTCGCCAACGTTTTGGAAAATACTTCCATTTGAATATATATTTTTATTTTTTCCCATTTTTACTGCCATATTTAAAAAGTAATTTGGCAAAATTGTTGTTAATTTTTAAGCGTTCAACTAGCTTTTTCATAGCACTAAGTTTTAGTTTTCACCTTCAAAAAATCTGTTTTAAGGCTTATTTTTTGACTAAGACTGATAGACCTCGTTTTAGTGGTCTATTAAGATTGCGTATAACTTTTTAAAATCACGGCTTTTAGAGCATTTTTAAAGGGGCATAATAAAAAAACATCTAGCAGAGAGAGTTTTTTAGGTGTTTTTTTACGGGGTTTCACTTGTGCGAGATCTGATACCGAGTCTGTTTATTCATACGATTGTTACGGACGCAGGGATACCAAATATGTGGGGTGGTTGTTTGGGTATTTTATTTCAATTGTACTGAATAAAACTAAAGTGGAGAAAATCTATTCATTTTGCATCACCATTCTGTTTATATGCCATAACTTTTTTATTTTTGTGGCAGATAATCTTGTGTTATGGGGCTTATTGTTATGGCTGAGAAACGTTGTCATGTTTCGTGGGCTTATTGTGGATTGCATAACTATTTTTTAAAAATCCCTTTTTAGAGCATTTTTATAGGGTATTAATAAAAAATATCTTTTTTCGAAGTTTTTGCGTTTTTGTCCTCCGGCGTTTACCGTGCGGGTCCAGTAACGATCTGTTTTATTATGCAAGATTGTTACGGACGCGGGCGGCAATACAAAATAGCGGTGTTGTTTGGTTTTGTGTTTTATGTTTTTATTACTTTTAAGTGTATTTATGGGAAGTGACATTTTAGGGGCATCTTTTTATGTATCATTTTTTATTTATTTATAATGTGTAGTGTTAACTGTTTTGCATATTTTGTATTTAAATAATTGAACTTAAGCAGTGATGCTCTGATCACTGGTTTAAGTCATTACAATGACACTCTACAATACTTTTATTGTAGGCAGTGTAAACTGTTGAGCAAGCTTGCGCATGCTCAGACAGTTTACAGCCAGACCCGGGAAGGGGGTCTGGCTGCCATGGGAGGACCGGGCAGCTCCGGGGCACATGCCAGTCCTCGGAGCTGCCCGGAAGAGGATCGGATCCCGGTAAGCGGCACGGGGGATCAGATCACAGCGCTAACACCGTTACACGCCGGGTCATGTTTGACCGCGGCGTGTAAGGGGTTAACACCCGCGATCGGAGCCGGCTCCGAGCGCGGGTGTTAGCGAGGCTGTCAGCTGTATAGGACAGCTGACAGCCGCTGCTTTGTAACGGCTCCGTTTACGTGACCGACGGTGGCCAGAAGCAAGGACGTTATAGAAAGTCCCAGGTGCGAAAGCATCTGCACGTGGAAGTACTATAAACGTCCGGTGCGCCTAGGGGTTAAGAACCAAAGATCAGGGCTTCGGAAGAGTGATCTTCACAGCCTGTTTGACAGAAACATTTAGAGGGATAGCTTATTGGGGTAGGTGACACTTTGATATTTTTTATTTCTGCTGAGCTAAATATGTCTCAACTGATAAAATATTTCAAAAAGTATTAGAAGAAACCAAAGTGGTGATACTCCACTTTCCCACCAGTGCCTTTTGGGAGATGAGGAGATTAGAGAAAGGGGCTTAATGATCATTGGTAATTAGTATGCCCAATTTGGACTTTTAATTGGCATTAACCATAGTGATTCTTCTTCATTGTATGTAAGTCTTACATATAGTAATTTACAATAAAGTACAACTGTCTGAATGAAGTATTTTCTTTTGTGCAACATATTTTCTGTAATGAGAGAACTATATGGCTGAGCATGAACATTTCATTCATGTGGTATTATAAACCAGAAAAGTAATGACTCGGGTCACAAACTAAATTTGATCTCAGTGATCCACAGAAATATTCTTATATTCCTACTATTTATTATAACTGTAGTAGCCAGTGAAAAATCCAGATGAAAGACACAGTAAGGAGATTAGCTTTGTCAGAGTTCACTTTAGTGTATAGTAAATATTCCACATGGTGTCCAGCATTAAATCTGCCTTCTGCAAAGTGATTGAGCAAAGTGGTAAAACCTTATCTAATGCGTTGTGATCACAGACTGTGAATAAAAGGCTGTTTGATGGGTTCATAGGATGAACTGACCAGTGCCGAAATTAACCTTCAGATAATTCAAGTATTAGTCTACTGACATGTACCTTCCATTACCTACTTTGTCCTATTCATTGCATTTTATAACTACATTACCAATAATTCACGCAATTTGTTTGAAAATTTCCATCTGCTATAAAGCGCATATTGTTGTAGGAGTCTTATATAGATTTTTGCATAACACATTTTACTCATTATATAGACATAGTCTATCTAGTGGTAAATTAATGCAAACACTACGAGGGTCATTATTGTTTCTAATGTTAGAGCAAAAAGGTTGCACATTTTGCACAGTTTGATTTTTGCATATTTCTCTGTGACTTTAGGACAGGTTTAGGATATATTTGCATTAACATTAGGTAAAAGACTTAAAGCGCACCTGTCAGCAAAAATGTAATTTTATCAAGTGACAGCTTCCAATAGCCTATACTATGCTTTTGTTAGCATTCTGAATCATTTTAGTTGTTTATAAATGTTTAATCCACACTACCTGGTTACCTGCATGCAGCATTTAGGGAATCCCTTGGGGGGAGGAGGACAGTCTGTGTATGGTTGGGTAAATCTTCTCTCCCTCACACTACTGCAGCTCCATCACCCCTCACCACTTCCGATCATGTGGGTTGAGCATACAGGAGAGCAGGTGGATGGTGTGGAGGAGAGGAAGAATGGAAGAGGGGACACAGGCACACACACCCTGCAGCTGCCGCTGCCCGGGACTCACCACATATTGCTGGCAGGGAGACAGGTATTGTGAATTAACATTATATAAAGGATAGATATGATTCAGGTTGCTCACAAAGGTGTCTTTAAAATCAGCATAGCATAGAACCTGTCACCAGCTAAATATGACATTTGTGGTGACAGGTTCCTTTTGAGACAAAATAGAATTAGAAAAGATAAATCTCCCCCGTATATATTGACATATATTCACAAAAATAACAGCAACAAAAAAATTATCTGGAATCCCAAAGGTGCATGGCAATGATGTTAACACTAATAATTAATATGTACATCCATGCGGACACCAGATTGATCTTTGGCAAACATTCTGCATAATGCTGTTTAAAATGTGACAAGAAGCCAAGTATTAATTAAATGAAGAGGTGTTTAGAGCCATGAGAGCAGCTATTTAAGTACAAGAGAGATGTCTCCAGTGTCTAGGGAGCACTATATATGGAAAATGAAGACATGTTTAAGGTAAAACATTAAACTACAATACTTTGCTAATTAAAACAAGGATGTCCTTACTATTGACATCTGTGACATCGTTCATGCATAACATTTGGCAGCAGGCAGTAGTAGAATTTTGGTGCACATAATTTTTCAATTTCTATCTAAAGAAAAAATATTTCTACGGTCCTCCTATCCAAATTACTTTCCTCAGGAACAGGAGAAATCAGTAAAGAGATTCCTCAATGTTGTACTGCATAATCTATGGACACAATGCAAGCACAGATTATACTACCTGTAGTCTTGGATTGGAGTTGGGAGGATTTACTCCTAATAGAATTAATACTCGACAAATGGTATCATGTGTAATTTGAATTCATTTTGACTTCATCTCTGATAAAAGTATTTGAAAGTGATAGCATATCATATGTAATGTTGAAGAAGGGGAATCTCAAGTTAATTGTGTGATCATTTAGTATTCTATAGCTATCCCAACTGGTCCAATGTGTAAATAAAACAATAATATGGCCCTAAAACGTAAATTTCATAGACATGCTTCATAGGTAGACCAAGTTGATACATGTGAGACAATAACTGTATATATTTAGGGTTTCTCTGAAGTCTAGTGATGACCTGACTTGAACTGCAAAGTTCGGGTGCAGACCAAATTTGTCAGGTTCCTTGCATTTGAAAAAACAGAAATTGTCCTGAAAAGACCATTTAGGTATAGAGAGTAGGATGCTGTTATAAGGGAACAGTAAAAATCTGAAATAATTACCCTTTTAGGGCACTATGAAGATGTGCATTAGGCTACTCACAAGATTTTATAGTGCAGATATATTCTTAATGCTTGTAGAGGCTTATACAGCAATACTTGGAAAGACCAGTCAGGAATATTAGTATTTACTGCATCCTCCAGCAAGATCTTGAAGGTCATGTCATTGTATAGTTTTCAGCTCCAGAAAATCATAAACCTGCTGCTGTCAGTGTATAGCACATATTAATAGCAAGATTGTAAAAGGTGATTCTGATAGTGAATAGCGTGCACTGATACTTGGCTTGTAAAGGTACTCTGGTCAGTGAATATTGCACACTAATACCTAGATTTTAAAGGTGCTTCTGCCAGTTAATAGCAAACAGTAATACCTAGATTATAAAGGTGCTGCTGTCTGCACTAATACCTAGATTGTAAAGGTGCTCTATTCATTGAATCATAAACACTAATACCAGAATTATAAAGATGCTTCTGTCAGTAAAGAGTGCGAACTAATACCTAGATTGTAAATTTGCTCCTACATAAAGCTGTAACCTGCTTTATGAACATACGCCAGGGCATCGAAGGGAATCTGCGCGATTCAGAGCAGATTATCCATTGTCACATTTTATTGGCTATACAATCTTTATTTTTTTGGGAAATTTGGACATATAAGGGCTTATTTTTTGCGACATGAGATGCACTTTACAAATATTTCATTTTAGTGGGTCATTAGCTTTTTGATGAGATTTTATTAACTCTTGAATGTATGGGTAAAAAAAAATTATTAATTTTCGTTTCCCTTCTTTTTGAATCTTTTGGGGGTCATACACTGTACACTAAAAATGTACAATTTTACTGGAAAAAAACTAATATAAGGAAATCTCATTTGTTTTTGCATCGCCATCTTTTCAGAGACATAACTTTAATATTTTTTTTTGGTTGAAAGAGCTAGTTTAGGGCTTATTTTTTATGTGTTGAGTTGTCCTTTCAAGTGGTACCATTTTGGCGCACATAACTTTTAGAGGCGGGTGTCGGCTATAATATGTAGCTTACACCCGTAGCTTCCGTCAGAAGTTTGACGTAAAAGTACTGCAAGTTGTGGGACTGCATCTCCCGTCAAATGTCGGTAAGGGGTTAAATAGTTATAAATTGAGGAAACAGTCTTGATTGGGATAAGAGCAAGTGGCGCACACTGCAATTTTTGTAATTTTTGTCAAATTTGTATACATCCTACTGTACCAAGGATAGCAGTTTTTGCACACCTGCTAATATCCCTTAACTTGTTGATGATGCTCCACTAGATATAATAATATTTATGCATTTGTGTAACTTCACCTTCAATTTTTGGAAATCTGTACTATCAGAACTTAAATTTGAAATTCAATTTTATATTCCTGAAACTTCAATTTAAATTTGTTCAATTTTGTTTTTATGGAGCTTAAAAACTTATGGAACTTAAACTTGTATTTAACTTGTATTTATGGAACTTAAAAAATTGTTGAATTCCGCATCCCAGAACCTGAACATTACATTTTGCTTTGCGCATTCCAGGAACTTTGACTTTCCTTATTTTCAGAGGAAGGTTGTCTGTTTTTTCCATTTTCAATTAAATCCACTATGTAAATAAGTGGGTCTGAATACCTAGAGCTACTTAGAGGAATGGTTTGTGGTTTTCCCATTGCTTCTATTACCACAGAGAGAATAACTGAGTCTAAACACTCAACCCGGAAATTGTTGTGAAATTTGGAGGAACACATCTAACCGAATTTCAACCAACCCACACATATCTACTCAAGACCTATTTTTCTCAGTGAAGACAAAAATTATTCACTGTGGTAATGGGACCAGAACATATAATAATAGGTATAAGTCGGTACACACATGAAAAAACGACTACATGAAAAATCTACACAAAAACCATGTGTCAAGTAGTAAAATAGTTAATCCTTATTGATAGATTGCACATATAAAACAACTAACCGGACAAAACAACATAAAAACTATTAAAAAGGGAAAAACAGCCAAACTGTTGCCCTTTTACAAGAAGACGCAGGAGAGACAAAGGCACCTGTTAATGCCGATCCTATAGAGTCCTGTTCCGAACACTGTCTTGTAACCAAATATCAAATATAGAGATTCACAAACACACACATAGAGCAGGTGAATGGGCTGAAGGTGAGAAAAAATGGCTTATTCAGCTCATCCAAGTGCACATGCAATGGGTACAGCTGGCCACGTCATGATGGTTGGCAGTACAGTTTTGGGATTGGAAATACAAACTACAGCATGTGCCATAAAGTAGTGTTTGTCATATGTAGTGCTAGCAGGCTCATTCTTCTCCTTATATCCATGGTAAGGTCAATAAACTGAAACTTTTCTCCGGGTAAAGCAAAGGCTCTGGTGACAGCTGCAGAATATTATTCATGTGATCCTTTAGTACCTGTAACTTCTTTCAGAATGGGAGACTTATGAAACCTCCTATCCACCATCTTTCATGGTGCAATGGCCCATGTACACACAGAGTCAGTAACTAATACATCTAAACTTTGTGGGAGTTTTAAATACAGCAGAATAGGTAGAAAATGATCCATTCTGAATGCAGGTGTAGATCCCATAGAGCCAAGGTCTTTAAAACATTTTAAATATTTTAAACATACTCTTCAGCATACTTCTTTAGTGAAATCTCTTACTTCTGAGAATTAGAAATGGTTCTTGATGAGCTGTAATAAAACTGTGTTCATTTAACAATTAAATGTCAAAAATAAGGCATTCAACAGCCGTGGTCCCAATGTAGTGAGCACATCACGACAACTGGGAGAAGAATTGAAAGACGCTCAGACGTTTATCAAATCAAGTGTTATTGATGTTATGGTGTATACCTCAAATTCTCTTACATTGTTCCTATTAAATATTGCTTAATGTTTGAAATATGATGAACACATTACATTCTAAAGCTTATTCTATACCTCATAAAATGTGAGAAATAGATTGTTGTTACTGACTATGAAGATGTAATATATGTCAGAAGAGATGAGAACACTAATGGTAAAAGTTTGATTCCTTAATCTCAGGTGTCTTTGTCTACGTCTTTTGCAAAAGTAAACATATCCATAGTGAATGAACCATCTGGCTAGAAAGCCCTGAGAATAGAAAATAATGAGATTTGAAGGATTTACACATGTTTTTCTATCTGCATAGGGCATTGCAAGTTATTCACTATAGCATCTGTTATACACTCCGATACAAGGAACATCTATACCAGCCTGCTTTGTATGTAGACAAAAGACATCTAATGTTGGTTTTAAGCATTTGTAGAATATTCTGCCTCCATTGTATTCGGGCCTGTTTTTTTCTTTGGATCATTACTGAATGAAAAAGTGGATATTTTTATTACCTTAATATTTAATGTCCCTTTCTCAGCATGAGTAAGAAAAAGTAAACCAAGGCTCTTGCCACTGCATGATTTTCAATATAGATTATACTGAAAGATGAAGCAGCCCTTTTACCACCAATAAGTAGTTATTATAAAACCTATTATACAAGCCCTTTCAGGCATAATGTAGCAACATGTGAAACCTTTGGGACCTACATGCTTAGCCAAAATGTTTACAGATGTACCATTTAGCTGCCAGACTGTCACATCTATTTATCTGACTCTCTTGTGTTTTATATGCAGAGAGAAAAATGGATACTATCCTCAGAACCCCAGGTCAGCCAAATTTGAATTGCTATAAAAACAGGTAAGCATAATGTTAAAGTCAGATAGACATATAAATGAGGTAAGAGAAACAAAAGAAAAAGAATCATGCGGCTACAGAGAGGATATTCATCAGGCAGGCATTATACTTGGTAGACTTTATTGAAAGCAGCATGTAAATAGATGATGCTGAGTTCAGGACCACACAGTGATACAAGGGAAGGATTCAGAGCCGCTCACAGCAATATAAAGCTACATTAAATGACAATATCAATCTACCATGTCATAAAAAGGCTCTATCTGCGGTTCTGCACCAAATGAAATCTGCTGCACACAAAAAAACAGGCATAACGCAAGCGATATTAAAAGACATATACAGAGATATTCCAACATAAATCTCTGGAGCATACTAGAGTATTTCATTCTGTGTTGTTTGGCTGATGTTTACGATGATTGTTTTTACTATTACTACATAATGGAAGCAATAATGAAAATAATAATCATGTCAATGTGTTTCACATTTTTTACCTATATGTATTCAGCTCATTCTTATAGAATTTAGCAGGTTACATGTATCTAATTTGTTTTAGGGCAACCCTCGGATATGTACAAGATAGGTTCTGGAGGTTTGTTCTTAAGTTGAATTTGTATGTAAGTCAGAACTGTATGTATATTTTATAATTGTAACCCCAGACACAATTTTTTTGTTCTCTTTGACAATTGGATTTAAAAAATGTTGGATTGTCATAAGAAGGCTGTCATATGAGGCTTTATTACAGACACCTGTGATAACTGTTACAGCTGTTAATTGTCACCAAAGGTTAAATTACAGTAAATTACTAACATCCAGAGGTCCGTTGTAACTAGGGGTCGTATCCACAATGAGGGACATCATTAGTGATGACTGTTAGTGTTTCATTACTGTAGAATACCAAGGTATCTATGCTGATGTAAGATTACTTTCCATAATTTTGGAAAAGTAAAGTAAAATGGACATTGACCATTTGGTTGTAATAAAAACCCTATGGAAGGTCAATAGTATCTCTTTGTGGTCATATCCTTAGAAGTGAAAGCTTTCAAGAACAAATTAGAACCTTTCCATAAAAAATGCTAATACTATTTAGGACAACAGGTTGATCCTGTTTACTAACAGATTATGTTTGTTGGGGTTAGCATGCTTAACTTTAAGTTATCGGATCCTAGATTCAAATTTGGGCCAGGACAGAGACAATGTGGTTTTAGTTTTCTATTAAAATGATGAGTGTTTTGAAGAAAGGGGGTGGATCCTATTGGAGGTAAAATAGGTGAGTTGTAATGATCTTTTTGCAACATTGCAGAACTTTTTTGTATGAAGAATACATAAAAATGTCTGTTATTTCAAAATGAAAATATATATTAGATTGTAAGGTACTTGTAAAGATAGAGATATATCCTCTTATTAGAGTCTTCACTGACTTTCTGGTTTATCTTAAGTGTTAAAGCTTGGGTGACATCATCCAATGTAATGTCTGGGAAGAGAGATATGTTCTAAGATGGAGCAGACTTTCTTGCCAGTAATTCTATTATAAGAAACAACAGACAGACTGCAGATGATGTAAAGCAGTCACTTGTACTCACCTATCCTAAGGAAAATGCCTCTCTCTCATTTACCAGATTTCTTTTGTAAATTACATTCAGCAAGCAGGTCCAAAACACCTTCAAGCAGGGACGAGGCTATAGAGTCAGGCACCCTGAGGGAAAATGGGTCCTTTCAAATAAAATTCTGGTGTTGTATGATATGTATGGTGTTTGTGACATTTGGTTGATACATATGATGAATATGTCAGTTGTGTGTGTAGAATGTGTTGCTGTACTTATCTGATGTGTGCAAGATAAAGTGAAAGATGATTTATTGCCAATGGAAAAGTATAATAAATGTACACCACTGTACACATACACCAAAATACAATAAATACAATCACTCCAATCACAAATAAGATAGGCTTGCATTAACTCTTACTTATAAAATGCAATGGCAGTAGGTAAAAAGTGCACCTATGTCTTTGACTCTAAATTGAAAGAATCTGTCTCTAAGGCTATATTTACACGAACATATGGGGGACGTATATACGGCCAACGTATATATGGCGTATATATGTCCCCCATGCACTGCAATGGGCGCAGGGCGGGGGTGAGCAACACCGACATGTGCCTGCCGTGCTATGGTACAGCAGGCACACGTTAATGTGAATGTAGCCTAAATGTACTCTTTAGTTGAATGAACATTTGGATAGAAAGAATTGTTAAAAATAGCTTAAAACTAATTTTCAAAATTATTTACCTCCCCAACAGTCATGTCAGTATCAAAACAGATAGCTCCAAAAAATTTGTGTCGCTCACTACCATATCGTAAAACATATGTAATAGTTTGCCACAAAGAAGTGCAGTTTATGGTGTGCATATGTTTCAGGGTGTATTTTGCTTTTGATCAATGAGTGGGTGACTGGCATCACATAAAGCCACATGTATCTGATGTGTGTGTATAGTATGTGGTATGGTAGGCCCATTTTGACTTCATCCTTGTATGAGGCCCATCCTGTAGAGTGAATGGATGATTGCAATAAATATACTTGTGTATTTATACAAGTCCACAGTTATAACTAATATTTTCTAATTAACATATTTAAAGGGGGCTTATTGTGGCCTTTAAACTCATCTGGATGAAGGGTTGTTCAGCTTCAGGTTGGCAACCCCCAAAACAAAAAAGTTTTGTTTTTAGCCACACTACAATCCATACTGCATACACTGCCTGCTATGACTGCTTTGAAAAGGACACAGCAACATCTATGGACAAGGTCCAGGGGGGTTCAGGAACCCATTCTTAATTATCATTTTGCTTATTTTATATACGGTACTTCAGCTTTCGAAGCATCTTAGTAGAAACTCTGTATATAAATAAGCAGTGATAATATTTCATTTTCATTTTAAAAAAAAATTATGGAATATGCAAACCATCCATGCAATGAACCAGTATGCATCATATCATTTGAATAGAACAAGAGAAAAGTGTTTTATAAAATGTTGGAGTTATCCAGCTGATGCAGACACTCTGATTCTACACACTTACAGTCCTATCATTGCCGAATGAGCTGCTTCAATATGTTCTGCTGTCAGATACCTCTTTTAATGCTGCATATTTAAACATCACATATATTTCTTTTACAGAATGTGTCATAGTATTTCACAAAGTATTACACTGGCTTCACACTCAGCAAAAGTTAATAGTTACGACTAAGAATATTAAAGTATTTTACCTTGTATTGGATAGAGAGTTACATGATATTTTTAAGGACTGTATTTCACAGTATGAAATTCCATTTCTAATTCTCTTTCTGGTTGATGTATATCATTTTATATATGAACTACAGTATATGTCTCCAGGCATCAGTTGTGTTTATCACTGTTTATTATTGCCAACACTGGACAGGGGGAATGTCGACATCCATAAAAGACTGTAACATAAGAGGAGACAACACCTTAACTGCCATTATCAGTTTTACACCTCAATAACCAGGCAATTTCTCACTTTATTTTGTCATAAGCTATTACTTCTGTATATTTCTCTTATTTATGGCCATTTGGGCTCTTGTTTTTGCAGGACAAAATGTAGTTTTTAACAGCACAATTTAAGGTTTCATATTTCCTACTGATGAACCCTTTCTCTACAGTATATTAATAAAAATGAACGCTAAACTGACTTTTTTTCTAATAAATTTTTCATGCTTCCCAAATAACAAAAACTTTTGGCTCCGGCTCAATACAAACACAACTATGCCAAATTTAAAATTTTGTTTTCTGTTTCAAATGGCCTTCATTTGCATAATTAAAAACTAATCTGCATCATCACTTTCTAGGATACATAATTGAATTGAAATTTTTTATCTATGTATCTGTATGAGAGCTTATTTTTGTGTAAAGTTTCTATTTGTACAATCTTAGGGTTTTTAAAGCTTTTTGATCATAATTGAAATTAGTTTTTGTGTTTTTTGTTCAATGATTCCATTGAAAATAAATTATTTTATTTTTGTTGGGATAGTTACTTTTAAAGTTTTCCAGCCTGGGTTGGTACTGGTGTAGAAGCACAAAATGTGTGTGCTTTTACTTTTTTTAAAGATGTTTTGTGTGTGGGAGTTTTTTTTTTTACAGACCTTATTGTTTGTTATATTTTTTTCTTTATTGCTAGTATGATACACTACACTACATGATTCAGATTATTATAATGTCAGACATGACCTAATATGTTACACGCAGCCCTGGATCCTCCAAAGGATCCCTGGCTGTCGTGTGATGTCGTCACCAACCCACAATTATAGCTGTGGGCATTTGGGAGAGCCTACTCCCTCTGCACCCATTTAGACACCACGCCCATGTTTGAGCTTTTCCAATCCTGGTTGTTTGTGCCAGTTCTGGGCTGTGATGAATCAATCTAAGCTCCTGCAGGACCAGATGTCCTGCATAGTTCTACTCATGGATTCTACCCATACTATACAATACAATGTAACACATTGTGTTTGGTAATTTTAAAGAAGCCATGTCACTGCAGCTGCCGCATCTTCTAACACCTGATCAATGGTGATTCATGGTATCAAGCACCCACCAATTTGATCATAATTGCGAATATGGAAATATAACTTAATTATAATTATATTAAGGTACATTTATTCAGTTCCTAAACTTGCAGCTAGTATTTAAAGAATACCTTTTGTTCCTGTTGTACACTTTGAATTGGAGAAAAAAACTATTTTTCAGACCATTTATACTTTTAGTTATAGCTGGTAGGCAATAGGTCTCTGAGACTGTAACCGATCCACTGACCTAGACATAATAGGCTACTTTAAAAGACAAAGGTATTTGGTTTTTCAGTCTCTAAAATTCTTATTAAAATTGGTTAAATTGGAAAAGATTAAGAAGCCATTTTTGCATTTAAAGTACCAAACACTTGAAGGGAACCTGTCACCACATTTTTCACAAACACAGCTAGTGGCAGGTTCCTAAAGAGCCCTAGTGACTGACAGCCTTCTTTTAGCTAAAATTGTTTCCCTCAGATCCCCCAAAAACTTGCCTGGTATCTAGGGATCTATAGAAGATCTAGTAATTATTTATTTCAAACTAATTTTTTAATTCAATTTTGATATGTAAATGTAGGGCACACAGCCCTTACGTTCTGTAAGCTAGTCATGATGTGATGTATTTCACATTTCAAAGTCCAAATTAATTTTCTTCTAAATATCACCAAATCAAATAGCAATTGTTGACTAGATGAACTCTTAATGTTAGGATTTTTCTATATTTGTAAATTTGTTTATATCATGAGTTTAATATATTAAATGTAATTGATTTAAAAATATATTTATGTTGTCACAAAATGAAATACACAATAACAATCAATCCTTAGAAATTACTTTTTTTTCTCTAATTCTGATAATTATGGCCTCTTCTGTGGATGGTAAAAGTGAAATTGTCTTATGTTGAATTATTATGATAGTGGTCATGTCATTCTGCATTTGAGTAGAGTTTAGTTACAGATAAGTTTGAATGATATAATAATTATTCAATAATACCTTTATAAAGGTGTTTTTTATGCCATTCTATTTTAGCAGAACTCTATCTTTTGTTATTGTATATTTTCAGACTGCAGTGGAGTAGAATATCTAAGGAAATTCTTACATTCAATCCTTTTAAGGTCACTTTATTTCCCAGACCTGGTGGCAAAGGCAACTTTTTAATGCACATATTGGTTCTTTGAGAATAAGAATCACCTAGAGCAGGAAAACTTAATAATTTTAGGGAACACCATGAAATGCACTATATTGTGTGCTTATAATACATCATTGGAAGTACAAAGTAAGAGCAGAGTTCCAGTTCACTGCTCTGTGGGGTATGGGATACATTCAATTTCTACAACCAGGACCTGTCACTGTAGATTTCTTTCAAGCTGTACTACATTTTCACTATTCTCAGCATTCCTTCTGTGCACCTCCTGCTAGTCACCTCATGCAACCTGCTATAGATGAAAGATATTTCAGAGAACTACTAAGCTGATTTTTCATTATTTCATAGATATAGCAAGAGGTCAGAGAGTAATTTGATCCTTCCGAGAGGGACTTTTACTAAATGTATAACAGGACCCTGAGTTGGCATGTGCTATTTGCAAAATGTCTGCCATAGCTAATTTTTGTTTGATGTTTCCTCAATGTTACTTTTATAATACAATAGAATTGAAATTGTGTAATTGCAGCCCCCTTATTCATTTAGCAAGCAAAAAGAATTAGAATAACATTATCATATCATCAGCTACTGACAATAGATAATGTTAAAGATTATCTATTCCTCCTCCTATTACAGCTCATACCTAAAAAACTGCCCCTATGCTCTTCATTAGTCGACTCCAGTCTATTGCTGTATATGGCCACTGGGCTGTTTAAGAACATATCACTATATGGTATTAACAAAGCAGAGTCATCCCACAAAATTGTGAACAAAAATATTATCTATAATCAGGATTCTGAAAGTTTTTAATCAAAGCATCATGAAGGAAATTGGTGACACTTGCCCTTTAAAATGCTTTTATATTCAGCTTCTTGTATATCTTTGCCTTCCCCTGACCAACTTGGTTAGTTTTGGCCGCTGCTGACAAATATGGTTAATAACTTCTTCCCATGTTGCTGTTGTACTTTATGCCATGCTGCACTCACATTTGCAATTATTACCTTTACTCACTTGTATGTTTTATGCAGCTTCTAAATCTTAAACTGTCTTTTACAAATGTATAACATCTAATAAAACGCTATTGGATCATAAATTCAGCTTGATTATTTTTTCATCATCTCTTATGAGACAATTTATACAGTATGCTTTGTTTGACTTTTTTCCATTAGTATATATATCTTTTATGTCACCAAGTTGAATAAAAATCACAATATATACTGTATATAAAAGCATTTGAAGGCAACTGGTAAAAATTCCAGCAGTGTTCTCACATAATGCACAGGACGTAACAATACACTTTATCCAACCAATTCAGTCAGTTGGTTGTGCCTAGCAGCCAGTCACTTCAACAGCTTAGCCTCCATATATCACAATAAGGGTCACAGATAGAAATGTTAATTATATTACAACCTACTTATATGGAAGTGAAGGTGACGACTTTACAGAGCAAAGTTAATTAGAGTCCCTAGGAAACTCTCCACTCCTCCCCAACAGCTTTACATTATTTTTCCCGTGCTGTAGACTCCTCACCAATTAAATGTCTGGTTGTAAAAAAACAACAAGCGTCTTAAAAGCATAATAAACAAACATCACAAAATCTATACTGCTGCAGATTAGCACAATGCACCATATGTTTGAGGCTGCACATACATCCTTGTATAGCACTGAACTCGGCGCCGTGCTTCTGGGGTTTAAGTAATTAGTTATGGAAACATTTTTAGCTTAAAAAATAAGGATGGTTTAGCATAAGAGAGCATCATTGAAGACATTGATTGGATTTAACAATCTCATAATTACTCAGCCAAGGCCAGTAACTGCTGCTGCAGTGACATGTACTGATTTCTTTTCCTTAATTTTTCATAACTCAAATTTAATAAAATTTACAAAACTTCTGCAACAAAAACTTGAACACAATGCAATAAAATGGATGCAATTTACTATATTATTTTGTGTTTTAAATATTAATTGTAATTAATAAGTTTCAGTACAATGGTATATTCTTGTTTTTAATTCATACGCTGAAAATTGTTATAAAACCAAATCTCTGTTAAAAGTACAGTGTGTACATGTAAATGTATGAAGCCCCCTACAACCGTGTTTGTGGCATAAAAATATTGAAAAAAACCTGTGTTTAGCAAGCAGTTGAAACTTCTCATTGTTATCCATCACACTCATCCCATTCCAGAAGTGAGTTAATCACTTTTTCTTTGTCTTTTTTTTCTTTCATAACCTTTTTAGTACTATTTTGCTCCTAATTTATCGCAGCTATTTCCACTGATGTCTTAACATAGTCTTTTTTTCACTATTTAATCTTACCAGTATGCTTTTATGCACAGTTTGTCATAACGTTGCCAGAAATTATTAAATGAGAGATAAATAGTGCATGCAAAACATGAGAAGGCAGTAACTACCCCTAAAAATGAGGAGGCATCAAGCCCCTTAAGCTGCTACCAGTCGTCCAAAGCGCAGGCTTCAGTGGTTTTTTCGCAAAAACACTATGGCTCTGCTGTATGCCAACATCAACCTATACTTTTGCAGTACAAATTGCAACAAGAACCTGAGTCATAGTTAATGAAAAATCCATAACATTTGGTAGACAAAGATAAATGGTGCACAAATTGGAAAATGTAGTGCACCACAATTTTTGTCCAGTCACAAATGAGACACAAAAATGCCATCGCAAGCAAAATCATCGCAAAAAAAAGACCAAAGGAAGAAATTATAAATTCCTCCCATAGCCTCCTATATTTACTACAAGTATGAAAAAACTGAAAAATGCTATTCCCAAATGGTGTACATTTGCACATGGGGGAAGTAGAGGGGCAGAAGTGACCAAGACTGGCATATAAAAAACACCAATCCAACCTTGATAAGTCCAATGCATGCAGTACTGGCTGAAGTTGGATGAGTGTCTTAGATGACTGTGATAGATGCACAGTTTATTTTTGTGTTGTTTTAGAAACTGGTGGACATTGTTGATAAAGATGAAATGACTAGAAAGTGATCAAATAGCTTCAAAAGGAAATTATTATGTACTTTACATTCCCTATGTATACTGAACAAGAAATTCTTGTCCCTTTTTAAAGAAAACAAATTGAATGTCACATAGAGTCTAATTTTTATTAGTTTTATTAATGTTTCTGTAAAGCAAATTGATAAATCAATCACAATGTGCATGAATAATTTTAGTAAAAGCATAATCTTTATATCCTAGCTAAAGCTGAACACAGTCCAACAAGCGTTCAGGCAACATTGCCTATTGCAAGAAATGTTGAGAGCAGGCCTCTGCAGATTGGCATTTCGAACACAGTACATGCCCCTGGATGGCACTGCCACCTGTTCTAATTGTTATTTTCATACTATGCCAGCTTGGAATTGTACACTCATTAAATAATAGAACTAGGCATCTCTAATAGCAACTATATGTGCTCTCTATTTCCTCGAGAAATACAAACACCCTCAAATCTAGAGTCACACAAGGACATTGGAGATAGAACAGGATGAATAATGTGATGTTCTTTAAATTAAAATAAATTAATAACCAGATTTTATATATGGTTGTAAAACCAAAATTGCTGACTAATACACATTGATGGGAGAAAGACATGTTTTATTGCATTCTGCAGTAGTGTCACATTTTGTACGATTTTGATTATTGGGCAGATGGCCAACTTAGAGGGGATATCCTCTGCAAAGCATACAGCACAATACAGATATAACATGGCACCTGGCCCTGCCCACCCATTGTGTCGTCAGTGGATTGGTGGGCAGAGGCAGGAGCCATGAACAAGTAGAGAGAGGGGTGTGCATATATTAGCTGACACCCCAGTGTAACATCCGTGGTCGGATTCTGTGCGACCTCAGCTTTTAACATGCCTGACAAGGGTTTCTCCCCAATGGTTTCCCCCTGCAATGTCTTCAGGTTGATTTAATTACTATGAAGGTCTTAAGGGGTAAACAATCTTCTTAAAAGCTGGTTATGATAGTATGAGGAGACATGTAAATGTAAAGCAGACATTTGTAAAATGTTATACAGCAACTAATTTCAGGTGGTAAAACTATCTGCCTGAAAACGTGATTATTTAGACTTTTAAAAATGGCACTTTTTTAAAAAAATTATACATTTTTTCTTTTTTTAAAAAATAAATAAACACAAAACTTATCAGCAAAAATGTATCACTAAAATGAAGTGCAACATGTGAGGGAAAAACAATCTCATAATCACGTTGATAAGTTACAGTGTTCAAAAGTTATTGCAGCAACGCATTTCAGAATACAAAAAATGGCGCTGAGCCTTACACTGCATTATTGTTATTCAACAATTTGGTGGGGTGAAACAGGATTTGAACCTACAATTTCCACTCTCTTGCATGCCAGAGTCATCTTTACCACTAGCCTATGTAGCACTAGCCTACATTTCAATCAATGTATTTTATCTATCTGAGAGCTTGACTAAAGCTTCCATAGAGTTATACTGTTACACAAGCTTAATGCACTGGTATATAGAGATCTCAGTGATCTCTCTATATATCACTACACTATCCTTCATTTTAAAACATATAAATAATACAAATTAATAGAAATAATAAAAATGTACAAGACACAAAACAAATAATATTTTCAACATATATCAACATAACCGAGACAACCTTTACAATACATATAATAAACTGTCATTAACTAAAGCTCTTTTTTAAAACGCCCCCAGAAATTTGCATTACATTTCTAAACACAATGTAAATGCCCCGTGTGAAAGCACCCTAAACATTTTGAATTCAAATAATGATTTTTTCATTTGTGTCGCACACAACCCTTTTGTGGCACAGCTGCACCAGGTATCATGCAACCCAAATTAGGGGGTTTCTGGTGCTCAGTCAGACCGTGTGCCAGATTGAACATGCAAAGTCCGATAAAAATGTGTTGCATGCCCCATGTGAAAGGTGCACCAAAAAAAGTGGTGCACTCCGTTGGAGCTGTGTAGGGAGCGCCAGATTCATGAAGCATGTGTGCCAGAAATCCTGAATCTGGTGCCCTCTGCACACTTGAGTATATGCAGTAACTAAGAATTGAAAATCTTGAATGATGGATATCTAGAATGGACCAGAAAGAAATAAATGGGTTTAGAGAGAATATTTCTCCATAATGTTATCTATGGTATCCACAAATAATTTCTTCACTATTTTCATCAAAAGTCTTTTTTGGGTATTTTTTTATATTTCTCCATGTTTCACCAATTATGATAAAACAAAAAAACATGTATTTTGGAGCATGTGAAACCTTAAAGGTCTCTCTTTTATTTACTGCATATTCTATTTTATAAGGAAAGCCCTGAAGGAATATTTCAGTTCTTTAAACAAGACAGGACAGTTTAAGGTTGTAAATGTGGTAGAAGAGAAGATCTGCAATTTATCTCTCCATCTTACAATAAAATAGGAGCTGGGTGAAATATTACTGTAGAGGTTTGTAAATAGCCAATGTCTCATTTTTCTCTCTGAAGTTATGCGCTGAACCTCTTACAATGACTGTCACGGTGGAGATGAGAACAGACAGCACAATGTAATGTGCTGCGGAGTTTATAAAGAAATAAAGCCAGAGAGAGAATGTAATGGCTTGATTTACATTCTAGGCAAACAAAGGCAGCCAATTCCCAAGTGTATTGTCCCCAAGACCATAAATACATATCAAAATACAGTATGACCTCTTCAGCAAGGTCCTCCCATTACCTCATGTTAGTATGCACTGTCTGATCTTCCCCTGTCTGCGGCTGTATTGTTTTTTTTATTTATCTCTGAAACTCTTTCATGATCTTCCCTGATCTGCCCAGAACAGTAAATTGTAGTGTAATATAAATATCTACATGATAGCAATTCAACACCATATAGATTATTCAGATGGTTATTAGTCTATTCGCTCGTAATGTTTTTGTTCATTTTTATAAACAGTAATACAAATTACTGTAATTGATATAAATCATTTTAATATTTTCCTTACTAGAAAATAATTTGTGAAACACTGGGTTGTTCTCAACGCTTGGGAACCGAAATAAGATGGTATAAGGGTAGTCAAGGTTTCTTTTTTCTTAAATGTTTAGGATAATACAAATATTAAAAATCAAATGAATGCAAATGGTGTTAACAAATAATCTACGTAAGTAAACGTAAGTAAACTTTCCTCAAATTATAGGAGGTCATTTATCTGCGGCTTTCTTTTTCTCTTAAATTTTAAACTTTTGTGCGCAAAAATCCAACAGACTTACTTGCCTGATAAATCAGCCTCTAACATAAAATAGACAAGTCCAGAAGCCAGAAAAAAGTAAAAAAAAACACATCGGGGGTCATTTACTAAGGGCCCGAATCGCATTTTTACGTCGGGTTACCCGAATATTACCGTTTTTCGACGATTTTCCCTGAATTGCCCCGGGTTTTTGGCGCACACGATCGGATTGTGGCACATCGGCGCTGTCATGCACGCGGCGGAAATCGGGGGCGTGGGCATGAGAATCATGAGCAACTTTTACAGTATACATTTGCAATAACTGAAACTTATTTTTATGTCTGGCTCTTTAGTAAGCGGCTCATGGATTGTATGCATTTTCTACCCTGATAATTAGGACAAGACTATTAGGATGGTTGCTGAAACCTATAGTGCATATTATGATTTTCTGTATTTTATTTTCTAGAATCACTACATGCAAAATGTTAATACATGTGTGACTGCTGTTGACAATTTAGCACTTTATCACATGAAGTACTATTATACTACATCATTGTTATAGTAGTATTCCCATCTGAGCAGAAAGCTTCTATGTGTAAATACACAGAAATCTGTCCATGGACATGTCATGTCACACAGGTGCACAGTTTGTTCTAACATACAGCTCACCTGTGCATCATGAAGTTCATTTGTGTGACAGATTACCGTGAATTTGAAGTAAACATAGAAGTTTTTTTATAGAATTACAAAGATCTAGAAACCCATGAGGAATTGATACAGAAAGTATACTGCGAACATGTATAACAATACATACAATAGGATTAAATAACTGAGACATGGACACCCCTTTAATGATCTATAGAGAGTGTTATGAAGGAGACATCACTGTATAAAAACAGCCCCCATACATCTATGTAAACAGGAAATAAAAAGTAAAAAACTGAAATCCAAAAATGGAAAAGAGTTGCAACATTAAAGCAAACTTATCACTAGAAATGTAATTTTTAGCTGATGATAGGTTTCAATAGCCTCTGCTATGCTGATTTAAGAAATTCCTTTGTCAGCATTCTGAATCATTTAAGTACAGGAAGTCCCCAGGATACATACATGTTCTGTAGGTTTGGTCTTAAGTTGAACTTGTATGTAAGTCGGAACTGTATATTTTATTATTGTAACCCCAGTTAAATTTTTTTTGGTCTGTGCAACAATTGGATTTAAAAAAATGTTTTGTTGTCATAAGAACCAGGATTAATAATAAGGCTTAATTGCAGACACATTAGATAACTGTTACAGCTGATCATTGTAGCATAGGGCTAAAGTACAGTACATTATCAACATCTAGAGGTCCGTTTGTAACTAAGGGTTGCCTGTTAGTCAGGCATTCTTAAGTAGGGGACTGCCTGTAGTTTATAATAGTTTGATTCACATTACCTAGCTCCCTGCCTGCAGCATGTGGTGAGAACCCCCATGTGAGGGGTCAGTGGCAGCCTGTATGTGCCTGTATCTCCTCATGCATTCTTTCCCTCCTGCACACCACCACCTCCCTCCCCTGCTTGCTCAATGATTAGGACAGCAAATGGGGAGGAGTGAGAGAGCTGCATGAGTGGAGAAGAGGAGAATGACACAAGCACATACAGGCTACACAACCCATCCCTCCCCCGGCTCACCACATGCTGTGGAGCAGGGAGACAGGTGAATTGAATTAAATTTATTCAAAGTCCTGAAATGATTCGGAATGCTGACAAATGCATTTTTATAATCAGCATAGCACAGGCTATTGGAACCTGTCACCAGCTAAAATATATATTCCTGGTGACAGGTTTGCTTTAAAGGAAACATGTCAGGACCATAATCAAAACATAAAAGTCTTCTTAAGGTATTAAACCATACTAAATTCAGAAATTTGATGTCTCCATGATCATATTGAGACAAAGAAAACAAGGGCAGTGTAATTTTCCCAGCATAGTAAATGTTGGAAAAAATGGTGCAAATACAATTTTTTGTCAAATACACTGCATTTTTTTCAGGTCCCAGCTACATTGTACAAAAAATTAAATGGTGTCACTTGGAAGCACCATTTGTCATACTGGGCATGATAATACAGTATAGAGAGACCTCTTAATTGTGTTATTATAGAAGTGGGATTCATGATAAAAAGGCAGATTTATTCCTGAAAGGACTCCTAAGAGACACAGTGAGGGTCCTTCCCATCTCGCTGTTGCACAAACAGGGATTGTGTAGACACTCTGATACAACGGACACTGTCAATCATCCTGTTTAAGTGGGTTACTAATTCTCCTAGGAGTCCTGCCAGAAGTTACTCTCCTTTTATCATAAATCTCTGTTTCTCTATTCCGTATGATGTTCTCGTATAGGGTGTGTGGACTGGGTAGCTGTAATAATTTTAAATGTTTTAATTTTCTAAAATCTGTGTCACAGACTAAAAATGAATTAGGATTGTGCCAAACTGTCAGTGTCATTTACATGCCTAATATTGTAATTCTAATTTCCGGCATTAAATCCCATGACCCATGGAAATGCTTTATGCGTTATGCTTGACAATGCATTTCTGATAGATTTTGGGCACTGATGTTAAAGTGATTCTCCACCTTTTTTGTTAAAGTTTATAGCACGGGCTGAGCTGCAGTAGGAGGGTGGCATGCTATCTATACAGGTGAACCCCTTTTACATTCCTTCTTGTCAGCACACTGCCAATTCATCTTTGAGTATAACATTTTTGATATGGTACGCTAAAGTCTAATAGTTATAGCCTTTGATAGGAGGTTGTCAGGAAACAAATCCATCGCGGCCAATCAGGCTATGAAGCTGTTCTACACAAAGCTCAATTGCCAGAGAGATGAGTATAGGGTCAAGAAGGTTTGGCAGATAGTACTTCTTGGAACAATATTTTCAGATTTTCCGTCAACTTCAGACAAACTACAGTAGAGGGGACTTGATTTACGCAGTAGCAATTGAAATCAATAGACATTGATTGTTTTTAGTAAATGTCAGGAGTCATCTAATTACCAGACACATTTTATGTGGCACTCAGCCTTGGCTGATCATGGCCAGATTATAGCAAGGCATGCTTATGACTATTTAGAAATCAGAAGCCCATGAAGTTCTCTGAAATTCTTTAAATGTAATTGAGATTATATTACTGGGGTACCCAAAGTATTGTCGTTAAAGAAAATCTTCCTTCAAAATCAAACATGATAAACCAGGGGCACTTACTTATAGATCCAGCTACTTTGACTGTGGTAATCTTCTTATATTTGTTATCTATGGTCTCCTTTCATCTAAAATCAGCCCCCAGAACCCCTCAGTGCTTCATCTTCCCAGTCTCCCCTTCCTTCGTGTCATGTAATCTCACAGCAGCGGAGGAAGTTTCAGCACACAGAGGGAGGTGGAAGAGCTCTTGCTTAGTGTAACAGTTTGTGTAGCTGGAGAATGGATGGCCTTTGATAACACCCCCAAAGAGCCCTGTCACAATGCCTGGATCTATGTGTAAGTCTCCTTGGTTTATCATGCTTAATATTGATAGTAGATTTAATGGGGCTCCCAGTATGTCAGTAGTGAACTGAACTACGGCACACAGCATCATGGCTTTGAGGTTGTGTTTTACATCTTACTCAACCTTTGTTTTTGTTATTATTCATTGGTAGATTATATTGAATATTATATTTATGTTTATTTTACATTTACTGTAGGTTGGCATTTCATCAAACCTACTATTTTGCATTTGACAAATTTTACGATATTCATTCATATGTACAGTAACTGTATTGTGTGTATTTCTATGTTGTATTAAAGTATTCTGCTATTACATTTTATAAGTCAGACTCTTCATATCAGTAAAACCAACCAATACCCGCCAAGTAGGATATATCTGGTGTCCGGATCACATAACCAGCACCTGTGTTCCATAAGTTGCTTCCTATTTTGCCCTGTCATATCTTGTAAGTCAGTGACCCTTTTAACCGCACTTCAAATTTCATCTGCGAGCAACCAATAGAACTTATTCTGGGGTTTAGTGCTATCAGACCCAATTTTATAGCTTGTTGTATTGCAGTCAAAGTGTTCATCGTTCTGATGTTTACAGAAGCGTATCTTTGCTTCCAGTGCAAAAAAGAGAAATATAGAAACTCTGTCTGGGAGACAACACTTAACGTTTTTGACAGATTGAAAGAAAAATAGTAAGTGTGTAGTTGTATTGTGCACACTGGCACATTAAAAAAAGTACATACATACATAAATCTGAAAGTGGTCAACTAATACATATACATTTAAAATTTTGAAAGTGGCCAACTAATACATATACTTTTAAAATTTTGCCATTTTGTTTATACATTTAACATAAGTATGCTTTTCCCATATATACAGCATTTTGTTTGCTCAATTCTCCACTTCTTATTGCACAGTAAAATTTCCTCAATGCATATCTAGAAATCTTCAGATTTCTAAGCCATGTGTAAATGCTGACATATTCAATTAAAACTGTAACTGGTGGTAATTGATTTTTCCCATAAATAATACAATTTTGATTCCTGTAATGTATAATACGCTGTCACTGGCATGCCAGCACCACCATGTTCAAAACATGCCACAGCAGTTCTCAAAGGGATTTTTTTTTATAAATTGTTATCTGTTCTAGTCCTAAAAATTTTGAAGCAGTTTTATAAAAGTTTTATATTTTTTGACATAAGCACACCCATAGCAAACAGTATATAGATACACGTATTCTGTGTGCCATCTTTATAAGCACTACAGCTATTGAGATACCAAATGAATTGCCATAACTCTCTTTTACTGAAATTTACTTTTTACTATTAGTTTCCCAAACTTATTTAGTAATAATTGGTAAATCCTAAATAATCGTTCCATTGCCTGGAATATTTGTGGACATATTGG
Source organism: Engystomops pustulosus (assembly GCA_019512145.1). NCBI lineage: Eukaryota > Metazoa > Chordata > Amphibia > Anura > Leptodactylidae > Engystomops > Engystomops pustulosus. The sequence continues at coordinate 140,452,081 of CM033642.1, read as the reverse complement.
CAAAAAGAAAACCACAATTTATATACAGGCAGTCCCCGGGTTACATACAAGATAGGGTCTGTAGGTTTGTTCTTAAGTTGAATTTGTATGTAAGTCGGAACTGTATATTTTATCATTGCAATACCATCCAGAACTTTTTTGGTCTCTGTGACAATTGGATTTTAAAAATGTTGGGTTGTCATAAGAATCAGGATTAGCAATAAAGCTTCATTACAGACACCTTTGATAACTGTCACAGCTGTTTATTGTAGCCTAGGACTAAAGTACAGTAAATTATCAACATCCAGAGGGCCGTTTGTAACTAGGGATCATATGCAAGTCGAGTGTTCTTAAGTAGGGGATCGCCTGTATAGCCAAATAATGTATACCCAGAATAAGTGCTGAAAAGCTACATTTCAGACATTTTTTATGCTCTGTTCATATCTGAATGAAGATTAACATACACTGAAGTTTATATATTTTAATGGGCCAAAATTATCTGTATGATGGGCCAAAAAAATAATCAAAAGCCACATTTTTATCAGATGTACAGAAGAAAATGTTATTTTACTTTTTCAATGACCTTTTGTAAAGTGTAAATTTTCAGTCTGGGACTACAGGTTATGGAGTGTATGGTACTTCTGTAGCACTAAATGCAAACCAACATAAGCAATAGCTTAGTTGGTAGGTGCCAGCCATAATTCTTACACATGTTTCTACACATTGAATATGTGACTGGAAGAAGATTCCCATTAGAGACACGTGCTCCTTGAACTTGCAGCTGTTGAAACCAGTTGTCTTCATGATCTATGCAGAGACTGTAAGCTGAAATGACTGCTTCCACTGGTGAGAGTGAATAGGTGCCACAACTACAGGTGCAGCTTCTGGGCACTACATGGGATTTGGAAGATTGAGCCACCTGATTGTATTTGTGTGTTTCATGTTTACCACAGGCAAAAAAATCTGATGCCCCCCCCCCAAAAATAATCTTAAAACAAGAAAAAAAAGATATGTGAAACAAAGTAGAAATGTATATATACAACAATTTATAATGTATAAATGTTATATATAAAAAAGAATCCAAATATACAAGTGCATAGCATACACAAAATAAATATGACCTTTCAATCTCCACATGATCGTAAATAGCTATTATAAAAATATGCATACAATCGCAATTGTAAAGTAGAACAAGCAGCTGAAATAATGTATCCATAGCCTCCAAGAAATGGGAAAATGATAACACTGAAATGGAAAAATAATAATTTACTGAGTATATTCAAGAGACACATATATACAGACCAGATGGTGCTCAAATAATTCTAGACGCAAGAAACAAAGTGACCCATGTCCAAGCATCAGTATAATGCAGTATTGAAGCAGATATATTACCAATATGGTGTTTCCATTGCCACAGAGGAGAGCTACCTATATATATATATGCCTCACTATCAAGATATCTTTTGACATGATTCGGGAACGAGCAATGCCAGTCTATTGTGTGTATATTACTATTAATACTGTACTTGGTGTTACAGAGTTGTTAAAAGCATCTTATCCATACAGGGGGTTGATAGATATCTTCAAATCCCTTGGGGCGGTATGTCAATGTGTTCCATCCATCCGATCCGTATAGATCTCCTACATGGATGTAATACAGGTTAATGAACAAGCACCCTTTGTCCTTACAGAAGCAGCCTGTCTCCTTTGAGATTAGCCTTTGGTGACTACATTTTAGCATACCTAGTTTTAGTGCGAACAGCAGTTTTGTCATTTAAATGCATTTATTATTATAATATAGATTTCTATTCAGTTTGTTTAAGAAACTTATAAATATCAATCAACAGCAGAAAATATGGTACATGAAGCACTACTGAACATGATGACGCTATAAATATAGATTGTTATTATTATTTTTATTTTTATTATTAAAATAGTACAATTCACCATTAGGTTTTTCCCATACAAAATTAATTAATAACATTATGTAATCTAGTAATTGACTACTAAAAAACTTTGCCATTTTACAATGGATAAGTGCAAATATTGTATTTTAAATACATTCCACACTAATCTTTAATGTAAGTTATAAAAATTGTATCTTAAGTCATCTTATTAAATTAAAGTATTTATCTGTGGCACTCAATGTCATCATTTCATTATATACTTGTAATAACTTTTCAATTAAAGAAATTGTACAATATTAGAAAGTGAAGGCTGCTTTCATGATAAATGATACTGCTTTTCACCTGTTGTGTCTGGCATTGCAGCTTTGCTCTTTTAAGTAAAAGACAATAAATGGGAGAGTGTAGGACACAACCTTTATATTGTTGCAGTGGTTTTCTCAACATGTATAGTGTCTTTATCACTAAACATTAATAAATTCATGAATGAAAGAATGAATATATGAAAGACCAATTCTAACTAGACAGAAATATTCTTTTGGCCTTGGGTCCAGATGCAATAAGTTATTGTAATTTTAATATTATAATATTTAGTGGTAATATAGAACTCCATTTTAATTCATTAATTAATGCAACAACTCACATAATTTGTACTCACAGGACATAATATCATAGTATCATAGAAAGAAGATTAAATAAGAACACAAGTCAATCAAGTCCAACCTATAATTCTACAGTGATAAGACAAAGAAAGGCAAACATTCAAAATGACTAATGCAAAATGGGCAGAAAACTTTCATTTCCCCTACAAGTATGGTAATTAGAATAAAATCCCTGAATTCAAGTCCCATCCTAAGAATCTATTTTCCATAACCTGATGGGGCACATTTACTAAGAGTAGTGTAAACTGCACTAAAAGTATGTTTGCCTGTGTAAAATGCAGGGTGCACCACAAAGTGTTGCATGTGCCACAATTTGTTGTGTGTGCCAGAAATGTGTCTCAGATACTTCATAAAAACTTGTACAAGCAGTCTGCACTGAAATTAACATGTAAAGTCAGACAGAAAACTGCTGCAAGGACCTTAGTAAATGTGCCCCAATATTTTTACTTTGAAGAAAGGTGTCAAGGCCCTTCCTGAACATGAGCATGTCTAAGTGTTCTATAGATTCATCCCACCATTGCTATTAACATATATGTGTACTCAAAGGAGTATGCTAGTCAAAATACTTTTGTAACATGATTTAGCCACATATGAAAAGATTACAATGAAAAAATGGCCTTTATGAAGACTGTAAACTCTTCTGGCACTGTTCAGTGATTTCTGTTACTAGAAATCTGACACATCACTCCAAGCAATCTGTCATTGATGTGAATGGACGTATGTTGTGTCAGATTTCCAGCAATAGAAGTCGTTTTGACGAAGGAGGAAAGTTCCCTGAAAATCAGATACAAATTATCTGCCATATTCACCAGTTTGATGCTCCCGTGTACATGTTATTCAAGCTGTATTTGAGTGTCTATGTTGCGTATTGATATGTTAACTATAGAGAGAACATCTGCGAATGATGTCAAGATCCCATGGCAGATGTAGTAGAACAGATGGAAATGTATATATATATATATATATATATATATATATATATATATATATATATATATTACACACATATACACACTTTATTTATATTTTTGGATGGGGGTGGTTTATGTAGAAAGGCACTGGAATATGCAGCCCCCTCAAGAATAAAAGGATTAAAACAAAAAATGTTCCCATCATATTTAGGATGTAAAGAACTTGTAGGACTATCGGGACAAGCGATTTTTGCTTGCTGTGGTACTGTTCATACCTCTTATAGCCTTTTCTTTATAATGAAATCTTCTATGCTAAAAATCGGGCAGATTAAGAAAAACTTGATACTTTATGATGTCTACAAAATGATATTGCACACAGCAACTTGGTTTAGGTTCTATACAAGAGCTACAATCAATCAAAAGATCTCTCAAGAAAGAAGAGAGAAGAGCATCCCCTTCTAAAAGGATCTGACAAGGTAAACAAAGAATTGGATGGGGTTAAAGTTTCACAGCAGAAATGTAAGGTACTGGCAGCACAGGACAAGTTTATCTGCGGTGCTGTGCCTCTCTCCTAGACCATATTGTTCTAAACAGACAGGCTATTTAAACCCTTGTCAGAGACTACTAGTCATTATCTTCTTCATCTTAACAGATACAATGACATTTTTCATTATCAGCCTCGCTTTGAGTTCTTGTTTTGCAGTATAATCCAAATTATGCATTGACATTTCAAATGTATAGAAACAAAGGAATAACACAACATGTCTTTGTACAAAAGACGCAAACCTGGCATTACCAAGCTAGCAGTCACTGGAAGAACATTGACACATACTGTAAAATTATATATATAGTATATACAGATGCCACTGTACTGATGTAATTCACTATAGTAATGTTGTCCTTTGGATAAACCACAGAGTGTCCAATGTGATATAATGAGTTGTGCCAAAAGACACATCCTCAGAAATCTGTATATGAATATTTCATAATTACGAGATTATTTAATACAAGAACACATGGAAAACATAATATTGTATTTTAATACTATGCCAGAGGTGAGATTTGGACCATAGTAGAATATTGGGATTTTTACACACAAGGGGGAGCTGTTTATTAATGTCATTGAATTCACATACTTAGAACAGATATAGAGGTAAAAACAAAAAAAGATGTAACAGTGGAAAGTTGCCTTTTTCACAAAAGTGTATCATACTGATTCTACTACGAGCTATCTCACAGATATTAGAGTAGATGTTGCAGGGAAAATATCATAAAAGATCATTTCAGGTCATTGAAAAAAGGTGACATCATTGCTAATAATATGTAATAAGGGACAGTCAATGGCAGCACAGCTGGATTTATCATTCATAGCGTAACCAACCCTGGTCCAGAATTCAGAACGGGATTGGTTGGCAGTGTCTCCACATTAGATAGAAGGTAGACACATATTATATATACTGTATTATAATAATGTCATTCAAACACAATGCAAATCCCTAATAATCTCTTAAAATGTAAAGATATTGTAGTTTGTAGATTTCCTATTACTAGATATTCAGATATCCTGAAAATATTAAAAGTTCAAACATATCACCACCTTTTAGTAAAATGCTGTTCATTTATATCTCTTAAGTCCACATTTCCCAAGTTCTCTACAAAGCTTAACACTGCTCGGCACATCCATGTATATCTGCTTCAATCTCTGGTTCCTTCAATATGAGCCTCTTATACCAAGCTCAGAAATTCCTCATCTTTGAACTGTTTCTATCTACAACACTCATATCTAAATCTCTCTCTCATCTCTCTGCAACTCTGGCCTCTCCCTCTCACAATTCATCAGGAGCTTTCTTCTTGCTTCTGAAGTCTAGGTATTAATGGACTTCTAGAAAGAAGTCATTCACTTACAGCTCTTCTGCACTAAGTTCACTGATGGGCATCTTCTTACCCCATGTCCTAGTGACTTATTTTTAGAGTGTTCTTTAGGACAGAGCACATGTCTAAATATACAGTATGCTTATATTGATGTAAGACAGAATGTTATAGCCACTTTTACACATTCAGTAACACATCTTAAAAAAAGAAGTAACCAAATATTACAATAAAATTGTCAAAAAATGCTGCTAATACTAATATTTGTATAATAACATACAAGTTTATCATTTTAAGACCTATTAACGGGTAAATGTAAGGTAGAAATATGGCTAGAGAAGTAGACAGGTAGATAGGTGAGTTACACACCCTAGTTTTTGATTTTTCACTTATGATGATAAAAAAATGCTTTAGATTGATAGTTAAATAGAAATATATTCCGGATTTCTGGCCCCCAATCTTCATGAATCTGGCGCCCTTTGCACAGCTCTGAGAGAGTGCACCACTATTTTGGATCTTTAACATGAGGGGTCAGACTTTGCATGTTAAATCTGGCGCATGGTCCGACTGAGCACTGAAACGCCCCTTTCAGTGCATAAATTTGTATTGCATGATGCCTGATGCAGCCGTGTCACAAAACGGTCATGTGAGACACAAATGTGGCACAGACACTTCTTGAATACCTCTGCAAGCAGTTTGTACTTGGAAGAACAAGCAAAGCCCGATAGAAAACTGGTGCATGCCCCTTAGCAAATGTGCTCCAATAAATAGATAGGGCATAGGTGATGGATAGATAGACAGAATAGATATATTCAGATAGATAAAAGACAGCAATGGGATAGCAGATAGATTTCTAAACAGACAGAAAGATGAATATATACATTATGTTGCCGTGTACTTTCTTTTCATACATAAGTACATAGGTAAATAGAGTCAGATATATAGAAGATAGCTATAGGAAAAATAGATATAGCTAGATATAATTATGTATTTAGATAATTAGATACAAAGATACAGATAGGTAGATAGATAGAATTATATATCCAGATAGATGAACATATGGAGCGATAGACATAGATACATAGGTGATGATATAGAGATTATTGATAGATAGATAGATAGATAGATAGATAGATAGATAGATAGATAGATAGACAGATATATAAATACTGTATTGATGGATAGGATTATAGTATCATAGTATATAAGGCTGGAGAAAGACACAAGTCCATAAGTCAAGTCACCAATCTGTCATAAACCCATCTTATTGTCTATGTTCTGACTTCCAGCTTCTACACCTGTACATAGCTTCACATATTCAGTAGAATTTTCCCTAGACAAAGGATGTATGCTGAATATTCCAAAACATGAACAACCTTCATATTTCTATGGACCCTGTGCGATATCTGTGTCATAATGTGAACTGATCATCCTGCCGATTTTCCTAGGTAGGACAACTGGCCATGCTGCCTTTTGTCACTAGGAACTAATTATGCCATCTTGTGCTAATAGTCAAGTGCTACATACAATAAATAGCTGTCATTGTTGGGATATGCAGCTTCCCTGCTGCTTTGCTCTGTTTAGATACTTAGAGTCCAGTCAATTAAAAATTATTCATGCACCATTGAGCAATGATTTTCCATACTGCTGTGAAACTCAGCCCTTGGATCCTAAATATCCTACACAAAATATATCCATTGTTTCTCAACTCCTCCACCATCTCTCGCTTTCCAGCCTTGCCATCCATAGATAACTACTGTACACTATGACAGCTCCCTACAGACAATGACAGAGGGGTACATTTTAGAAATTGTCCAGGCACTTCACAAATAACAACTTTGTCAATGCTTCATTGGAAAATTTGGACACTTAATTCTATCACTGCCTGTGGAAAGTATACCATACTCATACACACTGATGGGTAAAAGGTCATCTAAGCCCAATAGGGCAGACACGGGCAAACCTGCCACTCCAATATATACTAGCCAGAACAATGAATTTATTGTTCAGAGATGCAGACAATAGCAGATATAACATTCTAAGCTCGGCTGAAATTTATGCAATATACGGAATGTACTTTCCATTTCACATCCATACAGTGAAAACATTGAAGGATAATATTAGTAATCAGACAGCACATGTAATATGAATCATTACTTCCTTGAATGGCACCCTGTAATTCATTGAAATCAGAGATATGAATATCACGCATACACTGCTGAGTAAATGCCACCAGCCAGATATTACAAAGCACCAAACACTAAAAAAACATAAAAATCAATTATAATAACAATGATAATCCCCATCAACAATAAGCATAGTAGGGTAGTAGATTTTATTGTAATACATTCTTTTAAAGGGACAATGGATCGGGAGATATCACATCATTTTTATGAATCAGAAGTGGACATGATCAAATATACAGGAACGTCTAGCCTTAGGTCATACACATCACATGTTGTTTGTTATTGATTCTAACACACAAATAAAATACATGTAGTTATGTCTATTGTTCATAATATACATAGCATGTATCTAAAATGTATTGTAAAATCCCTAAAGTTAATATACTGTATTCTCCAGTTCTATGAATGCTGTGTTATTGATATCATCCCATGCCTTTGTCAGTGATCACATAGGACATGTATTCATACACCTGCACACAGTAGACGCATGACTTTATCCTGTAAGAACAAATATGCCTTATTTCACACCTAGAGCACTTTGTCATTCATTGACTGGGCTTGTGCATGGCTTGAGCAGTCTCATTGGCAGTACCTACCTTGCTCTGCAGACAGGTACCAGGGCAGAGTGAGGCAGATGAGGCAGGTGAGGGTGCTGCAGAGCCCCATGCTGTGTGTACTGTAGATACCCAGAGATGCTGATACTGATGCTGCTCCTGCTGCTGTTTGTAGCTCCCAGTTTGGATTCAGGCTGCTCCATAATAGGAATGGGAAGGCGGATCAGAGCCTGGAGCAGAGGCCAATGAGAGTGTGGATGGGGAGGGAGCCAACACGTGTTGGGTTTCTATGAGGAGGGGGGTTGAAGCTGCAGAGTGAGCAGAGAATGGAAATTTGGACACATTAGAGAAAAGATGAGATGAAGCACAGACTGAATGCAATGGGAGGATGCTCAGTGAGCCTTAGTGCATTGTCAGACACAGTTCTCAGTGACAGACTGCAGCTTATGATGGGAAATGTACACATGTGGCGCTGCTGTGTTTGTCAAGAGCCACACTTTAGTATGTCTTTTTTTTGGTGAATTACGGGTAGTATGAATGATCTACATTCAATGAGTTACTATGAGGCACAAAGCATCTTCCACAATCTAAAATGTTACTGTAGTTTTCTTTTTTCTCTGTAGCTGGGAGACAGTGAAGCTGTAAAGAATTGAAAGGATTTTATTTTATGCGATCTTATGTTTTTCAAAATTGGACAGATCATAAAATACAACAAACAGGTTTTACAGAGTTAAGTAATGGGAGCTGTTACTATGCTACAGCTTTAAGTTTAGTTATTCTATTTTTGTCTAACACTTTTTTATATATACAGGAATGGATTGGTATTTGCATGCAAAAGTATTTTTGCACCATATTTTGATTACTATTGTGAATCAAACAGGATAAAACACAGAAAGCAGTATTACATATGCACTAAAATTAACTATGTGTTCCTTATTGTCTAACTAATGAAACTGCCATGCCATGAGATGCCAGATTGGTGGGTACCCCACAATCCAACCACTGAGATTCCCATCAATCACAGATAAGTACCATTTCAGGCTACTCTTTCCTTTTCTCAATTGGGTGTGCATTCCTTATCCATCAGAAGTTCTGCTACAAATTTTGCTTCAAATTTACTAGTGGAAAATCTGTTTAATGTAAATCCACAGCAGATATATACAAACAAAAGGTCTCTCAACCCCAATTTATCTGTCTATAATTCCTTGTGTCAAACAGTAGCAGTAAAGTCATCATTAGAGATGAGCGAGTATACTCGTCCGAGTATACTGCTCGGTCGAGTATTAGCATACTCGGACCGGCTCGTTACTCGGACGAGTATCTCGCCGGCTCGAGATCGAGCAGTAAATTAATAAAATAAATTGAATAAAATGGTCCTGTATTCACTGTTTTTAATGTTTTAATTCTATTCTTCACTTTGCAGCTGTGCGCGCGTATCTCCGAACCTATCGGGAGACACGCGCGCACACCTGCAATGTCAAGAATAGAATTAAAACATTAAAAACAGTGAACACAGGAGCATTTAAGTGCAGAACACATTGAAATCAATGGGGCTCGTTATTCGAGACGAGCACTCGAGCATCTGGAAAAGTTCGTCTCGAATAACGAGCACCCGAGCATTTTAGTGCTCGCTCATCTCTAGTCATAACCTTTTGATGATCTTAATGTATTTAAATATCTACAAGTACATGTAGGCTGCTGAAAGGTCCATTAACCCCAATGCTACCTGAAGTCACACTTTGTCTCGTCCTTTAAGTCGCAGGCTTCTACCATTAATGGGGTATTCCCATTTCAAACAGTTATTGTTATTGCTTGAATAATGAAAAGTTTTATACAAGTTTACAATATACTTTCTGTATCAATTAGGGTGGTGACACACATGGCGTTTTTAGGCCGTTTTTGACCAATTATCTTAATTCAAACAGGTCAAAAACGCATGCATTTTTTACAATCTGAAAACGCACTAAACGGCCTAAAAACGCTATGTGTGTTACCACCCTTACTTTTTATATTTTTATATAAAAAAGTTTTTTTTATATCTCTGCTTGTTGTCCTTCTATAGAAAGCTTCTGTGATTACATCCAGTGGGCAGAAATGGTCACACAGGTGCACGGCTCGTTAGTATCAATGGACAGTAATCAGAGCTGTGTGTTATAACGAGCCGTGCACCTGTGTGACCATTGTGTGGTCAGATTTCTGTCCACTGGAAGTAAACAATGAAGATTTCTTTAGAATGACAGCAAGCAGAGATCTAGAAAACTGTAAGGAATTTATACAGAATTATATTGGAAAATTGTAGTATTTTTCACTATACAAACAATAACATTAATTTGTCAAAGTGGGAATACCCCTTTAATGCTGTGAGAGAAATATTACAGTACATTACTGTATTGTACTGTAAAGTAGAAACTTTTGTGGTTTCCTATTCTTTAAAAAGGGTAAATAACGGATGCACCTTAATATGTTTTAAAGATATTGTGTGAAAGTATATAAGCCAAGGAAAGCGTTCAAAATTAGATTGAAATGATAGGCTTTGGTACTGGCTTAAAGATGAGAACGTTTTGGAAAACGTTTTGTAGAAAGGCAGAGATCGCATTAAAGCCTCACCAAGCGTCATACATGTTACATGGGTCTGCATGTTTGGCAGGTGCTGAGGTGGCATGAGGTGTAGTTACATGGGACTGCATGTCTGGAGGGTGCTGAGGTGACATGAGGTGTATGTTACATGGGTCTGCATGTTTGGCAGGTGCTGAGGTGGCATGAGGTGTATGTTACATGGGACTGCATGTCTGGAGGGTGCTGAGGTGACATGAGGTGTATGTTACATGGGACTGCATGTTTGGCAGGTGCTGAGGTGGCATGAGGTGTAGGTTACATGGGACTGCATGTCTGGAGGGTGCTGAGGTGACATGAGGTGTAGTTACATGGGACTGCATGTTTGGCAGGTGCTGAGGTGGCATGAGGTGTATGTTACATGGGACTGCATGTCTGGAGGGTGCTGAGGTGACATGAGGTGTATGTTACATGGTGCATTGTCAGACACAGTTCTCAGTGACAGACTGCAGCTTATGATGGAAAATGTACACATGTGGCGTCGCTGTGTTTGTCAAGAGCCACACTTTAGTATGTCTTTTTTTTTGGTGGATTACGGGTAGTATGAATGATCTAAGTTCAATGAGTTACTATGAGGCACAAAGCATCTTCCACAATCTAAAATGTTACTGTAGTTTTCTTTTTTCTCTGTAGCTGGGAGACAGTGAAGCTGTAAAGAATTGAAAGGATTTTATTTTATGCGATCAAATGTTTTTCAAAATTGGACAGATCATAAAATACAACAAAAAGGTTTTACAGAGTTAAGTAATGGGAGCTGTTACTATACCACAGCTTTGAGTTTAGTTATTCTATTTTTGTCTAACACTTTTTTATATATACAGGAATGGATTGGTATTTGCATGCAAAAGTATTTTTGCACCATATTTTGATTACTATTGTGAATCAAACAGGATAAAACACAGAAAGCAGTATTACACATGCACTAAAATTAACTATGTGTGCCTTATTGTCTAACTAATGAAACTGCCATGCCATGAGATGCCAGATTGGTGGGTACCCCACAATCCAACCACTGAGATTCCCATCAATCACAGATAAGTACCATTTCAGGCTACTCTTTCCTTTTCTTAATTGGGTGTGCATTCCTTATCCATCAGAAGTTCTGCTACAAATTTTGCTTCAAATTTACTTGTGGAAAATCTGTTTAATGTAAATCCGCAGCAGATATATACAAACAAAAGGTCTCTCAACCCCAATTTATCTGTCTATAATTCCTTGTGTCAAACAGTAGCAGTAAAGTCATCATCTTTAAATAAATAACATTAAAGAATTACATAATTAATAACCCTCATCCACAAAGCTTTTTCATATTGCTGAACCTCTTCTCTCTTATCTCACTCTATCGTCCAACCCGTGCTCTTCGAACTGCCAGTGATCTTAGATTATTCTCTTTCTTTAATTCAAACCTCCCACTTTCATCTCCAGGACTTCTCCAGAGCTGCACCAATTCTCTGGAATGTCCTACCCCGGTCAATCAGACTAATACCCAACCCCAAAGCTTCAACTGTGTGCTAAAATAGCATTTATTTAGGCAGGCCTATCACACTCGCTAACTGTAGCAAACTTTAACTCTTTATTTACCAATTCTGGGTATCCAGAAAATACAGGTATCCGGTGTGTTATCCAGAAAATGCTTTTTTGCATTTCCACCTACTTTGGACTTTGCATATAAGATGGCGCCTGATGGCTGTTTCAAGCAGCAGCATTTTTATTTATTAAATTATTTTTATTCCATTCCCTAATAAAAAATATCTGGACCATTATACAAGCGCATATATATATATATCAGGTACACCTGTCCAACTGCTCGTTAACACTTAATTTCTAATCAGCCAATCACAGGGCGGCAACTCAGTGCATTTAGGCATGTAGACATGGTCAAGACAATCTCCTGCAGTTCAAACTGAGCATCAGTATGGGGAAGAAAGGTGATTTGAGTGCCTTTGAATGTGACATGGTTGTTGGTGCAAGGGCTGGTCTGAGTATTTCAGAAACTGCTGATCTGCTGGGATCTACAGGGTTTACAGAGAATGGTCCGAAAAAGAAAAAACATCCAGTGAGCGGCAGTTTTGTGGGCGGAAATGCCTTGTTGATGCCAGAGGTCAGAGGAGAATGGGCAGACTGGTTTGAGCCGATAGAAAGGCAACAGTGACTCAAATCGCCAACCGTTACAACCGAGGTAGGCAGAAGAGCATCTCTGAACGCACAGAACGTCAAACTTTAAGGCAGATGGGGCTACAGCAGCAGAAAACCACACCGGGTGCCACTCCTTTCAGCTAAGAACAGGAAACTGAGGCTACAATTTGCACAAGTTCATCGAAATTGGACAGTAGAAGATTGGAAAAACGTTGCCTGGTCTGATGAGTCTCGATTTCTGCTGCGACATTCGGATGGTAGGGTCAGAATTTGTCGTCAACAACATGAAAGCATGGATCCATCCTGCCTTGTATCAACGGTTCAGGCTGGTGGTGGTGTTGTCATGGTGTGGGGAATATTTTCTTGGCACTCTTTGGGACCCTTGGTACCAATTGAGCATCGTTGCAACGCCACAGCCTACCTGAGTATTGTTGCTGACCATGTCCATCCCTTTATGACCACAATGTACCCAACATCTGATGGCTACTTTCAGCAGGATAATGCGCCATGTCATAAAGCTGGAATCATCTCAGACTGGTTTCTTGAACATGGCAATGAGTTCACTGTACTCAAATGGCTTCCACAGTCACCAGATCTCAATCCAATAGAGCATCTTTGGGATGTGGTGGAACGGGAGATTCGCATCATGGATGTGCAGCCGACAAATCTGCGGCAACTGTGTGATGCCATCATGTCAATATGGAACAAAATCTCTGAGGAATGCTTCCAGCACCTTGTTGAATCTATGCCACGAAGAATTGAGGCAGTTCTGAAGGCAAAAGGGGGTCCAACCCGTTACTAGCATGGTGTACCTAATAAAGTGGCCGGTGAGTGTATATGTGTTAGTGTATGGAATCTGCTGAGAATCTAGTGTCAAACACAGAAGAGTAACTATAGGCTCAGGGGCTATGGTGTGAAAAGCAGACTCATTGACACCCAATGACACTACACATGCTGAAAGTTATCACAAATACTATAACAGTTAATCAGTGACTACAGGATTGATCATGTGTTTATTATGTACAGTCATGGTACAGAATGCAGCACAGTGCATTGTCGCCGGACAATGCACTTTGGGAAACTCCTCCGGACCTGGTAAGTAAATGTGCCCCATTGTTAATAAATTATTGTATACTGTCCCTGATTAAATAAAATATACATTTTATAATCAATTGACTACTTAAAATTTTCCAATATATACAATGCATTTCATTTATTTAGAAGATTTGTAGCACCTTTCCCTTTAAATAAGTAATTTACGACATGCCCAAATAAATTTTATATACAGCAACTTCTATCTGTAATATAGTGACCTTCGCAGCTCATAGAAACTACAGATAGTTGGTATTGATACAATGTACAATGTAAATTGTACAGCACACTGAATGCCATAAAAATAAATACAGTATAAAGAAGCTTGAAAATAACATTAATGGTAATTGGGGAAGAAAGGTGATTTGAGTGCCTTTGAATGTGGCATGGTTGTTGGTGCAAGGGCTGGTCTGAGTATTTCAGAAACTGCTGATCTACTGGGATTTTCACACACAACCATCTCTAGGGTTTACAGTGAATGGTCCGAAAAAGAAAAAACATCCAGTGAGCGGCAGTTCTGTGGGCGGAAATGCCTTGTTGATGCCAGAGGTCAGAGGAGAATGGGCAGACTGGTTCGAGCTGATAGAAAGGCAACAGTGACTCAAATCGCCACCCGTTACAACCAAGGTAGGCAGAAGAGCATCTCTGAACGCACAGTATGTCGAACTTTAAGGCAGATGGGCTACAGCAGCAGAAGACCACACCGGGTGCCACTCCTTTCAGCTAAGAACAGGAAACTGAGGCTACAATTTGCACAAGCTCATCGACAGTAGACAGTAGTGGACAGTAGAAGATTGGAAAAACGTTGCCTGGTCTGATGTGTCTCGATTTCTGCTGCAACATTCGGATGGTAGGGTCAGAATTTGGCGTCAACAACATGAAAGCATGGATCCATCCTGCCTTGTATCAACGGTTCAGGCGGCCGGTGGTGTTGTCATGGTGTGGGGAATATTTTCTTGGCACTCTTTGGGCCCCTTGGTACCAATTGAGCATTGTTGCAACGCCACAGCCTACCTGAGTATTGTTGCTGACCATGTCCATCCCTTTATGACCAAAATGTACTCAACATCTGATGGCTACTTTCAGCAGGATAATGCGCCATGTCATAAAGCTGGAATCATCTCAGACTGGTTTCTTGAACATGACAATGAGTTCACTGTACTTCCACAGTCACCAGATTCGCATCATGGATGTGCAGCCGACAAATCTCTGGCAACTGTGTGATGCCATCATGTCAATATGGACCAAAATCTCTGTCGAATGCTTCCAGCACCTTGTTGAATCTATGCCACGAAGAATTGAGGCAGTTCTGAAGGCAAAAGGGGGTCCAACCCGTTACTAGCATGGTGTACCTAATAAAGTGGCCGGTAAGTGTACATGTGTTTGTGTATGGAATCTGCTAAGAATCTAGTGTCAAACACAGAAGAGTAACTATAGGCTCAGGGGCTATGGTGTGAAAAGCAAACTCATTGACTCCCAATGACACTACACATGCTGAAAGTTATCACAAATACTATAACAGTTAATCAGTGACTACAGGATTGATCATGTGTTTATTATGTACAGTCATGGTACAGAATGCAGCACAGTGCATTGTCGCCGGACAATGCACTTTGGGAAACTCTTCCGGACCTGGTAAGTAAATGTGCCCCATTGTGAATAAATTATTATATACTGTCCCTGATTAAATAAAATATACATTTTATAATCAATTGACTACTTAAAATTTTCCAATATATACAATGCATTTCATTTATTTAGAAGATTTGTAGCACCTTTCCCTTTAAATAAGTAATTTGCGACATGCCCAAATAAATTTTATATACAGCAACTTCTATCTGTAATATAGTGACCTTCGCAGCTCATAGAAACTACAGATAGTTGGTATTGATACAATGTACAATGTAAATTGTACAGCACACTGAATGCCATAAAAATAAATACAGTATAAAGAAGCTTGAAAATAACATTAATGGTAAGGATGATTCTGATAAAGGTCAGGAATCACCCCCTGAAGCAAACTTGGGAAGCAGTCTCAAAGATTACCGTTAGAAACTCATTACACCATCATGGATTAAAATCTAAGGTTGCCCTGCTCATGCCAGCACATGTGAAGGTCCATTTGAAATTTTCCAATGACTATCTGGATGGTCTCATTAAATATTATAATATTAGTACAGTTCTCGTGGGGGCTTGATAGCAGAGTATGAATTTTAAATCCAAGGTTCAAAAACTGCCTTAAAACAATGAGGTATGGTCCTACACCAAAAGAAAGAGAGGGCAGGATACAGACCATGTAAGGGGAGAGGCATGACATGATTCAAGTGGCAGGCTTTGTCAAAGGATGACAACTGCACAACACTGAAGGAAGGATGGATAGAACCATGTGCTCTAATATTTTGGTCAAGAACCTCCATCCCTCATTGAGAGCATTGAAGATGGGTCTTGGGTAGGTCTTCCTGCATGAAAATGACCTGGCACACACAACCATAGTAACTAAGGAGTTGACATGGGCTCCATGGCTTTATCGCAGTTGTTTGGTACCCTAATAGTCATGCCCATGCTAGGGGGTAAAAGGAATTTCTAAGCTTCTCTACCACTTGCAGCAAAAGGGGGATAGGAGGTGTTCCAATGTGCATTCTGCTCTATTCCTATTCAAACTTATCAAAGATAATGGACATATGGGAAATATCTATGTCATGGCCAGTGCTCAATAAATAGGCCACATACAATGTGATGATTAGTGTAATAGGCTGGTTAAGCTCAAAACACATACCACCAACCACAAAATACAGAGCAAACCCAGCAATAAAATTGTATTATTTATTAGGTATACATTTAAAAATTCATTAATGGTAAAAATCCAGAGATAGATACACATCAAAATAAAGTGCCAGGCAGTGAGCACACAAATAGATGTACAGGTATGTGTAATTTCAAAAGTGCATAGTACAAAAATAGTTAATATAGAGCCTTAAGACCACTAAACAAAATCTCTTTAATTTCGCTTTACAATTTCTCCAAAATTTCGACATGCCCAAATAAATTTTATATACAGCAACTTCTATCTGTAATATAGTGACCTTCGCAGCTCATAGAAACTACAGATAGTTGGTATTGATACAATGTACAATGTAAATTGTACAGCACACTGAATGCCATAAAAATAAATACAGTATAAAGAAGCTTGAAAATAACATTAATGGTAAGGATGATTCTGATAAAGGTCAGGAATCACCCCCTGAAGCAAACTTGGGAAGCAGTCTCAAAGATTACCGTTAGAAACTCATTACACCATCATGGATTAAAATCTAAGGTTGCCCTGCTCATGCCAGCACATGTGAAGGTCCATTTGAAATTTTCAAATGACTATCTGGATGGTCTGATTAAATATTATAATATTAATACAGTTCTCTTCGGGGCTTAATAACAGAGTATGAATTTTAAATCCAAGGTTCAAAAACTGCCTTAAAACAATGAGGTATGGTCCTACACCAAAAGAAAGAGAGGGCAGGATACAGACCATGTAAGGGGAGAGGCATGACATGATTCAAGTGGCAGGCTTTGTCAAAGGATGACAACTGCACAACACTGAAGGAAGGATGGATAGAACCATGTGCTCTAATATTTTGGTCAAGAACCTCCATCCCTCATTGAGAGCATTGAAGATGGGTCTTGGGTAGGTCTTCCTGCATGAAAATGACCTGGCATACACAACCATAGTAACTAAGGAGTTGACATGGGCTCCATGGCTTTATAGCAGTTGTTTGGTACCCTAATAGTCATGCCCATGCTAGGGGGTAAAAGGAATTTCTAAGCTTCTCTACCACTTCCAGCAAAAGGGGGATAGGAGGTGTTCCAATGGGCATTCTGCTCTATTCCTATTCAAACTTATCAAAGATAATGGACATATGGGAAATATCTATGTCATGGCCAGTGCTCAATAAATAGGCCACATACAATGTGATGATTAGTGTAATAGGCTGGTTAAGCTCAAAACACATACCACCAATCACTAAATACAGAGCAAACCCAGCAATAAAATTGTATTATTTATTAGGTATACATTTAAAAATTCATTAATGATAAAAATCCAGAGATAGATACACATCAAAATAAAGTGCCAGGCAGTAAGCAGACAAATAGATGTACAGGTATGTGTCATTTCAAAAGTGCATAGTGCAAAAATAGTTAATATAGAGCCTTGAGAAAACTAAACAAAATCTCTTTAATTTCGCTTTACAATTTCTCCAAAATTTAAATGGTGCAAAAAAAGGAGGAATGTGAATATACAAGAGTTTTGGTTTCTGAACAGTAGGAAGAGAAAATACAAAAACAAGGAAAACAATAAAGGAAATCGGCCTTGGCCTGGCAGAGGTTAATTGAATGCTTCTCTGATCTGTTCCCTCTTTTACATCATTGGGTGGCAGTGCTCATAAATATCGATATATACAGTACATGTACAGTCACTCATGTACATGTATAGTACAAACACTCAAAATGGACTACAGTTATGGTCATAAGTTTTGAGAATGACACAAATATTATATTTTCATATGATCTGTTGCCCTCTGGTTTTTATGTGTGTTTTTCAGATGTTTTAATCACATATAGAAATACAAGTGTAATCATATTATGAGTAACAAAAGCTTTTATTGACAGTTAGAATGAGTTAATCCAGTAAGTCAATATTTGCAGTGTTGACCCTTCTTCTTCAGGACCTCTGCAATTCTCCCTGCCATGCTCTCAATCAACTTCTGGACCAAATACTGACTGATAGCAGACCATTTTTGCACAATCAATGCTTGCATTTTGTCACCCGTCTCTTGATAATTGACTACAAGTTCTCAATGGGATTAAGATCTGGGGACTTTCCAGGCCATGTACCCAAAATCTCTATGTTTTGTTCTCTGAGCCATTTAGTTATCACATATGCTTTATGGCAAGGTGCTTCATCATGCTGGAAAAAGGCATTGTTGATCACCAAACTGCTCTTGGACGGTTAGGAGAAGTTGTTCTTGGAGGACATTCTAGTACCATTCTTTATTTATGGATGTGTTTTTAGGCAAGACTGTGAGAGAGCTGAATCCCTTGGCTGAGAAGCAACCCCACATATGAATGGTTGCAGGATGCTTTACAGTTGGCATGAGACAAGACTGGTGGTATCGCTCACCTTGTCTTCTCCTAACAAGCTGTTTTCCAGATATTCCAAACAATCGGAAAGGAGATTCATGAGAGAAAATGACTTTACCCCAGTCCTCAGCAGTCCACTCCCTGTACCTTTTGCAGAATATCAGTCTGTCCCTGATGTGGTTTCTGGAGAGAAGTGGCTTCTTTGCTGCCCTCCTTGACACCAGGTCTTGCTCCAAAAGTCTCCGCCTCACAGTGCATGCAGATGCACTCACACCTGTCTGCTGCCATTCCTGACCAAGCTCTGCACTGCTAGTAGCCCAATTCTGAAGCTGAAACACTTTTAAGAGACGGTCCTAGTGCTTGCTGGTCCTTCTTGGGTGCCCTGGAGCCTTTTTGCCAAAAATGGAACCTCTCTCCTTGAATTCCTTGATGATGCAATAGATTGTTGACTGAGGTGCAATCTTTCTAGCTGCGATACTCTTACCTGATAGGACAGTTTCGTACAGTGCAATGATGACTGCAAGTGTTTATTTAGAGATAACCATGGTTAACAGAAGAGAAACAATTATGCCAAGCACCAGCCTTCTTTTAAAGAGTCCAGTGGTGTGATTCTTACTTAATCATGACAGATTGATCTCCAGCCCTGTCCTCATCAACACCCATACCTGTGTTAATGGAGCAATCACTGAAATGATGTAGCTGCTCCTTCTAAAGCAGACCTGCAATGAAGTTGTAATGTGTTTTGGGGAAAAAGTTCATTTTCTAGGCAAATATTGACTTGTTGACTTGTTGAATTGTTAAGCTGATCACTCTTTATAACATTCTGGAGTTTATGCAAATTGCCATTATAAAACCTGATGCAGTAGACTTTGTAAAAATTAACATTTGTATCATTCTCAAAACTTATGACCATTACTGTAGAAGGAGCAGAAGGGTGTGCTCTCAGATGAGAATGATGCAAAATGTTGGGTTTTAAGATCTTATTGCCATCAAAAGAATCTTGGCATTCTGAAAATGCTGGCAGTGTTTAGATAAAGCTAAAGTCACACTTATTTATCACGTTATTATCCCTCCTTCCAGCATTACTGCAGTCAATAGATGGACATCATTAAGTAGCCATGCCTTTATTTTGTATTAAAAAGTAATATGTTCTGAATACATACTGTAAATGATTTATGTTTAGGTTATTGTTTACACTTGTATAAATACAGATTCTTTAGTGAATATTCCTTTAAGGCTGTGTTTCCAACTGCATGCTATATAGCTAGAAAAAAGCTTTTAGGCATACTTATCCTTTTCTATAACTAAGTTCTCTAGCCAGAGGCATCTCTGTCACACTGCACTAGCTTACAACTCCCACTGTAGGGTTATTATGTAATGTCTCGCTGTGAGGTCATTTGCAATGTTATAGCTAAACACAACAACATTTCTATGTGAACAGTATACCCCCTTGTATTTTGATGTAGTTTTGCTGTCAACAGCTCACACTATAGAATATATTGAATGACATATTTTGGCCACAAAGGTTATATTTTTAAATACCAAATACATTTTAAATACATTAGGATAACTAGGGTAACTTTATTAGATACACCAAGTTGTGAGACTCTTAAAAGGGTATTTTGCCTGAAACCCTTGCTCGTTGTGTATTATGATAAGTTCTAATCGTAACACTCAACAGCAAAGACAGACGATTGCCTCCTTGTTACATGAACACATGCTATATATTAAACCCTGGGTACATACAAAGTATGTCCTAAAAGCAGCCTTGTTTTATAAGTGCACATGAAAATATACTCAGGATCCAACAGTAGAAGAAAGTCGGACCACCTTGTAAATAAAGAGTGCTCCAGCATAAGAAAAAAATCATAATGGGCTTTAATCCTTATTTCAGTTTTTTTCCAATGTTGTCATGTGATTTCTGAGCTGATTACTTGTAACTATGCCATGACCCGCTCAGGCTTGGACTCCTCAAGACCCCTTAAGGTGTATCTGGTGCCAACACATTTGCAGGCCAACTTTTATATTCAGTTAGATGGGAGGTACTGTAGGGACTTGTTTTCCCACAACGTACTAAAAGATAAGTGATAATAGTAATCCCTTTATTTAAATTTCTGAGAGGCACTAAAAATACCCAAGGGTACTTGGGTGAATGAGATTATAAACCTGCAGATGTTTATCTCTAGGACCATGTATACAAATTACACAGGTTATTTTAAAAGTGTTAAAATATGCAAAACACCCATTTTAAGACAAATAGAAATGATTAAATGAAAATTAAAACATACTAGAAAACATTATCAGGGCCGTAATCTAAGGTGTTTCCGGGCCATGTACCCCTGAGCCTGCACAAAGTGTGGGTGATTCGCCTGCATCGCCCAATATATGCTCAGGTCCGGCTCTCTGCCTGGTTCTCCGAAGCAAGCTGGTAGGCTTAGCTGTATATATTTGTATTACTGGGGGAGCAGTCTGTGTATATATTGATGCATTACTGGGGTGGGGAAAGGCTGTATATAGATGTATTACTAGGGTGGGAGGAGGCTGTATATAGATGTATTTCTGGGGTGGGAAGCTGTGCATGGAAGGAGCGAGAACATTTATGCATGCTACATTCCATGGGGGCCTCCACCAGATATTGCACCCAGGGGCCCCCATCAACACATATAATACATTTCTGAAATACTTCACAAATGATGAGTGTATATTATTACTTATAGTAAATAACTGTAGTAATACATCTTTATTATCAAAAACTAGCCAAAAGAAAAAGTTATATAAATCAAACATTGTTCTTTATATGAAAAGTATCATGACATACCTTAAATTAACATAGTTTTGTCGACCTGAAAATTATAAACTGTGCACACATAATGCAAAGAAGCAAACTAAAAGCATTTCTTGTTCTCTGTGCCAGAATAGTCCTTTCCTCAGGGGGTTTCAATGTACATCTGGTGCTTGGAGCTTAAAAAGATTGTCTGGAATTAGGAAAGAAAACTTTTTCCCCAAAACAGCAGTGCTGCTGTACAAATCATTACATCACAGTGTCCAAATAACAGTGTTGCTTACCTTTGTTCCTTAACTTGGACAACTTGTTTAACTGTAAAAGGACCAAAAACTGTACTTTACATATGCATCCATAAATGTATTTTGCGGGTTTGCAGTTTAATTACACAAGCAGGTTTGGTGGAATCCCCCCCCCACCCCCCACGCGGTTCGGCATTGCCTCTTTTGGATCAAGCAAATCTTCTGAGCGATTGGTGCCTGTAGGCAGATGCGCTTTACTAATGACCTTTATAACTGTGGGGGCTGTTTTCAAGTGTAGCCGTGATTCCATTCAATACTTCATTTACCATAGAGAACTTTGAATATAATTAAAGCAATTATCTCCCCCAGTTTTTTTTTCTAATATATTCTTGAGGAGTGTATGATGTAACAAAAATATGTATATACAAGTGAAAAAAAGTGAATGGAAGTACCAAAACTAGAAAAAACTAGACTCATTCAAAACACATAACATAGCCATAGCTCAGTGATGGTGAACCTTTTAGAGCCTCAGTGCCCAAACTTCAACCGAAAGCCACTTATTTATTGCAAAGTGCCAGCGCAGCAATTTGAGCAGTAATGTATTTCTCTTTGTTCATTGACAACTTTCAATCCTTCAGCCTCCTAAGGACACCGACCCAGTTGAAAGGAGGAGGGCAAATTCATCTATCATTGTAGGAAGATTCTGCAGGCAGATTATTTGAGTTCTGTCTGGTGAACTTCATTCTGGGGTGATGACAAAGGTGCCCACAGAAAGGGCTCAGAGTGCCGCCTCTGGCACCCGTGCCATAGGTTCGCCACCCCTGCCATAGCTGGTTGTTTACCCAACATTTTACATGTTTGGTATTAATTGGCAAGTCTGATACATGCAAAACAACCATTCAATCTACAGACCAAAAAAAGTTTATTCTGAAATTCACAGGATTGTAATGCAGTGGTGGGAGGGTCATTTTATAACTCACAAATGATCCTGTTTCTCTTTTAGGAGCTAAAGTTTTCATTATTGATTACATATGTACACCAATAGATCAACATGTATGTGCTTTTAGCATAAAGGCAGCATATCAAAATTAACAAATTACTAAATGTGTTTGCCCTCTGGTAGATTACTTGTAAAGATAAGCAGGTTCGGCGAAACATTTACCCCCACACACAAGCAATGATCAGACCCCTGTCCCCAGTGTATATCCAGCAGCTCCTGCCCCCAGTATTTAGCCAGCAGCCCATGCCCCCAGTTTATAGCCAGCAGCCCCTGCCCAAGTATGCCCAGCCTATAAAAAAAAATAACTCTGTCCTCACCTTTCCAAAGCCTCCTGCAGGTCATCTTCTTTCTTCTGGTCCTCCGGCTCCATCTTTGGGTCCACATGCTTTGCTGGCACTCTATGCCATTCTATGTGTGCCACCAGTGCCCCACCCCCTGTCAGGCTTCGAGGCTATGGATCCTCTGGACCACTGCGGATGATGACACAAGCCACAACCTGGGACCGGAGTCTAAGTGGCACCTGGTTTTCGCCAGAGCCCGCTGCAAAGCAGAATGTTCTTGCTGTGGCATGGTACCACCAGGTCATTCCACAGGCATGACTTGTCTGCAATGAAAGCCAAGGTCGAGGTACAGAAAAGGCAGGCAATGTCATAGTCGGGGACAGGCAGGAGGTCAGGACGGGCAGCACAGGATCGGAGTCAGAGACGTAGCAATAGGTTAAGGCAGGCGGCAAAGGAGCAAAGTCAAAAGCAGAACTAGGGTCACAATGGGAATACACAGAAACAGCACACGGCATAAACACAGCTTTCTCTAGAGCTCTAGGCACAAAGATCCGGCAGGGATCACAGGAAGAGGCAGGGTTAAATAGATTTACCTGAAATGGCCAGCTCAAATTAGTGGTGCGCTGGCACTTTAAATCTGCAGAAGCCAGTGCGCACGCCTTAGGAGTCGAGGACGTGCATGCATGGCTGAAGATGGTGGAGCAGCAGCAGCCGGGACTGAAGAAGCCAGGGCAGGAGCCGGGACCCGTAAGTCGCGCTAGCAGCGCGCTGGTGAGGGGCGAGAGGCACGGGTGAGCCCACGACCCACGATATGGGTCGCGGGATCACCCGTGACAGCCCCCTTCTGTCAGCAAGCGGCTGACTTTATAATGTTGGTGTCGGCAGTACGCAGGGACCTGTAAAATGAGCTGGAAGACAGGAAAGAAAGAAGAGGACCTGCGGGGGGCATCGGAAAGGTTAATACAAAGTAAATTTTTTGGAGATTTGAGCAGAAGCCTATACTCGAGTATATACAGTATTAAGAGTACTGTCCAGCAGCCAGGAATTTATGGAACATGGCGGAACAATATGTAGGCTACATACTCAGAGAACCAACTAAATTTGATATATGCGATGTATATTTCACTACTATAGATCCAAATATACCAAGCATAAAGAAGAATTGATACATTTGATGATATTAGCAGTAAAGAGAGCCCTAATGATGGAATGGTTGTCAATGCATATACCAACAATGATACAGTTAACCTAGCGGCGCCAGAACGTTATAGTACGTCCCCGGGGCTGGTCTTAGCGCACGGGACTTTCATAACGTCCTGCTTCTGGCACCGGCTCACGAACGGAGCCGGTACCAAACACAGCGGCTGTCAGCTGTCTAGTACAGCTGACAGCCTGCGCTAACACCCGCATCGAGAGCCGCTCCGCTGCGGGTGTTAACCCCTTACACGCCCGTCAAGCATGACCGCGGCGTGTAAGGGTTTTTGCGCTGTGGATCGGATCCCCCATGCCGCTTACCGGGGTCCGATCCACTTCTGGGCAGCTCCAGGACTGGCATGTGCCCCGAGCTGCCCGTCTCCCTGGCATGTCAGACCCCTTCTTTCCGGGTCTGACTGTAACTGTCTGAAGCACCTGCATGCTCAACAGTTTACACTGCTCTACAATAAATATTATTGTAGAGCTGTATTGATCTGAACCAGTGATCAGAGCGTCACTGGTTCAAGTTCAAGTATGTATAATTAAAAAAAAGTCAAAACACTAAAGTTAATACATAGAATAAATAAAAATAAATGCATTAAATATAAGCCCCTAAAATGTCCTTTCCTAAAAACACTTATAAAGTAAAAACCACAAAACCACCACCCCCCCCCCGCATATTGGTATTCGCCGCGTCCGTAACATTCTTTATAATAAAACAGAATCGTTACTGGACCCGCACGTACACGCTCGTAGAAAAAAAACGCAAAAACGTTCCGAAAAAGATCATTTTTTAATTAATACCCTATTAAAAAATTGCTCTAAAAAGTAATTAAAAAAATGTTATGTACTCCAAAATAAGCCCTCTAAAAAGACAACTCTTCTCGCAAAAAATAAGCGCCTAACCAGATTTGTTAGGCGAAAATAAAAAGTTATGCATATGAAAAGATGGTATGCTAAAATGAACAAGATTTTCTCCAATTGGTTTTTATTCATTACAATTGAATAAAATACACAAACCCCCACATATTTGGTATCCCTGCTCCATAACAATCTGCATAATAAAACAGAATCATTATTATCCGCAAGTGAACCCCGTAAAAAAAAACAAAAAAGCTCCAGAAAAAAGATCATTTTTCATTAAATTATCCCATAAAAAATGCTCTAAAAAAGTGATTTAAAAATGTTATGCACTCTAAAATAAGACCACTAAAAGAGAACAATCCTTCTCGCAAAAAATAACCATTAACAGATTTGTGAAAGACGGTGATGCTCTAAAATTAAACATTTTTGCCAATTACTTTTTATTCAGTAAAAATGGGGAAAAAATAAAAATCTATAAATGAGGTCTTTTTGTAAATCGTGGACCCATGAATAAAATAATATACTATTTTTTGGTATGCTAAACGGCCCAAAAACCCTAAAAATCTTCCTGAAAATGTGATTTTCATTTCTCCTCCAACCAACAAGAGTAAAAAATCTCACCAATTAGCCTATAGATTCCCCCAAATTACTACCAGAAAAGTGCATCTCATGTGCAAAGGAAATAAGCCCTATAGGTCCACATTAAAAAAGAAAAAAATTATAGCCTTACATGTGACATAGCAAATCTGATTGGCTGGGCGCCTCCTCCCTTCTATTACCACGCCTTGAGCCCAACAGCAGGTTACCACCACATATAGAGTATCCGGTACTCGGGTAGATTGGGTAACAAACTTTGTGGGAGCCTTTATTCTTTAATCCCTTGTAATGTTTAATGCAAACCAAAATGGGTGTATGTGAAAAAATATACATTTTGCAGACTGCACCTCCATTTTGTTTTAACACCCTATAAAACACGTAAAGCGTTAAAAACTTCTTAAAAGTGTTTTTTTCATCCGGTGAGGTGTGTAGTTTCCACAATGGGGTAATTTTACGAGTCCTCACTATTATTAGGCCTCTCAGTGTCATTAGAATTGAGCAGGTCCATCTAAATACAGGTTTTTGGTGATTTTACAAAAAATGTGAAAAATATCCTAAATTCTGAGCCTCATAACATTCTAAAGCAAAATTGTGGAATCTTAAAAAACCATGCCAACATACACGACATTTGGGAAATGTAAGTTATATGATTTATTTGGGAGCTGATGACTATTTGCATCAAAATAAGAATTTAGAATACGTTGAAAATAAAGAATTTTACAAAATTTTTTGCCAAATTTTGTTTTTTTTCATACCTAAATGCAAAAGATTTCATCCAATTTTTTAAACTAATTTGAAGTACAATGTGTCACGAGAAACAATCTCAAAATCCCCTGATACTCATAGCGGTCCAACGCTAAACCACTTATAGTGACACAGGTCAGATTTGAAGAATGGGGCCGCGTCCTTAAGGCCAAAAGAGGCTGAGTCCCGTAGGGGTTAAGAGGAAGTGGATGGAATATTTGTATTTCCAATGGTTGAGTAAAAATAGGAAACAAAAAAAAGAAAATGAAACGAAGTGGAAGCATAACTGGTTGCCAATTGTAAATTGCATATTTTCCCAGGAAGAAAGGGTTGCTTTCTATGATACAACATGTTAGGAAAGAGAAGAATGAAGGAGTTTGGTGGGTTCCGGACACCAGAGCAGAATACGAAAAAGAGGGAGGGGGAAGGTATTAGGAGGGGGAAAAACTATACAACAACTATAAGAATCTATTGGACTGTTGTTTTTCTTTATGCAATAACGATGATAACTTTGTACATCCTCTTTTATATAAGTAGACACCCAAGAGGGGTCGAAGTTAATGTATTTGTGAAGTTTAAATTAAAAAAAAAAAAAAAAATAGTAGAAAGGAGAATGAAACATCAACACCACAGAGCTGTTTAAAAGCGTTAGCGGTAGTATTTTCTGTATTGTTCCTGCATTTTGAAGGAGTTTGTAAAAACACAGCTCTACTTGTATCAATAGATTTTACCTGTCAGCTACATGGAATTCTACATGTTCAAGGTAGGGTCTTTATTTTTATCACCGTAGCAAAGTGATAAGTTACACATTCCACACATTTTAGATTGCATATGTAAAATTAGTAATAAAAGTATTGTATGTCAGCACTTTGCAAGCATTGAATGTTTTTGTATACATATGTATGTAGCTCTATTTCCTTACTTCAATGTGCACCGGACAGGCAGTCAGTAGAATTCTTCCCTGCCAAGACATTATCACTCAGTAACTAATTATGCAGCATGCAGAGTTTTCCTTTCTTAGTGAAATGGAAAAGTCAGAAATTGTATTCTGGTAAGCAAACACAATAGCAAGAATAACTGAGTTCTAATCCAGAATACAAGCAGTGGGTTGTATTTTCCACTGTTGTTGCTCGGAAGCTGAGATTTCCCCTTACTGTACATCAAATAACATTTAAGTTACTCTGAAGAATTGAGGTTTTGTTTCTTTGAATATTTGTGTCTGTAGTAAATTGACTATAATGTTTCCATATCTTAGCTGACTCAGAAGAACATCCAACAACATTAGACCAATGTACTCTCGTAGCACAAGAGAATAATAGCTGAATAAATAGAGTTTGCTTCTCAGAATGTCTCAAATACAAAAGCAAAATCAAATAACTTAGTTGTATATTAACCGGGATGTGCTTCAGCCCTATGTGCTTTTGATGGCACTTTCTGCTTGGGAATTGAATACAAAAAAATTTGGCTTTGCTGGATTTTTGATATTCATAAGGCTTAAAACAATGATATGATGTAAACAACTTAAGGGAAGAAAGTTGCTTCAAATAAATGCAGTGCTGAGGAGTATACAAGGCACCCACTAGATACTACTCCTATTTTCTTATTTACATACTGCTTATCTTTTAATATTAATTCTGTAAAGTAAATGATTTGCATATACTGTACTACTAGGATATCTACGTAATAGAGATGGCCTATAATTGCAATTTACTAGAAGCAGATAACTGTACAGAGAAGTGAAGTTACTAACATTACTGATTTTGACTGAGAACTATATGTCTTTTCTAACTGAATACAAAGCTTTCCCCCATGAACACGAGTTCTGTCATCCATATAGGGAAAGCTCTTAGCACATGGTGTGTGAACTTAGATAAACTAGATAGATATCATTAGATGGACACTATAATGCACATGTAGAAAATCAAATAGAAGTTAATACAGTATGATTGAAATTTGAATCTGGTACAAGGTTAGTATACTACCATGGGGAGAATGAAATTAAGGGTATTGCTATTGTCTTAAAAGATACTGTGAAATAAAATTCAATGTTCATAGTATCATAGTATCATAGTATATAAGGCTGGAAAAAGACGCAAGTCCATCAGGTCTAACCTTTAAGAATTAAATAAATGTTTTATCCCCATAACCTGTGATATTTTTCTCTCCAGAAAGGTATCCAGGTCCCTCTTGAACATGTACATAGAGTCCGCCATAACAACCTCCTGCGGCAGAGAGTTCCATAGTCTCACTGCTCGTACAGTAAAGAACCTTTGTCTACGCCTCTCCTCTAGGCGTAGAGGATGCCCCCTTGTCCTGGTCACAGGCCTAGGTATAAAAAGATCTTTGGAGAGATACTTGTACTGTCCGTTCAGATATTTGTACATTGTAATGAGGTCTCCCCTCAGTCGTCTTTTTTCTAAACGGAATAATCCCAAATTTTGTAATCTGTCAGTGTATTCTAATCCCTACATTCCCCTAATAATCCTGGTTGCTCTCCTCTGCACCCGTTCCAGCTCTACTATATCCTTTTTATACACTGATGCCCAAAACTGTACACAATATTCTATGTGTGGTCTGACCAGGGATTTGTATAAGGGCAAAACTATGTCTTTATCATGAGAATCTATTCCTCTCTTGATACATCCGATAGAGCGAGCACTAAAATGCTCGGGTCTCCCATTGACTTCAATGGGGCTCGTTATTCGAGACGAGCACTCGAGCATCTGGAAAAGTTCGTCTCGAATAACGAGCACCCGAGCATTTTAGTGCTCGCTCATCTCTAGTCATAACATTTTAACACCAACTCACATTTTTACCTTCCCATCTGTGTTTGTGTGGCCACCTTGTGGGTAGAAGGGGACGTTAGTTAACCAAGCAGGAAATCGGTGAAGTGTAGACGCATGTGTCCATTGTTACCACTTCTTCCACTGTAATATTATATCCACAGAAGTTTATGAGGCTTCAATAAATCTCTTGATGTCTACAATTTCATAATGATCCTTCAAGAAAATAATCAGCCCCACGATCTCCAGGACATCATTTCACGTAGGTATTTCTTCACAATAGTGGTATATACAAGAAGCGTAAGATGTTATACAGAGCTCTTCTTACGCGGAGAGGGTGTGACAGATTTATCAAAAGGGTCCGAAAGTAAAACAGTGCAGAGGTAGATTAGAAAGTCTTATGCTCTACGAAATGTATCTAAGTGTCTAATCCTGGATCTTAGTTTACACCTAAAAAATTCAGAAACGACTCCATTTTACTGTGCTAGTTATAAGAGTATCTAAAACTGCCTTTGAGCCTTCATAAATGTGACAAAAGCAAAAATATTGAAAAAAGTCCAATGCATCTGAGCTTGGCGATCATTGTAGCTGTGGGTCTGATCACATTTCAGATCTGTGTCATTGAACAAGTTGTCCGAACACCAATTAAACTAACACTGCAGAAAAATGGAAGGAGTTTTAACACTGTACTAAAATTTTTTTTTATGTTTTTGGAGGTTACATTTAAAAGGCGACTATATACATGCAGACAATCTGACGTGTTTAGGGCAAAAAAAAAAAACATTGTCATGACTAAGGGCATTTTTTCGCCTGAAATGCGCCAGCTTGTCTGGATGTATGTAGTCACCCTGGTAAAATAACCTACAAAAACATTGAAGATTTTTTTAGTCCGGAACTCCTTCAATTTTTCTCATAAACAAATTTTTCTTATTTTGTCTTCATAAATGAGGCTCAATGAATTTAAAGCATCCTTTTTTTTTTAGGAAACTATTACAGTGTTCCATAATAAAAATATATTTTTTGAAGGAATATGTTATTGTTTTTTATCGAATACACAGTGTTTTTATAACATTTATGAATCAGAAGTATAGAGAAATAATGCACTCCCCACCTATGGATCATTTACAGTATATGTGTCATGATGGATTAAAGGTTTATAATGATCATTTTTAGGTGATACATATGAGATCTTCTAGGTTCAAACCCTGACACTGCAGTCTCTTCAATATTCATATCTCAGACAACCCCTATATAAAGGGTCCGCAAGTAGTTTTGACTCCTCAAAAATTCTGATAGCACTTTAAAGAAGATGGAAAGATAAATGTGGACATACATTAAATATACACTCATCGGCCACTTCATTAGGTACACCATGCTGGTAATGGGTTGGACCCCCTTTTGCCTTCAGAACTGCCTCAATTCTTCATGGCATAGATTCAACAAGGTGCTGGAAGCATTCCTCAGAGATTTTGGTCCATATTGACATGATGGCATCACACAGTTGCCGCAGATTTGTCGGCTGCACATCCATGGCTCTTTCATTTGTTTTACAGACCGTGGCTGGTCACTTACCGCGTGTCCCCTCACCCCTCCCCGTCCTTTTCGCAGTTTTCCAGTCCTGCGTCGCCCTCTTCTCCTTTTTGTTCTGGCCCGTGCCTTTCATTTCTCCCTTCCTCCTCCTTTGCCTCCGTTCCCCTTTGTCCGTCCCTCTGCTTCGTCTTCTTTTCCCCGTTCGTTTGCCAACCTCTTGCCCTTGCGGGGACCCCCCGGTAGTCACCCCCTCTGAAACCTCTACCGCCAGGGGAACGCCTGTCTCCTATCTCTGTGGCATTTCCATTGTTCCATCCACGCCCAATTGCGAAGGGCGCACTAGCTGCCACCATCTGTTTTTCTCTATACCAGCCCACCTCACCTTACCCACCGCAGCTGCGTTCAACTAACCACTTCCCAGCACCCCCAAAACCAACCACCCGTATGTTCATTTCCACCTCATACCCACCCCTCTTGGGCCCCCATCCCCCAAAGAATGTCACACAATGACCGATAGCCACCACCCCCACGTACCCACACGAACTACTACACAACAATAAACACCCGCGTACCCTAGTACCCGCCCGCTACCCTTGCCTTCTCATGTCGCACCACAACCTACGCTCCCACCCCCCCCACCACAACCACCCCCCCACACCCGACCTCCGACCCCAACCACAACCCCCCCGCCCAGAGTCTTGAACACACAGGACCCCCGAACTCTCTCAATAAACTATAACCACACTCGAAGCGACTTTTAGCACAGAAGTTATCCACACCCACACGTCACCCCCACCACCCCCCCACACTAGGCACCCAGCTGAACCACCGATAAAACTACCCCAAGGCACTCAAGCCAATTAACAACCCCTCAAATATTGTCCCCACCGCCGTGAGCTGGTCTGTAGTGTCCGGCTCGCATTTGATCCTTTTTAGTTATTGGTACCACATTGGCTATGCGCCAGTACTGTGGAACATACAGTCCTCAGTGAATCTTAAATATAAAAATAACGGTTCTTGTCTATCACCATACATAATTCATGCAGAACCCGGGGGTGTTATGCATCTGCGCCCCGGGGATTGATTTATCTACTTAGTGGTTGCGAGGCGGCACCGTACCTCTTCTGGGTTAACATGGGCCTGTTGTCGCCCGCCCTCCTGCCGCCTCAGCGAACCCCCCCCTCTTCCCTGCTTTTTTCGAATGGTTTTCTCCTTTGTCTTTCTTGGGCTTAGCCCGGCTGCCTCCTTTCCGGTTTGCTGTACTCTTCCCCGGGCTCTTCCTCGTGTCCTCCCCTCTCTTTTCCTCCTCTCTTTTTTCTCCCTCCCTCTTCGTCCGCTGCCTATTCCCCCAGCATCGGTGACTCACTCAATGTCAAAATACACAATTACCCCACCCCTCTTCTACAACCACGTAAACCAACACCCGCTACATGAAACCGGAACACATAAACCCCTTGCGCCCCACACAAAACCCACACCCCCTCCCACCCCCCAAACATCTAACCACACCAGAGAAACCACACTCCACCCCACCCCACCCCACGAATGAGCGCGCTGAAAACGAGCACACGCAGCGTCACAACTACTTAGCGGTCCCAACCCCATGTCAGGCACCCCTTGCGCGTACGTGGCAACACCTCCATCCCGGCCCCCCTGGGCACCGGCAGACACCCCAAACCACCAAGGTCCCCTACGCGCCCTGGCAACCAATGGAACGTCGTAGACCCCTCCCCCCCCCGCGAGTATCCCCACCCCGCAGCCGTAGCCCCAGCACGCCGGTGGCTGCCCACACCGGTCAGTCCCCCACACAAAGAGACCCCGCCCCCGTCCAGTATCACCAAGGCGCCACCACAACCAGACCGCGCCAACAGCCCACGCACAAGACACACTACGCAAAACACGGAACCCCCACCACAGGCAAAAAACGCCAGGACCAGCCTCACAGATCCCCACCACCACAACAGAGCCAACCGGACCCCCACCCACAACAACACAACCAACGCCCCGCGCGCCCGCCCCGGGACAGCACCCACCAACCCAAAGGACAAAATAGCGCGCCAGGATACGACACAAACAACAAGCAACCACACCCCCAACGACCCCACACATAGGCCACGCACACCCCAATACACATAAAACACACCAACAGGAACCAAACCAATAGGACACCCCCCCCGCGCCCAAAAACCAAGCGCCACAACGCCAGCAACACCACCTCGCCCCCGGCACAACCCCCCCCCCCACACCAATACTCTCGCCGGCCACACCCCACAGCAACCGTCCCACAGGACCACACAATATCGGACACAACCAGTCCCAGGTCGTCAGCCCAGGTTGTCTTGATGGGCAAGACGAGGTGGTGGGGTACCCAAAGCTGTTTCACATCCATCCTCTACTGAGGTGGTAGGTAAGAAGAAAACGTGCAGGGTTACCTTCAGCGGTTCCACAAGGAACGCCCAGAAACTTGCACAAAGCGGAATCCTCGATCGGTACACTATGTGTGTGAAGACCTGCAGCCAGAAGATATGCTTTGAAGAACAAACTGGCAAGCATGTGTAAGACGAAGACCTGGAAGGGGAACAAAATGGGACATTTTGAAACACCGTCCGTCACCACCCCTCAATGACAGTACTGCGCCCAGAACGGAAGAATCGTTGACAAGTCCATTGCACGTTGAGGTCACGGATACTGTGTTTCCGAACCCGAAAGTAAACAGTCAGGGCAAGTTTGAGATGAGAGAGCTTTATTGAGGACACAGGATAAGACGCATCCCACAAACACACCTCCTGCACCCCAGGTACTCGCCACCAAGAAGTAATGTTCCCAGGACACGAATCCTCTTCGCCAGAGCTGGTTAACATATGCCTCTGCTGGGAGAAGCGCCGAAGATCCAGCGGAGCTGCAACAACAAGCTGGTTCAGTGAGACATTATAGCTGAGGAGCCGTTCCTTCTCCAAAACATCTTAAGCATGGGACATGACATCAGCCTGACATTCGTTGTCAGAGCCGGACGAAATTAATCAGCAGGGTCGAAGTCGTGAGAAGAACAATGAACACCGGGCTTTCCTGGGTTCAGGCGCCAGGCTGTCGGAGGTACAGTAAGTTCTTGTGGTCGTTATGGATAAATAAAGGTTGAGAGCTCCTTCCAGAGACACACCCCATTCTTTCCAGAGCAATTTGATGGCCAATAGCTCTCTTTCTCCACTAGATTTAATTCTCTCTCTAGCTGGGAAAAAAGGTCTTGGAAAAGAAAGCGCATGTGAAAGTCGGCCATTGGGGCCCATCCTTTCTGGGTGGGTACCGCTCCACGCTCCTATGGAGGAGCTACTTGGGACCAAGTCAAACGCCGAAGTTCAACTGGAGAGGGCCCTCAGTTCAGCTGCAGGAGGCCCAGGCACATTGATTCGCACCCTTCTTGGTAATGCCACATGAGGGACTTCCAGAGTTGAGAAATTGGGGCAAAACTGCCGGTAATAGTTTTTCAAACCCAGGAACCTCCCGGTATGGGCGTGGAAGGCTTTTCTGGGCGTGGCCACTGAAGACCTGCAGATATTTGAGCTAGCGTCTATCTAGAGACCTCTGTTAAATATATAACTGAGGAATGAGTACAGCTTGTGTTCCATTTTTCCGTAGATTAATGTCAGACATGTTGTCAGCCATCTCGGAACAAAAGCAGATAAAACAACAGGGGAAGAGTTGAACCAGAAGAATCACAAGGCGCAATCATAACAACAATCAAAGTGAAAGGACACCACTTGTTTCTTAGAAAAAACCATCTGCCAATCCCGTAACAATATTGGCAGAACCCTCCGAGACTTGAAGACACAGAAGAGAGGTAGGACTGGAAAGTGGTGCCACCATGCATCCGAGATTGGCTTTCAGGACCCTAACGCCCAGGACTCACCGTGTCTCCAATTGAGGACCGAGAATGGAGTTGTAGGCCAAGAAAGACCAGAAGAAGAGACTGATGTGGCAAGGCGAGGACATAGAAGGGCAGTCGTTTGCTTAGTGTAAAGCTCCAAACTGAGACAGATGATTCCGTGTGGTTACCCTACCAATTGGAAAGAAGATGTAACGCTTATTGACCAGGTGGGTGACTTGAAGGAACCACCGGAAGTTCATGCCGGGGATAACCAGACGGCGCATCAAACAAGTTCACTCCGTGGAAACCAATCCAGGAATGCTGAGACATTGTATGGGAGCGCCTGTAATGTACCGAGGAGTACTGGATCAGTCAGGCGTGGAGAAGCTTAATTTCACACCTAGGATGCTTCTCCAGAACCTAGGTGTGGCGTTCCTGGAATGGGGATGGACTGACAAGTCCCGATGAGTTGCTTGGGACTGGCACAGTACAAGGGAAGGTTTTCTGAAAAGTCTGGAACGTTTTCTTCCAGTTGTGAGTCCCGCTCTGGTACCTGCAGTTGTCACCTGCCCGACTGCTACGACCGGAGGACTGATGCTGCTTCTGGAAGACTGGAGCCAAACTGATGGCAGCATTGAGCCTGGACTAGGTCGGCTCGTTGCTGGTTGCCAACTCTTCATTCTCGTTCTACAACAGAACACAGCTATAATCTATTAGAGTCCGCCCGGCAGATATCACGAGGAGCCAATGCATCTTTAAAACATGTGAGGAAGTCCCTTCTTTAAAGGTCAACAGATAAGTGCCTCTTCTTCCTAAGAGCAATTCTGAAAGCCAAGGTGCGCGTAAACGGCTAGCATATTCACCACAGGTTCTCCTGGTGTAGGTTCGCGTATGTGTTTCTTCTCTTTTTCTGCTGAGGGGTTCATATGGGGTTTCCTCAAAACAAAGCTAGAACTCCATCAGGAAAGCGTATGGGGCCGTAACTGCATAGTTCCTATCCAACCAGAGGAGTTTAGCCAGCAAGGGCCTTCCCGGAGGAAGCGCTCGTGACAAACTGATGGCCATTAACTCGATAATCATGCAAGCATTGTTCAATGTTATGAATCCTCGCACAATTTGGGATCGCCATCGTATTTACAGCATAGATAGTTTTAGCCTAGAGTCTGGGCCGTGGAAGATGAATTAAAAGGCTGGAATGACAAGAGAAGGCGCAGGGGTAGACGCTGCCACTTGCCGCCGGCGTAGTTCACAGGAGCCCTGGGTTCTGGGGGCTGAGAGTCTTAGCGCACAGTTTGAAGGCGGAAAGCAACTTGGACAAGAGAAGTCTTCTTGGCAGCAATCTGCCTGAAACGTGCCGTTTGGACAAACACCGGAAAGTTCAGCCAATATCTGAGTGGCCTCGAGATCCAAAACAACAGAAACGGACTGGCACAACAGATCGGAAACAACAGGAACGGACAGTGCACATGAGGAAGTAGGAACCACAGGACCGAACTGGCCACACGTGGATCAGCTACACAGGAGGACCAGGTAATACAGCATGAATGCTTTGGATCCACAACAGAACCTGGAGCAATGGATTCGGTAGACAACCAGCGAAACACTGGAGACACACAGGAACCTTTGGAAAAACACAGATAGTGGCTTTCTTCAAAGAAATGGCTTAAGATCCGGCAGGGGGAACGATGTAGCCACCGGATTAAATGCAGACCCGGAAGTGGCCACGACATACACCTCTTGAAATACCACCGCATGGCGCCCTGGGAGCAGGGGTCGTGTGTGGGCCCTAGTTTGGCCGGGGGGAGGAAACCAGGAAAATGAGGAAAATCCATGGGAGCGAGGGCCGGCGCGCAGAGAGGGGAGGCACGGGATGCACCAACAATCAGTGATATGATCACGGGGGTTAGCCCGTGACAAGTACATAGGTACGGGTTAGTTAAAGATGCATTAAAATATCATCATTATAAATTTGCTAATCTTGTCTAAAGAGAGGTTTAAGAGACTTTTTGAAAGTTTGGGAGTTGGGTATAGTGATAGTCTGTGGAAAGGCATTTCCAGAGAATTGGTGCAGCTTGGGAGAAGCTCCTCGAGACGGCATGAAGAGATTAAATTAAAAGCAATCATAAAGAACATTAAAGCTTTGTGGAATGAGATCAGAGGCAACAATTATGTAGGGTTTCCAATAGAAATACTGGGTGGGATTCTAGAGATGTTTTTGGGATATGTGGAACTACAAACCAGTGATTGAATATACAGTACAAAGGAGAGGTCGGTGTCTAGCAGAACCCCAAGACAGCAGTTGACAGGATTTCATGGGTCCTACAGACAGAGAGAGATGAGCAGTATCAGGATAGGCATGATACGTAGATGGTGAAAAACAAAAAGTTCAGTCTTAGAGAGATAAGAAGTTTCAAGCGGGAAGAGAGAAGGAAGGTTGTGTTAGCATTAATTTGAAATGGGGAATGTCTGCGATATGCTTTCATTTTCTCCCAGACTTTCAGCACTTCTAGAGCACTGGTGAAGAGAAAACGGTTGGCATAGACCAATGGTTCCATCATTTGATCAAAGGGCTCGTTCTGAGGGTGGTGGCACGCTATTAGGGCACTTTGAGAAACATGATTATATGGTTGGTAGACAGTAATGACTGTACAGTTCTCGCAAGATGTGAGTAATTTAATTTACAGTAAAAGTGATGCATCCTCATCAGCGCTATCATCCTGTCTTTCCTACTAAAGACATGACTTTGGTTCTAAGGGGGGATAAAATAATAGGGTTAACTGGCCTTGCCCAGTTATACAACCAGCTTGCTGCTTGTTCCAGAAGCAGAAACCCCAACCACCAACCCCTCCCCACCCCTAGCTTATTTGGCATTACCAAAACAGTGCAATTCAGATCCTGCTCAACATAGTAAGCCCCCATTTATTATATGCAGCACCATTATATTAGCAAAGCAAAGAGCCCACTAATGGTATAAATCGGGTAACTCCTCATTGATCCATACACCCACACCTATTAACGTGAGATGAAACCAAGAAGGAAAGTGTCGACTCACCATACCATAGTGCAATTTAAGGCCATCTTGCAAGACTTACGCGACAGCCAAATGCTAACTGTAGTTTCTCATAGCAACTTTATACTATCACTTCTGGAGTTGGCAAACATCCTGCTTGTGTCTCATGTAATAAAATGAATTGATTGTCTATTAATAGCTATGAATAACCATTGCCAGAGCTTAGTAGTTTCTCCAAAGAACAATTGAAAAGCATATAATCCATTCAGTACTACAAAGTTTTAATAGTTGGTTGACACTATTTACTAACAAACACGCAGCCACTGAAATCATTAGCCATCTCATCTATGGCCGCTGACGGTTGAAGCGTGACTGTACCTAAATCGGCAATTTACATGCAGTTATGCCCCACACCTTTTGGCTCGTGTAAATAATTATATGGCATAAACTGCTTCTCTTATGACATTGGATACATTACTTACCATGGTTGGTTTTTATGGAAACTACAGCAATTATAATGCGTCATTGACTGCACTATGGATGCATATTAGATTTTTGTGCTCATCATCACACACAGCCTTTCCCTTGTTGCCTTTGACTGAGACAATACGGCAAGAGTGTGATATCCAATTGGGCACCATTGGAACTGGAGACATAATGAATGCCATTAAGCTAATCAGATGTTAGATCCATGCGCAACTTGGTAACAAATCAGTTATGTATATGGTGGTGATGCCACTACCATTACGCAATTATGTTGCAAAACAAAATCCTAATACAGTTTGATGAACATTATCTGGAAAGAATGGACTGCCTATTTTATAAACAAGTTCAATACAGCTAAATGCAATATCATTAAATATGAGAAGAAAACAAACGTTGACCATTGTGAATGCACAGGTTACAGTGTGAATTTTCTCATCACACCTTAATTTTTAAGTATTGCTGGACAATATACACAACCAACCTTAATCAATTGTAGGAGGAATAAAATAAAAGCAAGTTCAACAGAGAAACAAGGGGTTTTAAAAATGATGAGTCTAACAGGGACAAACGACTCGAAACATCAAAAAAGCAAATACAGAAATAAAGCATATAGGCAAACCAAAAGATTCCATTTCCTTTGATCAGAGTTGGATTCATCAGATGGTATGACAGATCCTAGGCCCCATCAAGCAATACAAACACAAAAATAGAAAAACATGAAACACCAACAAAAAGAGGAAAAAAAAACAAAGGCCCCAGTGGAAAACCTTGGAGGTTATAAGGAAAAAAAAATTACAATACCTAACAGGGAAAGAAAAATTAAATGAAAATACAAATGTGACCAACAGATACTGTGGGGCAGATTTGTCAAGCAGTCTCGGAAAGTTAGGAATATTCTCCAATTGCCATGGCCAACCCAATCACAGTCCCTTGTAAATATCATGAGCACTGGTGATGAAATGAAAGCTGAGCTGTAATTGGTTGCCATGGCAACTTGGAATATTAGACTTTCAGACTGCTCGATAAATCGCCCCCTGTATGTTAATTATTAGCTTCAACCCTTCACGTCGTCACTAAATTGGGTCACAACGTCACTGTACTTTCTTAACAACTATCAGGATGTTGTAAACAGGTTCATCATTTTCAGGGTGCAGATACTTCTTTTCCATGGATGGTATGACATAGTAAAAAGACTTTGTCACCGACGCTTATACTAAAGGTCAAGCCATTTTTAGTCCTCATTAGTGTTTTTTTGTTCAGCAGCTTTGAATGAGTTACATCTTTTACAGCAAAGTAGAAAATGAAGGTTCTGATAATGTTTACATATGGGGGTCCATTTACTAAGGGGCCCGAATTTTTGCGTTTTCACGCGAGTCCCGATATTTACGTTTGCGTCGATTTTCCCTTTGATTGGCCCCGGGATTTTGGCGCACACAATGGATGTTGGCGCATCGGCGAGGGCATGCATGAAACGGGAAGGGGGGGCATGGCCGAACGAAAGAAAACCGACGGATTCGGAAAAAAACCGCCCGCATTTAAAAAACAAAAAAGGGTCGCGGAGCTTGCACTTTAACTCACCAGGAATAGGCCGGTGGCTTGAGTGCATTTCAGCGGGAATTCAGTGCAGCAGCGAAACCGTTGTGGGCGTCGGAGGCAACTACCTCAGGGAATCCCGGTGCGGGACCTGAATCCACCGCAGAGAACGCGCGCTGGATCGCGAAATGGTTCCGGGTGGTGGTAAGTAAAGGTGTAAGAGTACAATCTGCCCCAATGTGTCATCGCCTCTGTGAATTATTGTCATCTGCATTTCTATCCTTTAAGTCATGCGGCAAATTTTCAAGCTGTCTGTAAACGTCAGAATATTTCCAATTGCCCATGGCAACCAATCACAAGCTCCCCTTTTAAAATATTCTGAGCCTGGTGAAATGAAAGATGAGCGTGAATGGTGGCCATGGGCAACTGGAAATATTCTGACTTTCAGATGCTTGATAAATTGCCCCACTGTGTTCGGCAACAGATGCAATTCAGGCAGCTATTGGAAATTATGTCAAAGGATACAAAAACCAGTGTATATAATCTCAATATCAACTACTTACCCAAAGATTAGAGGAAGAGCCATCCAATACAGTTTAGTGAACCTGGTGTTCTGATGTAAGGTGTTACTCTGGGCATTTTGGATAAAAAAGTGCTGAAGTTCTTTTAACCCTACTATGCCTATATTCCCATTGGAGTGCCAAAAGATTCAGAAAGGAATGTTTCTTCCGCATTCAAGTCAACATTTCTAGGGTATTCTGTTCTGAAAGATGAAGTAATGGGTGGGTTCCCTTCTCCACCCCTGGTTGTTGAAAAATATTTCAAAAGACACAAAAAAAAATACTTAAAACCATGGACAAGGTTTGTGCTTACAGCAGATGATTGTCTATTTGAGTTACTTTGATGTGTACAATGTGTAGACATCTATCTCTGCAGTACTGCTTCATGTAATCACTAACAGTAATTATCGAAATTTACAGAAACCTCCTATTGAAAAGAAAATAACAGCTATTTTATGTTTAGCAAACATTTTTCTACAAAAACAGGACGCCCTAGAGGTGCTATTTTCTCCTGACCGTTGCCATGGCGTGGGGAGGAAGTGATACCACCCAGAACCCGTACTTCACAATATGAATATTGGTACAGTCAATTTATTGAATAGTTTGTTGATTGTATGGTGAGGCTGTGTTTTGTGCAATCCTAAATAGCAACAATTTGAAATTATCTTCTACTTTTCATTGAACCAATCCTAAACAAATTTTCTTTCCTCGATGCCAGTGTCGTAGGCACAGAACAGTAAATACAATAAAACCAAAATTTTTCTGAAACCCACTGAGGAATGATACCATTTCTATGTTACCACATTTTTGCCTCCTCTTCATCAACATGAACCTGCCATATTGTGGAGTGTATATTAGAGCCAAAAGAGCATGCTTCACCATCGATTTTTCTATACAAAGGATGTAATTATATCAGTTAGCATGAAAAAGCTGGGATGTGGGTGGGATATAAACAATCTATCCGTCAACCCCTTATCATCAATGCTTGTGTTTAGGTTAAAAGGAAAGTTAACAATTTGCTTTTATGCATTGTTAACCAAACTACCTTGAGAAGCCTGTAGTTGACTGATGCAGAAACATTATCTGGGTAAATCCGGAATGATGGTTATAATGAGGTGGTGTGGTCCGTGGCTGCTCCGGCGCTTCTCCTCCTACCTTAATTATGCACTAGCTTCAGAAGAATGATGTACTCTCTGGTGTTATCGATAGGCACAAGTAATTAAATGCTGAAACATCCCCCAAGCTGTGTATGAGTTAGCCAGTTAAGGTTAATTGTCTTGTATGGACAATTCAGGAAGCTCCCGTGTAATGTTGTTCTGTACTGCAGCCAGTCTGCAACAGCTGTTCCAAGGCTTGAATTATATAATTTGATTTTGACCAAAACCCACTCGGGCTCAGAGATAAACAGAAATGTTCTGCATCAGTTGTTGTAGCTACGCATTTCAAGGCATGTTTTTTTCATAATGCATGAAATTAAATGGGGAGATTTCCTTTAAGTGATAAGTTTGGCATTTTGTTATGAAAAGAAAATTTGGCAAAAGGTAGGAAAAATTCTTCATTTTCAAGTTTTAAATGTTCTCACTTTAAGGTAGTTGGTTAGATAGTTAAACTACTGAAAAAACTTGAGTTCTAGAATGTTATGAGGCTTAGGCCAAAGTTTAGGGCAGTTAGCGGGGGGTTATAGCTTCTTTACAAGATTTATACAATATTTTCAAGGTAGACACAAAATCATCAATTTATAGTTCGGTGTGTTCATCTCTGTTGAAGGTGTTTCTTGGTCAGTAATTCTTTCATGTATGCTTTAATATCGGTTTTCAACAAACCATCAAACCATGACTTAGTATTGTAAGTTTATGCATATCTTATTCGTTTCCACTATGTTTTTTAACCATTTGTGTTTGAATTTGGGCGCCTTCACGCCTATCAAATGAGCAGGTGACCGTGATTCATGTGTAGGATCTCAGGTCTCTGCCTTCCAGATACATATAGCACATTGCTTTGTCCTTCCCGCTTGAATGTGCCAGAATAGGCACATTGCTCCCCAAAACAAAGTAAGCGGGAGGTTAGTCCACACTACTTGTTTTGGTTTGGATTCCTCAAACATGCTGTTTTTTGTTTTAAAGGTAGGGATTTAAATTTATGCTTTTTTGGACGCTTAGAGAATTTTCCCCTTTCTTCCAGTTTTTTTCCTCTGATTTTGTAGGTTAAAAGTAAAACACGATAACCAAGTTCTGTATGTGCAGCAGACATTGTGATAGATAAGATAAAAGTAAATGGGGGGCAAGGAATTCTTTCCTCATCCAATCCTTCCCTTCCTGGTCAAAACTGGAGGGGCAAATATATTGACATAGCTCTAAGGACCAGCAGCTGGTTAAACTCTCTTCACACCTGGCAATCAGAGGCAGTGCAGGCTATGTGTAGTGAAGGGGAAAAGAAGAAGTGCTAATAAAGCGGTTCTGTTATTCACTACTAGCATTTTCTCGCTGTCCGTAGAAACCAAAACCTGTTCCGGTGATATCTGCAGGAACTGGTGAAAAAGCTGCAAGGGAAAGCCTAAAGAAAGCTACAGACACCAAGGAATGTCGCCTAAAGACATGGGGGACAGTTACTAAGCAACGTCGGAAATGTCACTAAAAGTGCTCTGCCTGTGCATAATGATTGGTGCGCCAGCTTCATTAACCCTTTAACAAACATGGCTTTTTGTTGTTTCTTGCCATTTTCACTCTCTAACCATCATAAATTATAACCTTTTTATTTTTACACTAAAGAGGCCTGGGATTGCTTGCGTTTCTGCATAACAAATTTCAGTCTTCATTGAAATAGTATTTAATATCCCATGCCGTGTACTGGTAAGCAAGAAAAATTCCAAAGGAAGGGAAAATGGGTGGGGGGAAAAAAACCAAAATGGGGCTTGGATTATGGCTTTCTGTGCATGCCAAAGGTCATGGCTCTTCATTATTTTGGGGATAACACAGGGATAACCAAAGTTGTTGTAGAGGTTTTGGAATGATTTCATAATTACAAAAAATTTAAAACCTAGTGTAAATCTTTTTTTTTTTTGCCCCCCTTTTCTGCGCTCATAAACTTTTTTTATACTTTCG
This sequence comes from Engystomops pustulosus, assembly GCA_019512145.1. Classification (NCBI taxonomy): domain Eukaryota; kingdom Metazoa; phylum Chordata; class Amphibia; order Anura; family Leptodactylidae; genus Engystomops; species Engystomops pustulosus. Next base: position 140,408,473 of record CM033642.1, on the reverse strand, counting down.
TGCACGGAGACTGTGGGTGACGGGTGAATGAAAGTAATTTTTTCGACTTTTGATGTTGTTTTCAATGCATCATTTTTAGGACTGGAGACCTGTTGATAATTTTTATAATTTTTTTTATATATAAAAAGTGCCCAGTTCACTTTGGGCACTATTGAGCTATTTTCCAGGAAAGGGTTAAACCCAGTGAAAAAAGTGTTATTATATTTAGATTGATGGGCATTTTGGGATGCGGTGGGTGATACCTAACATGTTCTGATTTTTACAGTTTAGTTATATTTATATTGGACTTCTAGGGAAAGGGTTGATTGAATATTATTAAATGTTTAAATTATTCTTCAGACCATCGGGTACTTTAACTTTTTCCTTAGGTTGTCAGAGTGATCTTACACTATACTGCCACACTACAGTATGGCAGCCTATGGGAATTTTTCCTCCCAAATTGTACACGTAATAAATGGATAAAAGAGACAGCCTTGGGTCTACAGAAGTCCGAGCTGTTATGGCAAACAGATCGCGACCCCTGGTATGTCATAGGGAGCAGCACAAAGCTTCCTAAGATGGGCACTGCCATCTTTTTGAAGTGGGGTGGGGTAAAAAAAACACTCGCAATATGCCAGCAAAGACTTACCGGTTATGGAAAGAGGGCTCAGCTGGTGAACCCTCTTCATGGACCGCACCAACATGGGCTTACTATTGGGCACACTTCAGTAAGGGGTTAACATATCGCTGTAATTTTGAGATGGTTTCTTGTGATTATTTGTTAATAGTATGTTTTAAGTTTCATCTGTCTTCTTAATAGTTCACTAATTTGTTTTATTGTTGTCTTTTTATTGAGTTAGAAGGTTATTGTTTGTATTACTTTCATGAGAAAATTCATAATATCATGAACTTTTAAGTATACCAAGATGTACTTTCGACACAGCTTCAGCAATACCTGACCTATTATGGCAGGTATGGAATAAAGGTGAAGTCTCCCTCTAAAATGTACCATGAGGTCATGTTCAAAGGGTATACGCACTGGACAAAATGCGAACTAAATGGTTTCTAACCATGGGCTAACAAACCAAAAATGGTGCCACTGGAGGGAGTAGCGAAGGAAGGAAATGAAACTCGTTTTCAGACCTCCCCCAAAACGTTGGCAATGTCAGTCAGACTAGAACGTGGATTACAGCGATCGGCGGAAAAAGCGGGACTGATCTGATTGGGCTAGGGACATGAGGAGGTATCCTGTCTCTGTCACACGAGTCCAATTGCGATATCACCCTGTCAGGGACCATGGGGCATGTTGATTCACTCGGTGCGCTGTGAATGCAATGGTGCGATGAAAGTGTTAGTGCTGGGAGCACAGTCGTCAGCTTTCAGCCACATCTTCAAGATTTAATGACAATGACTCTGCTAATTTATGACAAAGGGGTGTCTATCATCAATTAGGCTCAGGGATCTGGACATAGATGTATCTAGACAGGTTATTCTAGACAGCCAATTGTATCAGTTTTTTTTAATCTGTCTTCATGCTTTTAAAAAATATTGTTGATAAAAATTTTGTGTTTCAATAATAAAGTATTCACCAATTTCGTACTATGTGTGGATAATTATTTGATCGTAATCTTTGATAAAATATCCCCCTGTGTGTGGATGTTGAAAACATATAACCATTTTGTATAATAATACATATATTGAACATAATTGGAAAATAAATGGCCTCAACAAGAAATACTATTCTTCCTGTAAAGAAAATAGAGCAAACATCTTCAAAGATATAATGTCGTTTTTAGACAGTATACATTTTTTTTGTACTTTTGGTCACAGGCAATAGCGCTGTGAGGTTACCTGAAAAGAAAGGATTGGAAGAAAAAGAAAAAAGCTTTTATATATATAAGAAGGACGGTAACCACAGGGGAGTAAGATAAGACATTCTTGCATGGACAGAAATCGACTACACCTACAGCATGATTCTCAGGGCAGAGTGCTTATGGGCAACTCGTTTTGCATTGGTTATACCAATTATATGCGTTCACCATTACACAAATAAGCCAAACACAGAACCGCTTTGAAACCTGAGAACAGCTAAAAAGGTTTTACAAATCAAAAAGGTTTTTTTTTCTAATATGTACCACATGCCAGATGCATAATGAATAAGGCACTCTATATGGAAGCCATCTGATGCTAACAGCCAAAGGCAGGCAATTAGCTCATCCTTCGAGTCGGTTGCTATGCAAATGTAAAATTATTGTAATTGTGCAAGGTTTTCCATTTATTACATTAGCATTTTTTTTTGTGTTCCCAGGTTTATCAGTCCATCGCCACTGTGAGTGTTGTTTGGGGCCCTTTCAGATAAAGGTACAGGTTTGGTATTGCATACCTTAAATTGAATTAGTCCGGAAAGAACATTAATTCTGCACAGGGCCGATTATGAAAATCATTTCAAATGTCTAAAGGTTTACAGTTTTTAATTTTGTTGGTAATAGCATGAGCCTCGGAGCTATGAAATGTGCAAAAAAAGTTATGCAGCTGCTAAGGGGGATATCAATAATTCTAGATGTCTTTTAAATAAATAAATAGTTCTTATCCAATAGTAATAATTGCCTAAAAAAATGTTTACCGATAGAAAGGGTGTGCCTGCCGCCAACTAAATTTAATTGTATAGGGCTTATGCTCAATAATAAAACCCTGCCTTCTGGTTTATAGACCTAGTCCCTTGTTTCCTACCTGCATTATGAATGAGAGTAGCTTAAAGAAACCGAATACAGAAGTTAATGAAAATCAATAGTTCTTTTAACTCATGAAATCTGATTGTAAAGGGGCTTGGACAAGCTAATTCGCCAAACCCATCTATTGGCTAATCACCAGGGGTCTATAGTGTTAGTATTAAAAACACCAGTATTTGACAATTTCTTGTGCTCGACCCAATTAAATAGATATTATTGAGACAATACCCAATACATCAAGCTTTTCCTAACTATTACTACAGATCGAACGAAATAACAAGCCAGTGGGGGTAGAGAAAACCTGGCTTCCTTATCATGTGCATATTGTAAGGGATGGAACTACCAGTTAACAATTTAAAGACTTATTCCTAATTAAAGGGCACTTATTGGAGAAATTGATAGGTTTCAGGTTTGATAAGATGTGTTATTAAAGTCTTTTTCTAGTATTTGGACAGATGACAGTTTTTTAAAGAAGAAGAACATGTCATTAAGGGGACAAAATGTAAAACCGTTCCTGATTATAATTAAAATAAAGGAAATAGTTTGTACCATAACAATTTGTCCAAGCATAAGACTTTAAACAGCTGGGCAGATTATCAAAACCGGCTAAATAGGGGTTGATAGTGAGCTAGAGAGACAAAGCGCAGATTTATGCACCCAAAAATCAAATATGGATTAAAATAAACACATTCTTTCTCACATGTTTGGGTCTTCTCTGTTTGTCATCTCAATCATATTCTCTGAGGGTGAACATAAAAGTAGTTTCCGCCCTAGGGTTAGCACAGAAGGCCTGCCAGAAGTCGGGTCATAGAATGGTAGGTAGTTTGATTTTAGAGTCACGCCCATGTGTCACATTCTTGGTCCGATGCACAGAATGGTATAAGAGCAATGACACAAGAGGTGAGAAAAAGACGCGAAACAGACGATCTCTAGGTGTTAGTCACATTAAAACAGTCAAGTGAGGGAGCCACAGCACGCCAAGTTTTCCAAAGGATAAAGGCTTTATTTAAGTACGCTACGTTTCGATTCACAATGGAATCTTCTCAAGCATGACAAACCAACAATTGAAATCCACTGATCACAGAGACCAAAAAACAGAACTGGTCTGTATATATTATATTGATAGGATCAAGGTGAACACACCATAACCAATGGGGAGGTTTAATAAGTGTTTTAATTTTTTATTACAATAAAATGATAATATGGAATAAAGGGGGATTATTTGTTTAGATCTTTTTTTCAGTCTTTTCAATTGTGTTAACGTTTGTTACTTCTTCTTTGTCCCAGAAGGGGGCTAGAAGTGTGATCACCATGCAGGGAGGGGAGCGCACAGTCAGAGTGTCTTAGATGTAGTATCAAAAGGATGTTAAGGATTAACACCGTGGATCAGTGAGTAACACTGGACCATGATCATTGTCTAGCAGGAACATGGCGATCTGTATCTGTCAGATTCTGCAATCTCCAGCACAGTAAGTAGTTGTGGTGCTTTAACAGCAATGCTCACCAGGTTAATTTGAAATGTTTTATCAGAAAAGATGGAAGAAAGAAAAATTGGAAGATATATATACTATTATCAAGAAGAGTTTTCCTAGCAAAATTTAGTATTTTAAAGTGAATGGAAAAAGGTGGGTAACCCCAATATGGACACCCAACTTACAGAGGCCCCTAGTTAACGACAGACCTCTCTGCCCATGTTGAACTCTGTCGGGAACCTCGTGGATGCTTTACTATAGTCCTTGGTCCCATTGCAGCATGAAATTTGAAAATCCGATTGTCACAGGGACGTCTTTTTTGCCTGGAGCTACAATTAAAATAACCGGTTTGGGACTTAAACATGCAAATTAAAACTTAAGTACAAACCATAAAGAAACGATCTTGTACAAATTCCGAGGAACTGGCTGTAGTTGAAGTTGGAAAGCTTCAAGCCTATCAACTAATTTCTCTAATATTTCTTCACTTATATGTTATATATGCAATTTGTAGACAACCCAGGATTGTTGTATTGTAAAGTTTAAAGGTATTGTTCCATTCATTCTTATAAAAGAAAAAAAAATAATTTTTACAACTACACTTTCACATGCAAATTCAAATGCAACAAATCAACTATCAAAACCTACAATCAGTCATGTCGTTAGAACAAAACATTGACAAGACCCTGTTATCTTCATTATATCACAGAAATTTTTAGGACTCTTATATCTGTATTGCTTGGCCTATATCCATAATGGGTACTGTCCACAGTCATGTAAAAAAAAAAACACCCCTATTACTTACCAGCCTAACCACCCCTGTCCTGTGTGGTGGTTTTCAATAAAACCAGAAGCCATTACAATCAAAAGTAAGTAAATGCGCTGGACCTTGGGAATACTTCCATTACTGCTACTGAGAACACCATACTAAGTTCTATAAGGACCTTGTAGTTGTATTTAGTGAACCAATTTGCCCTGACAAAATGTATGCCTTGAGGGTTGAGGTCACTGCGTGAGTCGTTAAGGGTTAGTCCCATTCAGCAAAAAAATAATGGATTGTTTGTATAGTGAGACGTTATAAAATGTTAACCAATATAGTTCTGATTTAATCCTCATTGTTTTCGAGATCTCTGGGTTTCTATCATTAGTAGAAAGAAGAAAAGAAGTTTGCAACGTGACTCCAGTGGACATAATCTGCCTATGGTTTCAACAGGTGACCAAACTTCTTATTAGTATCAGCGGGTAATCAGGAGAGTAATCACTGACCACTAAGCAGGGCGCTAGGTGATCAGTCAGACTGAGTCACTGGAAGTCAAAAAAAGACTCTTATGTTGAATTACAACAAGCAGAAATGTGGAAAAACTGTGAGCAGATTGATACAGAAACCTTACGATACGTTGGTCCTAACTCAGTCAAACAGCTTATATTTCCAATGGGTTCGCTCATCACATTTATAAGGGGTAAATGGTTGTCAGGTTTTAGTAGCATTTGATGTACGCTGGAGTGGACATCTTAAAGGCACTGTGAAATCAACAGATTGTAAAGTTTTGCCCAAAAAGGTATTTGGATACAATTGGAATTAAGCTTGTAATAAACGTACAGTTGAAACCCACATAGTTTCCATTAATATAGAAAAAGATAAATATGATGTTTGGACGGACTTATCTGGAAATAAAGCAAAATTAAAGCCTTACAGGTCATTAGCATACTAAAAATTAATTTATCTTTGCCCAATGCCAAAATCTAATGAATGGATTGACTTGTCTAAGGTATTTTTTATGTACTTATCCAAAATTAAAAGGGTACATTACACTAAATTTTTTATGCCTTAAAATTTGCTGACACAAACTCAATGATTGAATATCTTTGCAAGCTTCTAATAGGTTTATGGAACATATGAGGTAAATAGAGGAAAAAACCTATGGATATATTTGGAAGCATCACCTGTTGAAAACACAATGCTTCTTGATAACATCATCAAAAAAGAAATCAGCAGATACGGAAGGAGAAAATTGTGACTTTGGTTTCACTTTGGGTTCTGGGACCTAGGAGAACATGTTTGGTCTGCAATGTGCCTATCACCCAATAGCAAAAGTTAAAAAAAATGCTGCATGGGGGCTGAGCGGTAAGAGTAATTCTTGTCCACAGTCAAAATGATACCTGTTTGAGGTGGGCCACTGTTTCAGGAAGAAGCCATACTCCCACAAGAAACATAAAAAAAAAAATCCAGATTAAATTGCATCTAATTGCCGCAAACCACGTGTGGTAACACTTGCAATAATAAATGCATAATGATGTGGTAATGCTTACCAGGGGAAAAATTAGGCACAAATTTTTGCCCAAAAAACAGGGATACAAAAATTTAGAGAAATACCAAGGTCACCAGCCCAAGTAAGAAATTGGTTTGTCGGGTAGGGTTTACAATGATCCAATGTTAAGTGCATTGAAAATGATAAATAACATTAAAGTGCCGCCGTTAGAACAACAACCTAAACTTGCGGGGCAAGTCCTAAACACATAAATGGTAAAGACCAATTTTTGGACAAACCTTCTATTCATAAAGTTTCATAAAGGTATGAATACACAAGCTTTAAAGAGTGGAATTAAACATGTGGAATACTTAACCAAAAGTAGTGAAGCAACTGAAACATGTCTCATATAGGTTCTTCAAATGGGGAACCACCTTTTGCTTTGAGTACTGCTTTGCACACTCTTGGATTCTTTTGATGACTTCAAGAGTAGTCACCAGAAAAGGTTTTTACAATCACAGGGTTGATAGGGTGAGCTGGGCACAGAGGTTTATAAGCTGGCATTTCCTCTGCCTTATAAATTGTGTGGGACCATTAGTTGTGTTGTGCAGAAGTAGGTGGGATACACAGCTGATAGCCTAACTGAATAGCGATGTTTAAATTGTATTATGGCGAGAAAAAAATTTTCATATTATAAAAGAAAAAATAAATTTTACAACTACACTTCACATGCAAATTCACATGAAACAAATAACGAGCAAACCTAAACTACTCAGTCATGTCGTTAGAAAAAAACATCTTGCAAGACATGTATATTCATATATCACAGAAAGTTTTGTTAGGATTATATCTGGATATGCTTGTCCTTATATCCATATATGGGCATGTCACATGAGTCATGCAAAAAAAACACACCTATTACGTTACCCAGCCTCCCACCATGTTGCCTGTTGTGTGGTGGTTCAATAAAACCCAGAGCAATACAATCAAAGGGAATGCGCTGTGACCTTGGGGACATACTTCATTGCTGTAAAAAACATCATAATAAGTTCTTAAGGAAATGTAGTTGTATTAGTGAAAACCATATTGCACCGACAAATGTATGAATCGAGGTAGGTCCACGCGTTTGAGTCGGTAAGGAGTAGCCATTCAGCAAAAATAAGTATTGTTTGTATAGTGAGGACAGTTATAAAATTTACAATATAGTTCTGATGTAATTCCGTCATTGTTGCGATGATCTGCTGGTTTCTATCATTATGTAGAAAGTTTCAAGTTGACTCCAGGCGGACATAAATCTGCTATGGTTAAACAGGTTGACCAACTTATAGTATCACTGAGGGGTACTCAGGAGAGTAAACAGCAATGACACTAAGCAGGGACCACGGCGGGAGCTGCCATTTTCTCGAGCGGGCGAAGTATTCGTCCGAGCAACGAGCAGTTTCGAGTACCCTAATGCTCGACCGAGCATCAAGCTCGGACGAGCATGTTCGCTCATCTCTAATGAAGACACATCACTGATCAAACACAACCATATTCAATGAATTTTTATTTTAGACATGGTTTTCCTCAATTTCTATATTTATTGGGATTAGAGAGGAGTGGATCCCAATTTAAGGTTTGATGTCCTCCATCCGGCAGCTCTTCCAATATGCTACCAATATAATAATAATAATAATCATTTTTTATATAACATCAACATATTCCGTAGAGCTTTACAGATGATAGGTGACATATATGTAAAATAAAACATTACAATTTATGTACAAACAGTCATATGGAACAATAGGAGTGAGGGCCCTGCTTGCAAGAGCGTACTATCTATGAGGATTGTCAGGACTGAGAGTCAGTGGACCCTCTGGACCACCGCGGGAGGTGGTACTAGCCAACCTGGGACTGGAGCCTAAGTGAAACCCGGTGTTCACCAGAGCCCGCCGCAAAGCCCGCGGTGGCTGCCAAGGTAGTAACACAGGAGACAGTCTGTACCCGGAGAGATGGCAGGAGAATAGCACAGGAAGGCAAACCAGGACTCACGTCAGGAATCGCAGGAGCTGGGACTGAGGTATGGAGGACCACAAGAACCGACTAGCACACACGAATGCAGGACCACAGGAACGGACTGGCACACAGGAACGCAGGACACCGAGTCCAGGTAATTATAGGAAAACTCAGTCCAAGGTAGTCAGCGCAGTTGTCTTGATGGGCAGAGACGAGGTGGTGGAGGTAGCAGCCCAAAGCCTTTTTCACCCTCTCTACTTGACCATTTGACTGTGGGTGGTAGGAAGAAGAAAAGTCAGGGTTGACCTGCAGCTGGTTCCACAAGGAACGCCAGAACTTGGACACAAACTGGAATCCTCGATCGGACACCATGTGTAGTGGAAGACCATGCAGCCAGAAGATATGCTTGAAGAACAAACTGGCAAGCCATGGGGAAGACGGAAGACCTGGAAGGGGAACAAAATGGGACATTTTGGAACACCGGTCCGTCACCACTCAGATGACAGTACTGCCCGAGGAGACAGGCAGATCGGTGACAAAGTCCATTGCCACGTGAGGTCACGGGCAACTGGGTTTCCGCAACGAAAGTAACAGTCAGGGCAGTTTGAGATGAGAGGCTTTATTGAGGACACAGGAGAAGCAGCATCCCACAAACTCCTGCACCCCAGGGTACTCAGCCACACAAGAAGAATGTTCCCAAGACAGAATCCTCTTCCGCAGAGCTGGTTTAACATATGTCTTGCTGGGAGGCAGCCGCCGAAGATCCAGCGGAGCTGCAACAACAAGCTGGTCAGGAGAAATTATATGCTGAGGAGCTGGTTCTTCTCCAACAACATCTTAAGTATGGGACATGGCATCAGCCTTGACATTCTTGTCAGCCGGACGAAAATTAATCAGCAGGTCGAAGCGGGAGAAGAACAATGACCACCGGGCTTTCCTGGGATTCAGGCGCAGGGCTGTCTGGAGGTACAGTAAGTTCTTGTGGTCAGTGTATAAACTAAAAGGAGTGAGAGCTCCTTCCGAGGATACCACCATTCTTCCAGAGCAAGTTTGATGGCCAATAGCTCTCTGTCTCCACTAGAATAATTTCTCTCAGCTGGAAAAAGGTCTTGGAAAAGAAGCCGCATGTGAAAGCTCGGCCATTGGGCCCTTTCTGGGTGGGTACCGCTCCAGCTCCTATGGAGGAGCTTCTTGGACCAAGTCAAAAGCGAAGTTCAACTTGGAGAGGGCCTCTTCAGCTGCAGGAGCCCAGGCACATGGATTCGCACCCTTCTTGGTAAGTGCCACGATGGGAGACTCCAGAGTTGAGAAATGTGGAATAAACTGCCGGTAATAGTTTTCAAAACCCAGGAACCCCTGTATGGCTTGGAGGCTTTCTGGGCGTGGCCACTGAAGAACTGCAGATAGTTTTGCAGCGTCTATCTAGAGACCTCTGTTATAAATTATATAACTGAGGAATGGAAGGCTGTGTTCCATTTTTCCTAGATGTATTCAGATATGGCAGCCATCTCGGGAACAGAAAGCAGATATAAACAACCGCTGGGAAGAGTTGTAACCAGAAGGAGATCCAAAGGGCAATCATAACAACAATGCAGTGGAAAGGACTCCACTTGTTTCTTAGAAAAAACATCTGCAAAGTCCCGGTAACAAGTTGGCAGACCCTCCAGAGACTTGGAAGACACAGAAGAGGTCAGGACTGGAAGTGGTGCCACCATGCATCGAGATTGGCTTTCAGGACCCTAACGCAGGATCTCACCTGTCTTCCAATTGAGGACCGGAGCATGGAGTTGAAGCCAAGAAAGACCCAGAAGAAGAGCTGATGTGGAGCAAGGCAGGACATAGAAGGGCAGTCTTTCTTGGTGTAAAGCTCCAACTTGAAGACAGATAGATTCCGTGTGGTACCGGACCAGATTGGAAAGAAGCTGTACGCTTAATGACCAGGGGTGACTTGAAGGGAACCACCGGAATGTCATGCCGGGATACCAGAGCGGCATCAACAAAGTTCCCTGTGGAAACAGAATCCAGGAATGCTGAGACTTGTACGGGAGTGCCTGTAATGACACCGAGGATCAGTCAGGCGTGGAGAAGCTGAATTCACACATCTCAAGGATGCTTCTCCCAGAAGCCCTAGGTGCTGGCGTTTCCTGGACATTGGGGATGGACTGGACAAGTCCCGATGAGGTGCTTGGGACTGGCACAGTACAAGGAGAGGTTTTCTTGAAAAAGTCTGGAACGTTTCTCAGGTGTGAGTCGCGCTCTGTCAACCTGCATAGGTTCACCTGCAGACTGTACGACCGGAGGCTGGAGCTGCTTCTGGAAGAATGGAGCCAACTGAGGCAGACGTGGAAGCTGGACTAGAGGTCGCTCGTGCCGCAACTCTTCAGCTGGTTCCAAACACCACACGTCTATCCGTGTAGCCGGCAGATCACGAGGAGCCAATGCATCTTTAACATGTGAGGAAAGTCCCTTCTTAAAGGTCACAGATAAGGCCTCGTCATTCCAAGAGAATTCTGAAGCCAAGGTGCGGAAACTGGCAGCATATTCACCACAGAGTCTCCTTGGTGTAGGTTCGGTAGTGCTGTTTCTGCTGAGGAGGTTCATGCGGGTTCCTCAAACACAGACTGGAACTCCGTCAGGAAAGCAGTATGGGTGGCCGTAACTGAATAGTTCCTATCCCACAGAGGAGTAGCCCAGGCAAGGGCCTTCCCGGAGGAGCGCTCGTGACAAACTGAGATGGCATTAACTCTATATGCAGCAAGCAATGTGTTATGAATCCTCTGCACAATTTGGGATCGCCATCGTATTTATCAGGCATAGATAGTTTTAGCCTAGGCTCTGGTGCCGGTGGATAAGCTGGAATGACAAGAGAAGTCGCAGGGGTAGACGCTGCAACTACCGCAGGTGTAGTCACAGGAGCCTGGTTCTGAGGTTGAGAGTCTAGCACAGTTGAAGGCGGAAGCAACTTGGCCAAGAAGTTCTTCTTGGGCAGCAATCTGCTGAAACTGCCGTTTGACAACACCGGAAAGTTCAGCCAATATCTGACGTGGCTCAGAGATCAGGAACACAGAAACGGACTGGCACACAGATCGGGAACACAGGAACGGACAGGCACATGGGAATAGGAAACACAGGAGCGAACTGGCACACGGGATCAGCTACACAGGAGCAGGACCAGGGTAATACAGGAATGCTTGGATACACACAGGAACACTGGAGACACAGGAATGCTGGAGACACACAGGAACACTGGAGACACACAGGAACGCTTGGAAAACACAGTAGGGCTTTCTCTTCAAAGAAATGGCTTGAAGATCCGGCAGGGAACGATGTAAGCCACCGGATTAAATGCAGACCCGGAAGTGGCCAGCGCCATAAACATCTTGAAATACCACCGCATGCGCGCCCTAGGGAGCAGGGTCGTGTGTGGGGCCTAGTTTGGCCGGGAGCGGAAACCAGGAGAGGTAAGTCCATGGGAGCAGGGCCGGCGCAGCAGAGAGGGGCACGGGTGCACCAACAATCCGTGATATGGATCACGGGGGTGCCCGTGACAAGTACATAGGACCGGTTAGTAAAAGATAGCATTAAAATATCATACAGTTAATAAGTTTGCTAATCTTGTCTAAAGAGATGGGTTTTAAGAGCACTTTTGAAAGTTTGGAGGTTGGGTATTAGTGATAGTCTGGGGAAAGGCATTCCAGAGAATTGGTGCAGCTTGGGAGAAGCTCTGGAGACGTGCATGAGAGATTTAAATTAAAAGCATCATTAAAGCATCATTAAAAGCTTTGTGGATGAGATCAGAGCAACAATTTATAGGTTTCAATAGTAATAAATGGGTGGATTCTAGAGATGTTTTTGAGATGCATGTGGCAAGTACAACCAAGTGATTGAATATACAGTACAAAGGAGAGGTCGGTGTCTAGCAGAACCCCAAGACAGCAGGTCTGACAGGATTTTCATGGTCCTACAGACAGAGAGAGATAGAGAGATCAGGATAGGCATGATAAGTAGATGGTGAAAAGACAAAAAGTTCAGTCTTAGAGAGATTAAGTTTCAAGCGGGAAGAGATGAAGGAAAGTGGTGTAGCATTAATTTGAAATGGAGAAGGTCTGCAGATATGCTTCATTTTCTCCACAGACGTTTGGCACTTCTAGAGCACTGAAGAAAACGGGTTTGGCATAGACCAAGGTTGCCAACATTTGTATCAAAGGGCTCGGTCTGAGGGTGGTGGCACCTGATATAGGGCACTTTTGAGAACATGATTATAATGGTTGGTAGACAGTTATGACTGTACAGTTTCTGCAAGATGGTGAGTAATTTAATTTACAGTAAAAGTGATGCCATCATCAGCGCTATCATGCCTGTCCTTTTCCTACTAGAAGACATGACTTTGGTTCTAATGGGGATAAATACTGGTTAACTGGCTGCCCAGTTATAAACCAGCTTGCTGCATTTTCCAGAAGCAGAACCCAACCACCAACCCCACTCCCCACCCCTAGCTTATTTGGCATTACAACAGTGCAATTCAGATCTGCTCAACACTAGTAGCCCCCCATTTATTTATGCAGCACCCATTAATATTTAGCAAAGCAAGAGCCACTAATGAGTATAAATCATGGTAACTTATATAAATCCATGCACCCACACTATTAACGTGAGATGAGCAAAGAAGAAATAGTGTCACTCACCATAACATAGTGCAATTTAATTGCCATCTTGCAAGACTTACGTACAGCAAATGCTAACTGTAGTTCTCATGAGCAAACTTTTATATATCAACTTCTGGAGTTGCAAACATCTGCTTTGTCTCATCGTAACTAAAAGTGAATTGATTGTCTATTAATAGTATGAATAACAATTGCCAGATGACTTTAGTTTCTCCAAAGCAAATTGAAAGCATTAATCACACTATCAGTAATACAAAGTTTAATTTGGTTGACACTATACTAACACACTGCCACTGAACTATTAGCCATGCTCCATTCTATGGCGCTCAGGAGGTTGAAGCGTGACTGTACCTAAATCGGCAATTACATGCAGTTATGCCCCACACCTTATGTGCTCGTTGTAAATAAATTATATGCATAGACTGCTTTCCTCTTATGACATTTGGATACATTACTTACCATGGTTGTTTTTATGGAAACTACAGGCACATTATAATGGTATGAATGCACTATGGATGCAATATTAGATTTTTGTGCTGCATCATCACACATGAATGTAAGCTTTCCTTGTGCCATTAGCTGAGAAAACTACGGCAAGTGGGATATCCATTGGGCACCCATTGGAACTGGAGACATTGAATGCCATTTAAACTATCAGATGTCTAGATCCATGGCAACTTTGGTAACAAATCAGTTATGTATATGGTGGGATGCCACTACATTACGCAATTATGTTGCAAAACAAAAATCCTAATACAGTTTTTGATGAAAATTATCTGAAAGAATGGAATGCTATTTTATAAACAAGTTCAATACAGCTAATGCAATTAATCATTAAATATGAGAAACAAACGTTGACCATTTTGAATGCACAGGTACAGTGTGAATTTACATCACACCTTAATTTTTAAGTATTGCTGGACATTATACAAACCACCCTTAATCAATTGTAGGAGGAATAAAATAAAAGCAAGTTCAACAGAGACACACTGGATTTTAAAAATGATGAAGTCTATACATGGACAAACGAAACATCAAAAATCAAATACAGAAAAAATGCATTATAGGACCAAACCAAAAGATCCATTTCCTTTATCAGAGTTGGATTCATCAGATGGTATGACAGATCCTAGTGCCCCATCAAGCAATACAAAACAAAAATAGAAAAACATGAAAACCAACAAAAAGAGGAAAAAACAAAGGCCAGTGGAAAACATGGAGGTTATAAGAAATTACAATACCTAACAGGGAAAGAAAAATTAAATGAAAATACAAATGTGACCAACAGTATACTGTGGGGCAGATTTGTCAAGCAGTCTGAAAGTTAGAATATTTCCAATTGCCCATGGCAACCAATCACAGCTCCCCTTTAAAATATTCATGAGCACTGGTGAAATGAAAGCTGAGCTGTAATTGGTTGCCATGGGCAACTGGAAATATTCTGACTTTCAGACTGCTCGATAAATCTGCCCCTGTATATTAATTTATTAGCTTCAACCTTACTTCTTCACAATTTTCACAACTTCACTTACTTCTTCACAACTATCAAGGATGTAAACAGGTTCATTCATTTTCAGTGTGCAGATACTTCTTTTCCATGGATGTTATGACATAGTAAAAGACTTTGTCAACGACGCTTAATACTAAAGGTCAAGCCATTTTTAGTCCTCATTAGTTGTTTTTTTTTCAAGCAGCTTTGAATGAGTTACTATCTTTACAGCAAGTAGAAAATGAAGCTTCTGATACTGTACATAATGGGGGTCATTTACTAAGGGCCCGATTTGCGTTTTCCCGACGAGTTACCCGAATATTTACGATTTGCGTCGATTTTCCCTTTATTGCCCCGGGATTTTGGCGCACACAATCGGATTTTGGCGCATCGGCGCTGGCATGCATGCAACGGAAATGGGGGGCATGGCCGAACGAAAACCCGACGGATTCGGAAAAACCGCCGCATTTAAAAAACAAAAAGTGTCGCGGAGCTTGCACTTACCTTCACCAGGAATAGGCCGGTGTACTTGAGTGCATTTCAGCGGACTTCAGTGCAGCAGCGACACCTGGTGGACGTCGGAGGAACTACCTCAGTGAATCCCGGTCGGACCTGAATCCACCGCAGAGAACGCGCCGCTGGATCGCGAATGGTCCGGGTAAGTAAATCTGCCCCAATGTTTCCTCCTCTGTGAATTATTGTAATCTGCATTTCTATCCTGTTAAGTCACTGCGGCAAATTTATCAAGCTGTCTGAAAGTCAGAATATTTCCAATTGCCCATGGCAACCAATCACAGCTCCCCTTTAAAATATTCATGAGCACTGGTGAAATGAAAGCTGAGCTGTGATTGGTTGCCATGGGCAACTGGAAATATTCTGACTTTCAGACTGCTTGATAAATCTGCCCCACTGTGTTCTGCAACAGATCAATTCCAAACAGCTATTGGAAATTATGTCAAGGAATTACAAAACCAGTGTAATAATATCAATATCAACTACTTACCAAAGATTAGAGGAAGAGCCATCCAATACAGTTAGTGATACTCTGGTGTTACTGATGTAAGGTGTTACTCTGGGCATTTTGGATAAAAAAAGTGCTGAATTTCTTTTACACCTACTATGCCTATATTCCATGGATTGCCAAAGATTCAGAAAGGAATGTTTCTTCCAGCATTCAAGTCAATAATTTCTAGTGTATTCTGTTACTGAAAGATGAAGTAAATGGTTGGGTTCCCTTCTCCAACCCCTGGTGAAAAATATCAAAGACACAAAAAAATACTTAAAACCATGGACAAGGTGCTACAGCCAGATGATTGTATTTGAGTTACTTTTGATGTTGTAAATTTGTAGACATCTATTCTGCACTTATGTTTCATGTATTTCACTACAGTAATTATCCTGAAACTTTACAGAAACCTTTCTATTGAAAAACAGCTATTTTGTGTTTAACAAACAATTTTTTCTACAAAAACAGGACTGCCCTAGAGGTGCTATTTTCTTCCCGACTTGTGCATGGCGTGGTGGGAGGAAGATACCACCAATAACCCTTACTTCCAATATGAATATTGGTACAGTCACTTTATTGATAATAGTTTTTTGATATGGTGAGGCTGGTTTTGTACAATCCTTAAATAGCAACTATTTGAAATTAGCTTTTACTTTTCATACCAATCCTAAACAAATTTCTTTCCTAGATGCAGTGTTGTATGCCCAGAACAGTAAAATAAAACCAAAATTATTTCTGAAACCCACTGATGAAACTGATACCATTCTATGTTACCACCATATTTGCCTCCTATTCATACAACATGAACCTTCCAATTGTGGAGTATATTAGAGCAAAAAGAGCATGCTTCACCATCGATGTCTATACAAAGGAATGTAATTATATCAGTTTAGCATGAAAAAAGCTGGGATATAAACAATCTATACTCAACCCCTTATCATCAATGCTTGTTTTTAGTTTAAAGGAAATCTACCATTTGCTTTTATGCATTGTTAACCAAACATACCTTGAGAACGCTGTAGTTGCACTGATGCAGAAACATATCTTGTTAATCCCGGAACTGAGTGGTTATAATGAGGTTGTGTTGGTCCTGTGGCTGCTCCGGCGCTTCTCCTCCTACCTTAATTATGCACTGCTTCAGAGAATGATGTAATCTCTGTGTTATCCCTGATAGGCACAAGTAATTAAATGCTGCAACATCCCCCAGCTGTGTATGAGTTAGCCAGTTAAGGTTAATTTGTCTTGTCTGGACAATTCAGGAAGCTCCGTGTAATGTGTTCATGTAGTGCAGCCAGTCTGCAACCAGCTGTTCCAAGGTCTTGAATTATATAATTGGCTTTTGACCAAAACCACTCGGGTCAGAGATTAAACAAGAAATGTTTCTGCATCAGTGTAGCTACAGCATTCTCAAGGCATGTTTTTTTTCATAATGCATGAAATTAAATGGTAGATTTCCTTTAAGTGATAAGTTTTGCATTTTGTTATGAAAAGAAAATTTGGCAAAAGTTAGGAAAAATTCTTCATTTTCAAAGTTTTAAATGTTCTCATTTTAAGGTAGATAGTTAAACTACTGAAAAAACTTGATTTCTAGAATGTTATGAGGCTTAGAAGTTTAGGTGCAGTTTCGGGGGGTCTATAGCTTTCTTACAAGATTTTATTAACTATTTCAAGGTAGACACAAAATCATCAATTTATATTTAGTATTTGTGTTCATTTCTCTGTTGAAGGTTTTCTCTTGGTCAGTAATCTTTCATTATGCTTTCATATCTTGTTTTCAACAAACCATCAAACCCATTACTTTAGTATTGTAATTTTATGCATATCTACTATTTCGTTTCCACTATTGTTTTTAACCATTTGTGTTTGAATTTGGGTCTGCCTTCCCGACTCTCAAATGAGCAGGTGACCCGTGTTCATGTTTAGGATCTCAGGTCTCTGCCTTCCAGATACATATAGCACATTGCTTTTTCCTTCCCGCTTGTAATGTGCCATGAATAAGCACATTGCTGCCCCAAACAAGTAAGCGGGAGGTAGTCACACTACTTGTTTTGTGTTTGGTTCCTCAAACATGCTGTTTTTAAAGGTTATGGATTTAACTTTATGCTTTTTTGGACGCTAGAGAATTTTCCCTCTTTCTTCCAGTTTTTTTCCCTGATTTTGTAGGTTAAAAGTAACACGATAACCAAGTTCTGTATTGTGCAGCAGACATTGTGATATATAATATATAAAGTAAATGGGGCAATTCTTTCCTCATCCAATCCCTTCCCTTCCTTGGTCAAACTGTAGGGGCAAATATATTGATCATAGCTCATAAGAACCAGCAGCTGGTTAACTCTCTCACACCTGGCAATCAGAGGCAGCTGCAGTGCTATGTAGTGAAGAAAGAAGAAGTGCTAATAAGCTGGTTCTGTCATCACTCTAGCATTTCTGGCTGTCCGGAGAACCAACCTGTTCCTGTGATATCTGCAGGAACTGGAAAAGCTGCAAGGAAGCCTAAAGAAGCTACAGACAAAGGACTGTCGTCTAAAGACATGGGGGACAGTTACTAAGAAAGTCGGAAATGTCACTAAAAGTGCTCTGCCTGTGTATAATGATTGGTGCGCCAGATTCATTAACCCCTTAACAACCTGGCTCTTTTTTGTTTTTTCCTTTCCATTTTTCACTCTCTACCATCATAAATCTATAACCTTTTTATTTTACACATAAAGAGCTTGTTTTCTGCATAACAAATTTCACTTCATTGAAATAGTATTTAATATCCCATGCCGTGTACTGGTAAGCAAGAAAAAATTCCAAATGCAGGGAAAATGGGGGGAAAAAAATGGGGCTTGGATTCTATGGCTTTCTCTGTGCATGCCAAATGTCATGGCTACTTCATTATTTTTGGGATAACACAGGGATAACAAATGTGTATAGGTTTTGTAATGATTTCATACATTTACAAAAATTAAAACCTCGTGTACAATTTTTTTTTTTTTGCCATTTTCTGTCGCTAATAACTTTTTTATACTTTCGTGCACGGAGCTGTGGGTGAAGTAATTTTTTTCGACTTTTGATGTTGTTTTCAATGCTATCATTTTTAGGACTGTATGACCTGTTGATAATTTTTTATAATTTTTTTTATATATAAAAAGTGCCATTTTCAACTTTGGGCACTATTGAGCTATTTTCCATTAAAGGGTTAAACACAGTGAAAAAGTGTTATTATATTTAGATAGATTGTGCATTTTTGGATGCGGTGATACCTAACATGTTTCTGATTTTTACATGTTTATTTATATTTATATGACTTCTAGGGAAAGGGGTTGATTTGAATTAAATGTTTAAATTATTCTTCAGACCCCATAGGGTACTTTAACTTTTCCTAGGTTGTCAGATTGATCTTACCATATACTGCCACACTACAGTATGGCAGCCTATGGGAATTTTCCTCCTCAAATTGTACATCGTAATAAATGGGATAAAACGAGACAGCCTTGGGTCTACAGAAGTCCCGAGGCTGTTATGGCAACAGATCGCCGCCCCCTGGTGATGTCATAGGGAGCAACAAGCTTCACTAAGATGGGCACCGCCATCTTTTTGAAGTGAGGGATGGGGTAACACTCGCAATATGCAGCAAAGACTTACCGGTTATGGAGAGGGCTCAGCTGGTGAACCCTCTCCATGGACCCGCACCCAACATGTGCTGTACTATTGTGGCACATGTCAGTAAGGGGTTAACATATCGTTGTAATTTTGAGATTGTTTTCTTGTGATACTTTGTAGTTATGTTTTTAAAGTTTCAAATCTGTCTTCTTAATAGTTCAATAATTTGTTTTATGTTTCCTTTTTTATTGATGTTAGAAGGTTTATTGTTTTAGTATTACTTTCATGAGAAAATTCATCATATATCCTGAACTTTTAGGTATACCAAGATGTACTTTCGCACAGTTTATACATCTTCATGCAATACCTTGACCTATTATTGGGCAGGTACTGGAATAATTGAAGCCTCCCTCTAAATTGTACCAGGGTCTATGTTTCAAAGGGGTATACGCATGGACAAAATTGGAACTAAAATGGTCTAATATGGGTCTACCAAACCAAAATGGTGCCACTGGAGGGAGTAGGAAGGAAGGAAATAAAACCTTGCTTTTCAGCCTCAAAGCGTTGCAATTGGTCAGTCAGACTAGACTGGCGGATTACAGCGATCGGCGGAAGCGGGACTGATCTGATTGGCTAGGTGACATCAGGAGGTTCTCCTGTCTCTGTCACCCGAGTCCTATTGCGATATCACCATGTCATGTGACATGGTGACATGTGATTCACCGGGTGCGCTGTGAATTGCACTGGTGGATTGAAAGTGTTAGTGATGGGAGCACAGTCGTCAGCTTTCAGCACATTCTTCAAGATTTAATGACAATGACTGCTGCTAATTTATGACAAAGGGTGTGTCTCATCATCAATTAGGCTCATGGCTCTCTGGACATAGAGGTTATCTAGACAGGTTATCTAGACAGACACTGCTATCAGTTTTTTTTAATCTGTCTTCATGCTTTTAAAAAGTATTGTTGATAAAAATTTTGTGTCAATAATAAAGTATTTTCACAATTTCGTACTACTTTGTAGTGGATATATTATTTGATCGTAATCTTGATAAATATCCCCCTGTGTGCTGGAGTGAACATATACATTTGTATAATAATACATATATTGAACATAATTGGAATAAATGGCTCAACAAGAATACTATTCTTCCTGTAAGAAAATAAGAGCAAACATCTTCAAAGATCTAATGGTAGTTTTGCCATGTATACATTTTTTTTTGTACTTTTTGTCACAGAAATTAGCGCTGTGAGGTTACCTGAAAGAAAGGATGGAAGAAAAAGAAAAGCTTTTATATATTATCAAGAAGGAGGTAACCACAGGGAGTAGAGATAAGACATTTCTTGACATGGACAGAAATAGCTACTACCTACAGCCTTGATTCTCAGTGCAGAGTGCTATGGCAACTCTTTTTGCATTGTTATACAATTATATGCTTTCACATATTACACAAAAAGCCAAACACAGAACCAGCTTTTGAAACCTAAACAGCTAAAAAGGTTTACAAATCAAAAGTTCTAATTATGTACCACATGCCAGAATGATAATGCAATAAGGCACTCTATTATGGAACGCCATCTGATGCTAACAGCCAAAGGCAGCAATTAGCTAATCCTTCGAGTCGTTTGCTATGCAAATTAAATTATTGTAATTGTGCAAGGTTTTCCATTTATTACATTAGCATCAGGTTTTATCAGTCCATCTGCACTGTGAGTTTGTTTGGGGCCCTTTCAGATAACAGGTACAGGTTTGGTATTGCAATTACTTAAATTGAATTAGTCGGAAAAGATAAATAATTCTGCACAGGGCAGATTATGAAAATCATTTCAAATATGTCTTAAAGGTACAGTTTTTAATTTTGTTGTTACATAGCATGAGGCCCTGAGCTATGAAATGTGCAAAAGTTATGCAGCTGCTAAGATATCAAACTAATTCTAGATGTCTTTATAATAAATAAATAGTTCTTATCACATAGTAATCAAATTGCCTAAAAATGTTTACCGATAGAAAGGGTGCCTGCCTCCAAACTAAAATTTAATTTGTAGGGCTTATGCTCATTAAACTCCTTTGCCTCTGGTTCATATGACCTAGTTCACCTCCTACCATGCATAGAATGAGAGTAGCTTTAAAGAAACCTAATACAGAAGATAATGAAAATCAATAGTCTTTAACTCATGATATCTGATTTAAAGGGGCTTGGACAATTCTAATTCGCCAACCCCATAGTATTGGCTAATCACCATGGGTCTATCTGTGTTAGTATAAAAACAACAGTATTTGACATTTTCTTGGTGCTCTACACAATAAATAGATATTGATACAATACCCAATACATCAAGCTTCTTCCTACTATTACTACAGATTGAACTGAAATAACAAGCCAGTGTGGGTAGAGAAAACATTGGTCTTCCTTATCATGTGCAATAATGTAAGGGATTGAACTACCAGTTAACAATTTAAAGACTTATTCCTAATTAAAGGGCACTTAGTGGAGAATTGCAGGTTTTCAGGTTTGTAAGATGTGTTAAAGTCTTTTTACTAGTTTGGACAAGATTACATTTTTTAAAGAATAACATTGTCATTAAGGGGACAAAATGTAAAACCTTTCCCTAGATTATATAAAATAAAGGAATAGTTTGTACCTATAACAATTTGTCCAAGCATAAGACTTTAAACAGCTGAGGCAGATTTATCAAAACCTGTCTAAAAGGGTTAGATAGTGAGCTAGAGAGACAAAGCGAGATTTATGCACCCAAAAATCAAATATGGCATAAATAAACACATCTTTTCTCACTATGTTTGTGTCTGTCTCTGTTTGTCATCTACAATCATATTCTCTGAGTTGGTGAACATCAAGTAGTTTCCGCCCATAGGTTAGCACAGAGCCTGCCAAGTAAGTAGGGTCAGAGATTGTAGGTTAGTTTGATTTTAGAGTCACGCCATGGTCACATTCTTGGTCAGCTGACACAGAATGGGTAAGAGCCATGCACAAGAGGTGAAAAAGACGATCTATTAGGTGTTTAGTCACATTAACATCAAATGGAGGGAGCCACAGCACGCCAAGTTTTCCAAAGTATAAAGGCTTTATTTAAAGTACGCTACGTTTCGATTCACAATGAATCTTTCTCAAGCATGACAACCCAACATATTTGAAATCCAATTATCACAGAGACCAAAACAGAACTGTCTGTATATATATATTTATAGATCAAGGTGAACACACCAATAACAAATGTGGGGAGGTTTAATAAGTGTTTTATTTTTTATTACAATAAAATTGATAATATGGAATAAAGGGGGATTATTTGTTTATATCTTTTTTAATGATCTTTTCAATTTTGTAACTTATTTTTTTACTTCTTCATTTTGTCCCAGAAGGGGGCTAGAAGGTGTGATACCCATGCAGGGAGAGCGCAGTCAGAGTGTCTTAGATGTAGTATCAAAAGGATTAAACAGCCGTGATCAGTGAGTAACACTGACCATGATCATTATAGCAGGAACCTGGCTATCTGTATCTGTCAGATTCCTGCAATCTCCAGCACAGTATAGTACGTTGTGGTGCTTTAAAGCACTGCTCACCAGGTTAATTGAAATGTTTTATCAGAAAAAGATGGAAGAAAAATGGAAGATATATATAATATTATTAAAGAAGATGTTTTCCTAGCAAAAATTCTAGTATAAAGTGAATGGAATAAAGGTGGTTAACTCCCAATTATGGACACCCAACTTACAGATGACCCCTAGTTACAGACAGACCTCTCTGCCCACTGTGAACTCTGGTGAACCTCTTTGGATGCTTTACTATAGTCCTTGTTCCCATTGCAGCATGAAATTTTGAAAATCCGATTGTCACAGGGACGTCTTTTTTTGCCTGGAGCTACAATTATAAAATAAACCTGTTCTGACTAACATGCAAATTAAACTTAAGTACAAACCTAAAGAAACTATCTTGTACAAATTCCGAGGACTGGCTGTAGTTGAAGTTGAAGCTTCAGCCTATCATACTAATTTCTCTAATATTTCTTCACTTATATGCTTCTATGATGCAAATTTGTAGACAAACCAGGATGTAAAGTTTAAAGGCTATTGTTCCATTCATCTTATAAAAGAAAAAATAAGTTTTACAACTACACTTCACATGCAAATTCAAATGCAACAAATCAACTATCAAACCTACATATCAGTCATGTCGTTAGAAAAACATCTGCAAGACCCTTTATCTTCATATATCACAGAAATTTTTAGGATTATATCTGTATATGCTTGTCCTATATCCATATATGGGTACTGTCCACAGTCATGTAAAAAAAACACCCCTATACTTACCCAGCCTCCCCACCCCTGTTGCCTGTGTGGTGGTTCAATAAAACCAGAGCAATACAATTCAAAGTAAATGCGCTGGACCTTGGGAATACTTCCATTACTGTACTGAAACACCATACTAAAGTTCTATAAGGACCTGTAGTTGTATTAGTGAACCAATTTGCACTGACAAATGTATGCCTTTGAGGGTAGGTCACTGCTTGAGTCGTTAAGGAGTAGTCCCATTTCAGCAAAAATAAGTTATTGTTTGTATAGTGAGAAGTTATAAATTTTACCAATATAGTTCTGATTTAATTCCTCATTGTTTTCGAGATCTCTGGTTTCTATCATTATGTAGAAAGTTTCCAAGTTGACTCCCAGTGGACATAAATCTGCTATGGTTCAACAGGTGACCAACTTATTAGTATCACTGAGGGTAATCAGGAGAGTAATCACTGATCACTAAGCAGGGCGCCTAGGTGATCATGTCAGACTGAGTCTACTGGAAGTCAAAAAAGACTCTTATTGTTGAATTACAACAAGCAGAAATGTGGAAAACTGTGAGCAGATGATACAGAAATCCTATACGGATGCGTTTGTCCTAACTCAGTCAAACACTAATTTCAATGGGTTCGCTCATCACTAGTTATAAGGTAACTGGTTGTCAGGTTTAGCATTATTGTGGAGCTGGCAGTGGACATCTAAATCCCGTGAAATCAACAGATTGTAAAGTTTGCCCAAAAAGGTATTTGGATACAATGAATTAGCTTTAATACACGTACAGTTGAAACCACAAGTTTCCATACATATATAAAAAGATAAATATGCATGTTTGACTTACTATCTGAAATTAAAGCAGAATAAGCCTTAAGGTCATTTAGCATTACTAAAATTATTTATATTTGCCCAATGCCAAACTAATGAATGAGATTGACTTTCTAAGGTATTTTTTATTACTTACTCCAAAATTAAAAGTGTACATACACTAAATTTTTTATGCCTTAAACTATTTGCGACAACTCATATGATGATATCTTTGCAAGCTTCTAATAGGTTTATTGGCAACATATGAGTTAAATAGAGACAAACCTATGGATATATTTGAAGATCACCTGAAACACAATGCTTCTTTGTATAACATCATCAAAAAGAAATCAGCCAAGATATCGGGAAGAGAATTGTGGACTTTGGTTCATCTTTGGGTTCTGTGACCCTAGGATGAACATGTTTTGGTCTGAAATGTGCATATCAACCCAATAGCAAAAGTAAAAAAAATGCTGACTATGGGGCTAGAGCTGGTAAGAGTAATGTCTTTGTCCACAGTCAAATGATAACTGTATTGATGTGGGCCACTGTTTCAGGAAGAAGCCATTACTCCACAAGAAACATAAAAAAAATCCAGATTAATTGCATCTAATTGCCGCAAACACTTGTGGTTAACACTTGCAATCATAAATGCATAAATGCTGCTGGTAATGCTACCAGGTGAAAAATAGGCACAAATTTTGCCAAAAAAACAGGTATACAAAAATTTAGATGGAATAAAGGCCACCAGCCAAGTAGAAATTTGTGTAGGGTTTTTAAATGATCCAATGTTAAGTGCATGAAAATGATAATATAACAAAATGTGCCGCCTAGAACAACATACCTAAACATTGGGGACAAGTCCTAAAAATAAATGTTAAAGACCAATTTTTGGACACACCTTCTCATTCATAAAGTTTCATAAAGGTATGAATACTACAGGTTAAAGAGTGGAATTAACATGTGGAATACTTAACAAAAAGTGTGAAGCAACTGAAAACATGTCTCATATAGGTTCTTCAAAGGAACCACCTTTTGCTTTGATTACTGCTTTGCACACTCTTGGCATTCTTTTGATGAGCTTCAAGAGATAGTCACCAGAAAAGGTTTCACATACCCAGGTGTGCCCAGTCAGGTTAAGAAGTGGCCATTTTCCTCCTTATAAATGGGTTGGACCATTAGTTGTGTTGTGCAGAGCTCAGGGTGGTACACAGCTGTAGTCCTACTGAATAGTACTGTTACAATTTGTATATCTGGCTAGAAAGAAAAAATTTCATATTATAAAAGAAAAAATAAGTTTTACAACTAACTTCACATGCAAATTCAATGCAAACAAATCAACTATCAACCTACTATCAGTCATGTCGTTAGAAAAACATCTGCAAGACATTTTATCTTCATATCTCACAAGTTTTAGGACTATATCTGATATGCTTGTCCTTATCCATATATGGGCACTGTCCATAGTCATGCAAAACAACACCCCTATACTTACCCAGCCATCCCCACCCCGTTGCCTGTGTGGTGGTTCAATAAAACCGAGCAATCAATTCAAAGTATGCCTGGACTGGAATACTTCCATTGCTGTACAACAAAACTAAACGAGCAAAACACTAACATCAAATAAAGTTCTATAAGGACCTGTAGTTGTATTAGTGAACCAATTTGCCACGACAATGTAGCTTCGAGGGTAGGTCAACTGCTTGAGTCGTTAAGGAGTAGTCCATTTCATTTCAGCAAAAAATTATTTTTGTATAGTGAGAATTATAAATTTTACCAATATAGTTCTGATTTAATTCCTCATTGTTTTCGAGATCTCTGGTTTCTATCAGTTAGTAGAAAGTTTCCAAGTTGACTCCCAGTGGACATAAATCTGCCTATGGTTCACAGGTGACCAACTCTTATAGTATCACTGAGTGGTAATCAGGAGAGTAATCAGATCACTAACAGGGCGCCTAGGTGATCATGTCAGACTGAGTCTACTGGAAGTCAAAAAAGACTCTTATGTTGAATTACAACAAGCAGAAATGTGGAAAACTGTGAGCAGATGATACAGAACATCCTATACGGATGCGTTTGTCCAACTCAGTCAAACACTAATTTCAATGGGTTCGCTCATCACTAGTTATAAGGTAACTGGTTGTCAGGTTTAGCATTATTGTGAGCTGGCAGTGGACATCTAAACCTCGTGAAATCAACAGATTGTAAAGTTTGCCCAAAAGGTATTTGGTATACAATGAATTAGCTTTAATACATGTACAGTTGAAACCACAAGTTCCATACATATATAAAAAGATAAATATGCATGTTGACTCACTATCTGAAATTAAGCAGAATAAGCCTTAAGGTCATTAGCATTACTAAAATTATTTATATTGCCCAATGCCAACTAATGAATGAGATTGACTTTCTAAGGTATTTTTTATTAACTTTCTCCAAATTAAAAGTGTACAATACACAAATTGTGCTGTGCTTGGACTGATGAGTCCAAAGTTTAAATCTTTGGTTCCAACCTTGTGTCTTGTGCGATGCAGAAAAGGTGAACAAATGGACTCTACATGCCTGGTTCCGCGCCGTGCGATAGCTGGAGGAGAGGTGTGATGGTTTGGGGTGCTTTTTCTGGTAACACTGTTGGGGATTTATTCAAAATTGAAGGTATACGAACCAGCAAGGTCACCGCACATCTTGCAGTCGCATGCTATTCATCGCTGGTTTGCATTAAGTTGGACCATCATTATTTTTAAACGGATAATGACCCAAACACACCTCCAGTCTGTCTAAGGGCTATTTGACCAAGAAAGAAGCGATGGGGTTGCTACACCAGATGACCTGGCCTCCAGTCATCAGACCTGTACCCAATCAAGATGTTTGGGGTGAGGTGGAACTGCAGAGTGAAGGCAAAAGACCAACAAGTAAAAGCATCTTGGGGAACAACTCCAACACGTTGGACGACCATTTCAGGTGACTACTCTTTAAGCTATCAAGAGAATGGCAAGATCTTGCAAAGCAGTAATCAAAGCAAAAGGTGGCTACGTTTGAAGAACCAAGAATATAAGACATTTTTCAGTTGTTTCACACTTTTTGCTAAGTTATAATTCCACAGTGTTAACTTAATGTTTGATGCCTTTGGTGTGAATCTACATTTTTAGAGTCTGAAAATACAGAAAACTCTTGAGTGAAACTCTTTTGGTCTGTATATATTACTTGAATCAAGGTTACTAATAGATGCAAGCCAGATCCAATATTACATGTAGACCACAGGATCTAATTAAGATTCTATATACAGTGGGTACAGAAAGTATTCTTTGTTCATTGCCAATTGGTAAGATCAATAGTTTCCCTTTTTGCTCATTAATGTACACTCCACACCATCTTGACAAAAAATGAAATGTAGATATTTTTGCTTATTTATTGAACGAGAAAACTTAATATATCACATGATCATAGTATTCAAACCTTGCTGTGACACTATATTTACCTCACATACTGTCAATTTCCTTTTGATCCTCCTTGAGATGGTTCTACTCCTGTTTGGAATCCAGCTGTGTTAACTCAACTGATTGGACTTAATTAGGAACGGCACATACCTGTCTATTAGACCTCACATCTCACAGTGCATGGCATAGCACATTGAGAACCATGAGCTCTGAGTCTGCCCAAGGAGCTGTAAGGCAAAGATATGGCCAGTTAAAAATAATTTCTTTCTGCAGTTTCCTACAAGCCAGTGGCCTCCATAAACCTTAAATGGAATATGTTTGAAACAATTAAAAAACTCTTCTGAACAGCCAAAACTAATCAATTGTGGGAGAAGAACCTGGTGAGAGAAGACAAAATAAACCCAAGATCACTGTAGTTGACCCAGAGATAAAGTTCCACCAAGTCAACTATGATTGCAGCCCTTGGAAGGCCCAACGGGAAGCCCTCTCCTATGATATATGAAAACCTGCATACGTTTGCAAACATACACTTGAAGGACTATAAAAACTAGACTATGAGAAATTAGATTATCTGATGAGACAAATATTTAACTTTTGGTGTTAATTTTCTAGGAGGTTTTGTGAAAATAGGGCACTGCTCATCACCTGTCAACATACCATCTTATCAGTGAAAACATTGATTGGCATCATCATGTTATGTGGGATGTTTCCAGCT
The DNA here is from genome assembly GCA_019512145.1 of Engystomops pustulosus. Taxonomy (NCBI): domain Eukaryota; kingdom Metazoa; phylum Chordata; class Amphibia; order Anura; family Leptodactylidae; genus Engystomops; species Engystomops pustulosus. Next base: position 140,380,050 of record CM033642.1, on the reverse strand, counting down.
GCATAGACATGGAGACTGGTTGCAATTGAAGGAAAGATAACTTTGATGAATACCTCTTCCAGAGTGCTCTGGACTGTAGGTTCACTTTCCAACAAGAAAATGACCTAGCACACAGCTAATAACAATCAGTGGTCTTCAGAACAAATCTTAGCCATTTCTTGACCATTTTTTGACACCACTGTTCACCATCCAACCTTAAGCAACACGGGAGAGGATCTGCAAGGAAGTATGTTTCCCCGAATCCAGGTGTGAAAAACTTGTTACATCAATCCCAACGTCATGGGTGTAGTAGCTCAAAAGGTGTTTGACCATGTGATATTTCAGATTTTCTGCTTTAAACTTAGCAAAAATAGCTACATTTCCAGTTTTTTTCTGTCAAGATGGGGTGCAGAGTGTACATTAATGATTGAGGTGCATGCATCATGGTCTAACACACCATAAATGTGCTGACTGACACAATCATGGAGCAAGTCGTATTCCAGTCAATAATCTCAATTGATATGGGTGGTTCGGTGTGATTAACTCTAGAAGAAAATTTTACATACAGGAATAGAAAACGTTTCTACTACCCAGAATATTATATACAAGTGTGGATGAATTTAAACATTTGCAATCCTTAACCTTTTAACAACCTTGAACCATCCTGACTCGGCCCATTTTTTCAAATATGTGTCACTATAAGTGGCTATAACTTTGCACTTAATATTTGTGATACTTTGTATTGTATTTATGAAAAAACTTCTCTATTTCAAAAATTTCAAATTTTCTACTTTTCGGACACGTTGTTACCACCAACGACAACTGATACTAATATTTACTGAATGTCTGCTTTATGTTGTCATGGTTGTTATACATCCTCTCATTTTTGAAAAATGTTATGAGGCTTTTAAACTTTAAGTGTGATTTTTAAAATTTGGTTCATAAAAAATGCAAAATCATACTTTTCAGGACCTGCTCAACTTTTAAGTCACTCTAGATTACTAAATAATATTAAAACCCATAAATGAACCAATTTTTAGAAGTACACCCCTCACGTATGTAAACAACTTTTATGAAGTAAGTGTAAAGAGGACCTGTGGAAGTGGAAGTGGAGATGAGCATACCATCCTGTAGGGACTGCTAACGCGATCCATGGGCACTTTGAATTTTCTTTCTAGCTCCCACGGTTCGGAGATATTAGTCCCGGTATCTTACCATTATAATTAGAGAATGAGCGAACATGCTCCGTCCGAGCTTGATGCTCGGTCGAGCATATGGGTACTCGAAACTGCTCGTTACTCGGACGAATACTTCGCCCGTCGCAAAATGGCAGCTCCCGCCGTTTTGCTTTTTGGCGGCCAGAAAACAGAGCCAATCACAAGCCAGGAGACTCTGCACTCCACCCTTACGTGGGTACCCTTACACGTCGATGCAGTGGTTGGCGGCCAGATCAGGTGACCCTGGGATAGACTAGCCGCTGCCGTGCTGCTCGGATCATTCTGTCTCGGATGCCGCTAGGGATGGAGAGCTGCTGCTGCTCAGGGAAAGCGTTACGGTGTTCTATTAGCTTACTGTTAGGCAGGAGTGATTCTCAAAGAACCCAACAGCCCTTCTTAGGGCTACATAACGTTCTACTTTTTTTATTTATTTGCATCTTTTACCATTTTGTAGGAATTAGCAGGGGCTTGCTACCGTTGTGTTAGCTCTTAGTGTGCACACATTCCATGCAAAGACCGAAGTGGGACAAATTCTGTAGGGGTGGATTTCTTTAGTGCAATAACTCGTGTCATCTCATCTGGCCATAGTACTGTGTTCCTTGTACTTGGCTAGAAAATAGCCTAGGAGAATACAAAAACAGCTTTCTGAAGCCTACACGTAGCTTTCTATATAGTTGATTTTCTGGTTGATCTATCTGGTGACTGTAGTTTCTGCAGTGCATGTACTTGCCTCAATTCTGAGCATTTGGTAGTGGGACTTGCGACGCTGTGTTTGCGCTTAGTGCGCACATATCCAAGCAAAAGGCTGCTGAAAAGTGGCAAAATCAGTAGGAGGTTGGATTTATTTATATGCAATAACTCAGTGGTATCTATTGGCATATATGGCTTCCTTTGATCTGGCTAGAAATAGGCCATAGAGATACAAACAGCTTTTGAAGCCTACAGTAGCGTTCTATATATTTGATTTCCTAGGTTGATCCTGCTGGTGACTGTGAGTTTCTAGCACGTGCATGTACTCCTTGCCCAAGTCTGTAGCAATTTGTAAGTGAGACTTGCGACCGCTGTGTTCTGCGCTTAGTGGCGCACATAGTCCATAGCAAGGCTGAAGTGGCAAATTCAGTAGGGGTAGGATTTCTATTAGGCAAACCAGGTGATCATCCTCATCTGGCCTAGTACTGTGCTTCTTTGATACTTGGCTAGAAATAGACCATAGGAGAATACAAACAGCTTCTGAAGGCCTACAGTAGCGTTCTATATATTTGATTACGTGGTTGATTGCTGGGGGTACTGTAGTTTTCTGCAGTGCATGTCTTGCAAATTCGAGCAATTTGTAGTTGGACTTGCGCACGCTGTGTTCTCCTGCGCTTGTGGCGGCACATTCCATAGCAACAAGGTGAGGGCAAAACTTCCGTAGGGGTTTGGAGTTCTATTAGGCAATAACTCAGTGTCATCTCATCTGCAATAGTATTGGTGCTCTTTGATACTGTGCTAGAAAAAGACCACAAGGAGAATACACAACAGCTTCTTGAAGCCTACAGTAGCGTTCTTATATTGATTTTGTGATCTGCTGGGTGATCTGTAGTTTCTGCAGTGCATGTACTTGCCAATTCTAGAGCATTTAAGGGTGGGACTTGCGACCGCTTTTGGTGTTCTGCGCTTATGGCGAACATATCCATACAAAGGTTGAGTGACCAAAATTCGTAGGGGTTGATTCATATTAGGCAAAACTCAGTTGTCATTCATCTGGATAGTACTGGTGCTTCTTTGATAAGGCGTAGAAAATAGCCATAGGAGAAATACAAACAGCTCTTGAAGCCGTACAGTAGTCGTTCTATATATTTGTTTTGGTTGATCGGCTGGTGACTGTAGTTTTGCGTGAGAGTAACTTGCCCAATTCGAGCAATTTTGTGTGAGACTTGCGACGCTCGTTTCTGCGCTAGTGGCGCACATACCACGCAAAGGTGGAAGTGGCAAATTCAAAAGTAGGGGTTGGATTTCTATAGGCATAACCCTCGTGTCATCTCCTCTGGTCATCGTAATGTTGGTCTTCCTTTGATACTTGGCTAGCAAAGATAGCAGGAATACAAATCACTCTCTTGAAGCCTACGTAGCGTTCTATATATTGATTTCTGGTTTGATCTGCTGGTGACTGTAGTTCTGCAGTGCATTGTAATTTGCCAATTCTGAGGCAATTCTGGAGTGGGAGCTTGCGACGTCGCTGTGTTCTGAGCTCTTAGTGGCGCACATATCCATAGCAAAGGCTGGAAGTGGCAAAATTCAGTAGGGTTAGGATTCTATTAGGCAATGAACTCAGTGTACACATCTCATCTGGAATAGCTACTGTGGCTATTCTTTGATACTTGGCTGAAAATAGCCATAGGAGAATACAACAGCTTCTTGAAGCCTACAAGTAGCGTCTATTATATTGATTTGCGTTGATCTGCTGGTGACTTGTAGTTTCTGCCAGTGTATTGTACTGCAATGTTGAGGCAATTTGTAGTGATACTTGAGAACGTGTGTGTCTGCGCTTCGTGGCCACATATCCATAGCAAAGGCCCGAAGTGCAAATTCAGTAGGGGTTGGATTTCTATAGGCAATAACTCAGTGTCATCTCATCTGGCCATAGTCTGTGCTTCCTTGATCCTGGCTAGAAAAATAGCCATAGCAAATAGGATAGCATGTTTGGTTTTAAAAAACTCAAAAAAAAAACCAAAAACACACAAAAAAAAAAAAAAAAACACACAAAAAAAAACAAAAAAAAAGTAAAAAAAAAAATAAAGTTATACATCTCATTTTAAACTTTTAACCGCGAGGTGCTAGCGGTGGAGGACCGCGAGCGGGACGTGGGCGTCAACTCCTGCAGTGGTTCAGAGGCCGTGGTCCTGGGCGGGGTGAGACACCACACTGCTGATGAGGGAGCGAGGGACGACGCCGCAGAGCTACACTTCCTAGGTTCATGTCTGAAGTTCGGGACTCGTGGTAGAGCACTGTTGAGGGCCAGCCAAAGACAGTGGGCGAAATGTGATGTCGGGATTGCTGACAATGCTTGCGAGCAATTTGGTCACACCACCAGTCAGTCTTCACGCAGTCCACCCATTTCACCGAAATCGCCAATCCTCCGATCCTGCACCTCAGCCCTCCTCCCCCCCCCAAGTCTTGCCCACTCCCAGGCAAATTTGGACCATTTGAACGGCATACAGTGAGAACTGTTTTCTGGCCTTCCCCACAGTCAACAAACACTTGTCCGTGTTGACTGCTGAGCAATTTTACCGATGCCAAGGTTTCCACAGTCACAGTTGTTGGGTGTGATGATGCACCTTTCTGACCGTAGTGTGGAAGTGTGTTTAAGAGGTGTCGCACGATGAGAGACACGGTTGTCCAGACAGGTGGGGAAGTTGTTGTGCAGGGCAGGAAGTCCCGAGGGGGGAGCAGCTGGATGGGATGGAGTGAATTAGGATGAGGTGAACAGACCCAAGCTGGGTTAGGAGCCGGTGGGTGACACAGTGCTTCTGAGAGGAGGAGAGTCTCGACCTGAAAAGGTTGGAAGAGGCAGTGGGTGGGGCCACGGAGTAGGCAAGGGCCAGAGCTGGCTGCATCAGTCGCCCACTGTACACTATGACAGCTCCCGTGGCTGAGGGCTCTTGAGGCAGCGGCTACGATCTTAAAGGTGTGAGAGGTTCTTCATAGGAAACCGCCGTATGACCGACGGACTGTGGTGTGCAACATTTGCCAAACCAGGCTCAGCAGGGGGTTTCCACCATACTAGCCTAACTACCACCAGTATGCGCAGCCTATGCATGCTGAAGCACACACTCAGTGGCAACAAGCCCGTCTCAACCCGTCCGGCGTGTACACACCACTGCTCCTTCCCCGCTGTTCAGCTGCTAGTCAGCCCCTGCCCAGACCCTTCCCACAAAACCCATCTTCGCCTCACGATTCCTCCACAGCAGCCACCAGTCGTAGCTCTCCATACCCCAGACGTCTGGAGCGGAAACGCACATATAGTGTCAACCCACCCGCACGCCCAAGCCCTTAAATGTGCACGCTCCAATGCTTAGCCGGAGTGCTGGCCGATAGGCTGTAGAGACCGGACGGCCTGTCTCAACCTATGGGCGGCGGACCGCCTCGGTATTCCGTTCCCCGCCGCCACTACTTTCCCGAGTGCCGTCCCACCAGCCTGCACCAGCACTGTCGACAACATACATCCGTGCCCTGACCAAAGCCGTTTCTGAAAGGGTCCAACCTGACCACGGGACACGTGGACGAGTGCTGCCGGGCAAGGGCCAATATATATCGCTGACGGCACATTGGTTAACTTGTGGAGGCTTAGGGACTCACCCCCCCCCAAAAAAAAAAAAACAGAAAGGTCTGACCCTGGGGCTGCTCATATACTGCGCACGCCGGGATTGCGGGGCCCCTACTCCGAGTCCAGGTGTTATTTCAGGCCCTACTCATTGCCCCTCCTCCTCCACCCCTCCTCCACCTCCTCCTCCGAACTAGCACCTCCGTGGGCACTGGCGCCCTCAGTCGGTAGCTCCTGGCACGCACAGTGCCGTCGCAAGCGACAGCAGGCGGTGCTCAAACTGCTGGCTATGGCTACAAAAGGCACACACGCCCAAGAGCAATTACAGGGAATCACGGCGCAGACTGATCTGTGGCTGGCACCGCTTTGGGGAAAACCTCAGCCGGGAATGGTGTGTGTGACAACGGCTCGTTAATCTGGTGGCGGCTCTGCAACTCGGCAGATCTGAATCATGTGCCATGGCCTGGCCCATGTGGTAAATCTGATAGTTGCAAGCGTGTTTCCTCAAGACATACCCCAATCTTCTGATTTGACTTCACGAAAGGTGCGCCGCATCTGTCGCAGTTCAGGAAGTCCATCCCAATGCGCCAATCTCAGGGCGCGCGCGCCGCCTCCAACGCCCGCCCTCACGCGACTGTTTGTTCGACGTGGCCCACGAGGTGGAATTCAACTACCCATGTATCCAGAGTTTACCAGCAGCGCAGAGGATTGTAGACTGCCAGATGCAACTTCCACCAGCAACTGGTAGTCAGGTCAGTCAGCTTCCTCAGTTACAATGGAGGAGTGGACGTGGATGTTGATATCTGTCATGTGCAGTAACTTTGAGGAGTCACACAACAGTGGTCAGTGGTTCGATGCCGTCATCATCAGCTCACCATCCCGCTGCTTGGTTGAAAAAACTCCTGGTCACAGCATACAGTCAGGGAAGCTTCTGAGTGCTCAGCAAGATAGTACGGGCGAAGAATATTCCCTGTTGATAGCCAAAGCAACCCTGAGGTACTGTTTTCAGCGAGGCATATCGGAGGAGTGTGAGGTGGAGGAGGATGAGGAGGAAGAATGTTGGCGAGACACAAGAGGGGACCATTGTTGAGATCCTTCACTGTTCCGTGTATGGGCAGAAGAGAGGATGTTTGGAGGAGTTGGAGGAGGAGGAAATGGACAGTCAGGCAGGTTTGAGGGGAGATGAATTCTTACGCGTTGGTACTCTGGCGCATATGGTCAGATTTCAATGCTAAGTGCCTAATCCCTGTACCCCCGCGTTCAAAGAATTTATTCAGACACGATTATGGGGTTTCACTCTCTGGACCACGGTACCAAAGCAAATCTTCCCACTCTATCCCTGGAGAGGAAAGGACGTGTGAGTATATGCATGATAACAGCAGGCCCTGGTGGCACGAGCTCGAAACAGTTTCCCTTCTGGACAGGCTAGCGGCAGAGTGCGTAGTTCTGCGGGAACAAGTAGCGAGGGAGAGGTAGGCGAGCAGGCACTTGTCCAAGCACTGGCAGGGACGCTTTACAAGGCTTTGCCAGCTTATGTCACACAAGCAAGACACTGTCACCCTGTCCCCAGTCTCGGCAGAGTAGGGTTGATCTGACAGAACGATGGTGAGGGAATTAGTAGCTGACCATACCATCTCCTAAATGTACAACGCTCCCTACAACTACTGGGTTTTCAACGCTGGACCAGTGGCACGAAACTGGACGTGTACGCCTGGAGGTCTTGCCTGCCTGCGCTCAGAGGGTCTTGTCCGATCGGGTTTTCAGTGCAGCTGGTGGCAATCATCCCGATAAGCGTTACAAGCCTGTCGACTGACAGCGCTGACAGGTGACGCTTTTAAGATGAATAAAGGCTGATTTCTCAGAATTCTCAATTCTCCACCAGGTGATGAAGAAGCTCAACCTGAATAATTGATCCACTCCTCCTCCCTCCTCCTCATTTTCCTCTTCTCTCCTCTTTGTACAGTTTAAAGGCAGAGGAAACATGGCTATTTTTTGACCTAGGGCCCACTGGGCTCTTGCTATAGTACTTATGCCAGTTAATTTTTCTGGGAGGGCCACCTACCAGGTCCTCTTTTGAAAACAATTTTTGTGAGTGCCACATACAGGCACTCATCTATTCCCTTTTTCCTGGAGGGGGCCACCTACCCGTCCTCTGTTTTAAAAAAATTTTTTGGGACGCACATACAGGCACTCATCTATTCCTTTACTGCATGGCCCTACTGCTCCTCTGGTTTGACCAATTTTTGGGAACTGGCACAAACATCCTCAATCTATTCCTTTTACTGGGGGGCCACCTACTCTGCTCCTCTGGTTGAAAACATTTTTGGGACTGCACATACAGGCACTCAATATATTCATTTTAACTGCCAGGGCCACCTACCTGACTCTCTCTGGGTGAAACATTTGTGGGATGCACACATCAGGCACCAATCTATTCCATTTTAATGGAGGCCACCTACCTGCTCTTGGTTGAACATTTTTGGGGACTGCCTACATACAGGCACTCAATCATTCCATTTTATGCCGGGCCACCTACCTGCTCTCTGGTTTGAACATTTTTGGGGGACTGCCACATACAGGCATCATCTATCATTTACTGCGGCCACCTAAATTAGCTCCTGGTTTGAACAATTTTTGCGATGCCAATCCAGCACTCCAATCTATTCACAGTTTTACTGGAGGGCCACTACCTGCTCCTCTGGTTTGACAATTTGGTTGGACTTGCCACATACAGGCACTCAATCATTCCCATTTTACTGGAGGGCCACCTACCTGCTCCTCTGGTTTGAAACATTTTTGGGACTGCCAACAGTACAGGCATCAATCTATCCATTTTACTTGGAGGGGCCACCTGCTCCTCTGGTTTGAAAACGAGGTTTGGGACGGCCACAGACAGCACATCCAATTAAATTGTCCCATAGCAGCCTCCATCATCGTTGTCTCCCATGTACTACCAAAATCCAAGTCGTCATATAGCTGCCTCCATACATCGTCCCTTATCAACCGAGGTGTGTCAGGCAGAAATTTTGGTTGTTTTCATGGATCACCATCAAAGTTGTTATACTTTGTTCGCCCACCCTGCTGTGTAATCCCCCAAAATATACTGGCAAACTTTACCATTTAGGGGCATATTATTTCAGCCGTTCTTGCGTCACGGTGTACATCCCCTTCACCACCGGCATATCCTAAACTTATAAGAACGCTACTACAACTTGAATCTTAATAACAAAAGGTTCTTAGAGTGCTGTTTGGGATAGCCAGAGACCAGGGCTTGGATGTCGAAAGCTCGCCTGGCAGAGGACGCCGCTCCATGCGCATCATGCGCTTCTTGCGCATTGGTTTTGCATTCCCTACATCCCGCATATCCAAATCTTATAAGTACGCTATCTACACTTAACGTTGGTGCAGCTGGGGGACCGAGTCTGACCCTGGGGCTGGTCATATACGACGGATCCGCACTGACGCAGAGAATGCGGGGCCTACACACGTCGTCGTTCAGGGTCCAAAGGCAAAGAATCCCCTCCCCCACTAACTCACTCCTACCGAATACCATCCGTGGGCAGGGCGCCATCAGTCGGTAGCTACAGGCACGACAGCAGCAGGGCGCATCGCTCAGCGACACGCTGGCGGTTGCTGAAACTGCTGATCCTAGCGATTCCAAAAAGCACCAGCCCAAAGCATTACAGGGCATCACATCAAACGTTGTTTAACTTTGTCGCCACCCTGTGTGTAATCCCAAAATAACTGCAACTTTTACCATTAGGTGATATTATTCAGCGCTTCCTTGCGTCATTCGTTTACATTCTCCTAACCGGCCTGCATATCCTAAACTTATAATAACGCTACTACACTTCGATCTTATACACAAAGTGTTCTTAGAAGTGCTGTGTGGGGCAAACCGTAGCTAGAGCCCAGGGGCTTGGAATTGGCGAAGCTCGCCTGGCAGCGGACGCCAGCTACCCATGAGCATCATGAGCTTGTGCGCATCTGTTTTACACCCCACATTCGCACCCTCCAGATCCCAAACTTTATTAAGAACGCTAGCTCCCTAATTACATTGGTGCAGGATGGGTACCGAGTCTGACCCTGGGCTGGTCATATCTGCGACTACGCAGAGATTGCGGGGGGCCTACCTCGGTCTCAGGGGTCTCAAAAGGCCTACTATACCTCCCTCCCACCCCTCCCTCCTCTCCTCCGAATTTACTCGCCGGGATGGCGAACATCAGTCGTAGCTCTAGGCACAGCCAGCAGTGCCATCGCTAAAGCGCAGCAGGCGGTCTGGAAACTGCTGACTAGGCGATAAAAAGGCACACCACGCCAAGAGACTAATTACTGGCATTCCATCAACGTTTGTTAACTTTGTCGCACCCTGCGGCTGTAGCCTCCCCAAAAATATACTGCAAACTTTTAACCATTTAGGGATAGTATTTCAAGCGCTTCTTGCGCATCTGTTTACATTTCCCTCAACCGCTGCATATACCTAAAGCTTAAGGAAGCTTACACACTTGACTTATACAACACGGTTCTTATAAGTGCTGTTTGGGGAGTTAGCCTAGAGACACGGGGCTTGGATGGCGAAAGGACTCGACCTGGCAGCGGAACGCCAGCTGCCATGCGCATCATGCGCTTTCTTGACGCATCTGTTTACATTCCCCTCTCACCCGCTATATCCCAAAAACTATAAGAACGCTACTACACTTACCTTGGTGCGGCGGGACCGCGTGCTGCACCTGGGCTGGTCCATATAGCTCCGACGCGGAATTGCAGGGGCCTACCTCGTCCCGGTCTCAAGGCCTACTATCACCTCACTCCCCCCCCTCCCCTACTCCTCCGATACCACTCCGTTGGTCATGGCGCCATCAGTCGGTAGCTCTAGGCACATGCACGCAGTGGCATCGCTAAGCGACAGAGGGCGCCGGTGCTGAAACTGCTGAGGGCCTAGGCGATAAAGGACCACCGCCCAAGAGCTATTACAGGGCATTCCACATCAAATTGTTAACTTTGTCGCCACCGCTGTGGTTGTAATCCCAAAAATTTTTTAATTTTTACTTGCAACTTTTACCATTTAGGGATATTATTTCAGCGTTCTGCGCAATTGTTTACATTCCCCTCACCCGGCAATCCTAAACTTATAAGAACCTATACACTTGATCTTATACAAAAGGTTCTTCGAGAGTGCTGTTTGGGGATAGCCTAGAGGACAGGGGGCTGGTTGGCGAAAGCTCGCTGGCAGGGTCGAGCTGGCAAGCTCATGCCAATATCAACTACATAGTTTTTAACTGCAACAGCAGCCTTAATCTACTACTAAGTTACACTGAAAGCCTCATTGATCTGGTCCCCTATCAAAACGAGCTGTGTCAGGGCAGATTTGGGTTGTTTTCATGGCTTCCATTGGCATTACGTTTGGTCGCCCACCCTGCTGTGTAAAATCCACAAATATACTGGCAACTTTTATCATGTAGCCGATATTATTTGAGCGCTTCTTGCTCACCCCTTTCGGTTCCTCTCTGCTACACCATTGGTTTGAAGCCCTGAAGTCCACCTTTAGGGTTATGTTGCCATGCCTGCCGCGCTGCCGCCTGCTCTGCCCATGCCGTCCCCATAGTGTAGGGTCAATTATTGGTGTTTTATACTGCTATCTAGCTTCATTCTGTCACTCTTTCATGGCATGACTGTTTTAGCCCATAATTTTGGCATTAATGGTGCGATTAATGGCCAGCCTCAGAGGCATCCATGCATTGGACCCTGCTGTTTCCGTCCATTTCCGTGTGTTTTCATCCTTTTCTGAGGTTCCCAGGTGTTTGGCCACAGCTTCTGTGCAGGAGCCTTGGTCCCCTTGAAAAAAACTGGCGTCTCCCATTGACTTCAATGGGTTGTTATTCGAGACGAGCACATCGAGCAGTCGGGCAAAGTTCGTCTCGAAAACGATACCCCGAGGACAGCATTTTAGTGTTCGCCTCATCTCTAATTATAATCTATACTTAGTCCAGAGACGGAGGAGCGGGGGGGGGGGGGGGCGTGGGGGCGGGCGGAACTTCTGCTAATCTCTCTCAATATGGCAAATAGAGAGTTTAGATTTTTTTTTCTATGTTCATCTAAAAGTTATGTTTACAACTTGTTTGCAATGTAAACAGAATGTACACGCAATGTGAACACTATTACGTAACATTGTTGTTATGTAACAATGTAAACGCAATGTCAACAGAATATTTTAAAATTCTGTATGAACATGGCTCACTACTGTTCATAGTAGCTTCTCTGACATTGTCTGCCACTGATTGGACAAAGATTATAATGGTCAGGTACTTGGAATGATATATAAAAAAAAATATATATATATATATACATAATATGTAGACATTTAGAATATAGAGCTGGTTGCCAGAGAACAGGACGAACATTACCAATTGTGAGGAGATGGATTAAAGTGCCGTAATCCATTGAGATCTATTTTGTTCAGGGTGAGACAAGACTTAAATCTTGTCAGGGAGCAATGTTTATACAAATAGTTTATATAGCTGTTAATAAAGTCTGGGAGATATGTATAGTAATAGCAATGTAGTTCCTGGAAATATACATAATGCAGACACATTGGTGCTCTTATGATCATGTTCAATGATCAATTATTACATTTTCAAGGGGTTTGGTGCGATCTGGTTCTTCTATGACCAACTTCATTTATTCTAAAAAAAATCAATAGTATTAACATTTTTACTTACTATAAATAAATATAAATTAAAATGTTGGTCGAAACCAAAGTTTGTCTTTACACTTTAAAAGTGCAAGTTGAAAAGCAGTCATGGCCCGCTATTTCATGGAAAGCGCATGCGCAATTGGACTCCTCGTGGTTAGTTGGACTGGAATCCACAGATCCTCATCTAATATTCATCAGTTTGATTGTGTTCTGGTGCACTGATGTATTAATGTGGCCAATCAATGAGACCAGTGGAACTTTTCATGAGTATACATTCCCTGAAGCTGTATTCTGGAACACCTTTCCATGTATTCCTAGACTGTATTAGAGCACCTGTAAATGCATATTGAATGTTGATGTCAAATTTAATTGTTTTTGGTAGGACGAGCCCTGAACATACCAATGCAAAGTAGGAAAACCGACTATCACTGGTGACTGCATGTCATTCTTCATACAGAAAGATTTAATTTTTCTCTCTTGCAAATGGTTATGTCTGGCTTCATGGCTGGCGGTTTGTTTAATAATGACTTCCATGATTGTTTTAAAACATCGGCACTCTCACTTAAGAAAACAATTGAAATCTATATGTTTGTATAAGCTACATTAAAATGGGAAATTCTTAGAGCAAAGACAATATAGCTGATGGTTAATACATAGATAATATGTTAAATTGATGATACTTTCTGGATTTTGACTTCGTAACACACGAAGATAATGTATATCCTAAATCAGGCAGTGCATTGTTTTAAAAGTGTAATTACAACTGTTTTACCTTACAAAAAATTTTTTACCACATGGAGAGAGACTTTGACATAAATCCAATGATACCTATTTTGCTGCTGACTTATTTCTGCCTGAGGAATCAGTCTGTATATCTCTACCCCTATTGTAAAATCATCATAGTTTTTCCTAAGTGACTGCGAATTTCCTGAAAACTGAGGTCAGGGCAGCTTTCTCTTACTAACTATGGATGACTGAGCTCTCCTCACATGCACAACCACAAGCAGCCAAGCCATTCAAGTACACACGAATCCTCAGTGTTTGCTTCTGTAGCAAACATCTAGTGCACAGACCAAGGCAGGGAAAACAGCAGAACTGACGACATGAACACTTTCTGGATACCTTGCCATCTGTACTGAGATACTCCAATTCACTAAATATAGAGTATATTTTAACATCTTGTCCAACAAGAGCCTCTTTATATATCTGGTGCGCTTCTTGTGCAACATAAAAAAATTCTATCCAGTGTCTGCCTGGCATAGATTCTACAATCTATACCTGCTCTATCATTGGAAGTACAATTTTACACAGAAAACAACCCTTTCAAAAGCTCTGTACACAGAAACTTACAAAAAAATTGTAGATTTTTTAAAATGGAGGAGTGAAAAATGAAAACGGCTAAAAAAACACAATGGCTGGCACCTAAAGGATTTAATGTTAAATGAGCCATACTCTGCTACACTTTTTATGTCTCTTTCCAGTTGTTTTTTACATGCACATAAAATGCAATTATACTTACACCAATTCTCTTTACTGTAGTCCAAGCGAACATCCACGATTAAAGAGTAACTCACACTACTGGTAAGGACTGGTGACAGAAATTAAATGAGAAAAATTATCAGTTAGCACAAAAGTAAGAGTAGCCACTCATAGCAATATGTCATTAGAAAGAAAACTATTGGTTCACTGTCTCAGACTAACGGAAAGATTCTTACATTTCCCCAATAGTACAAGTACCATCACAAACAAAACAGCTAGATGTAGCTAATATAAGGTCGGGTAAGATGGAAGAAAAAAACAATTTTAGTACATCCAACAGCTAATACATGTGGTGCATAAACAGTATTCAATAACATCTAAAGAAGGTTGTACTCCTTCAAAGCAGTAATCAAAGCAAAAGGTGGTTCCTTTGAAGAACCTATATGAGACATGTTTTCAGTTGCTTCACACTTTTTGTTAAGTATTCCACATGTTAATTCCACTCTTTAACCTGTAGTATTCATACCTTTATGAAACTTTATGAATGAGAAGGTGTGTCCAAAAATTGGTCTTTAACATTTATTTTTAGGACTTGCCCCCAATGTTTAGGTATGTTGTTCTAGGCGGCACATTTTGTTATATTATCATTTTCATGCACTTAACATTGGATCATTTAAAAACCCTACACAAATTTCTACTTGGCTGGTGGCCTTTATTCCATCTAAATTTTTGTATACCTGTTTTTTTGGCAAAATTTGTGCCTATTTTTCACCTGGTAGCATTACCAGCAGCATTTATGCATTTATGATTGCAAGTGTTAACCACAAGTGTTTGCGGCAATTAGATGCAATTAATCTGGATTTTTTTTATGTTTCTTGTGGAGTAATGGCTTCTTCCTGAAACAGTGGCCCACATCAATACAGTTATCATTTGACTGTGGACAAAGACATTACTCTTACCAGCTCTAGCCCCATAGTCAGCATTTTTTTTACTTTTGCTATTGGGTTGATATGCACATTTCAGACCAAAACATGTTCATCCTAGGGTCACAGAACCCAAAGATGAACCAAAGTCCACAATTCTCTTCCCGATATCTTGGCTGATTTCTTTTTGATGATGTTATACAAAGAAGCATTGTGTTTCAGGTGATCTTCAAATATATCCATAGGTTTGTCTCTATTTAACTCATATGTTGCCAATAAACCTATTAGAAGCTTGCAAAGATATCATCATATGAGTTGTCGCAAATAGTTTAAGGCATAAAAAATTTAGTGTATGTACACTTTTAATTTTGGAGTAAGTAATAAAAAATACCTTAGAAAGTCAATCTCATTCATTAGTTTGGCATTGGGCAAATATAAATAATTTTAGTAATGCTAAATGACCTTAAGGCTTATTCTGCTTTAATTTCAGATAGTAAGTCAAACATGCATATTTATCTTTTTATATATGTATGGAAACTTGTGGTTTCAACTGTACGTGTATTAAAGCTAATTCATTGTATCCAAATACCTTTTTGGGCAAACTTTACAATCTGTTGATTTCACGGGATTTAGATGTCCACTGCCAGCTCCACAATAATGCTAAACCTGACAACCAGTTACCTTATAACTAGTGATGAGCGAACCCATTGAAATTAGTGTTTGACTGAGTTAGGACAAACGCATCCGTATAGGATTTCTGTATCATCTGCTCACAGTTTTCCACATTTCTGCTTGTTGTAATTCAACAATAAGAGTCTTTTTTGACTTCCAGTAGACTCAGTCTGACATGATCACCTAGGCGCCCTGCTTAGTGATCAGTGATTACTCTCCTGATTACCCTCAGTGATACTAATAAGTTGGTCACCTGTTGAACCATAGCAGATTTATGTCCACTGGGAGTCAACTTGGAAACTTTCTACATAATGATAGAAACCAGAGATCTCGAAAACAATGAGGAATTAAATCAGAACTATATTGGTAAAATTTATAACTTCTCACTATACAAACAATAACTTATTTTTGCTGAAATGGGACTACTCCTTAACGACTCAAGCAGTGACCTACCCTCAAAGGCATACATTTGTCAGTGCAAATTGGTTCACTAATACAACTACAGGTCCTTATAGAACTTTAGTATGGTGTTTCAGTACAGTAATGGAAGTATTCCCAAGGTCCAGCGCATTTACTTTGAATTGTATTGCTCTGGTTTTATTGAACCACCACACAGGCAACAGGTGAGTGGGGAGTGCTGGGTAAGTATAGGGGTGTTTTTTTTACATGACTGTGGGACAGTACCCATTATGGATATAGGACAAGCATATACAGATATAGTCCTAAAAATTTCTGTGATATATGAAGATAAGGGTCTTGCAGATGTTTTTCTAACGACATGACTGATATGTAGGTTTGATAGTTGATTTGTTGCCTTTGAATTTGCATGTGAAGTGTAGTTGTAAAACTTATTTTTTTTTCTTTTATAAGATGAATGGAACAATAGCCTTTAACTTTAACATCCTGGTTTGTCTACAAATTTGCATCATAGAAGCATATAAGTGAAGAAATATTAGAGAAATTAGTATGATAGCTGAAGCTTCAACTTCAACTACAAGCCAGTCCTCGGAATTTGTACAAGATAGTTCTTTAGGTTTGTACTTAAGTTTAATTTGCATGTTAGTCAAACAGGTTTATTTTATAATTGTAGCTCCAGGCAAAAAAAGACGTCCCTGTGGACAATCGGATTTTAAAATTTCATGCTGCAATGGGAACAAGGACTATAGTAAAGCATCCAAAGAGGTTCACCAGAGTTCACAGTGGGCAGAGAGGTCTGTCTGTAACTAGGGGTCATCTGTAAGTTGGGTGTCCATATTGGGAGTTAACCACCGTTATTCCATTCACTTTATACTAGAATTTTGCTAGGAAAACATCTTCTTTGATAATATTATATATATCTTCCATTTTTCTTCCATCTTTTTCTGATAAAACATTTCAATAACCTGGTGAGCAGTTGCTTTAAAGCAACACAAAGATACTATACTGTGCTGGAGATTGCAGAATCTGACAGATACAGATAGCCAGTGTTCCTGCTACAATGATCATGGTCGTGTTACTCACTGATCAGGCTGTTTTTAATCCTTTTGATACTACATCTAAGACACTCTGACTGCGCTCTCCCTGCATGGGTATCACCTTCTAGCCCCCTTCTGGGACAAATGAAGAAGTAAAAAAAAATAAGTTACAAAATTGAAAAGATCATTAAAAAAGATATAAACAAATAATCCCCCTTTATTCCATATTATCATTTTATTGTAATAAAAAATAAAACACTTATTAAACCTCCCCACATTTGTTTTGGTGTGTTCACCTTGATCTATAATAATATATACAGACAGTTCTGTTTTGGTCTCTGTGATAATTGGATTTCAAATATTGGGGTTGTCATGCTTGAGAAAGATTCATTGTGAATCGAAACGTAGCGTACTTTAAATAAAGCCTTATACTTTGGAAAACTTGGCGTGCTGTGGCTCCCTCCATTGCTGTTAATGTGACTAAACACCTAATAGATCGTCTTTTTCACACCTCTTGTGCATGGTCTTACCCATTCTGTGTCAGCTGACCAAGAATGTGACCTTGGCGTGACTCTAAAATCAAACTAACCTACATCTCTGACCCTACTTATTGGCAGGCTCTGTGCTAACCTATGGGCGGAACTACTTGATGTTCACAACCTCAGAGAATATGATTGTAGATGAAAACAGAGACAGACACAACATAGTGAGAAAGATGTGTTTATTTATGCCATATTTGATTTTTGGGTGCATAAATCTCGCTTTGTCTCTCTAGCTCACTATCTAACCCTTTAGACAGGTTTTTGATAAATCTGCCCAGCGTTTAAAGTCTTATGCTTGGACAAATTGTTATAGGTACAAACTATTTCTTTATTTTAATAATCTAGGGAAAGGTTTACATTTTGTCCCCTTAATGACATGATTATTTCTTTAAAAAATGTATCTTGTCCAAACTAGTAAAAAGACTTTAACACATCTTACAAACCTGAAAAACCTGCAATTCTCCAATAAGTGCCCTTAATTAGGAATAAGTCTTTAATTGTAACGGTAGTTCATCCCTTACATTATGCACATGTAAGGAAGACCAATGTTTTCTCTACCCACACTGGCTTGTTATTTCAGTTCGATCTGTAGTATAGTAGGAAGAAGCTGATTGATGTATTGGGTATTGTATCAATATCTATTTATGGTGAGCACAAGAATGTCAAATACTGTTGTTTTTAATATAACAAGATAGACCCTGGTGATTAGCCAATACGATGGGGTTGGCGAATTAGAATTGTCCAAGCCCCTTTAAATCAGATATCATGAGTTAAAGACTATTGATTTTCATTATCTTCTGTATTAGGTTTCTTTAAAGCTACTCTCATTCTATGCATGGTAGGAGGTGAACTAGGTCATTGAACCAGAGGCAAAGGAGTTTATTGAGCATAAGCCCTACAAATTAAATTTTATTTGGAGGCAGGCACCCTTTCTTCGGTAAACATTTTTAGGCAATTTGATTACTATGTGATAGAAAACTATTTATTTATTATAAAGACATCTAGAATTAGTTTGATATCTTAGCAGCTGCATACTTTTGCACATTTCATAGCTCAGGGCCTCATACTATGTACCAAACAAAATTAAAAACTGTACCTTTAGACATTTTGAAATGATTTCATAATCTGCCCTGTGCAGAATTATTTATCTTTCCGACTAATTCAATTTAAGTTAATTGCAATACCAAACTGTTACCTGTTATCTGAAAGGGCCCCAAACAACTCACAGTGCGATGGACTGATAAAACCTGATGCTAATGTAATAAATGGAAAACCTTGCACAATTACAATAATTAATTTGCATAGCAACCGACTCGAAGGATTAGCTAATTGCTTGCCTTTGGCTGTTAGCATCAGATGGCGTTCCATATAGAGTGCCTTTGCATTATCATTCTGGCATGTGGTACATATTAGAACTTTTGATTTGTAAACCTTTTTAGCTGTTTAGGTTTCAAAGCTGGTTCTGTGTTTGGCTTTTTGTGTAATATGTGAAGCATATAATTGTATAACAATGCAAAAAGAGTTGCCATAGCACTCTGCACTGAGAATCAAGGCTGTAGGTAGTAGCTATTTCTGTCCATGTCAAGAAATGTCTTTATCTCTACTCCCTGTGGTTACCTCCGCTTCTGATATATATTAAAAGCTTTTTCTTTTTCTTCCATCCTTTCTTTTCAGGTAACCTCACAGCGACTAATTCGTGTGACAAAAAGTCAAAAAAAATGTTATACATGGCCAAAACTACACATTAGATCTTTGAAGATGTTTGCTCTTATTTTCTTACAGGAAGAATAGTATTCTTGTTGAGGCCATTTATTCCAATTATGTTCATATATGTATTATTATACAAATGTATATGTTCACTTCCGACACACAGGGGGATATTTATCAAGATTCGATAAAATATATATCCACTACAAGTAGTACGAAATTGGTGAAAATACTTTATTATTGACACAAAATTTTTATTCAACAATACTTTTTAAAAGCATGAAGACAGTTAAAAAAAACTGATAGCAGTGTCTGTTCAGATAACCTGTCTAGATAACCTCTATGTCCAGAGAGCCATGAGCTAATTGATGATGAGACACACCCTTTGTCATAAATTAGCAGCAGTCATTGTCATTAAATCTTGAAGATGTGCTGAAAGCTGACGACTGTGCTCCATCACTAACACTTTCAATCCACCATGCAATTCACGCGCACCGCGTGAAATCACATGCCCCCATGTCACATGAATGGTGGGATATCGCAATGGACTCGGGTACGACAGAGACAGGAGAACCTCCTCATGTCACCTAGCCAATCAGATCAGTCCCGCTTCCGCCGATCGCTGTAATCACCAGTCTAGTCTGACTGACCATTGCAACGTTTTGAGGCTGAAAAGCGAGGTTTTATTTCCTTCCCCTTCCTACTCCCTCCAGTGGCAACCATTTTGTTTGGTACCCATGTTAGACCATTTAGTTCCAATTTTGTCCAGGCGTATACCCCTTGAAACATAGACCTGGTACAATTTAGAGGGAACTTCATTATTCCAGTACCTGCCAATAAGAGGTCAGGTATTGCATGAAGCTGTGCGAAAGTACATCTTGGTATACTTAAAAGTTCAGGATATATGATGAATTTTCTCATAAAGTAATACTAAACAATAAATTCTAACATCAATAAAAAAGGAAACATAAAACAAATTATTGAACTATTAAGAAGACAGATTTGAAACTTTTAAAACATAACTACAAAGTATCACAAGAAACAATCTCAAAATTACAGCCGATATGTTAACCCCTTACGACGTGTGCCACAATAGTACAGCACATGTTGGGTGCGGTCCATGAAGAGGGTTCACCAGCTGAGCCCTCTCCATAACCGGTAAGTCTTTGCCTGGCATATTGCGAGTGTTTTTACCCCATCCCTCACTTCAAAAAGATGGCAGTGCCCATCTTAGTGAAGCTTGTTGCTCCCTATGACATCACCAGGGTGGCGATCTGTTGCCATAACAGCCTCGGGACTTCTGTAGACCCAAGGCTGTCTCGTTTTATCCCACTTTATTACGATGTACAATTTGAGGAGGAAAATTCCCATAGGCTGCCATACTGTAGTGTGCAGTATATGGTAAGATCAATCTGACAACCTAAGGAAAGTAAAGTACCTATGTGGTCTGAAGAATAATTTAAACATTTAATTCAAATTCAACCCCTTTCCCTAGAAGTCATATAAATATAATAAAACATGTAAAAATCAGAAACTGTTTAGGTATCCACCGCATCCAAAAATGCACATCTATCTAAATTAATAACACTTTTTCACTGTGTTTAACCCTTTATGGAAAATAGCTCAATAGTGCCCAAAGTTGAAATGGGCACTTTTTATATATAAAAAAATTATAAAAAATTATCACAGTCAGACAGTCCTAAAATGATAGCATTGAAAACAACCATCAAAGTCGAAAAAAATTACGTCACACCACACCGTGCACGAAAGTATAAAAAAGTTTTAGCGCAGAAAATGGCAAAAAAAAAAAAATTTACACGAGGTTTTAATTTTGTAAATGTATGAAATCATTACAAAACCTATACACATTTGTTATCCTGTGTTATCCCAAAAATAATGAAGTAGCCATGACATTTGGCATGCCAGTAGAAAGCCATAGAATCCAAGCCCCATTTTTTTTCCACCCATTTTCCCTGCATTTGGAATTTTTCTTGCTTACCAGTACACGGCATGGGATATTAAATACTATTTCAATGAAGTGAAATTTGTTATGCAGAAAGCCAAGCAATCACAGAGCTCTTCAATGTGTAAAAATAAAAAGGTTATAGATTTATGATGTGGAGTAAAATGGAAAGGAAAAAACAAAAAGACGTGTTAGAGGGTTAATGAATCTGGCGCACCAATCATTACAGGCAGAGCACTTTTAGTGACATTTCCGACTTTCTTAGTAACGTTCCCCCATGTCTTTAGGCGACCGTCCTTTGTCTGTAGCTTCTTAGGCTTCCTTGCAGCTTTTCCAGTTCCTGCAGATATCACAGGAACAGGTTGGTTTCTACGGACAGCAGAGAAATGCTAGAGTGATGACAGAACCAGCTTTATTAGCACTTCTTCTTTCTTCACTAACATAGCACTGCAGCTGCCTCTGATTGCCAGGTGTGAGAGAGTTAACCAGCTGCCTGTTCTTATGAGCTATGATCAATA
The DNA here is from genome assembly GCA_019512145.1 of Engystomops pustulosus. Taxonomy (NCBI): domain Eukaryota; kingdom Metazoa; phylum Chordata; class Amphibia; order Anura; family Leptodactylidae; genus Engystomops; species Engystomops pustulosus. The sequence continues at coordinate 140,358,599 of CM033642.1, read as the reverse complement.
TATTTGCCCCTACAGTTTTGACCAAGGAAGGGAAGGGATTGGATGAGGAAAGAATTGCCCCCATTTACTTTATTATATATACCACAATGTGCTGCACAATACAGAACTTGGTTATCTGTGTTACTTTTAACCTACAAAATCAGGGAAAAAAACTGGAAGAAAGAGGGAAAATTCTCTAGCGTCCAAAAAAGCATAAGTTAAATCCATAACCTTTAAAAAACAGCATGTTTGAGGAACCAAACCAAAACAAGTAGTGTGACTACCTCCCGCTTACTTGTTTGGGGCAGCAATGTGCTATTCATGGACATTACAAGCGGGAAGGAAAAAGCAATGTGCTATATGTACTGGAAGGCAGAGACCTGAGATCCTACAAACAGAACACGGGTCACCTGCTCATTTGAGGGCGGGAAGGCAGACCCAAATTCAAACACAAATGGTTAAAAACAATAGTGGAAACGAAATAGTAGATATGCATAAATTACAATACTAAAGTAATGGGTTTGATGGTTGTTGTGAAAACAAGTATGAAAGCATAATGAAAGATTACTGACCAAGAAAACACTTCAACAGAGAAATGAACACAAATACTAATATAAATTGATGATTTTGTGTCTACCCTTGAAATAGTTAATAAAATCTTGTAAGAAAGATAAGACCCCCCGAAATGCACCTAACTTCTAAGCCTCATAACATTCTAGAACTCAAGTTTTTTCAGTGAGTTTAACTATCTACTTAAAATGAGAACATTTAAAACTTTGAAAATGAAGAATTTTTCCTACTTGCCAAAATTTCTTTTCATAACACAAATGCAAAACTTATCACTTAAAGGAAATCTCCATTTAATTTCATGCATTATGAAAAAAAACATGCCTTGAAATGCTGTAGCTACACTGATGCAGAGAAACATTTCTTGTTTAATCTCTGACACGAGTGGTTTTGGTCAAAAGCAATTATATAATTCAAGACCTTGGAACAGCTGGTTGCAGACTGGCTGCAGTACATGAACACAAATTACACGGAGCTTCCTGAATGTCCAGACAAGACAATTAACCTAACTGGCTAACTCATACACAGCTGGGGGATGTTGCAGCATTTAATTACTTGATGCCTATCGGGATAACACAGAGATTCATCATTCTCTGAAGCAGTGCATAATTAAGGTAGGAGGAGAAGACGCCGGAGCAGCACAGGACCAACACAACCTCATTATAACCCTCGTTCCGGATTAACAAGATAATGTTTCTGCATCAGTCAACACAGCTTCTCAAGGTATGTTTGGTAACAATGCATAAAAGCAAATGGTTAATTTCCTTTTAACTAAAACAAGCATTGATGATAAGGGGTTGAGTATAGATTGTATAATCCCACTTTTTTCATGCTAAAACTGATATAATTACATTCCTTTGTATAGACATCGATGGTGAAGCAATGTCTTTTTGCCTCTAATATATATACTCCACAATTGGAGGTTCAATTGTTTTATGAATAGAGGCAAATATGTGGGTAACATAGAATGGTATCGTTCCATCAGTGGGTTTCAGAAATAATTTGTTTTATTTTACTGTTCTGTGCTACAACACTGCATCTAGGAAAGAAAATTTGTTTAGGATTGGTTAATGAAAAGTAAAAAGATAATTTCAAATTGTTGCTATTAAGGATTGCACAAAACACAGCCTCACCAATCAAAAAAATTTATCAAAAAGTGACTGTACAATATTCTATTGGGAGTAGGGTTATTGGTTGGTATCTTCCTCCCACCACGCCATGCACAAGTCAGGAGAAAATAGCACCTCTAGGGCAGTCCCTGTTTTTGTAGAAAAAAATTTTGTTTTAAACATAAAATAGCTGTTTTTTCTTCAATAGAAAGGTGGTTTCTGTAAATTTCAGGATAATTACTGTAGTGATTACATGAAGCATACTGCAGATAGATGTCTACAATGTACAACATCAAAGTAACTCAAATACAATCATCTGGCTGTCAGCACCTTGTCCATGGTTTTAAGTATTTTTTTGTGTCTTTGATATTTTTCAAAAAGGGTGGACGGGCCTCTTCAGAAAACTCTAACTTGTCGTAGTGATATATTCCACTTTGCAACCCGAGGCCAATCCCACGCATCAACCATATATATCTAATAGACTGTTCATGTAACAGATACACTAGAAATTGACTTGAATGCTGGAAGAAACATTCCTTTTGAATCTTTGGCAATCCTGGAATATAGGATAGTAGTGGTAAAAGAAATTCAGCACTTTTTTTATCCAAAATGCCCAGAGTAACACCTTACATCAGTAAACAGTATCACTAACTGTATAGGCCTTCCTCTAATCTTTGGTAAGTAGTTGATATTGATTATTACATGGTTTGTAATTCCTTTGACATAATTTCCAATAGCTGTTGGAATTGATCTGTTGCAGAACACAGTGGGGCAGATTTATCAGCAGTCTGAAAGTCAGAATATTTCCAGTTGCCCATGGCACCAATCACAGCCTCAGCTTTCATTTCACCAGGCTCATGAATATTTTAAAGGGGAGCTGTGATTGTTGCCATGGGCAATTGGAATATTCTGACTTCAAGACAGCTTGATAAATTTGCCGCAGTGACTTAACAGGATAGAAATGCAGATTACAATAATTCACAGAGGAGAGGAAACATTGGGGCAGATTTACTTATTACCCGGACCATTCGGATCCAGCGGCGCGTTCTCTCTGCGGTGGATTCAGGTCCGCAGGGATTCACTGAGGTAGTTCCTCCGACGTCACCAGGTTCGCTGTTGCACGAAGTCCGCTGAAATGCATCAAGTCCACCGGCCTATTCCTGGTGAGGTAAGTGCAAGCTCCGCGACACTTTTTGTTTTTTAAAATGCGCGGCGTTTTTTTCCGAATCCGTCGGGTTTTTCGTTCGGCCATGCCCCCCATTTCCGTTGCATGCATGCCAGCGCCGATGCGCCAAAATCCGATTGTGTGCGCCAAAATCCCGGGGCAATAAAGGGAAAATCGACGCAATCGTAAATATTCTGGGTAACTCGTGGAAAACGCAAATCGGGCCCTTAGTAAATGACCCCCATTATGTACAGTATCAGAAGCTTCATGTTTCTACTTGCTGTAAAGATAGTAACTCATTCAAAGCTGCTGAAAAAAAACAACTAATGAGGACTAAAAATGGTTGACCTTAGTATAAGCGTCGTGACAAAGTCTTTTACTATGTCATAACATCCATGGAAAGAAGTATCTGCACCCTGAAAATGAATGAACCCTGTTTACATCCTTGATAGTTGTGAAGAGTAATGAAGTTGTGAAAATTGTGAGAAGTAAGGGTGAAGCTAATAAATTAATATACAGGGGCAGATTTATCGAGCAGTCGAAGTCAGAATATTTCCAGTTGCCATGGCAACCAATTCCAGACTCAGCTTTCATTTCACCAGTGCTCATGACTATTTAAAGGGAGCTGTGATTGGTTGCCATGGGCAATTGGAAATATTCTAACTTTAGACTGCTTGACAATCTGCCCCACAGTATACTGTTGGTCACATTTGTATTTCATTTAATTTTTCTTTCCCTGTTAGGTATTGTAATTTCTTATAACCTCCATGTTTCCACTGGCCTTTGTTTTTTCCTCTTTTTGTTGGGTTTTCATGTTTTTCTATTTTTGTTTTGTATTGCTTGATGGGGCACTAGGATCTGTCATACCATCTGATGAATCCAACTCTGATAAAGGAAATGGAATCTTTTGGTTGGTCCTATATGCATTTTTTCTGTATTTGATTTTTGATGTTTTCGTTTGTCCATGTTAGATTCATCATTTTTAAAACCCATTGTTTCTCTGTTGAACTTGCTTTTATTTTATTCCTCCTACAATTGATTAAGGTTGGTTTGTATATTGTCCAGCAAACTTAAAAATTAAGGTGTGATGAAAATTCACACTGTAACCTGTGCATTCAAAATGGTCAATGTTTTTTCTCATATTTAATGATTAATTGCATTAGCTGTATTGAACTTGTTTATAAATAGTCCATTCTTTCAGATAATTTTACATCAAAAACTGTATTAGGATTTTGTTTTGCAACATAATTGCGTAATGTAGTGGCATCCCACCATATAACATAACTGATTTGTTACCAAAGTTGCCATGGATCTAGACATCTGATAGTTTAAATGGCATTCAATGTCTCTTCCAATGGTGCCAATGGATATCCCACTCTGCCGTAGTTTTTCTCAGTAAGGCACAAGGAAAAGCGTGGTTTGGTGAGTGCAGCACAAAAATCTAATATTGCATCCATAGTGCATTCTACCATTAACATATGCCTGTAGTTTCCATAAAAACAACCATGGTACGTAATGTATCCAATTCATAAGAGGAAAGCAGTCTATGCATATAACTCTCCCCCCTCCTCCTCCGAGCATTAGGGTACTCGAAACTGCTCGTACTCGGACGAATACTTCGCCCGCTCGCTAAAATGCAGCTCCCCGCCGTTTTTTGCTTTTTGGGCCGAGAAAAACAAGGAAGCATCACAAGCCAGGGAGACTCGCACTCCACCCATCATACGTGGTACCCTTACCGTCGATAGCAGTGGTTGGCTGGCCGATCAGGTGACCCTGGGATAGCTACCGCTGGTCCGTTGCTTGCTCGGATCATTCTGTCTCTGGATGCGCTAGGGAGAGAGCTGCATTGCTGCTCAGGGAAAGCGTTCTAGGTGTTCTATTAGCTTACTGTTAGGCGGGAGTTGATTCTCAAAGAACCAACAGCCCTCTTAGGGTCTACAATACGTTCGTAACGTTTTTTTATTTGTATTGCATCTTTTTACATTTTGTAGGAATTAGCAGGGGGGGCTTGCTACCGTTGGTTAGATCTTAGTGGCAAATGTCCATGCAAAGACCGAAGTGGGAAAATTCTGTAGGGTTGGATTTCTATTATGCAAAACTCAGTGTCATCTCATCTGGCATATACTGTTGCTTCCTTTGATACTTGGCTAGAAAATAGCGAATAGGAGAATACAAACAGCTTCTGAAGCCTACCGTAGGCGTTCTATATAGTTGATTCTGGTTGATCTGTCTGGTGACTGTATTTCTGCAGTTGCTGTATCTTGCACCAATTCTGAGACATTTGTAGATGGGACTTGCGACCGCTGTGTTTGCGGCTTGTGTCGCACATATCCATAGCAAAGGCTGAAGTGGCAAAATCGTAGGGGTTGGATTTCTATCTTAGTTGCAATAACTCAGTGTCATCTCTCTGGAGTCCATTGTGCTTCCTTTGATCTTGGCTAGAAAATAGCCATATGAGAATACAAACCAGCTTCTTGAAGCCTACAGTAGCGTTATATATATTTGAATTCTTGGGTGATCCTGCGTGGACTGTAGTTTCTGCCGTGCATGTATCATTGCCAAGTCTGAGCAATTTGTAGTGAGACTTCGACGCTGTGTTTGCGCAGTGTGCGCACATATCCATAGCAAAGGCTGAAGTGGCAAAATTCAGTAGGGGTTGGATTTCTATTAGGCAATAACCAGTGTCATCTCACTGCATAGTACTGTGCTCCTTTATACTTGGCTAGAAAATAGCCATAGGGAGAATTACAACAGCTTCTTGAAGCTCAGTAGCGTTCTATATATTGATTCTGGTTATCTGTCGGGTGACTGTAGTTTTCTGCAGTGCAGTATTGCCAATTCTTGGCAATTTGTAGTGGACTTGGCGACGCTGGTTTCCCTGCGCTTAGTGGCTGGCACATATCCATTAGCAAAAGGCTGAGTGGCAAAATCAGTGGGTTGGATGTTCTATTAGGCAATAACTCAGTGGTCCATCTCATCTGGAATAGTACTCGTGCTTCCTTTGATACTTGGTAGAAAATAGCCATAAGGAGAATACAAAACAGTTCTTGAGCCTACAGTAGGTTCTATATATTGCATTTATGGTTTGATCTGATGGTGACTGTAGTTTTGCAGTGGCATGTATTGCCAATTCATGAGCACTTGTAGGGGACTTGGCGACGCCGCTTGTGTTCTGACGCTTTCTTAGTGCGCACATATCCATAGCAAAGGCTGAAGGCAAAATTCAGTAGGGTTGGATTCTCTATTAGCAAGAAACTCAGTGTCATCTACATCTGCATAGTACTGGCTTCCTTTGATACTTGCTAGAAAATAGCCCATAGGAGGAATACAAACAGCTTCTTGAAGCTACAGTAGCGTCTATATATTGTTTCTGGTGATCTGTGGTGACGTGAGTTTCTGGTGCATGGTACTTGCCAATTTGAGCAATTTGTGTAGTGAGGACTTGCGACCGCTGTGTTCTGCGCTTAGTGGCGCACAATACCATAGCAAAGGTGGAAGTGGCAAAATTCAGTAGGGGTTTGGATTTCTATACGGCAATATAACTCATGTCATCTCATCTGGACATAGTATGTGCTTCCTTGATACTTGGACTAGAAATAGCCATAGGAGAATACAAACCAGTTCTTGAAGCATACAGTAGCGTTCTATATATTTGATTTGGTTGATCTGATGGTGACTGTAGTTCTGCAGTGCATGTACTTGCCAATTCTGAGGCAATTTGTAGTGGGGCTTGCGACCGCTGTGTTCTGCGTCTTAGTGGGCACATATCCATAGCAAAGCTGAAGTGGCAAAATTCAGTAGGGTTGGATTTCTATTAGGCAAAACTCAGTGTCATCTCATATGGCATACGTACTGTGTTCTTGATACTTGGTGAGAAATAGCCATAGGAGAATACAAACAGCTCTTGAGCCTACAGTAGCGTTCTATATATTGATTTCTGTGTGATTGCTGGTGACTTAGTTTTGCAGTGCATGTTACTTTGCAATGTCGAGGCAAATTTGTAGTGGATTGCGACGTGTGTTTGCGCTTAGTGGCGCACAATCCATAGCAAAGGCCGGCGACAGTGTCAAATCAGTAGGGGTTGGAATTTCTATAGGCAATAACTCAGTGTCATCTCATCTGCATAGTACGTGCTTCCTTTGTATCCTGGCGAGAAAATAGCCATAGCAAATAGGATCGCATTGTTGGTTTTAAAAAACTGCAAAAAAAAAAACAAAACACACAAAAAAAAAAAAAAAAACACAAAAAAAAACAAGAAAAGTAAAAAAAAAATAAAGTTATACTTCATTTTAAAAGTTTTTAACCCGAGGTGTAGGGTGAGGAGAGCGGGGACGTGGGCGTCCAACGTCTGCAGGGGTCAGAGGCCGGGGTCGCTGGGCGGGGTGTGTGAGACACCACCTGCTGATGAGGGAGCAGGGGAACCGCCGCAGAGCTAACTCCTAGTTCATGTCTGAAGTTCCTGGGACTCGTGGTAGAGCACTGTTGAGGCCGGAGCAAACAGTGGCGAACATGTGAGTGTCGTGGAGTGCTGACAATGCTTCGAGCAATTGTCCACCACCAGTCAGTCTCGCACCGCAGTCCACCCATTCACCGAAATCGCCATCCTCCAGCTCCGGCACCTCAGCCTCCTCCCCCCCAGTCTGCCCCTCCCAGGAAATTTGGCATTTGAACGGCCCATACTCTGAGAAACTGTTTTCTGGACCCTTCCCACAGTCACAAACACTTGTCCTGTTGCTGCTGAGGCAATTTTCCGATGGCCAGTTTCCACCAGCAAGTGTTGGGGTGATGATGACCTTCTGACGTAGTGGAAGTGTGTAAAAGAGCTGTCCAGAGAGAGAACACGGTGTCCAGACAGTGGGGAAGTGTTGTCAGGGCAGGAAGTCGAGGGGGGGAGCAGACTGAGTGGATCGGAGGATGATGAGTGGTGACAGACCCAAGCCGGTTGAGAGGCGGGTGAAAAAACATGCTTCTGATAGGAGGAGAGTCCTCGACCTGAACAGGTTGGAAGAGGCAGTGGTGGGGCCCAACGGAGTAGGCAGAGGCCAGAGCTGGCTGCACACGCCACTGTCACGCTTGAAGCTCCCGTCGGTGAGGGCCTCATTGCGGCTGAGGGCTAGATCTTCAGAAGGTGTGACGGTTCTTTAAGGAACCACCGGATGGACCGACGGACTTGGTGTGCAACATTTGCCAAACCAGTGTCAGCAAGGGGTTTTCCACCCATACTAGCTTAACTACCACCAGTCATGCGCAGGCGCATATAGAATGCTAAGCCACACCACTTCCGTGCAACAAGCCGTCACCTACCGGCGTGAACACCACTGCTCCTTCCCGTGTCAGCTGTAGTCAGCCCCCTGCCCAGACCCTCCACAAAACCCACGTCGCCTCCACGATTCTCCACAGGCATGCCACCAGCGTTCAGCTCTCCATACCCGACGCTGGAGCGGAAACGCAACATATAGTGACAACCCACCCGCACGCCCAAGCCCTTAAATGTGCACATCTCCCAATGCTTAGCCTGGAGATGCGCCTGATAGGCTGTGAGACCGGAGGCCCTTTCCACCTCATGGGCGGCGCCGCCCCTCGGTATTTCGTCCCAGCCGCCACTCATCTTTCCCGACTGTGCCGTCCCCCCAGCCCTGCACCAGAAAGTGTCAGACAACATCATCCGTGCCCTGACCAACGCCGTTTTCTGACAAGGTCACCTGACCACGGACACGTGGACGAGTGCTGCGGGCAGGGCCACTATATATCGCTGACGGCACATGGTTAACTTTGTGGAGGCTGGCTCCCTCCCCCCCAAAAAAAAAAAAAAAGAACCGGTCTGACACCTGGGCTGATCATATACTGCCGACGCCGGGGATTGCGGGGCCTACCTCGGTCCAGGTGTTTTAGGCCTACTATGCCCTCCTCCTCCACCCCTCCTACCTCCTCTCCGACTACACATCCGTGGGCAGGCGCCACTCAGTCGGTAGCTCTAGGCCAAGCACAGTGCCGTCGCAAGCGACAGCATGCGGTGCTCAACTGCTGAGCCCAGCGACAAAAAGGCACACCCGCCCAAGAGCTATTTACAGGGCATCACGGCGGGCAGACTGATCTGTGCTGGCCACCGGCTTTGGGAAAACCTCAAGACCGGGAAGGGTTGGTGTACAACGGCTCGTAATCTGGTGCGGCTCTGAACTCGGCAGACTGACACATGTGCCATGCCTGGCCCATGTGTTAAACTGATAGTGCAGCGTTTTCTCAAGACATACCCCAATCTTTGGATTGCTCACGGAAGGTGCCGGCCGCAATCTGTCGCAGTTCAGGAGTCCAGCCAGATGTCGCCATCTCAGGGCAGCGCAGCGCCGCCTCCAACGGCCACTGCCCGCTCACACGATGTTTGTTCGGACGTGCCCACGAGGTGGGAATTCAACACTGACCCATGTTGATCCAGAGTTACCAGCAGCGCAGACGATTGACGACGCAGATGTCAACTTACCAAGCAATGGTAGTCAGGTCAGTACAGCTTCCTCAGTCTACCAATGAGGATTTGGACGTGGATGTCTGATATCTGTCAGGTGCTAGTAACTTTGAGGAGTCAACAACAGATGTCAGTGTTCGAGCCGCATCATCGCTCACATCCCGCTTGCTTGGCCCCTGTGAAAAACTCTGGTCAGCATGAGAGTCGGAAGCTTTGTCGACTGCACAAAGTACGTGGGGAGATATCCCTGTTGATAGCCAAAGCACCGGATCAGGGAAAGCGTTAGGGTGTTCTATTAGCTTACTGTTAGGCAGGAGTGATTCTCAAAGAACCCAACAGCCCTTCTTAGGGCTACAATAACGTTCTACTTTTTTTATTTTAATTTGCATCTTTTACCATTTTGTGAGGAATTAGCAGGGGGACTTGCTACCGTTGTGTTTAGCTCTTAGTGGCACACATATCCATAGCAAAGACCGAAGTGGGAAAATTCAGTAGGGGTTGGATTTCTATTAGGCAATAACTCAGTGTCATCTCATCTGGCATAGTACTGTGCTTCCTTTGATACTTGGCTAGAAAATAGCCATAGGAGAATACAAACAGCTTCTTGAAGCCTACAGTAGCGTTCTATATATTTGATTTCTGGTTGATCTGCTGGTGACTGTAGTTTCTGCAGTGCATGTACTTGCCAATTCTGAGCAATTTGTAGTGAGACTTGCGACCGCTGTGTTCTGCGCTTAGTGGCGCACATATCCATAGCAAAGGCTGAAGTGGCAAAATTCAGTAGGGGTTGGATTTCTATTAGGCAATAACTCAGTGTCATCTCATCTGGCATAGTACTGTGCTTCCTTTGATACTTGGCTAGAAAATAGCCATAGGAGAATACAAACAGCTTCTTGAAGCCTACAGTAGCGTTCTATATATTTGATTTCTGGTTGATCTGCTGGTGGCTTTAGTTTCTGCAGTGCATGTACTTGCCAATTCTGAGCAATTTGTAGTGCAAAATATACTGCCAAACTTTTACCATTTACGGATATTATTTCAGCGTTTCTTGCGCATCTGTTTACATTCCCCTCACCCGCCATATCCCAAACTTATAAGAACGCTACTACACTTAACTTGGTGGAGGCTGGGACCGAGTCTGACCCTGGGGCTGGTCATATACTGCCGACGATATAGGTTCTTCAAAGGAACCACCTTTTGCTTTGATTACTGCTTTGTACACTCTTGGCATTCTTTTGATGAGCTTCAAGAGGTAGTCACCAGAAAAGGTTTTCACATCACAGGTATGCCCAGTCAGGTTTAATAAGTGGCATTTCCTGCCGTATAAATTGGGTTGGGACCATTAGTTGTGTTGTGCAGAAGTCAGGTGGATACACAGCTGATAGTCCTACTGAATAGACTGTTAGAATTTGTATTATGGCTAGAAAAAAAAGCAGCTAAGTAAAGATAAACAAGTAGCCCTTATTACTGAAGGTCAGTCATTCCGAAAAATTTGGAAAACTTTGAAAGTATCACCAAGGGCAGTTGCAAAAACCATCAAGCGCTACAAGGAAACAGGCTCACATGAGGACCGCACCTGGAGAAGAAGACCACTTCGCTGATGCAGAGGATAAGTTCATTCAAGTCACCAGCTTCAAAAATTGCAGGTTAACAGCAGCTCAGATTAGAGACCAAGTCAATGCAACAGAGTTCTAGCAGCAGACACATCTCTACAACAACTGTTAAGAGGAGACTGTGTGCAGCAGCCTTCATGGTAAAATAGCTGCTAGGAAACCACTGCTAAGTACAGGCAATAAGCAGAAGAGACACAAGGCATGGACATTAAACCAGTGGAAATCTGTGCTGTGGACTGATGAGTCCAAATTTTAAATCTTTGGTTCCAACCATTGTGTCTTTGTGCGATGCAGAAAAGGTGAACAAATGGACTCTACATGCCTGGTTCCCGCCGTGCAATATGCCGGAGGAGGTGTGATGGTGTTGGGGTGCTTTTCTGGTAACACTGTTTGGGATTTATTCAAAATTGAAGGTATACTGAACCAGCAAGGTCACCGCAGCATCATGTCTCAACACACCATAAATGTGCTGACTGACACAAATTATGGAGCAAGTCGTATTCCAGTCAATAATCTCAATTGATATGGGTGTGGTGTGATTAACTCTAGAAGGAAATTTTACATACAGGAATAGAAAACTGTTTCTACTACCCAGAATATTATATACAAGTGTGGATGAATTTAAACATTTGCAATCCATTAACCTTTTAACAACTTGAACCTTCCTGACTCGGCCCATTTTTTCAAATATGTGTCACTATAAGTGGCTATAACTTTGCACTTCATATTTGTGATACGTTTTGTATTTATTTATGAAAAAGCTTCTCTATTTCAAAAATTCTAAATTTTCTACTTTTCGGACACGTTGTTACACCAAAACAACTTGATAACTAATATTTACTGAATGTCTGCTTTATGTTGTCACATTGGTGCTCTTATGATCATTTCAATGATCAATTATTTACATTTTCAAGGGGTTTTGGTGCGATCTGTTGTTCTTATGACACTTCATTTTTATTTAAAAAAAAATCATATATTAAACATTTTTACTTAATATAAATAAATATAAATTAAATTTGTCTAAACCAAAGTTTGTCTTTACACTTTAAAAGATGCAAGTTAAAAGCACATGGCCCTGCTATTTCATGAAAGCGCATGGCAAATTGGATCTCAGTTGTTAGTGACTGGAACTCCACAGTCCTTCATCTAATATTCATACAGTTGATTGTGTTACTGGTGCACTGAGAGGTATTAATGTGCCAAATCAATGAAGACCAGTAGGACATTTTCAATGAAGTATACATTCCCTGAAGAGTATCTGTGAACACATTTCCATGTATTCCATAGACTGTATTAGAGCACTTGAAATGCATATTGAATGTTGATGTCAAATTTATTGTTTTTGGGTTGAGACAGGCTGAACACTACCATCATGCAAAGTAGGAAAACCGACTATCACTGGTACTGCATGTCATTCTTCATACCTAGAAAGATTTAATTTTCTCTCTTGCCAAATGGTTATGTCTGGCTCATGCTGGCGGTTTAATTAATGCTTCCATGTGTGTTTAAGAACCATCTGCACTCTCAGCTTAAGAAACAAATTGAAATCTATATTGTTGTATAAGGCTACATTAAAATGGGAAATTCTTAAGAGCAAAGACAATATGCTGATGGTTTAATACATAGATAATGTTAAAATTGATGATTACATTTTTGGTATTTTGACTTCTGTTAACACCACTAAGATAATGTAATATCCTAAACTCAAGGCAGTGCATTGTTTTAAAGTGTAATTCCAATGTTACCTATACAAAAATTGTTTTACCACACCTGGAGAGAGACTTTGACATAAATTCCAATGATACCTATTTTATGCTGCTGACTTATTTCTAGCCTGAGGATCAGTCTGATATATCTATACTCCCTACTTGTAAAATCATCTATAGTTTTTCCTGAAGTGACTGCGAATTTCCTGGAAACTGAGGTCAGGGCAGCTTTCTCTACTACCTATGATGCTGAGCTCTCCTCACATGCACCAACACAAGCAGCCCAGCCATTCAAGACACCGAATCCTCAGTGTTGCTTCTGTACAAACATCTAGTGCACACCAAGGCAGGGAAAACAGAGAACTGACTGACTGAACACATTTCTGGATACCTGCATTCTGTACTGGAGATACATCAATTCACTAAATATAGAGTATATTTAACATCTTGTCCAACAAGAGCCTCTTTCTATATCTGGTGCAGCTCTTGTGCACATAAATAAAATTCTATTCCAGGTCCTGCCTGGCATAGAATTTCAATATAACCTGCTCTATCATTGGAAGTACAATTTTTTACACAGAAAACAAACCCTTCAAAAGCTCTGTACACAGAAACATAAAAAAAATTGTAGATTTTTTAAAATGGAGAGTGAAAAATGAAAACGCTAAAAAACAAAAATGGCCTGGCCCTTAAAGGATTAATGTTAAATTGAGCATACTCTGTTAACATTTTTATGTCTCTTTCAGGTTTTTTTAAATGCACGTAAAATGCAAATTATACTTACACAATTCTTCTTTACTGTAGTCCAAGCAACATCACAGATTAAAGAGATTAACTCACAGCTACTGGTAGGATAGGTGACAAGAATTAATGAGAAAAAATTATCAGTTAGCACAAAAGTAAGATTAGCCACTATAGCAATATGTCATTAGAAAGACAAACATGATTGTTCAGCTGTCTAGACTAAAGGAAAGATTCTACATTTCCCAATATGTACAATGTACCATCACAGAACAAAACAGCTAGATGTAGCTAGATTAAGTAGGGTAAGATGGAAGAAAAAACAATAGTACATCCTAAAGCTAATACATTTGTGGCATAACAGTATTCAAATAAATCTAAGAAGTTGTACTCCTTTGGAAATACTCTGGTCACTGCCCAAGATGCTTACAATTCATCTGGCAGAATGAATTTGAATCAATGATAAGCATTCTGATAAGCATTCTGATAAGCATTCTGACCCACAATCAGGGCTGCCATTAGGGGGCAGAAACTTGGCATTTGTCCAGGGCCCTATGTTCAAAAGGTGCCCCCTGCATGTGGATTTTGTGGGCAGAGAATGTGTTGCTCATCTATCTGTCTAGTTATCCATCTCCTATAATTTGTCTACTTCTTCTCTATATATGTCTAGATTTTGTCTATCTATTTATCTATATATCTTCTATCTACCTATCCATCTCCTATCTATTATGTATCCATCTATCATTCAATCTTCTCTCTTCTACTGTATCTATAAATCTATCTATCTAATATCATCTATCTAGCTAGTTATATATAATCTAATTTATATTTATGCATCTATAAATCTATCATCTTTCATATTTATCTTCTAACTTTAATCTACCTATAATCTGTCTATCTCCTATAAAATTCTCCTACAGTCCCATAGTACAATGTGCATTACTATACTACTGTCTGTAAAATAGTTGTCTCGGTTTACAAGAAAGCAGTAAACCATATAAAGAGAGCAACAAGAACTAGGGAAACCGGGAAAGGAAAACTGTCCCTAACTCTAAGGTTAAAGAGGACCTGTCACCCAGAAAATGACCCCAACCAAATGTGACCCCCATAATCTACCCAGCCAGTTTTTAAAAAAATGTATGTGTGGTAAATTGATTTAAACCGATCCGACCGCTTACTAAATAAGAGGTCGAATTCTCGTATCCTGTGTCCGGGTGGTCAGCCATATTCATAAGGGGTCTGGCCGACACACCCCCAGCACGCCCCTGTCAGTGGGGACCTGTAGGAGAAGCCGGCAGCATCGCATACATTGCATAATCGCTGCCGGCTCTCCGCAATGCGGTCGCACAGTGGCTGTGGCCCCAGACTTTCTTATTCACATTGCCAGCCGGCTGTGCTGCCCTAACAGCGGCTGCGCCCGCGCCAGGCTTACACACAGCACTGAATCGCGGAGAGCCGTCAGCGATTACGCAATGTATACGATGCTGCCAGCATCTCCTACAGGTCTCCGCTGACAGGGGCGTGCTGGGGGGTGTTGGCTGGCCCCCTTATGAATAAGGCCGACCGACCGGACACAAGATACAAGAATCCAACCTCTTATTTAGTAAGAGGTCAGATCGGTTAAAATCAATTTACCACACATACATTTTTTTAAAAACTGGCTGGGGAGAAAAGGGGCTGGGGAGAGGATTATGGGGGGGGCACATTTGGTGGGGTTCATTTTCTGAGTGACAGGTCTTCTTTAAGCTAGTCCCTGCCTGCAGGTGACGGTCAGCTCACCCGAGCTAGTTCTGGACTCGACAACTTCTCTCTCTGAACACAAAGATCTTTCCAGATAGTTGGGAAAAGGACTAAAGTATACTAAGGTCTGGAGTGATAAAGTTGGGCCCTCCTAACAAAACTATTTCTGCAAGTAAAAATTTGGTGAACAAGCAATCCATGCATGCACACAAGCAAGGCAGAATGCAGGAAGAAGGACAATAAATCTGACAGGAATAGTGGGTAACAGCCAGAGAAGGTTCAAAAAACACTGACAAGAAAATAAACACAGACAACGGAGAACAGAAAGGAAAGTGGTGAGCAGGGCCGGCGTAAGGGGTTAGCAAACTGGGCATTTGCCCAGGGCCCCTTGTCCTAAAGGGGCCCCGTGCAGAGGATGTATTGCTCTTTTAATACCCCTTTGTTGAATGCCCAGGTGAAGATGATTATTATCTATCTGTCTAATTGTCTATCTCCTATAATTTGTGTATTTCCTATCTATATATCTTACTGAATGTGATGGTTCAAAAATTGTTTTATTTTGGGGCCCTGCTTTAAGTTTTGCCCAGGGCCCCTATTTTAGTTTTTCCCAGGGCCCCACTTTGTCTAAAACCAGCCCTGCTGGTGAATGTAAGAGAAAGGACAAAACTTCACAGAATGTCTCACCTTAGTCAAAGAAACAAGCTACATAACTATAGATATTCCTACAAAGACAGGGATAAGCTGCAGATACAACAATACCTAGAAAATACTGAATAACAAAACCAGCATTAAATGGAGCGTCTCTACTCTTGATAGGATAATACAAATTAACACAGCTGAGACTAAGACACAACAGCAGGTAATGCAGAAACACCAGCAACAAAAATCAGGCTACATAGTATGGTGGTAGAGAACTACCTAGAAAGGCCACAGGATGCCGATTCAGATCCTGACAATACTTTTATTTTGGGGCCCCACTTTTAGTTTTGCCCAGGGCCCCACTTTGCTTAAAACTGGCCATGCCCACAATCTCATAAAGGTTGGAAATGACCCTATCGGTCTCCTATCAAATTAGAGCTTAATCTGTATGTGAACTACAATGTGATAGTACGTCATGGTGAGGGCTGCTTTAGCACACCATAATGTACTGTCCTGATCAGAGCAGGAGCACAGCATAAACTGATGGTGCATGCAGTCGGTGTTGCATGGATCATAGCCACTTAACCCTTTAGAAGTTATAAGAAATTATAAGTGCCCTTTGTCCCCTCATCAAATCAAAAGCCTTCTCAGCATCATAGCCGAGAATGATTGCTTATTGTGGATAGCCTACACCATGAGCCGTATTACCCTGTATGTATTATCTTTACTTTGGTCTGTAACTGCCACATAGAGACAGGAATTTTCCCTCTTTTAGGATGATGCAAACATGTGCGTCAAGGAAGACATCCCAAATCCAGACTGTGTATGGATGTGTGCTTGTGTGTAAGTAAGAGTTACAGTTACAGCCTAAGTAAAATGTACAGTAAGTGACAGAACAAGTTTGGCCTCTGATTATGACAGTTCATGAGAAGTCAGAGGAAGTTGGCTGGAGAATATCTTGAATCACAAAATATAATGAAAGCAAATCTCAATAATCTCTAGGTCTTTAAGCCTCCTATATTAATTTACTAAAAACTACCCCATTGGAACATATATTAAACAAAAGAAAAAGTAGTCTATTACATACAGTATATAAAACATAAACCTTTATTGATGTTAGCTAATAAAAATACATACATGCATTAATTATTAATAAATGATAAGACCAGTCAATTGTGCCAAAGTCTAGCATGCACAGAATTAGCTGAATGTATCACATTGTAAGTGTTTGGAATCATATAGTGTTATGAGTACAAATGTTGCATAAGGCACAAGTATATATAGCCCTATATTGCAATACTGTAAAATGCCAGTGCTAACATAAACAATGTAAAGCACCTCAATCATGTAGCGAACTGGACAATTCACAAACACACATAATAAATAGCTTCTTACTCATAAGTAATGCATATACAGGCGGTCCCCTACTTAAGAACACTCGACTTACATACGACTGCTAGTTACAAACGGACCTCTGGATATTGGTAATTTATTGTACTTTAGTCCTAGGCTACAATGATCAGCTGTAACAGTTATCACAGGGGTCTGTAATGAAGCTTTGTTATTATTCCTGATTCTTATGACAACCCAACATTTTTAGAATGCAATTGTCACAGAGACCAAAAAAGTTCTGGCTGGGATTACAATGATAAAGTATACAGTTCCGACTTACATACAAACTCAACTTAAGAACAAACCTACAGACCCTATCTTGTATGTAACCCGGGGACTGCCTGTACTGTATCTGTTTTATGGCTGCAATCATTGTAGACTCCTTTTTCACTGGAGCATAAATGGGTCTGCCATTAGGAGTAAAAAGTTAATATGTACCAGGGCAAAAAAGACATAGAGCCGCTGTGACCCCGGTGATTTAAGTAAAGAGCAAGACATTGATCCAGGCAGCAAAAAAGGAGAATGAGTTACAGGAGTAGCATACGATGGCATACTCCCGTGAACTCCATGGCCACTACTTGGCCACTTTCTTAAATAACCTAACTATTTATAATTTATGCATAACTACATAGAAGAAATATAATGCCTGTCATACCGTTTGTAACTTTGTTTTACCATAGACTTGTCCACTATTCCTGCACATATGGGTCTGTGCACTACTGACTTTTTCATTTTATACTATATATTTTGATACACATCATTTAGAGTTTTGTTTCCACCTAAGAGTTTATTTTTAAGCTCTAAAGTCTTTTTATCACTTTAATAAATGGAAGCATTTAAGAGAGACGACAAGAAACCTATATATTTCACTATCTCTAAACTGATGCTCCTGAAAGGCCTTTTGTTTCTGTCATATATTAGAGCTGAATGAATAACAGTTCTCTTTTGTTGTAATCTCGAAATTTATATTGCGACAACTATTAACAATAGTTCATAAATAATAAGGAGATCAATGCAACAGTAAAACAGCAGCCATTTTTAGTTCTGTATTTCTATTTATCTGATCCAATTAAAAATGGCATTCAAAGATGTTCGAAACATAGAAAAATCAGGTCTATCAGCTCACTATACAGTAATATCCATATTATTTTACATATTATAAGACATGCTGTATGCAGTATAAACTCACTTCTGAATTAATAAGTTCTTTAGCCTTGCTAATGAGAATGCCCACAGAGGCATGCAGAAAGACATAATTATATTAATTTCATTAATGTGAACTACCAGAATACGTGTATCTTTTGTCACCAAGTTCATTATTAAGTGTAAAATCCTATTAACGTACACCAATTCATTTAAGGCAAGTGAATGCACAAATTAAAAACGGATCAAACTATTTAGATTGGAGTATTTCACTTTTTTTTCTTCAAATGGGTATTATAATCATAAAAAGCATGTATATGACATTAACGATTGTTTCATTGTTCTATTGGTCAACAGTATTCTTCATTAAAAAAAGTATAGCTTTGCATTTTGGGCAGTTTTTAAATGAATGATAATCATCTTAGAATTATATCATACTCTATAAAAGGACTTCATTTTTCTATTTGCAGCCTTGACTTGCTTAACTTGTTACGTTGAAGGCTACTTCCAGCATTAGGGCGAGCATACAGTCTGATGATTGGGCTGACTGTGAGAGTGTCAGCCCAATAAAACAGCCTTGTCCCTGCGCCTCTGCCCTTCATGGGGTTGTACAATCAAGCATGATCTCGGCAGCTAAGGAGACAGATTGAGGAAACAGGGTTCTCTCTATTAACCCCTGGCCCCATTCAATTGCATTTCTGTGGTGTTGCCATGGCAGCTGGAGTTCTGAACAAGACTACCATGTGTAGCGGCCTATTAGATTTAGTCCTAGACTGGGTCTAATAAGCAAACAGCCAGTGTAATCTGAAATATATAATACATTGCAGTACAGAGGTGAGCTGAAAAGAAGTTTTGCTCCTTTTTTGCATTAAAAATTACAGTATTACCTATTCACTGACAGCAGCACTTTTTTAATATAGGTATTATTTCACACTATTCACTGAAAGCAGGACTTTTACAATCTACTTATTACAGCACACTATTCATTGACAGCAACACTTTTATGATTTATATATTACTGTGTGCTATTCACTGACAACAACACCTATTGGATCTAAGTATTACTGCATGATATTCACTGACAACAGCACTTTTATGATCTAGGAATTACTTTACGCTATCCATTGACAGCAGTGCCTTTTTGATCTAGGTATTACTTTGTGAAACTTACTGGGAATTACACCTTATTGAATACTATTCACTGACAACAGCTTTTTGATATCTGTATCCTGGCTTCCAGACCCCCACAGTTAACTCACATAGTGAGTACTATGGATTTACCTTATAAAACACAGCCAATGTCAGTGACATATAAATGCGCAGAGGCAAAGGAAAAGTATGTCAGCAGAATCCTAAAAGCATCTATTTTATGCAAATATTATTTGGAACCTATCCTTAATATATTGTGATTTTGCATCTTTTTGCAAAGTGTTCCCAACTAAGGTACACCATATATTTACACATTATAGTTAAAGGATTTGGCCAGGAATGATAGGTTATCTTCAGGTTAGTCAACAAGGCAATAAGAAGAGAGCAATGTGTCACATTAGACAATTCAAATGTTCAGACTCAAAAATGAGCATAACCAGCTCTTGTCTATGTTTGCACCAGACAAACTATCAAACTTAAACGTCAAGTGCTGATTAGTTCACTATGGAAATGGTGAAATAAAATCAAGATCACCCAAATTTTAGGTGCTTGGTATGCCAATTTTTTTCAATATAAAGATCAAACTTTGCATTGTCTATATTTATAACGGTGAAGTCTGCTGTTGGGTTGTTACACTATACTGTACCATTAAATTAAGGTTGAACTTATGTAGCCCTTTCAAGGCACTTTTTTTTAATTAACATGTTCAGGGTCACATATTTGGCATTCTAAAAGCATATTAATTAGCAATTAAATGGAAGCAAGTAAGTAAGTAATTCAGTGCTAGATATATCACTAAAAGATCTTGCTGTGAATTATATGGTTTAGGTCCTGTTTCAGTTGTAAGGTTGAGTTGTAAAGTTCATTTTTACTATGAAAGAATTGGAATGTCTTAGGTTTCCATGGTTTTTCTCCCTAAGGGGAAAGTCATTTCTCACCATCTCAATGTTCTCCCTGATATGTTTAGTGCAGTAGTGCCATTTGTTTTTAAATAACTTTCTATTTTCCATTATCAGTTAGATGAAAGATTGTATTATTTTGCTGTGGGATAAAATTTGGATTCGATCAGGAGAACCTTCCAGGAAAGAGCCAGCTAATGAAGCGTCAGAGAGCAAAGTGTCTGCACTGCAGGGAATCCTAGAATTGTAGACACTAGGGATGCTAAAAGCAGCAGGATTTTTTTCTTAAAGTGCACTCCACCCTGATGACAATGGAAAAGAACTTGCAGTATTGTAAATTCTTATCTGAGTAATACAGAATCAGTATGACATTACAGCATAGCAGTACAAACATATGGTGAATGTAGGTAGATTAAAGAGGTATTTCCACAAAGAAAAGATTCTTAAATATTGTTAGGATAACAAAATAAAACATTCTCTAATTCACTGTTATTAATAAAAATACAGCATTTCACAGTTATAATTCCAACCTGTCTCTATCAGTCCTGGTGTATACAATGGTCTTTGGTCAGGCAGGGCAGATTCTTTTCAAGAATAGCTCATCTTGTCTGCACACAGCATCTCTCAGCACTAAAGGGATCATGAATTGTCTGATTAGAGAGTCCCCGTTCACACTCTGGAATTTTACACTATCACTGATTGATAGAAGTTAAAACATCAATAAAACTGAGTAAAATGAACTTTCTTTCATGGGCAAACCCCTTTAATGTATAGCACAGTCCATATATTTTAAAATAGCAGATCAAGAAATTATTTAAATGATAGGATTATCCAACATTTTACTCTACGATGAATCTGATGCAGTTGGACTTTATAACATTTTGATACTATTGGTGAATCTATATCATCTGTCTAAAAGAGCATTGATTATATTGATTTTCATTACACTCTTTATGTGACTGGAAGAACAAGTGCATGGCCCAGCTCAATGTGCATGATGACATGTTAAAAGAAAGACAACAACAATTTGGATAAATACACAAATGGATAAATACACAAATGATATATTTGTGATCTGATATCCCTTCCCACATAGGTTTCTTCATTTATTCAGAGGAGAAAAGCAGAAAAGAATTGGCAAAATCATCATGTTGTAAAGTGTATTTTTTGTCTGATATATGATTAAGATGTTTTAAGATTTGAACTTAAATATTCTGCTAGGGCAACACAGTTTTACATTTTGTTGCATTGATTGATGTATATTACCTTTTCATTATTTTTTGTGCTATAAATTTCTTTATATTCTCTATATTCAAAGTATCCATACTTGGCCAATACAACCATCTTCTAAAAATATAAATTTTACTGTTCCTAGATAAACATTTGAGAATTATATCCTTATGGGAGTTATAGACTGAAAACCTAAAGTTAGGTTGAGCAATTGTGTTATGGCTGTTTTCGTCTTTTTTTAAGTTTGCCTTCAATTGTCAGGGTATATCTACTCCATTATGCCATTTGGCATACATGTTAATCCCTGAATGATGAGGTCTAAAAATTCTTTTATGACCACAAATTGTTAGCAAATTTTAGCTTCTTATGTTTTAAAAATGTTGTCAATTAGGGATAGTCAAAAGTAAAAAAATGTTAAATGTAATTTTTCTGAGGGGTTAAAGTTACAAAAAGTGAAAAAAAGTTTCACTTTTTGTTTTTTAGTTTAATTAAAGTGGATGTCGACTTTCAGCAAATAATTTATATGGTTTGTGTAAGGAAAAGTTATTTCATTTCCCTATATACTTTCTGTATTAAACCTCAGTTTTCAAGATCTCTGCTTGCTTTTCTTCTATAGAAAGCTTTTCTGTTTACTTAGAAATATGTCCATGTGATGTGATGGCTCCGCAGGTGCATGAGGCATTAGCATCACACAGTTTCTCATAACTCATGCATCTGCATGTCCATCACAAGACCATGGACAGATTCCTTTCCCCTGAAAGGAAACATATAGAATAGCAAGCAGAGATCTAGAAAACCATGAGATATTGATACTGGAAGTATATTGAAAAAATGTATAACTTTTTATTACACAAACAATATTATTTGCTGAAAGTAGACAAACCATTTAAATATTTTTTTCTTTCAAGTTACCCCTTATAACTGGGGCTCTTATAGTTGCCCCAAATGACCTCATGTGTGGTCTGATCATAGCTGTACTGGGTCTGATTCGAACCAGCAACTATGATTAACCCTTGCAGACCCAGCAATCGTATGTTGGCAGCAGTGCCACCTTGAGCCCTGCACCAACTAATGTCTATAGTCAGTGGACAGTCAGCATCAATTTGAAATAGTTTATCCCAAGCCAAGTTTGTTCTCTTTAAATGCAAGGGACCCTGTTAGGGTACATACACATGTTGAAGTTTTGATGTAGACACCAGAGGCAGTTTATCTGAATAGGGTTGTTTCAGCAGCAAGTGTAAATATTTCTTTGAGCCATTTAGAAAGTACACTGCAGACATTTTGCAGCAAATCTCTTGTGTCTCTCTGGCCTTGATGATACTCATGTGGAATCACATAATAATTGAATTAGTCAAATATCTCATGTGGAATCACAAAATAATTGAATTAGTCAAATATTTACAGTTGCAACTATCTTGAGGGGTTAACGTAGCCAGAGAAATAAAACTAAAACATATATAAGTAAATGATAAATCTATGCAGCCCTAGCAAATCCTGCTCGGCAATGGTGTCTTGCAGTGTAATCAATGTAATTTCTTAATTGCTATTTTCATATATCTGAGTGAGTATCCAAAACACATTAAATGTCTGTTGTTGTTGATTTTCTTTAACTTGGGGGACAGCTAGTTCTATGGCGGCTCTTTTCTATTCTTTACAATAAAGGGGAAAAAGAATCATCCGTCAATGAGTAAATGTTAAGAAGAACATTAAAAGTGAGCAAAATATAAAATTTTGAAAAGAAATTGCATCATCTCTGGAGTAACTTAAATTTTACTGGGGACATCTGCAGCACAGACATATGCAAGTTTAATAATCCTTCCTGGATTCATAGCTGGCTATAAATCTTCATCATGCTGTTATATATTGTGTAGGCAGATATGCTAAATGAGTTCTTGTGTTATAGGAACCTCTGACTTCTGAAAAAGTGGCAGCTAAACTATATCGGAGAATGTGACTTGAAATCCATTTGTCTTTTGCAGGAATGCGCCCTCATAAGATCACAAAATGGTAATAGCTTTACTGGCCTACTCCAACCAGCATCCCCATTCTGCCACATATAATAAATCTGTCTACCTGTTCAGTGTCTGCATAGCCAGCTGCTACCAGTCTCCTACACATCTCTGAAATACTACAGTCTGGCTGGTGTCCTTGAGAAGTATTCCAAGGAGAACATTGAGCATTAACCTTCCAATGACAGCCTGTTACAGGTTGGGCTCATTAGTCATGAAGAGCATTGTTTTACTGTAAGTACTGTAGGTTCATTGCCCAGTGCCTCATTTCTAGGAACTGATGATTAGGACCAAGCATCCTTGCAAAGCTAATCATCGTGGATGCACCTGAACATGGATATGTTTATGATTTCCATAAGTGATGTCAAGCATCTTCCCAATATTAATCTACTATAAATATACATTGTGATATGATCCAGATAAGCTTTATGACATTTCAAGCCAGACTTGTCAATGAGTAAACCCAATAACTTTCTGAACATATGTAGGAGATGTAGGAGTAGGAGTAGGAGTACTAGAAGCACTCCCTTCTGGAATAATATAATTAACATTATTAATCTCACATGTCCAAATGCACCCACCACTTCCCCCTCCCTTCATCTTTCTAAACCTCAACTCCACTTGGTGATTCTACCCCTTGGAAGAAAGTGTTTTGGCTCCAATTAATTTTATTAGTAGCCCGAATAGTTAGGCTGGATAAATTGTGCAATGATACCAAATCCCTAAAGAGGTTGTCCTATTGGTATTCATTCCTGGAAAGCCTAGCATGTAAATATTTACTGACACCTATTAACCCCTTAAGGACGCAGGGTTTTTTTGCTCATTTCTCGCTCTCTACCTTCAAAAATCCATAACTTTTTTATTTTTACGTGTACAGAGCTGTGTGAGGACTTATTGTGTGCGTAAAAAAATTTACTTTCCTGTTATGTTATTTATTTTAACATGCCGTGTACTGCGAAGCTGAAAAAAAATTCCAAATGTGCAAAAATTGAAAAAAACCGTTCTTGTGGGCTCAGTTTTTACGACTTTGACTGTGCGCTCCAAATAACACCTCACCTTTATTCTTTGGTTCGGTATGATTGCGGTGATAGCAAATGTATACAGGTTTTATTGTGTTTTAATACATTTTCAAAAATTAAACGAATGTGTACAAAAAGGAAAAAAAAAATGTTGCAATCTTCTGACGCTAATAACTTTTTCATACTTTGGTGCACGGAGCTGTGTGAGGTGTCATTTTTTTGCGAAATGAGCCGACGTTTTCATTGCTACTATTTTGAGGTCTGTGCAACATTGTGAACATTTTTTATTCCATTTTTTATGTGATGTAAAAAGGTGTAAAAGTCGCATTTTGGACATTTGGGCGCCAATTCCCGTCTCGGTCACCGCCGGCCGTAACCGTTTTTATATTTTGATAGATCGGGCATTTTGGGAAGCGGCGATACCTAATGTGTCTGTGATTTTTCCTGTTTATTATGTTTTATATCAGCTCTAGGGAAAGGGGGGTGATTTGAATTTTTAATATTTTATTAATTTTTTTTATTTTTTAAACCTTTTTTTTTTATTTTTTTTTTCACTATTTCTTATATCATCTAGGGTACATTAACCCTAGATGGTCAGATCACTCCTACCATATACTGCAATACTACTGTATTGCAGTATATGGCATTTTTGCAGCTCATTTATTACAATGAGCCACTGGCTCATTGTAACGAATCTGCAGAAGCCAGGTAGCCTCAGGTCAAACGAAGACCCGAGGCTGCCATGGCAACCAATCGCCGCCCCCTATGACGTTCGGGGGAGCGACGATCTTAATAAAGATGGCGACTACGACTTTGCCGGCGACAATGAAAGGGTTAATAGCCGCGATCGGTGCAAGCACCGACCGCGGTTAGTAGTGGTGGGGGTTTGCTGCAGTCTGCTACAGTCTGGGCAACTATGCTTCCTCTCTCCCCTGTACCACATGTCATCACATATCATATCCTTTATTTAAAATTGTGACATGTATTCTTTGTTACATTATGCACTGCACTGAACAGCACCTGTTCATTATAAGAAAATGTTTATTATGAGGAAATGTTGTGTCTGCTTTGTTATATGAAAAGAAAACTAATAAAGAAGGTATTTGAAATAAAATTCTATTATTTAGATTATAGTTTAGCATGCAAAGAACGAATATGGTTTTAGCTTTTACCCATAACAGCTATCAAACCAGCATGAAATAATGACATTAATCTAAATCTTAATTTCAGAACCTGCAGATAAAAACTACCTTATATGATGATGTTTCAATTATTTAACCCCATGTGCCAGGCATATGTCTGCTTGAGAATTGAGCTAAGCATCTCTTGGCTAAGATCATTAAGCAATACAAAATGGAATGTACTGTATATAGATAGGATAAAGAACGATCAGGCCAATGACTTTAAAACTTACTGCTCTCAACTATTGCCCTGCTCGAAAGATGAACTCATTGATGCCTCACCAATAAAAGTTCAAAGACTTGGCATTATCACCTTTGCTTTTCCCGAGATGCATCTAAAGAAACATTCTACCCTTGAGTTGATTTTCTAAACTATTGATGCAGATTGTCCTTCTAACCTCTGTCCAATGTCGATCTTTAACTAAATGCAAAATGTTCAAGATGCCTTAAGCAATAAAGGTGTTCTGTGACATTGCAAAAGGTGATGCCCACATTCTGCAGAAAGCAGACATTTCTAACAATTTAAGAAACTAACACCAAGTTGTGCTGCTCTCATAAAGGCCGAGCTTTATGGAGGTTGTGACACATTTTATTACAGTTCTATAAATGTTGCAGGCAGTTGTTATTTTAAGACTTTAAGCATTGCGTTAAAATATGTTTTTTATCATTGCAGTTTCATTCTATTTCATGTATGAAAGCAAGTATGGTGATATGATTGTTATTCAGAATCTAAAAGTAGTAAAGTATCTAACAACAGAACCACATAAAATTCAACTACTGTTAAAATTGAGTAACTCATTAAATTGTTTAATGAATAGGGATGAGTGGACCCTATTAAATTCAAAAATCCTGTTTGAATTGGGGTCCCAAACCCAAAGCCCAAACAGTAACACCGCGATCAGTGCTGGCATTGATCACGGACTGCGGCTCCAGAATTTTGCATTCTATTGTGTATCTGTAATGTCAGCTG
The DNA here is from genome assembly GCA_019512145.1 of Engystomops pustulosus. NCBI lineage: Eukaryota > Metazoa > Chordata > Amphibia > Anura > Leptodactylidae > Engystomops > Engystomops pustulosus. Next base: position 140,331,888 of record CM033642.1, on the reverse strand, counting down.
CCAGAGAGGGAAGGAGGCTGAATCTGTCCACAGCACAAATTAAGGGAAATAAGTGGAACACCTGGAAGCCAAAAGTAACAAAATATATTATTTATGGTAACCCCCTCTATCTACTCAATTTCATGAAAAAAAGCCACTAAACACTGGTTATTTACTTACCATAGTTAATCCAATTGGACATAAATTACAGGGAACATGGCTATTGTTCAGTTAGAGATTGGAATTTAGAAACACCGATCTCCTCTGGATTCACAATCCTCTTACACAAGTATTAATGCCTGCAACATGCATGTATGTTTTATATGAAAAGCATAAAAAAGAGTAAATAATGGGGTTGGTCACTTTACCTTATGATCTTTTGTAATGTGCATGTAAGTGTGGGGGGCAGGATAATAGGTAATTTTTCAATGTATATGTATTAAATGTTCTGCACCACTTTCTTGTTATGTGAAGTGAATCCTCCTGTCTTTTACGTAATCAGTCAGAGATTCCTGTCCATAAAATGGCCATAGATTGATTATGTGATGGCTAACTGTCCATGAACAATCACGACTGCCATGGCCTTATGATAATATTAATGAAAGTAAGATCAAGGTCTTGTCAGAGCGATTGCTTATGGGCAGTTAGAGATCACATGACCCTCCATCTTCAGCTATTTAGTGGACAGGAATGTCTGGCTGATTAGGTAAAAGACAGGAGATTTCACTTAACATGTCAAGAAAACGGTGCAGAACTATTAATAGATGTATATTGGTAAATTACCTAGTATCCTGCCCCCCGCACTTACACACACATTACATAAAAACAAGAGGTAAAGTGGCCAATCCCTTTAAAGATTTAAAATCAAAAGCAAGTATGAAATTTAACATCTTTTTTCTTCCGCATTGAAGTCCCATTTTCCGTCTCTGCAGTCAGGGCATGCACCTGTAGAGATAAAGTGCCATCTGCAGCTCTTCAACCTCATAAATGAGTGGCATTACTGAAATCTTTCTGTGTTGATTTCCGGAAAGCAGAAATAAAATCTGTAAAAGTATATTCACAGAGGGAAAGTTGAATGAGTTAAAATCTATTTACTGTAGCAGCTATTTCACTTGTCCAAACCACAATGGGATGCTCACAGCTACTATATTAGCTGAAATGAGGACTAATTCTAAATCTGCAATTGCTACAAGTGTCTAGCACTAGGATAACATTGTTACTGCAACAATAACCACTGCTTCTATGTACTTTGTTTAAGAATAGTGGTCCCCCGAGGGAAAGTATAACCTTTCTGCAGCTGCTGTTTGTAGGGGAACATCCAAAAGAATTCAAGACACATTTGGGGCAGCTTGAATGAGCATTTGTGCTGAGTTAATTCTGCCACATGCTATAAAACTGAACACAAATCAAGTGTGTGGCTGCAGTACAAGCACTACTGACCCATTGTGTGAAGGAAGTATATTAGTTGTGTGCGTTAGAATTTTTCATGTTCTAGTGTATATAAACTATTTACCATAAGCACTTTAGGAGTAAGGTCTAGGCCAGTGATGGCAAACCTTTTAGAGGCCGAGTGCCCAAACTAAAACATAGACCCACTTATTTATCGAAAAGTGCCAACACAGAAATTTAATTTGTAATTTATACTCCCTTCTCTGTCACAGCTTTCATTGATACCAGCACCTGAGGACACCAATAAAGCAGAAAATAGTCCCAGGTAGAGCTGTCACTTTAAAATAGCTCTGTGCACAGCAAGTCCTGGGCTGTCTGGGACTGCAGGAAGATACCGGGAGTCATCTCTGGTGATGGCCTGAGTGCCCACAGAAAGGGCTCAGAGTGCCACCTCTGGCACCAGTGCCATAGGTTAGCCATCACTGGTCTAGGCTGTAATGGGAAACAGTGGCAGAATTTAATGTATAAAACTGGTTCCATATACAGGGTGTGCTCTAAAGAATTTTGCTCGTGTGCAAATTTCACCATCTTTAATAGATATAACTTATTGGAGGTTAAATATTTCTAGCTATGCACATTGGGCAGAAGTTGTTCACCCTCTATTACTAGAAACTGGTGGGTTTGCAACTTTTATAAAAGAATATCCCAGAAAGTCTAAATGGCTATAGAATCCAGTAGATATAATTATCAACAGTAGTTTTCTGGCAAAAAAGGGGGGTTAGAGGGTTGTCCCCTTGGCTTTGCAATTTTTGTAGTGTGAATGGCAGAATACTAGATAATTTACCATCTGTCAAATGTTCTGCACTGCTCTCTTGAAAGCCTTATTCAGAAATGTCTTTTAATTCCTCTGCTGCCATTCCAGTACCTAGGAAGAAACATATGATCTTTAACTTTCAATGGCCTATCTACCTCCCAGGACCTTAGGTTAGTGTAAATGAATAAAAGCTTAAGGTCCTGAAAGGGAGATTAGTGATGGACAGGTAGGATCACATGATCTTTCATGTGTGGCCATTTTATGGCAATGAATGGCAGCTGATGATGAAAAAAATCAATTCTGATCCAGATGTATGTTGGCAAATTACCAAATATCCACTTACACACATTACATAAACCATGAGTCCAAAAAATTGTCTTTATGTTACTTCAGTAAAGAACTCAAAAAATGTTCCAAATTCTTCAAACAGCTCATAAATTTGGGACATTTGAAATTCAATGTTGTCTCTAGTGAAAACTACCTTAAATAATTTACATACAGTCCTGGTTGACGTCCTTTAACCCCTTCGGGCCTTAATACAAGGTAACATTTTTCAAATCTGCCCTTTGTCAATTTAAGTGGTTATAGTTTTGGAATATCCAGGCGATTTTGAGATTGTTTTTTCTTGACGTATTTGGATGATATCTTATGTGTTTAGTTATTATATAAATTAAGAAAAATTCTTTATTTTTAAAGTTCTAAATTCTCTACTTTTGAAGCAGATATTCATAGCACCCAAATCAATTCATAACTCACATTTCCCAAATGTCTGCTTTATGTTGGCAAGATTTTTTAAGATTGCACATATTTCACTAGATTGTTATAAGGATCAGAATTTGGGTGCCATTTTTCACATTTTTTAGAAAACCTCCAAACCCTGTATTTAGATGGACCTGCTAAACTTTAAATTGACTGTGAGAAACCTAAATAATAGCTAGACTCATAAATTATCCCAATTATGGAATCTAAACACCTCAATGTATGAAAAAGCACTTTTAAGAAGTTTTTTTAACCCTTTAGATGTTTTATAGGGGTTAAAACAAAATGGAGGTGCGTTCTACAAATTGTAATATTTTTGAACAATACATTCATTTTGGGTGGAAAATAAACATTTGCAGTGTATTAAATAAAAAAGGCTCCACAAAGTTTGATACCCGGTATGTATGGATGCTCGGTCAGGCATAGAGAAGGAGCATCATCCAGTGCAGATTTGCATTGTCAAATTGTACAGGCTATAATTTTTTTTTTTAATTTGGACATACAGGGGCTTATTATTTGCCACATGAGATGCGCTTATCCGGAACATAATTTTGTGGCATCTATAGCTAATTGATAATATTTTATCAACTCTGTTGAAGAAAATGAAAATCATCAATTTTTGGTAAGATTTTTTTTTGTTTTGCTTTTTTGGCCGTTCACCATACCATAAAATAATGTAACATTTTTATCCTTTGGGTCACCACGCAGGAGTTTTATATAGATTTTTAAATTTATTCCCAATTTTATATAGATTTTTAAATTTTTTCCCAATTTTATTCAATAACACTAATTTGGAGAAAATCTTGTTCATTTTAGCATCGGCTTTTCAAAAGCAGGGCAGGTCAGGGCTGATTTTTAGCGAGTAGAGTTGTTCTTTTTAGTGGTCTTATTTTGGAGCACGTAACAATTTTTCAAATCACTTTTTAGAGCATTTTTAAGGGTATTAATTAAAACTATTCTATTTTCGGAATGTTTTTGGGTTTTTTTTCCCAGTGTTTACCGTGCAGGTCCAGTACTAATTCTGATTTATTATTACAAATTGTTATGGATGCGGTGACCAAATATGTGGTTTTTTTGTGTATTTGTGTTTTTTTAGACTTTATTAAGTGTTTGTATGGGGAAGTGGCATTTTGAGGCTTTAATTTTTATTTATTTATTTTTTATTTTAATGTTTTAAACTTATTTTTTGGAACTGTGTCTATTTATACAAACTTGAACTTGAACCAAGATGTTATGATCACTGGTTCAAGACCAATACACTGCTCTACAATACTAATGCATTGTAAAGCAGTGTAAACTGTCTGACAGGCAGTTTACAGTCAGAACCGGAAGGGGTCTGACTGCAAAAGAGTTCGGGCAGCCCCAGGGCACTCAGCAGATCTCTGAGCTGTCTAGAGACTTATAGGATCCCCCTGGTTAAAGGCACAGGGAGCCTGATCCTTGAGGGGTACACCCTTACACGCCGTGGTCATGCTTAACCTCGGCATGTAAAGGGTTAACACTCACGATCAGAGACGGCTCTGATTGCGAGTGTTATGGCGCAGTGTCAGCTGTAATGTACAGCTGACAGCCGCTGCTTCTGGTGCTAGCTCTGTCCGTGAGCCAGTGCCAGAAACGGGACGTTTTGATTTTATAAAATGATCTCAGCTTGGCTGGTGATACTTTAAAAACTGGTGTAAGAAACACATCTGGTGCCGATAGGTCAAATAATGAAGCCACGCTTTATCAACTACCAATAAATCTAACATTAATGTCTTCAGATGTTGCTCAATTCTTTATATCAATTGTTTCTGGAGGGAAATTTTTACATATTCTTCTCACATGGGTCATCTATGCCTTCCAGAATTTTGTCTCTAAATGCAAAATAGCTAATTTACAACATTTAGGATTACAAATTTTACAAGTTTACACCACTCACTACAGTGGGCTTGTGCATTTTTAGTCGAAATTATCAGCAGTGGCCTCCATTATTGGCTACCCTGAATTATTAAAACGTCATAGTTATGGTGTATTACTTGCCATGGGCTGCCGTGGTTTTCAGCTATAACCTCATTGGTTTTCTGGTACAGCTTTTAGTAAATCAGCAGGGTGTAAGAAGCCAAATAAGTCACAATTTACATGGTGTTCAACAGAAATTGATGTTTTTATACCATACTTGCCCTCTTGTGGAGCCAATATGTGCATCCGTTCTTATAGTCATCAGAAACTAATCCTGATGACCAATGAGAAGTGATCCTTCCTCACTTCTCATTGGCCAAACTGTGACAGAAAGTGAAGCTAGACTATGAACAAGCAGATCTGATGCACTACAAGATTTGTACCTTAGCAATACTCCCTATACCAATGTGCACTTACATTTCTATATTAACAATATAAAGTTCTGTAGATACATTAGGGAATACTGCTGAGCAAGCTTGTTTTACAATAGAAATACCCATGGTTTTTAATGACTCGTGTGTTGGTCACTAAAACAAGACAACATATTTCAGTTTTTCCATTGATAATAATAGTTATTATAACTGAGAATAGAAAAAAATGCTTTCAAGTCCCATAGGTGGAAGAGAACATTACTTTTATTCAGTCCTGTGTGGCTCTCTACAGTTTCTTCGCTGACAGTGCATGGAAATTTCAGCCAGAACTGCCAGAGCTGAACATGAAGTGTAGATAAATGGAGGATTTCCTTTCTCATCAGAAAACACAGCAGGAGCCAAAAACACAAGACAATAGTCAAGCATTTATTATAGGCTGATTGTGCAAATACAATACAGCTTGGCACTTAAGCTCTGAGCTTTGAGAGCTACATTAAAGAAGTTCCACTCAATAAATCTCCTAAATGATAACAGAAAACTGCCAAGGTACCTCTTGGCTCTACATCTCTGCAGTTGAAAAATTAGTGTTTGTTGCAGAGAGAAGGATGCAAGGACAAGTATGGAATGAGCATTACTCATGAAGGGATTAATACATAATCACTTTGAACACTTGCTAACATTGTAACTCTTTGGGATGGCTAAAAAAGCATAGGTGTTTAAATGTGAGCTTAATCACTCAGAATGTGTTCCTCTGCACCTTTGCCAACAAGGACATGTCTCTATATTGGTCACTTGCTGATAAATGTAGAATGTTTTTGGACTACTTTATGAGGTCATTTTGATAAGTTTTGCATAGTGTCTAAATAAATCTTTACTAGAGATGAGCGAGCACTAAAATGCTCCAGTGCTCGTTACTCGAGTCAAACCTTTTCCGATGCTCGAGTGCTCGTTTCGAATAACGAACCCCATTGAAGTCAATGCGAGACTGGAGCATTTTTCAAGGGGACCAAGGCTCTGCACAGGGAAGCTTGGCCAAACACCTGGAAACCTCAGAAAATGATGGAAACACCAGGGAAATGGACAGGAAACAGCAGGGGAAGCATGCATGGATGCCTCTGAGGCTGCTTAATCGCACCATTATGTCAAAATTATGGGCAATAGCATGGCGATAACAGAGTGACTGAATGAGGCTAGATAGCATCTAAAACATCTAATAATTGACCCTGACACTATAGGGGATGGCATGCAGAGGCAGCGGCAGGCTAGAGAGTGGCATGGCGACATACCCCAAATGGACTCAGGCTTCAAACCAATTTAAAAAATTCCTTTTGGCGAGGATAACATATAGCACTGTATGTATCAGTATTTTGCCTGGTTAAAGTGGCAGAGAGGAACCAAAGGAGGTGAGCAAAAAGCGCTGAAATGATTTCCTATGTGAACAAAAGGTTTAGGGTATATACCTTCACGCTCAACGATCCTCCACAGCGTCCACAAAGACTCCATGCGCAGCGTCCAGCTCTCTATACCCCAGATTGCTGGAGTGCAAGAGGAAATACAGTGCACCCACCCACACGCCAAGTCCAACGTCCACATCTCCAAACTACTTAGATGCTGGAGATGCTGCCCTATAGGCTGTAGAGACCGAAGCCTTTGCAACCTCATGGCGCGGCCGACCCCTCGGTAATCGGTCCCACCGCTGCCACTCTACTTTATCCCGATGTGCCGTCCCAGCCCTGGCGAAACGTGTTCAGACACATCACCCGTGCCCTGACCAACGCCGTTCTGACAAGGTCCACCTGACCATAGACACATGGACGAGTGGCTGCCGGACAGGCACTATGATCGTGATGGCACATGGGTTAACTTGGTGGGGGCTGGGACCGAGCTGGACCCTACGGGCTGCCCTATATACTGCGAGCCGAGAATTGCGGGCGGGGGCCTACCTCGTCCAGGTCTCTCAGGCCTACTATGCCTCCTCTCACCCTCCTCCACATCCTCTCCGAATTACCATCCGTGGGCATGGAGCGCCGTCAATCAGTAGCTCTAGGCACAGCATCAGTCCGTCGCTAAGCGCAGCAGGCGTGCTCAAATGCTCAGCCTAGGCGATAAAAGGCACACGCCCAAGAGCTATTACAGGGCATCACGGCGCAACTGATCGTGCCTGGCCCCGCTGACTGAAAGCCAGGGCATGTTTGTGTGGACAACGGCCGAAACTGGTGGCGGCTCTGAAAAATTGGCAGACTGACACAGGTGCCATGCCTTGCCCATGTGTTAAATCTCATAGTTCAGCGGTTCTCAAGACATACCCAATCTGTCTGATTTTCTCACGAAGGTGCGTCGCATCTGTGCGCATTTCAGGAAGTCCAGCACAGATGCTGCACTCTCATGCAGGCGCAGTGGCCGCTCCAACTGCCCGCTCACCGGACTGTTGTGCGACGTGCCCACGAGGTGGAATTCAAATTAACCATGTTATCCGAGTTTCACAGCAGCGCAGAGCGATGTAGACGCAGATGTCAACTTACACAGAAACTGGTACTCAGGTCAGTCAGCTTCCTCAAGTCTACAATGAGGAGGGGACGTGGATGTCTGATATCTGTTCAGGTCCTGAGTAACTTTGAGGAGTCAACACAGATGGTCAGTGGCGATGCTGTGCCATCATCACTTCACCATCCTGCTGCTTGGCCTGTTGAAAAAAACTCTCGCGTCAGCATGAAGTCGGAAGTTGCCCTCTCACAAGAGGATGGGGAGGAAGAAGTTTCCCTTGTACATATCCAAAGCACCTCAGGTCTGTTTCTCAGCGTGTATCGGAGGATGTGGCGGAACAAGTAGCGAGAGGGAGTAGGCAAGCAGGCAGCTTGTCCAGCACTAGCAGGGTACGCTTTACAAGGCCTTGCCAGGTTTATGTCACCCAGCAAAGACACTGTCACCTTGTCCCAGTCTGGCAGAGTATGGCTGATCTTTACAGAAGAGGTGAGGGAGTACGTAGCTGACCATACCATCGCCCAAATGATCACACAGCTCCTACAAACTCGCGTTTCAAAGCTGGACATGTGGCACGAACTTGCGCTGTAACGCCTTGGTGGTTCTTGCCTGCCCTGGCCGCTAGGCGTTGTAAGAGCGGTTTTCAGGCAGTCTGGTGCATCACCACGATAAGCGTACATGCCTGTCGACTCCTCCTTCTCCTCCTTTTCCTCCTCTTTGTACACTAAGAGCAGAGGAAACTGGATATTGTTTGCCAGGGCCATTTTTCTGGAGGGCCACCTACCAGCTTCCATCTGGTTTGAAAACTATTGGACTGCCCATACAGGCACTCAATCTATTATTTTTCCTGGAGGGTCACTACCTGCTCTTATGGTTTGAAAAACTTTTTTTGGACTGCCACATACAGGCACTATTCAAATTTATTGTCTCCATAGCAGCCTCCACACGACAAACGTTATAGCTGCCTACACACGTTTGCCAACGTTCCACATCTCTAAACACTAGACTGGAGATGCTGCCCTATAGGCTGGTAGGAACGAAGCCTTGCAACTCATGGCGGCGGCCGCCCCTCGGTAAAGGTCCCCAGCTGCCACTACTTTTCCCGATGTGCCGTCCCAGCCCTGCACCACACGTGTCAGACAACCATCATCCGTGCCCTGACCAACGCCGTTCTGACAAGGTCCACCTGACCACAGATCATGGACGAGTGCTGCAGGCAGGGCCACTATGTATCGCTGATGCACATTGGGTAGTAACTTGGTGGAGGCTGGGACCGAGTCTGACCTGGGCTGTCATATACTGCCGATGCGAGAATTGCGGGGCCTACCTCGGTCAGGTCTCTCCAGGCCTACTATGCCTCCTCCCACACCCTCTCCACATCTCTTCGAATTACCATCCGGGCATGGCGCCATCAGTCAGTAGCTCTAGGCACAGCATCAGTGCCGTCGCTAAGCGACAGCAGGCGGTGTCAAACTGCTCAGCCTAGGCGATTAAAAGGCACACGCCCCAAGGAGCTATTACAGGGCATCACGGCGCAGACTGATCTGTGCCGGCCCCGCTGAACCTGAAGCCAGGCATGGTTGTGTGTGACAACGGCCGTAACTGTGGCGGCTCTGAAAACTTGGCAGACTGACCATGTGCCATGCCTTGCCCATGTGTTAAATCTCATAGTTCAGCTGTTCCTCAGACATACCCCAATCGTCTGATTTCTCACGAAGGTGCGTCGCACTGTGCCATTTCGGAAGTCCGCAGAGCTGCCACTCTCTGGCAGCGCCAGTGCCGCCTCACAATTGCCCGCTACCGACTGTTGTGCGGACGTGCCCACGAGGTGGATATTCAATATAACCATGTTATCCAGAGTTTACCAGCAGCGCAGAGCGATTGTAGACTGCCAGATGTCAACTTACCCAGAACTGGTAGTCAGGCAGTCAGCTTCCTCAAGTCTACAATGAGGAGGGGACGTGATGTCTGTATCTGTCAGGTCCTGAGTAACTTTGAGGAGTCAACACAGATGGTCAGTGGCGGATGCTGCCATCATCAGCTTCACCATCCTGCTGCTGGCCTGTTGAAAAACTCTCTGGTCGCATGAAGTCGGAAGCTTTGCCCTCTTCACAAGAGATGGCGGGAAGAAGTTTCCCTTGTTCATATCCAAAGCAACCTCAGGTCTGTTTCTCAGAGTGTATCGGAGGAGGTGCGGGGAACAAGTAGCGAGGGAGAGTAGGCAAGCAGGCAGCTTGTCCAGCACTAGCAGGGTACGCTTTACAAGGCCTTTGCCAGTTTTATGTCACCCCAGCAAGACACTGTCACTGTCCCCAATCTCGGCAGAGTAGGGCTGATCTTTACGAAGAGATGTTGAGGGAGTACGTAGCGGACCTACCATCGCCCTAAATGATCACACACGCTCCCTAAACTACTGCGTTTCAAAGCTGGACATGTGGCACGAACTTGCGCTGTAACGCCTGGTGGTTCTTGCCTGCCTGCCGCTAGCGCGTTGTCAGAGCGGGTTTCAGTGCAGCTGGTGGCATCACCACCGATAAAGCGTACATGCTGTCGACTCCTCCTCTCCTCCTTTTTCTCCTCTTTGTACACTAAAGCAGAGGAAACTGGATATGTTTGCCAGGGCCAATTTTTCTGGAGGGCCCACCCTACCAGCTCCTCTGGTTTGAAAACATTTTGGACTGCCACAATACAGGCACTCAATCTATTTATTTTTCCTGGAGGGTCACCTACCTGCTCTTATGGTTTGAAAATTTTTTGGACTGGCCACATACAGGCACTATTCAAATTTAATTGTCTCCATAGCAGCCCCACACGAGTACTTTATAGAGCTACCACACGTTGTCTCCATTGCTACCTCCACACGTCATCTCATAGCTGACTCCAAAGTCATCAACATAGCTGCCTCCATACATCGTCCCTTAGCAAACAAGACTGTGTCAGGCAGAATTTTGGGTGTTTTCATGGCTTCCACATCAAACTGTTAACTTTGTCGCCACCCTGCTGTGTTATCCACAAAATATACCAGCAATCTTTTTCATTTACCGATATTTTTTCAGCGCTGCTTGCGCATCTGTTTCGTTCCCCCCCGCCATAACCTGGCCAATACTTATAAGAACAGTACTACACTTGATCTTATACAAAAGGTTCTTAGAAGTGCTGTTTGTAGCCCCGCCTGCTTTGAAAATTATATTTTTTCAAAGTAAACACTTCTGGCCCCAGGACCATTTTGGATGGGGAGGAGCCGAGAGGCAGGGGCTTGGACAGGCGAAAGCTCGCCTGAAGCGTACGCCAGCTCCATCCCAAGATTAGGCAGCCGCAAGGCATAGCATGCTGCCCCTGCTGTTTCCTGTCATTCACCTCCACGATCCTCCACAGCGTCCACCATGTCTCCATGTGAAACTTTCAACTGTCTATACCCCAGATGCTGGAGCGTGAAAGGAAATACAGCACATTACCCCTTATCAAACAAGCTGTGTCAGGCAGAATTTTCGGGTGTTTCACAGTATACATAATGGAACCCGGCCGCCAGCTGGAGATCTGAAGTTGCAATCATAGCAGCGCAATAGGGATACCTCATACTGTCGCTCTTATCATGGAAGTCGTCTCCATGGCTGCCTCCACAGGTCATCTCCCTTAGCAAAACAAGCTGTGTCAGGCTCATTTTTCGGGGGTTTCACAGATACGTTATGGAACTCGGACGATGTACGCCACCATGCGGTGCTATCAACTATGGTCGTGTGGAGGCTGCTATGGAGACAATTAAATTTGAATAGTGCCTGTATGTGGCAGTCCAAAAAAGTTTTCAAACCATAAGAGCAGGTAGGTGACCCTCCAGGAAAAATAAATAGATTGAGTGCCTGTATGTGGCAGTCCAAAATAGTTTTCAAACCAGAGGAGCTGGTAGGTGGCCCTCCAGAAAAATTGGCCCTGGCAAACAATATCCAGTTTCCTCTGCTTTAGTGTACAAAGAGGAGGAAAAGGAGGAGAAGGAGGAGTCGACAGGCATGTACGCTTATCGGTGGTGATGCCACCAGCTGCACTGAAAACCCGCTCTGACAACGCGCTAGCGGCAGGGCAGGCAAGAACCACCAAGGCGTACAGCGCAAGTTCGTGCCACATGTCCAGCTTTGAAACGCAGTAGTTGTAGGGAGCTGTGTGATCATTTAGGGCGATGGTATGGTCAGCTACGTACTCCCTCAACATCTTTCAGTAAAGATCAGCCCTACTCTGCCGAGATTGGGGACAGGTGACAGTGTCTTGCTGGGGTGACATAAAACTGGCAAAGGCCTTGTAAAGCGTACCCTGCTAGTGCTGGACAAGCTGCCTGCTTGCCTACTCTCCCTCGCTACTTGTTCCGCCACCTCCTCCGATACACGCTGAGAAACAGACCTGAGGTTGCTTTGGATATGAACAAGGGAAACTTCTTCCCGCCATCTCTTGTGAAGAGGGCAAAGCTTCCGACTTCATGCTGACCAGAGAGTTTTTCAACAGGCCAAGCAGCAGGATGGTGAAGCTGATGATGGCAGCATCGCCACTGACCATCTGTGTTGACTCCTCAAAGTTACTCAGGACCTGACAGATATCAGACATCCACGTCCCCTCCTCATTGTAGACTTGAGGAAGCTGACTGACCTGACTACCAGTTCTGGTGTAAGTTGACATCTGGCCGTCTACAAATCGCTCTGCGCTGCTGGTAAACTCTGGATAAACATGGTTAATTTGAATTCCACCTCGTGGGCACGTCGCACAACAGTCGGTGAGCGGGCAGTTGGAGGCGGCACTGCGCTGCATGAGAGGGCAGCATCTGTGGACTTCTGAAATGCGCAGATGCGACGCACTCGTGAGAAATCAGACGATGGGGTATGTCTTGAGGAACGCTGAAATATGAGATTAACACATGGGCAAGGCATGGCACATGTGTCAGTTGCCAAGTTTCAGAGCCGCCACCGGTTACGGCCGTTGTCACACACAAAACCATGCCTGGTCAGGTTCAGCGGGGCCAGGCCAGATCAGTCAGCGCCGTGATGCCCTGTAATAGCTCTTGGGCGGTGTGCCTTTTATCGCCTAGGCTGAGCAGTTTGAGCACCGCCTGCTGTCGCTTAGCGACGGCACTGGTGCTGCGCCTAGAGCTACCGACTGATGGCGCCATGCCCACGGATGGTAATTCAGAGGAGGATGTGGAGGAGGGGTGGGAGGAGGAGGCATAGTAGGCGTGAGAGACCTGGACTGAGGTAGGTCCCGCAATTCTCGGCGTCGGCAGTATATGAGCAGCCCCAGGGTCAGACTCGGTCCCAGCCACCACCAAGTTAACCCAATGTCAGCGATACATAGTGGCCTTGCCTGGCAGCACGCGTCCACGTGTCTGTGGTCACGTGGACCTTGTCAGAAACGGCGTTGGTCAGGGCACGGGTGATGTTGTCTGACACGTGTTGGTCCAGGGCCGGGATGGCACATCGGGAAAAGCCATGAGGTTGCAAAAGGCTTCGGTCTCTACCAGCCTATAGGGCAGCATCTCCAGGCTAAGTAGTTTGGAGATGTGGACTTTGAGGGCTTGGGCGTGTGGGTGGGTTGCACTGTATTTCCTCTTGCACTCCAGCATCTGGGGTATAGAGTAACAAATTTTACTTTCCTGTAATGTTATTTATTATTCCATGCCGTGTACTGCGAAGCTGGAAAAAAATTCCAAATGTGGAAAAATTGAAAAAAAAAAAAACACGTCATGTTCTTGTGGGCTGTTTTTACAACTTTGACTGTGCGCTCCAGATAACACCTCGGCTTTATTCTGTGCGATCGCGGTGACACCGGATTTATAGGTTTTATTGTGTTTTAATACATTTTCAAAAATTAAACGAATGTGTACAAAAAAGAAAAAAAAATAATTTTGCCATCTTCTGGCACTAATAACTTTTTCGTACTTTGGCGCATGGAGATGGGGGAGGGGTCATTTTTTGCGAAATGAGGCGACGTTTTCATTGCTACCATTTTGAGGTCTGTGCGACATTTTGATCATTTTTTATTTAATTTTTTATGTTATGTAAAAAGGTGTAAAAGTCGCATTTCGGACATTTGGGCGCCATTTCCTGCCTCGGAGGTCACCGCCGCCCGTAACCATTTTTATATTTTGATAGATCGGGCATTTTGGGACGCGGCGATGCCTAATATGTCTGTGATTTTTACTGTTTATTATGTTTTATATCAGTTCTAGGGAAATGGGGGCGATTTGAATTTTTAATATTTTATTAATTTTTTTAAACTTTTTTTTCCCACTATTTCTTAGATCATCTAGGGTACATTAACCCTAGATAGTCAGATCGCTCCTACCATATACTGCAATACTTCTGGCTCATTGTAACGAATCTGCAGAAGCCATGTAGCCTTGTGTCAAATGAAGACCCGAGGCTACCATGGCAACCAATCGCTGCCCCCCGATGACGTTCGGGGCGGGGCGATCGTAAAAAAGATGTCGACACCCGCGCCCCGCTGTCTTTTAAACGCCGCCGGTGACTTTGCCTGCGGCAAAGACAGGGTTAATAGCCGCGATCGGTGCAAGCAACGACTGCGGTTATTAGCGGTGGGGGTTTGCTGTAATATGCAACAACCCCCATCATTGTATGAAGAGGACTCAGCCCGTGACCCCTCTTCATACACTCCTTATACCTCTGCGCCGTACAGCTACGGCGCAGAGCGTTAAGGGGTTAAAAGTTTTTTTTTTTATTTTAAATAAACAAAATAGAAAGTTTAAACAGTTTTTTAAAATCCGTATTGTTCTATTACTCAAAGACATTACAGATGCCGGCCAAAGACAGGCCTGGGAATTTCACATAGATTCCCAGCCACCTCAGCAACCAATCAGTGCGCCCCGATGACTATATAGGGAGGGCCAATCAGAATCAGAGCGGCGGCACCCACAGGCAACATATGTAAAAGCCCCTGGGAACCATCACGGGTACTTCGTGCGTTATGCTGCCCTTTTCACCTTCCGCATTAATAGCCGGCCATCAGCGTCCGAGAATCTATGGCAATCCTTCAAGGCGGAGAATCTAGGCTGTCATAGCAACCATCTGCATCCACAGCACTTAACAGGTTAAGTGCCGCAATCGGTGCCAGCACCCACTGATGCAGATAGAGGCACCCCAATAATATAATGGGCGGAAGGATTAAAGCTCTGCTAGTGGTTACTGCGGATATACCACCAACATACACCGAGAAAATTACTGAACCACTAAAATAATATGTACATCTCCAGAGCACCCTCGCGCAGCTCCTCCGTCCCCCGAGCACCCTCGCGCAGCTCCTCCGTCCCCCCCCGAGCAGCAGTTTGAGCACCGCCTGCTGTCGCTTAGCGACGGCACTGATGCTGTGCCTAGAGCTACTGATTGATGGCGCCATGCCCACGGATGGTAATTCGGAGGAGGATGTGGAGGAGGGGTGAGAGGAGGCATAGTAGGCCTGAGAGACCTGGACCGAGGTAGGCCCCGCAATTCTCGGCATCGGCAGTATATGAGCAGCCCGAGGGTCAGACTCGGTCCCAGCCTCCACCAAGTTAACCCAATGTGCCATCAGCGATACATAGTGGCCCTGCCTGGCAGCACTCGTCCATGTGTCTATGGTCAGGTGGACCTTGTCAGAAACGGCGTTGGTCAGGGCACGGGTGATGTTGTCTGACACGTGTTCGTCCAGGGCTGGGACGGCACATCGGGAAAAGTAGTGGCAGCTGGGGACCGATTACCGAGGGGCGGCCGCCGCCATGAGGTTGCAAAAGGCTTCGGTTCTACCAGCCCATAGGGCATAAGGCATCTCCCCTAGTATTAGAGATGTGGACGTTGCGCAACGTGTGTAGGCAGCTATAAGTGGTCGTTTGGAGGCTGCTATGGAGACATTACAATTTGAATATGACTGTATGGGCACGATCCCAAAAAACGTTTCACACCATAAGAGCAGGTAGGGTGACCCCCCTCAGGAAAAATAAATAGATTGAGTGCCTGTTGTGGCAGTCCCAAATATTTTCAACCAGAGGAGCTGGTAGGGCCCTGCCAGAAAATTGGGCCCTGGCAAACAATATCCAGTTTCCTCCTGCTTTAGTGTACAAAGAGGAGGAAAGGCGGAGAAGTGAGGGTCGACAGGCATGTACGCTTGATCGGTGGGGGTGAGCCACAGCTCAACGAGCAAACCCGCTTCTGAAACGGCTCCTAGCGGCAGGGCAGGCAAGAACCGCCAAGGCGTACAGGCGACAAGTTCGTGCCACATGTCCAGCTTTGAAAACGCAAGTAGTTGTAGGGAGCTTGTGATCATTTAGGGCGATGGTATGGGGTCAGTACTACTCCCTCACCATCTTTCTGTGAAAGATCAGCCTCCTACTCTGCCGAGACTGGGGACAGGTGACAGTGTCTTGCGTGGTGAAGCATAAAACTACTGGCAAGGCCTTGTATAAAGCTCCCCTGCTAGTGCTGGACAAGCTGCCTGCTTGCCTACTCTCCCTCCTACTTGTTCACGCACTCCTCCGACACGCTGAGAAGACAGACCTGAGGAGTGCTTTGGTATGAACAAGGGAAACTTTCCCGCCATCTCTTGTGAAAGAGGGCAAAGCTTCCGACTTCATGCTGACCAGACGAGTTTTCAAACAGGCCAACAGCAGGATGGTGAAGCTGATGATGGCAGCATCGCCACGTGACCATCTGTGTTGACTCCTCAAAGTTTACTCAGGACCTGAAGATATCAGACATCCACTCCCCGCTCCTCATTGTAGACTTGAGGAAGTGACTGACCTGAGTATACCAGTTCTGGTGTTAAGTGTGACATGGCAGTCGCAATCGCTCTGCGTGCTGGTAAAACTCTGGATACAATGGTTAATGTTGAATTCCACTCACCGTCGTGGGCACTCGCAAACAGTCGGTGAGACGGGCAGTTGGAGGCGGCACTGCGCTGCCATGAGAGTGGCAGATCGTGACTCGATGGCACAGATGGGTATGTCGTGAAAAGCGCGATGTCAGACCGCTGACTATGAGATTAACACATGGGCAAGGCATGGACCATGTGTCAGTCTGCCAAGTTCAAGCCGCCACATGTTACGGCCCGTTGTACCACAACCATGCCTGGCTCAGGTTCAGCGGGCCAGGCACAGATCAGTATCTGCGCCTGTGATGCCCTGTAATAGCTCTTGGGCGGTGTGCCTTTTATCGCCTAGCTGAGCAGTTTTGACCCCGCCTGCGCGCTTAGCGATGGCACTTGATGCTGTGCCTAGGAGCTAAACTATGATGGCGCCATGCCCACGGTTGTAATTCGGAGGAGGATGTGGAGGAGGTGTGGAGGAGATAGTAGGCCTGAGAGACCTGGACCGAGGTAGGGCCCCGCAATTCTCGGCATCGGACATATAGAGGCCCCAGGGGTCAACGCGGTCCAGCGCTCCACCAAGTTAACCCAATGTGCCATCAGCGATACTAGTGGCCCTGCCTGGAGCAACTCTCCATGTGTCTGTGGTCGGTGGAACCTGTCAGAAACGGCGTTGATCAGGGCACGGTATGTGTTTTCTGACACGTGTTGGTCCAGGGCTGGGACGGCACACATCGGAAAAGTAGGTGGACACTGGGGACCGATTACCGAGGGGCGGCCGCGCCATGAGGTGCAAAAGGCTTCGGTCTCTACCAGCCTATAGGGCAGCATCTCCAGTCTAAGTAGTTTGGAGATGTGGACGTTGAGGACTTGGGCGTGTGGGTGGGTTGCACTGTATTTCCTCTTGCACTCCAGCATCTGGGGTATAGAGAGCTGGACGCTGCGCATGGAGTCATTGGTGGACGCTGTGGAGGATCGTTGAGGTGAAGGTGTGGTTTTCGCCCAGGAGGTGTTTGTGCCGGGGTCCTGGGCAGGGGGCTGACTAGCAGAGGCAGCAAATGACACAGGGGAATGAGCGTACTGCACATACTGGTGGTGGTTAAGCTAGTAGTGGTGGAACCCCTGCTGATCCTGGTGTGGCACAGGTTGCACACCACAGTCCGTCGATCATCCGGTGTTTCTTTACAGAACCTCCAGACTTCAGAAATTCTAGCCCTCACCACGGAAGCTTCACTATGTGAAACATTTGGCCCTGATGCACCAGCTGTGGCCCTACCTCTCCGTCTGGCCCCACCACTGCCTCTTCCAACCTGTTCTGCTATAGGACTCGCCTCTGTCTCACAAGCACTTTGTTCACCCGGCCTATCAACCTAGCTTGGGTCTGTCACCTCATCATCCTCTGATCCCTCAGTCTGCTCCCCCCTCAGACTTCCTGCCCTGACAAAAACTTCACCACTGTCTGACAACCGTGTCTCCTCATCGTCCGACTCTTTACACACTTCTTCCACTACGTCAAGAAGGTCATCATGACCCACAGGCTGAGACCGGTGGAAAACCTGGGCCCGGGAAAGAGCTCAGCAGCAACCGGACAAGTGGTTTGTGACTCTGGGAAGGGTCCAGAGTTCCTCAGAGTATGCCGGTTCAAATGCCAAATTTTCCTGGGAGGGGGCAGACTGGGGGGAAGGAGGAGTGCTCACTTGGGTAACATGGGTGGACTGCGTGGAAGACTGACTGGTGGACAAATGGCTAGAAGCATTGTCCGCAATCCACAACATCACGCTCTACCACGATCCCCGTACTCTGAGGACAAGAAGCTACGGAGGTGTACACGCGACTGCGGCGTGTCCCTATCCACAATCATGCAGCAGGTGGGGTGTCTCCACCCGTCCAGACCACGGCCTCTGTACCCCTGCATATTTGGGCGCCACGCTGTTAGAACGAACCCTCGTCCTCTCCCCTAGCCCCTCGGGTTAACATTTTCAAAATTAAAGTCTACTATATAGACAAAACAGAAATATAAACTGTAAAAAAAAAATTGTGTTTTTTTTGTGTTTTTTTTATTTTTTGTGTTTTTTTAATTTTTTTTACATTTTTTGTGTTTTTTTATTTTTTTATAGAACAAAACGTGCAGAAGAAATCACACAGCAACCACAGAAGATGATGATTGCTATGGATAGTTTCTAACCTACTGCACTGATGGTCAGTCTGTAGGTAAAAAGAGGATTATTGAGCATGTAGAAAGCTGCTATAGGTGACCTCAGATATAGTTTAGAGTGTATAATGAGGACTCACCTTAAGTGTTGCTCGTGTTTCTCAAGAATCCTCAACAAAATGAATCTGTGTAGCTTGGGCAGTAGCCAAAGTTAATTCACCTTGGCCTAGGTGACTGTCAAGCAAAGTCAATAATGGTCTTAGGTGAGGGAGATACAAGTCCCACAAAGGTACACAGAGTGCAGAAAAGAAACGGAAGGGGTGAATCATAGACGATAGTCCAATTGGGCTTTGGTTTGGTTGACCAAATAGTCATGTAAAGTCCCTAGACAAGCCCTATTTAGGACGAAGTCTATCACTCCCTAGATGCCTAGCCTCGGAACTCTGGTCCTATGTGACCAGAGTGCCGACTGGAACCTGACCCTGCGATAACTGGCCCTATTGCAGACCTATTCAGCAGGAATAGTCAGGTTTGGAAAGTCCTTTGACATCGAGTGCTGTCACAACTCAGTGAAAGAACTATGTCATGTGGTGTAAATCACAATGAGGGTAAAATGTTCCAAAAAGTGATCAAGAAAAGTTATCAAAATTGTACCACTGAAAAAGACAACTAAATACGTCAAAAATAAGCCCTAAATCTCCGAAAACACGGCTTTACGAAAATAAATGAGATTTTCTCTATACAGGCAGTTCCCGGGTTACATACAAGATAGGGTCTGTAGGTTTGTTCTTAAGTTGAATTTGTATGTAAGTCGGAACTGTATATTTTATCATTGCAATCCCAGCCAGGATGCCTGTATTGGGCAAGTCCAAAAATTTTCAACCATAAGAGCAGGTAGGTGACCTCTCAGGAAAATAAATTAGAATTGAGCTGCCGTATGTGGCAGTCCAATAGTTTTCAACCAGAGGACTGTTAGTGCCCTCCAGAAAAATTGCCCCCCTGGCAAAAAATATCCCTTGTTTCCTCTGCTTTAGTGGAACAAAGAGAGGAAAGGAGGAGAGGAGGAGGTCGACAGGCATGTACGTCTATCGGATGGTGTGATGCCACCACCAACAGCAATGAAAACCCGCTCTGACAACTCGCTAGTCGGCAGGGCAGCAAGAACCACCAAGGCGTACACGCAAGTTCGTGGCCACATGTCACTTTGAAACGCAGTATTGTGAGGAGCTGTGTGTGATCATTTAGGTGCGTGGTATGGTCAGCTATACTCACTCCCTCACCATCCTCGTATTTAGATCAGCCCCACTCTGGCCGAGGATTGGGCACAGGTGACAGTGTCTTGCTGGGGTGACATAAAACTGGCAAGGCCTTGTCAAGCGTACCCTGCTAGGTGCTGGACAGCGGCCTGCTCGCCTACTCTCCCTCGCTACTTGTTCCGCCACCCACGTCCTCCATACGCTCTGATAAACGACCTGAGGTTTCTTTGGATATGAACAAGGGAAACTTCTTCCCGCCATCTCTTGTGAAGAAGGGCAAGCTTCCGACTTCATGCTGTCCAGAGGTTTTTCAACAGCCCAGCACGGATGGTGAAGCTGATGATGGCAGCATCGCCACTGACCATCTTGTTGACTCCTCCAAAGTTCGTCAGGACCTGACAGATATAGACCATCCCGTCCCCCTCCTCATGTAGACTTTGAGGAAGCTGACTGACCTGACTACCAGTTCGGGTGTAAGTTAATCTGCAGTCTACAATCGCTCTGCGCTTGCTGGTAACTCTGGTAACATGGTTAATGTTGAATTCCAACTCGTGGGCACGTCGCACACAGTCGGTGGCGGGCGTTGGAGGCGGCGCTGCGCTGCCATGAGAGGACATCAGACAGATTTGGGGTATGTCTTGAGGAACCGCTGAACTATGAGATTTAAACACCTGGGCAAGGCCTGGCACATGTTGTCAGTTGCCAAGTTTCAGAGCCGCCACAAGTTACGGCCGTTGTCACACACAACCATGGCCTGGCTTCAGGTTCAGCGGGGCCAGCCACAGATCAGTCTGCGCCGTGATGCCCTGTAATTCTCTTGGGCGTGTGCCTTTTACGCCTAGGCTGAGCAGTTTAGCACCGCTGCTGTCGCTTAGCGACGCACTGATGCTGTGCCTAGAGCTAGACTGAAGGCGCCATGCCCACGGTTGGTATTCGAGAGGAGATTTGGAGGAGGGGTGGGAGGCGGCTGTAGGCCGAGATACCCTGACCGAGGTAGGCCCCGCAATTCTCGCATCGGCAGTATATGAGCAGCCCCAGGTGTCATACTCGGTCCCAGTCTCCACCAAGTGAACCAATGTGCCATCATCGATACATCATGGCCCTGCCGGCAGCAACGCTTCCATGTGTCTGGTCATGTGGACCTTGTCAGAAATGGCGTTGGTCAGGGCAACGGGTGATGTTGTCTGACACGTTCGTCCAGGGCTGGGACGGCACATCGGGAAAGTAATGTGGCAGCGGGACCGATTACCGACGGGGTCGGCCGCCGCCATGAGGTGCAAAGAGCTTCGGTCTCTACCCAGCCTATAGGGCAGCACTCCAGTCTAAGTAGTTTTGGAGATGTGGACGTTGAGGACTTGGGCGTGTGGGGTGGGTTGCACTGTATTTCCTCTTGCACTCCCAGCATCTGGGTATAGAGAGATGGACGCTGCGCTGGAGACATTGGTGGACTCTGTGGAGATGCGTGAGCTGAAGGTGTGGTTTTCGCCCAGGATTGCTTTGTGCCGGGGTCTGGCAGAGGGGCTGACTAGCAGAGGCACCAAATGACACAAAGATCGAATAGCTAGCGCATTCTGGTGGTGGTGTTAAGCTAGAGTGTGTGGAACCCCTCTCTCCCTGCTGTGCCTGGTGTGGCACAGGTTCACACACACACATCCGTTGATCAATTCTCCGGTGTTTCTTTTACAGAACTCCAGACTTCAGAATTCTTACTATCTGCCCTCACCACGTGTAGCTTCAACTATGTGAAAACCTTTTGGCCCCTGATGCATCCATGTGGCGCCTATCCCTCGCTCCGTCTGGTGGTGGTGCCCCACCACTGCGTCTTCCACCACTGTTTGCTGCTCTAAGGACTCGCCTCTGTCTCACACAGCACTTTGTTCACACCCGGCCTATCAACCTGCTTGGGTGTCACCCTCTCATCTCCCTGATCCCCCCCATGTCTAGGTCCTGTCCCCCCTCAAACTTCCTGCCCTGACAAACAACTTCACCATGTCTGACCAACCGTGTCTCCTCACGCGACCTCTCTTTACACAACTTCCTCCCACTACGTACAGAAGGTCCATCATGACCCACAGGCTGAGACCGTTGGAAACACCTGGGCCCGGGAAGAGCTCAGCATGCAACCGGACAAGTGGTTTGTGGACTCGGGAAGGGTCCGAAAACAGTTTCCTCAGAGTACCGGTTCAAAGGCCAAATTTTCCTGGAGGGGGCAGACTGGGGGGAACGAGGAGTGCTCACTTGGGTAACATGGGTGGACCGTCGTTGAGACTGCTGGTGGACAAATTGCTATAAGCATTGTCCACAATCCACAACCTCACCTTGTTGCACTGTTCTGCTGGCCTCACCCGTGCTCTAACCCCTATCCCCGTTAACTTGAGACTTAGCTAGGGAGTGTATCCTGCGGCGTTCCGCCTGCTTCCCTCATCAGCAGGTGGTGTCTCAACCCTGTCCAGGACCCACGGCCGTCTGACCACCCTGCAATAGTTGGGTTTGGCGTCCCTACACCACCCTCGTCCCGACCCCTAAGCCCTCGGGATTCAACTTTTCAAAATTAAAGTCTACTATATTAGACAAAAACAGAATATAAACTGAAAAAAAAAATTGGGTTTTTTTTGGTTTATTTTATTTTTGTGTTTTTTTTGTTTTTTTCCTTTTTTTACCATTTTTTTTTTGTTTTTTTATTTTTTTATAGAACCCAAACTTTCTAATACATCACACACACACATCACAGCCACATCATCATGAATTATTGCGTCTGTCTATTTTTTCTTTTCTAAGCCTACTTCGACCTGATGTTCCAACGTGGAATCTATATGTAACCACTCCTTTACTTTCTCTTATGCATGTAGCACTGCATGAATGCTTCTTAACGTTTCCCGATCGCTTTCTATATTATTTTAATCCAATGGTCGTAACTCCCCTTTATCTTTTTTCATTTTCTTTTTCTCTTATCTTACTCGCGCTCACATAAAGGCTGCACCCTCCTTTTCGGTCAGTTTTTTTATCTTGGGTTTTCCGTTCTCGCCAAACCTCAATTGAAACGGATTCACCTTTAAATGTCCGCATTGATGGCCTGTAGCAGCGTTTCCGGGGGCGCAACAAAGAGTGGTAAGCCGGCTTGGCAACCTGGTAACAAGTGTGCAAGGCGTGTAGGACTGTATATTATGTTTTCAAAATCGTGACGGGCCCATATCCTTGCGAACCAGACAATTGAGGGTTAGCCCTCTCAACAGGAAATTTGTCATTACCCCAGAAACGTAAGGGGTTAATCATAGACGATATCCAATTTGTCTTTGGTTTGTGGGTTGACCAAATATTCATTAAAGTCCCTAGACAATCCCTATTCAACCTAGACGAAATTCGCATCACTCCTCGACCCTAGCATGTTCATCTACGTCACTACTATCCTCTTACACTCATTTTCCTAGTGACTCAGATTGCCTACTGGAACCTGACCCTTCGATAACATGGCCCTAATGCAGAACCTATTCAGTTCAGCAGTAAAGTCTCAGGGTTTGGCAGTCCTTTTGACAATCGAGTGCGTGTCACAAACATTGACAGAACTATGTCATGTTTGTAAATCACCATGATGGTAAAAGGGGTTTTTCCACAAGTGATCAATCAACTTTATCAAAGTTGTACCACTAGACTGCAAAGACACTATAACATCAAAATAAGCCCTAAATCTCGAAAAACATGGCTTTTTAAGACGTTTAACGAAATAATAGAGATTTTCGTCTCTATACAGGCCTGTTCCCGGGTTTACATCAAGATACTGGTGGTAGGTTTTTCGTAGTGAATTTTGTATGTAAGTCGGAACTGTATATTTTATCATTGTAATCCCAGCATAACTTTTTTGGTCTCTGTGACAAGTTGGATTTTAAAAATGTTGGGCTCTCATAAGAATCCAATATTAACCCTTAATGACGCAGGGTTTTCTTCCGCTCATTCTTCCTTGCTCTCCAACTTCAAAAAATCCATACTTTTTCATTTTTTCGTGTGCGACCTGCTGTGAGGGCTTATTTTGTGCGTACCAGTTTTTCTTTTCCCCTTAATGTTATTTTATTTTACCATGGCCGTTTACTTCGACGTGAAAAAAATTCCATGTGGGAAAATTGAAATAAAAACTAGCACGTCACGTTCTTGTGGGCTCAGTTTTTTCGACTTTTACTGTCCCTCAAATACACCGTCAGATGTATTCTTTGGTACTGTGCATTTCGCGGTGATACCAAATTTAATATAGTTTTTATGTGGTTTAATACATTTTCAGAACTAACGAATGGGTACAAAAAGAAAAAAAAAAATGTGCCATCCGTCTGACGCTAATAACTTTTTCATACGTTGGTTCACGGATATGTGTGAGGGTGTCCTTTTTTTCGAAATGAGGCTCGTTTGCATTGCTATACCATTTTGTGTCTGTGCCATTTGATCATTTTTTATTTTATTTTTTATGTATTAAAAAGTGTAAAAGTCCGGCATTCGGGGACATTTGGCGCCATTTCCCCGCCTCGGAGTCAACCGCCCGCCGTAACCGTTTTTATATTTGATAGATCGAAAGCATTTTGGGGGGGGACTCTGTGATACCTAATATGTGTGTGATTTTTACGTTTCGTTTACTGTTTATATTTTTATAATAGTTCTAAGGAAGGGGGGTGATTTGAATTTATAATATTTTTATTAATTTAGTTTTTTTTTTTTTTAATTTAAAGCTTTTTTTTTTTTGCTTTTTTTCCCCACTATTTCTTAGATCCATCTGGTGTAGCATTTAACCCTAGATAGTCGATGCTCCTACTCATATACTGCCATACTTCTGTATGCATATATGGCATTTTTGCGGTCATTCATTACAATATCTCTGGCTCTTTTAACGAATCTTTTTCCCCCTCCGAAGCCATGTAAGCCTCATGTCAAAGAAGACCCAGGCACATGCAACCAATCGACCCCCCCCCGATGACGTTCGGCGGGCGCGGCGATCCATAAAAAGATGGCGCAGGCTAACGGCGCAGATCGTTAAGGGCCTTAACACTAAATATCATACAACACATTTGATAAATGTTACAGCGTTTATTGTAGCCTAGGACTAAGTCCAATAAATTACCAATATCCAGAGTCCGTTTGTAACTAGGGTCGTATGTAAGTCCGAGTGGTCTTACGTAGGGGAAGCACCTGTAATAGTTTTCTTCAGTAAAATTGTAAAAAGATATAATTCTATTAATGAGCAAATCACCGTAAATCGTAGTTCTACCTGAGAATAAAAATAATGGGGCAGATTTATCAAGCCGTCTGAAATTCATAATATTTTCCCAATTGCCCTGGCAACCAAGGGGACGATGTACATGGAGGCAGCTATGTGGATGACTTTGGAGTCAGCTATGGAGATGACGTGTGGGGTAGCATGGAGACAACGTGTGGTAGCGCTATAAAGAGTCGTGTGGAGGCTGCTATGGAGACAATTAAATTGAATAGTGCCTGTATGTGGCATTCCAAAAAAGTTTCAAACCATAAGAGCGGTTGACCCTCCAGGAAAAAATATAGTTGAGTGCCTGTATGGCAGTCCAAAAGGTTTTCAAACAGAAGGACTGGTAGGAGTGGCCCTCCAGAAAAATTGGCCCTGGCAAACATATCCAGTTTCCTCTGCTTTATGTTACAAAGAGGAGAAAAAGGAGAAGGAGAGTCGACAGGCATGTACGCTTATCGGTGGTGATGCCACCAGCTGCACTGAAAACCCGCTCTGACAACGCCGAGCGGCAGGGCAGGCAAACCACAAGGCGTACAGCGCAAGTTCGTGCCACATGTCCAGCTTTGAAACGCAGTAGTTGTAGGGAGCTGTGTGATCATTTAGGGCGATGGTATGGTAGCTCGTCTCCCCCCACCACTTCTTTCGTAAAGATCACCTCCTGCCGAGATTGGGACAGTGACAGTGTCTTGCTGGGGTGACATAAAACTGGCAAAGGCCTGTAAAGCGTCCCCCTGCTAGTGCTGGACACTGCCTGCTTGCCTACTCCCTCGCTACTTTTTTCCCACCTGACCTCTCCGATACCGCTGAGAACAACCTGAGGTTGCTTTGGATATGAACAAGGAAACTTCTTCCCGCCATCTCTTGTGAGAGGGCAAAGCTTCCGACTCATGCACCAGAGAGTTTTTTCACAGGCCACAGCAGGATGGTGAAGCTGCTGATGCAGCTCGCCACTGACCATCTGTGTTGACTCCTCAAGTTACTCAGGCCTGACAGATATCAGACATCCACGTCCCCTCCTCATTGTAGACTTGAGGAAGCTGATGACCTGACTACCAGTTCTGGTAAGTTCATCTGGCAGTCTACAATCGCTCTGCGCTGCTGGTAACTCTGAATACATGGTTAATGTTTGAATTCCACCTCGTGGCACGTCCGCACAACGTCGGGGGCTGTGCAGTTGGAGGCGTGCGCTTGAGCTGCGGCTCTGAAATGCGCAAGATGCGACGCACTCGTGAGAAATCAGACATTGGTATGTCTGGGAACGCTGAACTATGAATTTAACACATGGGCAAGGCATGGCACTGTGTCAGTCTGCAATTTCAGCCCCACCAGGTTACGCCGTTTGTCACACACAACCATGCCTGGATTCAGGTTCAGGGCGGTGCCGGCACAGATCAGTCTGCGCGTGATGCCCTGTAATAGCTCTTGGGCGTGTGCCTTTTATCGCCTAGGCTGAGCAGTTTGACACCGCCTGCTGTCGCTTACGAGACACTGATGCTGTGCCTAGAGCTACTGATCTGAGCGCCATGCCCACGTTGTAATTCGAGGAGGATGTGAGGAGGGTGGTGAGGAGGCTAGTAGGCCTGAAGACCTGAGACCGAGGTAGGCCCCGCAATCTCGCATCGGCAGTATGAGCAGCCCCCAGGGTCAGACTCGGTCCACCCACCAAGTTAACCCAATGTGCCATCAGCGATACATAGTGGCCCTGCCTGGAGCACTCGTCCATGTGTCTGTGGTCAGGTGGACCTTGTCAGAACGGCGTTGTCAGGGCACGGGATGATTTGTCTGACACGTTTGGTGCAGGCTGGACGGCACATCGGAAAGTAGTGGCCAGCTGGGACCGATTATACCGAGGGGCGGCCGCCGCCATGAGGTTGCAAAAGGCTTCGGTCTCACCAGCCTATAGGGCAAGCATCTCCAGTCTAAGTAGTTTGGAGATGTTGGACGTTGAGGACTTGGGCGTGTGGGTGGGTTGCATGTATCCTCTTGCACTCCAGCAATTCTGGGGTATAGAGATGGACGTGCGCATGGTAATCTATTGGTGACGCTGTGGAGGATCGTGGACAAAGGTGTGGTTTTCGCCCAGTGATGTGTTTGTGTGTTGCCGGGGTCCTGGGACAAGGGGCTGAACTTAGCAGAGGGAGAGGCAGACAATGACACAGGGTCAATGAGTAGATACTTCGAACATACTGGTGGTGTTAAGATTAGTGGGTTGAACCCCTGCTGATCCTGTGTGGGCATCAGTTTGCAACACCACATTGCCGTCGATATCATCCTGTGTTTCTTCTTTACGAACCCCAGACTTTCAGAAGTGCTAGCCCTCAACCACTGAAGCTTCACTATGTGAAAACATTTTGGCCATGATGAACACCACTGTGGCCCTACCTCTCTCGTCTGGCCCCCACCACTGCTCTCTTCCAACCTGTTGCTATACGACTCGCCTCTGCTACGAAGCACTTTGCAACCGGCTATCAACCTAGCTTGGGTCTGTCCTATCACTCCTCTGATCCCTCACGTCTGCTCCCCCTCGACTCTGCTCCTGACAAAACCTCACCACTGTCTGACAACGTGTCTCCTCATCTACACTCGTTTACACCTTCTTTTCTCACTACGTCAAGAAGGTCCATCATGGACCACAGGCGAGCACCGTTGGACACACCTGGCGCCGGGAAGAGACTCAGCAGCAATCCGGACAAGTGGTTGTGTGACTCTGGGAAGATGTCCAGAAAGTTCTCACTCAGGTACCAGTCAAATGCCAATTTCCTGGGAGGTGTGGTCAGACTGGGGGGAAGGAGTGAGTGCTCACTTGGGTAACGATGGGTGGACTGCGTGGAGACTGACTGGTGGACAAGGCAGAAGCAATTGTCCCACATCCACAACACATCACCTGTTTGCACTGTTCTGGGCCTCCAACTAACCCGCTTAAAACCACGAGTCCCCGTAACTTGAGACCATGAGTACGGGATGTTGTACACTGCGGCGTTCCACCTGCTCCCTCATCAACAGGTGTTGTCTTCACCCTGTC
This sequence comes from Engystomops pustulosus, assembly GCA_019512145.1. NCBI lineage: Eukaryota > Metazoa > Chordata > Amphibia > Anura > Leptodactylidae > Engystomops > Engystomops pustulosus. Next base: position 140,303,659 of record CM033642.1, on the reverse strand, counting down.
CAGGAACCACGGGCCTCGACCCCTGCACATCTGGGGCGCCACATCAAACCCTCGTCCTCTAACCGTAACCCCTAGCCCTCGGGTATCAACATTTGTCAAAAGTAAAGTCTACTATATAGAACAAAACAGAAATAAAACTGAAAAAAAAAATTGTGTTTTTTTTGCTGTTTTTTATTTTTTGTGTTTGTTTTTATTTATTTTTTCTTTTACATTTTTTGTGTTTTTTTATTTTTTAACTATGAACAAAACTGCAGCAAAGCCAACGTTCAAAGCAGAGCGAATCTTCACTAGCAATTCCACAGAATAATATGTACTGCTACCTGACATATGTCTAACTACCCTTATTGGTCGTCTGTAGCGTTAAAAGATGATATTGAGCATGTAGAACAGCTGTCTATAGTAAAATGGGAACCTCAGAGATAGTTAGTAGATTATAATGAGGAACTCACCTTAAGTGTTGCTACGTGTCTCAGCACAAGAATCCTACAACAAAATGATCGTGTGAAGCGGGCAGGTAGCAAAGTTACTTCACCTCGGCCTAGGTGACTGTCAACAAAGGTCATAATGGTCTGTTAGGGAGGGAGATACAAGTCCCCACAAAGGTACACAGATTTGCAGAAAGAAACGGAAGGGGTGAATATAGACGTGTCCAATTGGTGGGGCTTTGGTTTGGTTGACCAACCGTCATCGAAAAGGTCCTAGACAAGCCCTTATTAGGACGAGTCTATCACTACCCTAATGCTAGCCTCGGAACTCTTCGGTCTATGTCGACCAGAGTGCCGACTGGACGGAACCCTGACCGACGAAATGGCCCTAGTTGCGACCTATTCGCAGGAAACGTAGTGTGGAAAGTCCTTTGAAATCGAGTGCTGTCAAACAAATAATGAACTACAGTGAAAGATACTATGTCATAGTGGGTAAATCACAAATAGGAGTTAATTAGTAAATGTTCCAAAAAGTGATCAAGAAACGTTATCACAATGTACCAATGAAAAGTAAACTAAAAATACGTCAAAAAATACCCTAAATCTCAGAAAAAGGCTTTAGCTAAAATAAAGAGAAAATTTTCATCTATACAAAGCAGTCCCCCCCCCTTCCGGTTACATAAAGATTAGGGGTCTGTAGGTTTGTTCTTAAGTGGAAATTTGCTTGTAACGTAGAACTGTATATTTTATCATTGGCAATCCCAGCCGAACTTTTTTGGCTCGGGTACAATGTGATTCTTAAAACATGTTGGGCTCTTCATAAGAACAAATTAACCACTAGGAGACGCAGGGGGTTATGTTTTCCTCCGCTCATTTTTTCGCTCTCAACTTAAAAATCCATAAACTTTTCATTTTAACTACGTGTGACAGAACCTGGGTGAGGCTTATTTGTGTCGTACAAATTTGACTCCGGGTATTGTTAGTTATTTTAACATGCGTGTACTGCGAAGCTGCAAAAAAATTCCAAATGTGGAAAAAGGTTGAAAAAAAAAATACCGCACGTCCTTCTTTGGGCTCAGTTTTTCGACTTTGAGACGTCCCCTCAAAATAACCCCTCAGATTTATTCTTTGTACGGTGCCTATCCCCCCGCGGTGATCACCAAGATTTTATATATGTTTTATTGTGTTTTTAATACATTTCAAAAATTATAACGAATGTGTACAAAAAAGAAAAAAAAACATGTTTGATCCATCATTCTGACGGCTAATAACTTTTCCTACTTTGTTCACGTGATATTTTTGATGTTTTTCATTTTCTTTTTTTATGCGAAATGCGTCATCTATCGTTGGGGTTTCAATTTCTGATACACCACCTTTTTTGGTCTGTGCAAACATTTTATTCCATATTTTTAATTTTTCATGTTTTCTGTTGCTGAACAAGGTGTAAAGGGTCAGCATTTTGGACCTGTGGTTTTGGGGCGCCATTTCCTTATCCCTCCATCGTAGGTTCCCGCCGGCTTCCTACCCTGTTTTTTAATATTTTTATAGATCGGGCATTTGGACCGGTGATACCAATATGTTGTGATTTTTACTGTTTATTTTATTAACTGTTTATGATGTTTATATTAATCATTCAACTAGGAAGGGGGGTGATTGAATTTATAATATATTTATTACTTTCTTAAAAAAAAATTTTTTTTAAACTTTTTTTTTTTTCTTTTTTTTCCCACTATTTTCGTAGATCATCTAGGGGTACATTACCCAGATGTCAGGATCGCTCCTACATATACTGCATACTTCTGTATTTGCAATATATGGCAATTTTTGAAGGTCATTTAGTCAATGAGCACTGGCTCATGTAACGACTCTCCAGAAGCCATGTAGCCAGCCTGCCTCGTGTCAAAAGAGACCCATGCTACCATGGCAACCAATCGCCGTCGCATCGATCGCCGCCCCCTCATCGCCATCGCCCGCCGCCCCCCCCCCCCCTATTACTTTCTTGGGCGCGGCAATCATAAAAATATGGCGCAGACTTAACGGCGCAGAGCGTTAAGGGCTTAAACACTAAATATTCACTCCGACCAACATTTGATAAATTTTACCGCTGTTATTGTAGCCTAGGACTAAAGTAATAAATTACCGATATCAGGGTCCGTTTGTAACTAGGATGGGTCGTTATGTAAGTCTAGTGTGTCTTAAGAAGGGGACCGCCTGAATCGGTTTCTTTCTTCAGTACAAATTGTAAAAAAAATATTAAAATTCTATATAAATGAGCATCACCCGCACACAATCACCCGTAATCGTAGTTATCCATAGAATAAGATAATGGGGCAGATTTATCAGACTTGTCTGAAGTCAGAATATTGCCAATTGCCATGGCACACCATCACAGCTCCCCCTTTAAAATATTCATGAGCACTGGTGAAATGAAGCTGAGCTTGTGTTGGTTGCCATGGGCAATGGAATATTCTGGACTTTCATACTGCTTTATAAATCTGCCCCAATATGTTATTTTTAATGTAGAGGTGTATGACCCTCAAAAATCCAGGAAGAACGGAAACCATAATTTAAAGATTTTCTTCCCTACATACATTTTAGAGTTAAATAAAATTCTTCATCATAAACTACTGACCAACTAAAATGAATTATTTGTACAGTGCATTCATTTCACTGAAATAAGTCTTTTTTTTCTGTCCCAAATTGCCAAAAAATAAACGATTGCAAATAGCCATTATAAGGGACAGATAATCTGGCTCTTATGGCGCCGCTCCCCTCCAATGGCCTTATGTGTGCCCATACAACAGACCTATGGGGGTTATTGGCGAAAAGAAATTGGGTATCAATGTTTTTTGGAGCGTTTTGTCTTTTATATCCACTGGAACTCTTTGTAATTCTGAAAAAAAAAACGAATTCATTTAGCCAAAAAAAATTCAAATTGCACACGCTTTTTGTTTTATGGTCCGTGTAAAACAATTAAAGTATAACAAACTTCATCAATAGTTTGTTTTACATTGTTAAGGGGTAATGGTTCATTTTTACGTTATTTGGTTTTTACTTTTATTTAGGTCTCTTAAATGACTGATATCTGAGCAGGTCATCAAATATCAAGAGTTGTTTATTTTATGAAAATGTGAAAAATCCGCAGCGCACCTAAGTTCAAAGCCTCCATTACATCTTTAAAACAACAAGATAAGATGCAAGAAAAAACATGTTCACATAAAGTAGACTTTGTTAATAATTAGTTATCAGTTTTTTGATGTTATGACTATTTGTGGAAAAAGTAGACATTGTGAATTTCAACAAATTTATTTGTGGTTCCAACTTTTGCACCAAATCAGTTTTTTTTCATCAATGACCGCAAAACCAACCACCCCAAAATTTTTTCAAACTAGCCTGAAGTACAAAGTGTCACGAGAAACACAATTTTCAAAATCACTTGGATATTTAAAGCGTTCCAACGTTGTAACTAACTTATATGACATAGGCAGATTAGAAAAAAATGGCAGCTGTGTCAGGAAGTTGAAAAAGTGGCTTCGTGCGGGAACACGTGTTAAAATGAATAAAAAGCACCTGCAAGCGGTCTCAAATTGGCTAGAAACCAACATATTTAGTGAATCACTCTATGTTATCTAAAATAAGTGCTTTAAAAAGAGCATCTCGCACCTTTGGCCAATCCATCATAGAAGTAAAACATATTCATTCTTGTAGTCAAATCCTCCCAGGCAACTTCACTATGTATTTTTTTCTTTGGTAAGATTGAGGATAAAATATTTAACATACTCTATTCAGAGTAAAGATCCATCTCCCAGCATCTGGTGCCTCAAGGCACAGTTTTGCAGTGTCCTACTGTTCTACTATCTGGTTGTTGCTCAACGAGGTTGCTCTCTCTCGTGAACTCTCTCATTCAAGTTCCTTCTGTGTCTAGATAGATAGGGCAGAACCGTCAGGATCACTGTGTTCATGCCTGAATACATGCACTGGGTTTACTCCCATAGATCATCTCTTTAGAACAGCAATATATTACAATGCATGTTATTTGATATCATGGATGACAGGTCTCAATATATGAATTCAACAGAACTAGGTAACCTTTATCTTGTTGGTTTATCAGGAAACATTGTGGCTAATGCACTACCATGCTGGTTCATGGGCTGTGTGCTGCAAGTACATGTTAAAAGTAGTGTATTGGGTTACATTTTTTAAAAGTACAAGTATGGATAAAGCTTACAACATCCCCATTATACTGAATTGTATTGCAGGTACAGGCGGGTCCCCTAATTAAGACACTCACGTACATACAGACCCCTAGTTACAACGACCTCTGGATATTGGTAATTTGTACTTTAGTCCAGGCTACAATAAACAACTGTAACAGTTTTATCACAGGTTCTGTACTGAGCGTTAGTGTTATATTGATTCTTATGACAACCCCTACATTTTTAAATCCAATGGTCACAGAGACCAAAAAATTCTGTTGGGATTACAATGATAATCTACATTCCGACTTCCATACAATTCCACTTAAGAACAACTACAACCCCTTATCTTGTATGTAAGCCGTGACTGGCTGTATTGGTAGAATGAGAATCTGAAAATATGTTTATATGTGAGAATTTGGCGGTTGATATGTCACTATATGAGAACTCCGTGCCTGATGACAGTGCAATGTGTATATATTATTATCAATCCAAAAAAACGCTAATGCTTTTAAAAAACCTGAGTATAAGAAGGGAAAAATGGATGGATCATTTTCTCACAGTTCTCTTTTTGCACTTATTAAGAGGTTATAGGGGGGCATATACATGTCTGTGCATCATAACTGAGTTTACTCAGAATTAAGTGGTTGTGAGGCAGACCCTAAAACTGCAACTCTAAACTCTCATTTCACCTGGGGTTTAACTCTTTATTGTGCTGGAAAGTTGCCAGCACATAGCAAATGGCTTTGGCCGAAGCTTCCACTGGTTCTGATTCACGTGGGGGGCACTGGGTTCCACCATTAGGGGAGGATCATCAGTCCTCTCCCTGATGGTTAGCGGGAGCGGCATGAGGTGTATGCAGTAGTGTAATTTCCACTTCCACTGGCCGAATTTGCCAGTGTAATTGAAACTGTTTTAAGACCCCAATAATCATTGCCAGCACCATGCTGTGTTAACTACTGTTGGGCCAAGGTGCAGGTACCAAAAACAAACCCAACCCGAACATATTTTAAAATTTGGGGTTGACATGTTCACGTCATCACTATTCACAGAATACACATATGATATGGTATTTACATATGCCTGCAAATGTTAAAGTAACAACATTGCAAATTATTGTATATACACGGGTATAAAAGCCCAGTTTTTCCAGCACAATTAAATATATTTATTTTGTCTCTCTAGGTTTCCCGTTGACATATGATTCTAATTATTTAAATGTTATCCTGAATTTATAAATTTTAAGTCAGACAGTATATGAATCTGCATCTCCACTATGATGTTCACACCCACCAATGACCCTGGAGATCGCATGGGCTCAAAAGCAAATCGATGTGATCCTGCATGAGCTGTTGCATGTAACAGTCGTGCCTCTATCACGAACAGCCAGAATTTAAAAATAGTTTGCGGTCCCGCTGTTTAACACTTTAAAGGTAGCTGGGGTACCTTTTGGCGCCCACCGCGCATGCCTTTCCTCCACACAACAACCATGGGGGGTTCCAATTAAGGATCCCAGGTTTGCCTGTCTGATGCCGAAGAAGCAGTGGTGGCCGTGGAGCCTTTTCATGTGCTGAGACTTACTGTTCTAATATTCGTGGGCAGTGTAACATAATTTGACAGGATCAATGATCAATCCCAGAGTGTGGGGAAAAAATGGAAACATTAAAAAAAAATATAGAAACCACGACAAAACATCTCCCCTAATCAAATTCCCAGATATTCGAAAATGCCCAAACACAAATAAACGTGAAAATCACCACGATAGGGCAACAAGCATATTGGGTATCACCACAGCGTAACATCCTTCAATAAAAAACATTGTTAGAAAATACAATTGTTAATAGATGCCTTGCAGAACATAAAAAAAAACATGTCACTATGTTATTTGTGTGTAACACCATACAAAGGTAAGAATTCATTAAACAGAAGACTACTTTCATATCCCTCCTAGTGCGTATAGTTTTTAAATTTGTGTGCACTTTTTTAAGACTCTGTTTTACTTAGCACTTGCCATACGATCGTAGGAGCTCAAGCAAATGCACCTGAAATCGGTTACAAAAGGCACAAATCTGCTTCTCCTCCCGCTCTGTTATGGGCCCCTAAAGTGGGTTTATATACACATGAGGGGTATTTCTCCTACTCGTGAAAACTGCAAAAAAGCAAAATCTAAGATTGTTTTCCTCCATTTTAATATTTAAACTATCCTGCATGAACATGTAATTTAGGACTGAATAATAATTTTAATTGTCACACAAAAAAATTTCCACATAGAACACCATTTTGTTTTAAAAATAGTTCTTGTGAATGCTTAAAAAGTTAACAAAGCTTACCAATAGCTGTTTTTGAATAGTTTGCCGGGTTCCTTTTTCCCCCTGCCTGTGGCCCTTCCCCTTGTTCCCCCCGCCTTTTGTCTCGCTATCCCGTCCCCCTTCTCCCTCTTCTCCCCGCTCCTCCTTCTCTACCTTAAACAGAGTACAACACCATTGGGGGTCATTTACTAAGGGCCCCGCTTCGCGTTTTCCATCTCCCGACGTGTTACCCGATATTTCCGATTTTGGCGCCGAATTTTTGGCCCGATTTCCCCCGGGATTGATGGCGCACCCACGCGAATCGGATTGTGGCTCAATCGTCGCTCCTGCAATTCCCTCTCTTACTCTTAAATCTGATTGTGTCTGTCCTGAACTAACACCCCGATCTTATTCTTACAAACAACCTTCCTCCTTTCCTCCCAAGACAGTTTGCTCATTCTGGAAGCCCACGTCTTTTTACCTTATCCCTTCACTCATACATTCACCTCCTCCAGACGGGGCCTCGGTGATTCCAGGGCGTTTAATCATGCTTTCATCGCGCATCGCCCCCTTGGTGGACGGCGGAGGAAACTACTTATTAATCCCGGCCGGACCTCGAATCCAAGTGCAGAGAACTCGCCGCTGATGGATCGCGACTGGACGGTAGTCAATGTGCCCCCATTAGCTATAGCCGCATCCCAAATGTCCACCTCTATTAAAAATAATTACACGTTTTTCTCACACTAATGTTTACCAACCCATATCGCAAATAGTGCCCAAAGTCTAAAATGGCACTTTTTTTTTCTCCATTTTGAAAAATCTTAAAATTCTATATAAAAAGTGATCAAAAAGTGATTCAATTTAAAATTGTCGCAATAAACCATCATCAAATCGCAAAAATGACACCACCCCCAGCTTCTGTAGCACCAAGTATAAAAAAGGTTGCTTAGCGCCAGCAGGTTTTTAATTTTTGTAAATTGTATGAAAACATTATCCACCTATACAAATTTGGATATCTCTAACCGCCATACAATGAGGACCCTATCACAACATAATAGTGAGGAACACTACCACCCACCCCCCCACTACCACAACCCCCATAACTGATGAGGAACACTATACGGTCCCCTACAGTTAGGATCAGCTACCCCCCTATACATTGATTAACACTACCCCCACTACCACCCGCCATAACCTTAGAGGAACACTACCGAGTCCATACGTGCGTAAACACTAACCCCCCATGACCTTATTAACACGACCTACCTAAGACCCCAACCGCACCCACACCCCCATACAGTGGAGGAACACTACTACCCCACATAACCCACGACCCTACCGCCCTACAGTGAGGAACACTATTACCATCCATACGTGATTGAACAAAACTACCCTAAAAATAACCAGCTACCTCCATAACATTTAGGTACACCCCCCCCCATACAGTGGAGGAACACAAACCCCCGGGGCCATACTTTGTATGAATACTTACTAAAATAAACCACTACCCCACCGCCATCACAGTAATGTACAACTACTACCCCCTACCGATTCATACATTTGGGGACACCTAACCGCCCAACAGTGAGGATTGCTACGCCATACGTGAGGACACTAAAAACCGCCATCAGTGAGGAACACTACCACCCCTAACCGCCCATACGGTAAGGGGACACCTACTACTTATCCCCTACAGTTATGGACACTACCGCCATCAGTGGATGAACACTACCACCATAACGTGAGGACCATTACCTTTTCGTAGGACACTATCCCATCCAGTGAGGACAACTACGACCACCACCCCGCCCGAGCTACAAACCCTCAACAGTACATATTTTTTACCCTAACTAACTACCCCTACAGAAACCACCGACACCCTGCAGCCGGCGACCTCTAACTACAAGCCCCACCTGCTCACCTTAGGACCACCAGAGCCCTCCACTATCATTTCTACCATACACTCTCCCTCCATCCTGTAGGTCCGCGTCACCCACACGACCCGGTGGGCGGGCCTCTCGAACCACTTCACCGCATACGTTGAGGCACACACTATATCCCTGCTTTGAGGCCACTACTACGTCATAAAAGGAGGACACAACACCACCCCATACAGTGAGGAATTTACCTAACCACCCCTACCCCCATACCGTAAATGTAACATCTAAATCACCCATTACAGTGAAAATACTACCACCCCCATACATTGTTAAACCTACCAAACTAATCACACACTAACTCCCTCCATTCATTATTAACACTCCGCCCAATGCATCGATAGTTAGTGCATCACTACCCGCTATATGTGTGGAACACTATTTTCATACGGTGAAAGCATACACCATCTATGATGAACACTACCCCCTCCTACAGTGAGGAACCTACCTACCAACCCTAACTACCCAACCCCCCCATAAGTTAGGAACTACCGACATGTTTTCTTTCTTCCCAGAGTTCTCTGCCCCGTGGTAACAACACTGTGCTTGTGGCCATTTTGTGCTCCTCCCGGGGGTGACTCCTCCTCCTTTCTTCTTTCTTTTCCTCCCTTCCCAGTTTGGGTCCCCCCCCTCATGTAACTTTTGATTTTTGACGATCAAAGCTTTCCCCTGAATTCTGAAACGAAATTTAGAATCGTTAGAACGATTTGGCCGCATCTCTATACTTTCGTCGACCCATCCGGAGGTCTGAAGCACCTGGAAAGAGGTTTTTCTTCCTCCAGGTTGGTCTCTGCACTTGCCTTCAATTGCAACCAAGCAATTCTACACCATAATGTTTAACTGCCGGTGTTGGCTTTGGCAGGTAATGAATCAGTGCCCTTGTTTTTCTTCTTCGCTCACACATATCGGATAGAATAAACACAAATAGTTCAATCTTGGTCTCATCCAAACCAGAGATTCTTAGTTCTCTCATATTCTGATTCATAGTCTTTTCATAGTAGGAGGGCGTTTGATATGCCTTGCCACTGAGAAAGGCCTTCGCCTTTCTCTCCCCCTCGGTCCCACGCTCTCGGCAACAACAAACTTCTTCATCATGTGCTTTTTTCTGTTGTCGGTCTCTTTCATTGAACTTTTTCCTTAGGTTTACCTTTCTTCGTCCCGACTCTCCCTCCGTCCTCTCTTTCTTCAGCCACATTAAGTTTTGGGGTTCTTCTTTAAACTCTTTTCACACCAAGGTTCTTACTTATTGCTTGTTTTGGGCTGGAATGCCAGGTTGAGGAGTTTTTTTGGCAGTTCATCGTCCAAACTTCCTCTTCCATTTTAAGGAGTGCTGGAGAAATTGGTTATGTACCCTTTGCCAGATTCTGTGCTTGCCACAATATTTTTTGTGCTGAGTTTCTTCTTCTCCGGCATGTTTCCTTATAATGACCTCCTATTTTTTCATGTGCTTTGACGTGGACTGTGATACCTGTTAGTTCTTATATAGATTTCTTAATCAATCGTGTTTGAATAAAAAAAAACAGCTGGGACTCCAATGGACAGACATGTTTTAAATTTAGTCTCGCTCTCAACATCTCACACTCTCACACCATCAAATGGTCTGAAGACTCTGGCAATGTGATATTTGCAGTTTTTTTGTCTTGTTTATTAAATTAGCAAAATACTATATTTCAGTTTTGTTATGTCAGATAATGGAGTTCGATTGTACATTAATGAGCCAAATAACGAACCCTTTTCTGTCTTTTTAACTAATACCCAATTGTTGCACTGAAACGAAAAGATTGGAAATTTAAACGGGGTCTAATAACTTTCCTTAACCCACTATATTTTTTTCCTATCTACTACAGAACCTCAATGAGGGTGATTTACTATGTAAAGAGTCGCATAATTTCACAATTCATGCAACTCAACTAATTTCGTATTTACACTTTAATATTATTGAATTTACAACAATAGTTTCTGTGATTTCACAAATCATAAAAACATTATTTCTTGGTCTGTTAAAGACAAAAAAAAACTATATTTCGTTTGTCTTTTAACAGAAAAATATTCTTGTTTTCCATTCTTGCTTCCAAGATTTAAGGCGTCTAATTTATGTTTAAAATCTTTTTTATTTAAAAGCAAAATCCATATTTAAGGTTTTGTTCGCTCTAGGTATTGTTAAGGCAGCCCTTTTATAATCCTACTTAAGCAAACTAACCAGGCCGTCCACACCTGCTTATTTCTGCTTTCCCCTCCTTAGCGCACAGAACACTGTTAGTTTTTTGGGCAGTTCAATGTTGGCTTCTAAGATGTCAGATTGTATTAATAGTTCTTCTTCCCTCGTGAGACAAAAACATTTAACCAGCGTATGGATAAATTATATACATCTGTGCATTATTGCAGGACTCAAGAGAATACTGGATGTTGCCGTATATGGTATTAATAACCGGCATGAATTACACACTTTCTGGCAAAAAGAAAACTACAGATGCTGATTTTGTATTGGCAAGCCCCCTTGGACCGAAAACATAATGCTTCCACCACATACAGGGGAGATTATTGCTCTAATCATATGGTGTGGAATCCTCAAAAACCACCCCCGTTAAAGCTTAAAATTTCTAGAACATAATGGGTCATAAAAAAACCCATCACCTATCGGCAATCCCTATCACACGCCTTTAGGTCTAAATGAGGATAATATGGCCCTAATATTGCTGTAAGTACTGAACCCTTGTCCTTTTCTTCCTGACAATCACTCAATTGTTTCACAAATCAAATTATAAACTTTTAAAACCTAAAATAAAGCATAAACCACTTTATACCTTATCCTATTCCCAGGATTGGGAGGAGCTTAATCTAGTCTGAATTGCCCTTTCAATCCATTCAAAGATGTTTGACACTAGCCTGATATCCTACTAACTGGGTATATTATTTCTGGGTAATGTGGTATATAAAAAAAATGACAGTTTTCCTAAGAATAATATTCATTTATTTTATAATAGCAACACACAGATTATCAGCACTATGCAGAGATTGACAATCACTCTCTTGTCCACAGGTGCACACATCTATCAACTAACAGTATCTTGGAGTTTTGGGAGGAAACCCAAACCAATAGGAACATACAACTCTATTGCAAATATGACCTTGATGTGACTTGAACCCAGGACCCCCAGTCACTGCAAGTCTGTAATCTAACCACTGGGCCACCATCGCTCCCTGTGCGATTCCAGTGAGTGTTGCAATAGCTTTTTTTTGTTCATTCAGCTTTGCTCAGTGCTTCTCTGAATGCATATCGAGGTTGTGGTGTACCTCTGCAGTGTTTTCCTTAAATGCTTTGTCCAAATATAACGAAGACCTCTGGCTCTTTGTTTCTAAGATGTTGGATATAAATAAAGAACCATTTTGGATTCTTTCCTGCTGTATTGTTTTACAACGGGCAGAAATGTATCAGGCACTATTCAAATTTAATTGTCTCCATAGCAGCCTCCACACGACGTCTTTATAGCTGCCTACACACGTTGTCTCCATTGCTACCTCCACACGTCATCTCCATAGCTGACTCCAAAAGTCATCCACATAGCTGCCTCCATACATCGTCCCCTTAGCAAACAAGCTGTGTCAGGCAGAATTTTGGGTTGTTTTCATGGCTTCCACATCAAACCTGTTAACTTTGTCGCCACCCTGCTGTGTTATCCACAAAATATACCAGCAATCTTTTATCATTTACCGATATTTTTTCAGCGCTGCTTGCGCATCTGTTTACGTTCCCCTCCCCCGCCATAACCTGGCCAATTACTTATAAGAACAGTACTACACTTGATCTTATACAAAAGGTTCTTAGAAGTGCTGTTTGTAGCCCCGCCTGCTTTGAAAATTATCATTTTTTCAAAGTAAACACTTCTGGCCCCCAGGACCATTTTGGATGGGGAGGAGCCGAGAGGCAGGGGCTTGGACAGGCGAAAGCTCGCCTGGCAGCGTACCGCCAGCTCCATCCCAAGATTAGGCAGCCTCAGAGGCATCTATGCATGCTGCCCCTGCTGTTTCCTGTCCATTTCACCTCCACGATCCTCCACAGCGTCCACCAATGTCTCCATGTGAAACTTTCAACTGTCTATACCCCAGATGCTGGAGCGTGAAAGGAAATACAGCACATTATCCCCTTATCAAACAAGCTGTGTCAGGCAGAATTTTCGGGTGTTTCTTTTTTGGTCTCTTGACAATTGGATTTTAAAAATGTTGGGCTCTCATAAGAATCAATATTAACCCCTTAGGACGCAGGGTTTTTCCGCTCATTTTGTCTCCAACTTCAAAATCCATTAAAATATTCATGAGCACTGGTGAAATGAAAGCTGAGCTGTGATTGGTTGCCATGGGCAACTGGAAATATTCTGACTTTCAGACTGCTTGATAAATCTGCCCCAATATGTTATTTTTATGGTAAGGTGTATGACCTCCAAAAAATACAGGAAGAAAGGAAACCAGAATTTACGATTTTCTTTCCCTACATACATTTAAGAGTTAATAAAATCTCATCAATAAACTAATGACCAACTAAAATGAAGTATTTGTAAAGTGCATTTCATGGCACTGAAAATAAGTCTTTATATGTCCAGATTGCCAAAAAATAAACGATTGCATAGCCATTATAAAGGGACGATGCATAATCTGCCCTGAATGGCGCAGCTCCCCTCCAATGCCCTGATGTGTGCCCATACAACAGACATATGGGGTATTGGCGCAAAAGAAATTGGGTATCAAGGTTTTTGGAGCGTTTTGGTATTTTATCCACTGAAATCTTTGTAAATTCTTTGAAAAACGCATTCATTTAGCCCAAAAAAATTCTAAATTGCACACGATTTTGTTTTATGCCGTGTAAAACAATTAAAGGGATAACAAACTTCATCAAAGTTGTTTTACATATGTTAAGGGGTAATGGGTTCCCCCCCGTGCTGCCCGATGTCTCCCCGTGCTGCTTGATGTCTCCCTGCTGCTTGATGTCTCCCTGCTGCCGTTCCGCGCGTATCTTCCGACAAGTAAGCAGATGTGCCGAACATCTGTAATCTATTCTTCACTGTGTTCTTCACTGTCTTTTTCACTTAAATGATCCTGTGTTCACTGTGTTCACTGTTTTTATTCTATTCTTCATTGTTCTTCACTGTGTTTTTTTAATTAAATGCTCGATCTCGAGCAGGGGAAATACTCGTCCGAGCAACGAGCCGTTTCGAGTACCTTAATACTCGAACGAGCATCAAGCTCGGACGAGTATACTCGCTCATCTCTAGTTACTACCACATATGGGGTATTGGCGCAAAAGAAATTGGGTATCAAGGTTTTTGGAGTGTTTTGGTATTTTATCCACTGAAATTTTTGTAAATTCTTTGAAAAATGCATTCATTTAGCCAAAAAAAATTCAAAATTGCACACGATTTTGTTTTATCCCGTGTAAAACAATTAAAGGGATAACAAACTTCATGAAAGTTGTTTTACATATGTTAAGGGGTAATGGGGTAATTTTACGTTATTGGGTTTTTACTTTTATTTAGGCCTCTTAAAGTGACTTGATATCTGAGCAGGTCCATCAATAGCAGGATTTTGTGTTTTTTATGAAAATGTGAAAAATCGCACCTAAAGTTCAAAGCCCCATAACATCTTACAACAATGAGAAGATGCAAGAAAAAACATGTTCACATAAAGTAGACATTTGGTTAATATTAGTTATCAAGGTTTTTTTGATGTTATGACTATTTGTGGTAAAAGTAGAACATTTTGAATTTCAAAATTGAAATTTTTTCCAAATTTTCACCAAATATCCGTTTTTTTCATAAATGACCGCAAAACATACCACCAAAATTTTTCAACTACCCTGAAGTACAAAGTGTCACGAGAAAACAATTTCACAATCACTTAGACATGTTAAAGCGTTCCAAAGTTGTAACTACTTATTGTGATACCGGGCAGATTAGAAAAAAAAAGGTGAAAAGTGGCTTTGGTGGTAAGGGGATAAAATGAATAAAAACCATGCAAAGCTGTCTCAAATGGGTAGAAACAAAATATTTAGTGAATCAAGCTCTATGTTATTCCTAAAAATAAGTGCTTAAAAAGAGCATCTCGCACCTTTGCCAATCCATCATAGAAGTAAAAACAGATTCATTCTTGTAGTCAAATCCTCCCAGGCCACGTTAACTATGTATTTTTTCTTTGTAGATTGAGGATAAAAAGATTTCAGCATACTCTATTCAGAGAAAGATCCATCTCCCAGCATCTGGTGCCTCAAGGCACAGTTTTGCAGTGTCTAATGTTCTATCTGGTTGTTGCTCAATGAGGTTGCTCTTCTGTGAACATCTCTCATTCAAGTTCCTTATGTGTCATAATAGAATAAGGGCAGAACCTCAGGATCAATGTGTTCATGCTGAAATACAATGCACTTGGTTTAATCCCAATAGATCAATCTCTTTAGAACAGCTTTAATCCCAATAGATCAATCTCTTTAGAACAGCAATATATTACAATGCATGTTATTTGATATCATGGATGACAGGTCTCAATATAATAGAATTCAACAGTAACATAGATTGAACCTTTAGTCTTTTGGTTTATAGGAAACATTGTGGATAATGTCACTACCATCCTGTTCAATTTGGGAACCTAGAGGTCAGCTATAGGACTTTCAGTAACTTCAAGACTGTGAAGCACTGCAGTACATGTTAAAGTAGTGTATTGGGTTACATTTTAAAAAAGTAAAGTATGGATAAATGGTTACATCCCCAATTATACTACAGAGGTCCCCTACTTAAGAACACTCGATTTACATACGACCCCTAGTTACAAACGGACCTCTGGATATTGGTAATTTATTGTACTTTAGTCCTAGGCTACAATAAACAGCTGTAACAGTTATCACTGCAATCTGTTCTGCACTGTGTATTTTCACTGTGCTCGTTAAGTTTATAATTTTACTGAAAAATGCTCGGGTCTCCCATTGATTTCAATGGGGCTCGTTACTCGAAACGAGCACTCGAACATCTGGAAATGTTCGGCTCGAGTAACGAGCACCCGAGCATTTTAGTGCTCGCTCATCTCTAATTATCACCCTTATTTAGATGTAGCGCGTCTATCCATTTGACCCCGTTTTTTCTTTCCATGATCTCCATACAACAACAAATAATGGAATGAAACACAGCCAAAAAGATACCTCACAAAATCTGGAGTTTCCTTTAACTGTAATATTGGTTGGAAATTGAATAAATATGGAGCTTTACAAAGGATTTTCACTCCAGCTCAATGTTTGAATCATTTAAAGGGGTATCCCCATGAAGACAAGTTTCTTAAAAATACTCAGGATAACAAAATAACACATTCTCTAATTCACTATTAACAGAACTACAGCATTTCACAGATGTAATTCCAACCTGTCTCTATCAGTCTTGGTGTGTACAATTTCAGTTGCCCCTGGTTACCGACCTTGTACCTTCTGACTTTCGGGTGAGCAGCCATCTTGTCTGACGCTGTGGAGCTGAGCTGTTCTCTGCTTCCTGCAGCAGCTTCCTGCAGTGGCCTCTGGTGAGCTCACACAGATACACACACATTGACATCCTGCCAGCAAACAACAGCAGCAGCAAGAGGAGAGCTACAAGCTACAGGCAGATAAGTTCTTTATCCGGGGAGGAAGATCTGACAGTGTCATTGTGTGTAGTATGCATCTCATCTCTCTTTCTATGTGTTACATACAAATAAAGTGAAACTGTATATAAACCTGTAGCCTAATAATCTAACCACATTTTCAGCACACTGTATCTCACAGCACTACAGGGATCATGCAGTGTCTGCTTAAAGAGTACCCGCCCACACTCTTGGATTTTACACTGGCCATCACTGAGCAGCTAAAACAGCAATAAAATTGTAAAGTAAGGGGTTAAAAATTATCTTTATTGTGTAAATATCATTAGGGGATTGAAAGTTGCAAAATTTGTTTTGTGGGAAACCCCTTTAATAGTTCTACTGATTTGGTTGGAATTTTTTCTGTAGCCTCCACCCTACCTATGAAGAAGAATAAATTCCAGGTGAAAGACATTTTATATTATGTAAAATTGCAGTTGCTGTAGCATAACTAACAAAGAGCCGGCTATAATTTATATGTCCACTGAGCATCACATAATACCCTGTGAATGCTAGATCAGTTAGTCAAGATGGAATGGCTTACTGGTTTTGAAATACCAAGTTTTTCAAATATTCATAGTTCATTCATGTTATGAACCAACAGTCTCTGTTGATCCAAACCACAAAGCTTTAAGCAGGTCCCCAACAACACGTTTTGTCTGCGGCTTAAATCATGTTTTTTTTAGCTCTAGAATATGTAGTGATGTGTTTTTGATTTCTTTTTTCCAGTCACATGGAGCTTGTTTGTTGCAAGACTTCTCTAGCTGTTACTCCCCTGGCCAAAATGCTCCTTTTGTCTATTAAATTTTTAATTTTTTTTTTCCTCTTTCTAAAGAGGCTTTGTGTGAAAAAATAGGTATAACATTAATCACTGCTTTCCAACATAAAAATGCTGATTTGATATTAGTAACGAATTGCTAAAATGTAATTGATGGAAGGTTCTTTGTAACTCTTATTCGATTTGTAGAAATAAGAACTGAGCAATGTATAAACACAAGGAGACAGTTCCAAGCAATGATAGATTGGTTTCATTCTGTATTTGGTATAATATTTGTTTTTGAGTGGTCAACAAGTATACTCTTCTTGATATTGGAATAAAAGTTTTTGTTTTCATAATCTCCAGGGAAATACTGCTGGCTGCACAGATCTAGCAAATCAATCAAATATTAGTAACTAATACTGTATAATACATTCTAGCAATCACATCACAAAAACAATAGCAGATTTTTAAGTATAGCTCATATTACACTTAGAAGCAAGTATCTCAAAGATATAAAATACTACATATATACAAGCCACCGACACTTTATAGTAACAACTGTTTCAACTGATCTTTTTTAACCACTTAAACTTCTAATCAGCCAATCCACATGGCGGGCAAATCAGTGCTGTTAGGCACATGTAGACATGTCAAGACAAGCTCATGCAGTTCAAACCGAGAGCATCAGTATGGGGAAGAAAGAGAAAGGTTGATATTGCGTGCCTTTGAAATGGCATGGTGTTGGTTGAAGAAGGGCTGGTTTTGAGTATTTCAGAAATGATGATCTACTGTGATTTCACGCACAACCATCTCTAGGGTTTACAGGCCGAATGGGTCTGAAAAAGAAAAAACAGCCAGTGAGGCGGCAGTCTGTGGGCGGGAAGCCTTGGTGATGCAGAGGTCAGAGGGAGAATGCCAGACGGTTCGAGTCGATAGAAAGGCAACGTGACTCAAAAATCGCCACCCGACAAACCAGTAGAAGAAAGAGATATCTGAAGCCAAATAAGTCGAAACTCTTCTGATGGGCGATGGCTACAGCAGCAGAAAGACCACAACGGGTGGGGACACTCCTTTCGCTAAGAAACAGGAAACGAGGCTACAATTTGAACAAGCTCTTAAAATTGGACAGTAGAAGATTGGAACAAAGTTGCCACCTGGTCTGATGAGTCTCGATTTCTCGCTGCCGACATTCGGGATGGTAGGGTCGAATTGGCGCACAACTGAAAGCCATAGATCCATCCTGCTTGATCACGTTCAGGCTGGTGGTGTGGTGTCATGTGATGGGGAAATTTTCTTGGCAATCTTGAGCAACTTGGTACCACATTGAGATCGTTGCAATGCCACAGCCTACCTGAGTATTGTTGCTGAAACATGTCCATCCATTTATGACCACCAATGTACCCAACATTCTTGATGGCTACTTTCACGCAGGATTAATGCACATGTATTAAAGCTGGAATCATCACAGAATGGTTTCTTGAACATGACAATGAGGTCACTGACTCAAAGGACTCACAGTCACAAGATCTCAAGCCAATAAGCATGTTTGGATGGGTGGACGGGCGATTCGCCATCAGGGATGTGCAGCCGAAAATATGCGGCAACTGTGTGATGCCATCATGTAATATGGCACCAAATCTTGAGGAATGCTTCCAGCCACACCTTGTTGGGAATCTATGCACGAGAATTGAGGCGAGTCCGTCTCTGAAGGCAAAAGGGGTCCAAAACGTTACTAGAAGGTTGTACGTAAAAAGTGGCAGAGTGAGTGTAGCACATAGTGACAGTATAAAAAAATATTGTATATTACCATGAGGAGGTATCTCCTATTAATGTACCTAAAATATATAAATTATTTTGTAACTGTACCAGTTGTTGTCTATCCTACCACCCACCAAGCCCCAGTAGGAAATAAAAATCAGTAAAAAATAAACTCTAAGGAGAACATAATAAAAATATATCAAATGAGACTAAAGACGTGTAGAAACATTCTATAGTGCCTGTGTTCATCAATAATAAGTTAATATAAGTTCTTAGAGATTTTTTTTAAGCACAAAATGTTAACGACTTGATTTAGAAAGATGTACTAAAAATGCCCAAAAGGCAGGCTAGGACAGTTATAACTGTGACTAATGGGGAATTATAAATATATAATGCTATAAGATATCTATGAGGGGGCTTACGATTACTCCTAAAAGTATTTGCAATTACCAAGTGAGGACACATTCCCACGCCTTTCGAAACTAGGCCAAGTATATTCAAGCCATAAAAATTTGTTAAACGAGTGCACTTAACATCGGTGGTTCAAGGTAGTTTGATGGGTTGTTGGAGGAAATTAAAGCAGAATTGGGGGAAGGATGCTTAAAAGTGAACATGTCACAGGGACCTAAGTTTCACTAAGAAGGTAGCAGAAGCTTATTTACACCGAAGTGCAAATCTGCATTGCGCCTTTTTCTATTCATTTGCATACAATATAATTGGTGTATAACTAACGTGCATCATGAAAAAATAATGGGCGTAGTCACAGGGGATGGACTTTGGTTTAGAGCAGTTCAAAAACAACAGTGCATTGCCTGTGTTGCTCATCAGAGCATGGCCCCCACATTTGTGTCCTGTCTAGCTCATCCTCTGCTTATCTCAGAGGTACAGGCTTGGTCCGCCGACATCAGTGGGGAGTGACAAGTGTTACCCGGGTGCACAAAACATGGATGAGTCTGCCAGCTTGACACGTCACATGTTGTTTTGAAAATGATGCAAACCAAAGTCCAGCCCTGTGACTACCCAGGATTAGGATTTGTCAGCATGCAAGAGTAAGTTCTAGCACACAATTATATGGTAATGACATGCTTAGAAAAGGCAGAAGCATGTTTGTACGCAGGTGTCATGGGCTTTAGAATCTGTTGTTTAGTGAAAATATGAAAGGTCCCTGGTGAAAGGGGTCCCGTGAATATATATCTTCAATGTCTCAACACTATTAGAAGAGTATTCAAGTTGTTGATTAAAACAGTAAATCTTAAAAACTCGTTTTATCCTGTTGTCAGCAGTTACGTTTAAAATGGTGGGCATTGGTGTGAGAGTAGAAAAGTGACCCAGCGTTATGAGCAGAGAGTAAATACGTAGCAATGCATTTTGTGTTTAAATGTGTTTATCATGTGTCAAGCATGAGACTTGAAGTGTCTAGGGAAACAGTTTACTGTAGGCTTTGGTCAACAAGAATAATGTAACGACAGATATAATAAATGTGTGAGCATGCTCCAGGCGCAGTTAATATAAAGTTCTTTTTTTTTTTCTAAACCCCCATGTCAGTAGAGCCAAATACTGCAAACAATTCAGGTGTTTTTTAAATATAAGTGTCTTAAGGAATTTTGTTTTAATTGATAAAATAATGTCACTATTGATAATAGATTCTTCCTTAAAAATAGTGCGGTAGCATGGATGGTTGCAAAGGTTTCTTAGCAGCAGTAACTTGGGAAGATGATAAATTTCGTTGTTGCCCAGGGATAGTTAAAACATTATCTAAATTTGGTCTATGAAATCACTTTGAATGTTGATGTCAAATATGTCTATGTCTCATTATGTCAATAGGAAAAACTACTGAAATGTAAAACTTTTAACTAAATCTTATAGGGGAGCAGGTCTCTAGTCGACTTCTTACATCACGGATGGTTTACTAAAAATTTAATAAAGTTATTCACTTTTTAAGCGATACGTAGTAAGGAACAATTGTAAACTCTTAGTAGTACTTGAACTCAGTTCTTCAGTAAGCATAAATAACTGATATTGGCTATATTGTGAAAGGAATGCTCCCTAATTTTACCTTTAAAAAGAATTGTACACGTCACAACGAATGAGATGTATTATGCCATTCCACAACTTACTTCTTCAAAATAATTCTGAGTTGGGAAATACAGTCAGTTAATATAGTTAAATGGCGAACGCGCTTGCATAAAATATCGGTTGTGTTTGCAAATTGCTCTGTAGCCAAAAGGGTAAGGTCAACAGTTCGAGGGCTAAGGGTAAGTGAGTTACAATGGAGCGTTTCCGGGGTCAACAAGTATACTCTTCTTGATATTGGAATAAAAGTTTTTGTTTTTATAATCTCCAGGGAAATACTGCTGGCTGCACAAATCTAGCAAATCAATCATAATATTAGTAACTAATACTGTATAATACATTCTAACAATCACATCACAAAAACAATAGCAGATTTAACAAGTATAGCTCACATTACACTTAGAGCAAGTATCTCAAAGATAATAAAATACTACAATATATACACTCATCGGCCACTTTATTAGGTACACCTGTCCAACTGCTCTTTAACACTTAATTTCTAATCAGCCAATCACATGGCGGCAACTCAGTGCTTTTAGGCATGTAGACATGGTCAAGACAATCTCCTGCAGTTCAAACCGAGCATCAGTATGGGGAAGAAAGGTGATTTGAGTGCCTTTGAACATGGCATGGCTGTTGGTGCCAGAAGGGCTGGTTTGAGTATTTCAGAAAATGCTGATCTACTGTGATTTTCACGCACAACCATCTCTAGGGTTTACAGGCCGAATGGGTCTGAAAAAGAAAAAACAGCCAGTGAGGCGGCAGTCTGTGGGCGGGAAGCCTTGGTGATGCAGAGGTCAGAGGGAGAATGCCAGACGGTTCGAGTCGATAGAAAGGCAACGTGACTCAAAAATCGCCACCCGACAAACCAGTAGAAGAAAGAGATATCTGAAGCCAAATAAGTCGAAACTCTTCTGATGGGCGATGGCTACAGCAGCAGAAAGACCACAACGGGTGGGGACACTCCTTTCGCTAAGAAACAGGAAACGAGGCTACAATTTGAACAAGCTCTTAAAATTGGACAGTAGAAGATTGGAACAAAGTTGCCACCTGGTCTGATGAGTCTCGATTTCTCGCTGCCGACATTCGGGATGGTAGGGTCGAATTGGCGCACAACTGAAAGCCATAGATCCATCCTGCTTGATCACGTTCAGGCTGGTGGTGTGGTGTCATGTGATGGGGAAATTTTCTTGGCATTTTGAGCCATTGGTACCAATTGAGATTCGTTGCAACGCCACAGCCTACCTGAGTATTGTTGCTGAACATGTCCATCCTTTATGACACACAATGTACCCAACATTCTTGATGGCTACTTTCACGCGGATAATGCCATGTCATAAAGCTGGATCATCACAGATGGTGTCTTGAACATGACAATGAGGTCATGACTCAAAGGACTCCACAGTCACAGATCTCAAGCCAATAGAGCATCGTTGGGATGTGGTGGACGGAGCGATTCGCCATCATGGATGTGCAGCCGACAAATTGCGGCAACTGTGTGATGCCATCATGTAATATGGACCAAATCTGAGGGATGCTTCCAGCACACTTGTGGAATATATGCCACGAGAATTGAGGCATGTCTCTGAAGCAAAAGGGGTCCAACACGTTACTAGAAGGTTGCTACGTAAAAAGTGGCGAGTGAGTGTAGCACATAGTGACAGTATAAAAAAGTATTGTATATTACACATGAGGGTATGTATCTCACTATTAATGTACCTAAAATGATATAAAGTTATTTTGTAACTGTACCAGTTGTTGTTCTATCCTACCACCCACCAAGTCCCAGTAGGAAATTAAATCAGTAAAAAATAAACTTAAAGGAGAACATATAAAAATATATCAATATGAGACCTAAAGACTTGTAGAAACATCTCTATAGTGCTGTGTTTCATCATAATAAGTTACATATAAGTTCTTAGAGATTTTTTTAAGCACAAATGTTTAAGACTTGATTTAGAAGATGTACTAAAATGCCAAAAGAGGCTAGGACAGTTATAACTGTGACAATGGGAATTATAAATATATAATGCTATAGATATCTATGAGGGGCTTACGAACTCCTCAAAGTTTTGCAAATTACCAAGTGAGGCACACATTCCCACGCCTTTCGAAACTATGCCAATTATATTCAAGCCATAAAAATTTTTAAACAGTGCACTTCAACATCGGTGGTTCAAGGTAGTTTGATGGTTGTTGGATGGAAATAAAGCAGAATTGGGGGATGATGCTTAAAAGGACACTGTCACGGGACCTAAGTTTCACTAAGACAGGGAGAGAAGCTTATTTACACTCGAAGTGCAAATCTGCCTATTCTGCCTTTTTCTATCATTTGCATACAATATAATTGGTGTATAACTAACGTGCATCATGAAAAAATAATGGGCGTAGTCACAGGGGATGGACTTTGGTTTAGAGCAGTTCAAAAACAACAGTGCATTGCCTGTGTTGCTCATCAGAGCATGGCCCCCACATTTGTGTCCTGTCTAGCTCATCCTCTGCTTATCTCAGAGGTACAGGCTTGGTCCGCCGACATCAGTGGGGAGTGACAAGTGTTACCCGGGTGCACAAAACATGGATGAGTCTGCCAGCTTGACACGTCACATGTTGTTTTGAAAATGATGCAAACCAAAGTCCAGCCCTGTGACTACCCAGGATTAGGATTTGTCAGCATGCAAGAGTAAGTTCTAGCACACAATTATATGGTAATGACATGCTTAGAAAAGGCAGAAGCATGTTTGTACGCAGGTGTCATGGGCTTTAGAATCTGTTGTTTAGTGAAAATATGAAAGGTCCCTGGTGAAAGGGGTCCCGTGAATATATATCTTCAATGTCTCAACACTATTAGAAGAGTATTCAAGTTGTTGATTAAAACAGTAAATCTTAAAAACTCGTTTTATCCTGTTGTCAGCAGTTACGTTTAAAATGGTGGGCATTGGTGTGAGAGTAGAAAAGTGACCCAGCGTTATGAGCAGAGAGTAAATACGTAGCAATGCATTTTGTGTTTAAATGTGTTTATCATGTGTCAAGCATGAGACTTGAAGTGTCTAGGGAAACAGTTTACTGTAGGCTTTGGTCAACAAGAATAATGTAACGACAGATATAATAAATGTGTGAGCATGCTCCAGGCGCAGTTAATATAAAGTTCTTTTTTTTTTTCTAAACCCCCATGTCAGTAGAGCCAAATACTGCAAACAATTCAGGTGTTTTTTAAATATAAGTGTCTTAAGGAATTTTGTTTTAATTGATAAAATAATGTCACTATTGATAATAGATTCTTCCTTAAAAATAGTGCGGTAGCATGGATGGTTGCAAAGGTTTCTTAGCAGCAGTAACTTGGGAAGATGATAAATTTCGTTGTTGCCCAGGGATAGTTAAAACATTATCTAAATTTGGTCTATGAAATCACTTTGAATGTTGATGTCAAATATGTCTATGTCTCATTATGTCAATAGGAAAAACTACTGAAATGTAAAACTTTTAACTAAATCTTATAGGGGAGCAGGTCTCTAGTCGACTTCTTACATCACGGATGGTTTACTAAAAATTTAATAAAGTTATTCACTTTTTAAGCGATACGTAGTAAGGAACAATTGTAAACTCTTAGTAGTACTTGAACTCAGTTCTTCAGTAAGCATAAATAACTGATATTGGCTATATTGTGAAAGGAATGCTCCCTAATTTTACCTTTAAAAAGAATTGTACACGTCACAACGAATGAGATGTATTATGCCATTCCACAACTTACTTCTTCAAAATAATTCTGAGTTGGGAAATACAGTCAGTTAATATAGTTAAATGGCGAACGCGCTTGCATAAAATATCGGTTGTGTTTGCAAATTGCTCTGTAGCCAAAAGGGTAAGGTCAACAGTTCGAGGGCTAAGGGTAAGTGAGTTACAATGGAGCGTTTCCGGGGCTACTTTCAGCAGGATAATGCGCCATGTCATAAAGCTGGAATCATCACAGACTGGTTTCTTGAACATGACAATGAGGTCACTGGACTCAAATGGCCTCCACAGTCACCAGATCTCAATCCAATAGAGCATCTTTGGGATGTGGTGGAACGGGAGATTCGCATCATGGATGTGCAGCCGACAAATCTGCGGCAACTGTGTGATGCCATCATGTCAATATGGACCAAAATCTCTGAGGAATGCTTGTCATAAAGCTGGAATCATCACAGACTGGTTTCTTGAACATGACAATGAGGTCACTGTACTCAAATGGACTCCACAGTCACCAGATCTCAATCCAATAGAGCATGTTTGGGATGTGGTGGAACGGGAGATTCGCATCATGGATGTGCAGCCGACAAATCTGCGGCAACTGTGTGATGCCATCATGTCAATATGGACCAAAATCTCTGAGGAATGCTTCCAGCACCTTGTTGAATCTATGCCACGAAGAATTGAGGCAGTTCTGAAGGCAAAAGGGGGTCCAACCCGTTACTAGCATGGTGTACGTAATAAAGTGGCCGGTAAGTGAAACAATAGTGACAAGTATAAAAAATATTGTATATTACCATGAGGTATGTATCTCCTATCTAATGTACCTAAAATATAATAAATTATTTTTGTAACTGTACATGTTGTTGTCCTATCCTACCACCCACCAAGTCCCCAGTAAATAAACTCAGTAAAAAATAAATATAAGGAGAACATAAATAAAATATTCAAATTGAGACTAAAGACTTGTAGATAGGCACCATAGAACGGAACCATAGTTACGGCACCATAGATTGGGAACTGTCCCTGGGCACACCCCGACCTATGTGTCGCGGCACACCTAGTGGCATTGCCCCACTGTTTGTGAAAACACTGCTGTCATTGTGATGCAAACTCTACCGTTCAATTTTAAAAATGTCATTCTGACGCGATGATTTAGGCAAACTAAACTTGGAGAAGAAGCAGCATAGAATGATGGGTTGCTCATTAATAAATATTAGTTGTTTGAAATGCAATGGTTTTACAATATAACAACCTACTTTTCGGTATTTGAGATAGTGTTTGTTCATATAGTCAAAAAAATGCATCAATGAATAATAATTAAATTCCAACATTGTTTACTGGTGTGAAAACAATTCTGGAATCTGCAACAAATACTTGCCAAATGCATTAAATTTTTCAATTACAGGATATCTAAATTGCTGTAAATCTTCTTTTTAACTGAATATCTTAGTGTAAATGCCAGAGTTCTAAGAATACACAGATTCCGAATATTTATAGTATTGAAAATACAATTATTTACTGCAAAAATCACTGTAGGTGAGCAGGAATCAAAATAAGGACTCACATTTGTCCAATTTAAAAGTAGATATAATAATAAAAGATTGTGTTTGTCGGAGAAGTGCACCAAAGGGAAGGGCGAGATAGGGCAGGAAGTCTCTAGTTCTATGTGTTTGTTGTGGAGCTCGTATTGGGAAATCAAGCAGGAGGGACCAATGCAGGGAGGAGCACCAGTGCAGAGTCAGACAGGAGAACAAATTTGTCCTGCCCGGTGCTAGGACCTCTGATTTACGGTCGGATCTGGGACACTACTGAAATTGTACACATCGGACGGGAATCGCTACAGGTGTTGGTTAATATATTGTGAAAATACTGTTACTTACAGTGAATTAAGAATGGGTTATTTTGTTATCCTGGTATATATTTTGTAAGTCTTGAGTATTTTCATGGGAATATCCTTTTAATTTAAGGTTCTTCTTAGCAAACTGTCCACATTATTTTCCTTTTTTGTCTGAAAAACAAACCAGCATGCCTCCTGACTAGAGCACAGCTGCACCACACAAAAGCACGAGGGGGAGAAAAGGTGTGTTTCTTTTGTAATTTTTGCAGATGTAACGGGAACAGAGTGTCGGCCAGAAAAAATTGCAGCCCAAATCTCACAGGATCGCGGGGTGCCGATCTTAGTGAATTGTGGCAGCAGAGTGTATATAGTCGGAGTGAAAAAAAAAACAACAAACCTGTTAAAACTGTGGGCTTCAAGGGCTTCTCTTTAAAATGTTTACACTGTAAGGGGTTGGCAAAAATTGTTGGTATTTTCCGCCAGAACATTATTCACTAACCAGAGATAATTATTTGGGACGGACATGCAACTATTTTATAAGTTGCCTATTGAATGATGGTATAGCTATTATGCTATCAAAGAGTACTAAAGAAGTATTCTAATTGTTTAGTCATTAAAACTAGTATTTTTCGCTAGCAGGGATGAAACAAGCCGTTCCCCTTAAGAGAAAAATATTCTTAATATATTATGATTAGAGTTTGGGACCATTAGATTTGAAAGTAATAAAATGCTAAATACAATTGCCACAGACAAGATAAAAGCCACTTTTAATAAATTATTATAAATTCTCTGCATGAGATAGGTGCTATACAAAGAATCAATTATCTGATTAGGCTTATTAGAACACTACTGACGAAGAAAGCTAAGCATAATAGGTATGAAATATTAGTCCAAAACAATGATCTTAATGAGGTACGCTTAAAAAAGATTTTATTTAACGCCGAATCTGTGCAGGAGGGCTGTCCGCTTTCGGTAATTTTCCTTAGCGATACTTATAAAGTCAAATATAAATTTGACTCTTAAAATACCTTAATATAGACTAATTTTGAGACAAGTTCATTTTTAGTTAAAGGATACAGGTTTGGTCTAGGACCCCATTCAAGAAAAATCAAATGTAATTGTTTTGCGATCCTCTATCATAGAGGGCATCTCTCAGTATGAGGCTGGTGGAAATAAGGTTATTTTGTACCGTGTCCAGGTGTCAGCAGTCAGTGTCAATCTCAAGTGTTAGCAATCAAATATGCCATTATGTGATCTAAACTAGAATTCTGTCAATGTCTAAAATGGACACGTTTGATTGCACACGGTAGCACAAACCTGTATCTATTTTGTCTGCTTGCCTGTAAAGATTGTGCTTAAAAAGTGTTTATTTGGATAAAGTTAAATGGAGGTTTATAAAGAGGCAGCTCCCAGAGGACATAATGGGACAGGCACTGAAAACAATTAGTCTTTCGAGGACCTTCCTTCAAGGGGGATTCTTTTTGAAGGTTTTTGAATCTAAATTTTATTCTACTCCTAGTTTGGCTTTCTGTGTTACAATTTAAATAGTTTTTATCTATAACAATTTTGAATAAGGAATAGTTTAAAATGGCAATAAGGAGTTACAACATAAATAAATTTAGGGTTAAAAGCTAGGCGGATTTTCTAGAGCCATAAGCCAGAAGGTGTGTGCACAGGTAGGGCAACGGAAGGGTGTCTCTTGTGGAAAGAGTGAGGTGGAGTTGCGAGTCAGGCCCCAGAGCTGGATCGTGGTCCAGATGAGTATGGAAGATAAGGGAAAGAAAAAACGGGGTCAATGGATAGCCGCGCTACATCCAAATAAGGGTGTAGTGATTATGACATATCACCTTATTTGGATTGTAGCGCGTTCTATCCATTTTGACCCCGTGTTTTTCTTTCCTAATGATCTCCATTTACAACAATAAATAATGGAATAAACACACAGCAAAAAGATACTCACAAAATCTGGGAGTTTCCGTTTACTCTGTAATTTGGTTGGGAAATTGATAAATATGGAGCTTTACAAAGATTTTCATCTCCTTATTGTACTCTCCAGCTTCAATGTTTGAATCTTTAAAGGGGTATCCCATGAAGACAAGTTTCTTCAAAAATATAGGGGATAACAAAATAACACATCTCTAATTCAATATTAAAGAACTACAGAATTTCACAGATGTAATTCCAACCTATCTATATCAGTTGGTTTTACATTTCCAGTTGCCCCGGTTCACCGACCTTTGTACCTTCTGACTTTCGGCCGTGAGCAGCATCTTGTCTGACGCTTTGTGGAGCGGAGCTGGCTCTTGCTTACTGCAGAGCAGTTTTCTGCAGTGACTCTGGTGAGCTCCACGATACCCACCCACATTGACATCCTGCAAGCCAAACAAACAGCAGCAGCAAGAGGAGAGTAAAAAAGCTACAGGCAAGAATAAGTTCTTTATCCGGGGAGGAAGATATGAAAGTGTTCATTGTGGTAGTATGCATTCTCATCTCTTTTCTATGTGATACATACAAATAAAATGTTCAGAAACTAAGTGAAAAAACTGTATGAATAAAACCTGTAGCTGATAATCTAACCACATTTTCCGCACACTGCACCTTCACCGACTACCAGGGATCATTGCAGTGTCTGATTAAAGAGTACCCGCCACACCACTCTTGGATTTTCACTGGCCATAAATACAGCTAAAACAGCAATACAATGTAAAGTAAGGGTTTTATTAAAAAATTATCTTTTGTGGTTAAATTTGTTTTGTGGGAAAACCACTTTAATAGTTCTAATGATGTGGTTGGAATTTTTTTCTTTGATAGCCCACATACATATGAATGAAGAATAAATTCAGGTGAAAGAAAGTTTATATTCTGTAAATTGAAGTGCTTGTAGCATAACTTAACCAAGAGGACGGCTATAATTATAGTCCACTGGAGCATTCACAAATCCCCTGTGAATGCTAATCAGTAGTTCAAGATGGAATGGCTACTGGTTTTGAAATACCAAGTTTTTCAAATTATTCATAGTCATTCATGTATGACCAACAGCTCTGTTGATCCAAACCACAAAGCTTTAACCAGGTTCCCAACAACACGTTTTGTCTGCGGCTTAAATCTTGTTTTGATTCGTTTCCAGGTCAAATTGGACTTGTTTGTTGAAAAGGAATTCTCCCTAGCTGTTACTTCCCTTGTTGTCGTCCTTGGCCAAAATGCTCCTTTTGTCTATTAAATTTTTAAATTTTTTCCTCTGACTAAAGAGCTTTGTGTGAAAACATAGGTATAACAATACATCACGGCTTTCCACATAAAAGGCTGATTGTGATATTAGTAACGAATTGCTAGGTAATTGATGGTGGACAGGTTCTTTGTAAAATCTTATTCGATTTGTAGAACATAAGAATGAGCACTGTATACAAACCAAGGAAGACAGGTCCAAGCAATGATAGATTGGTTTCATTCTGTATTTGGTATTATATTGTTTTGAGTGGTCAACAAGGGATTTACTCTCTTTGATATTGGAATAAAAGTTTTTGTTTTTATAATCGAAAGGGAAAATACTGCTGGCTGCACAAATCAGCAAATCAATCAAATATTAGTAACTAATACTGTATAATACATTCTAGCAATCACATCACAAAAACAATAGCAGATTTTTAAGTATAGCTCATATTACACTTAGAAGCAAGTATCTCAAAGATATAAAATACTACATATATACAAGCCACCGACACTTTATAGTAACAACTGTTTCAACTGATCTTTTTTAACCACTTAAACTTCTAATCAGCCAATCCACATGGCGGGCAAATCAGTGCTGTTAGGCACATGTAGACATGTCAAGACAAGCTCATGCAGTTCAAACCGAGAGCATCAGTATGGGGAAGAAAGAGAAAGGTTGATATTGCGTGCCTTTGAAATGGCATGGTGTTGGTTGAAGAAGGGCTGGTTTTGAGTATTTCAGAAATGATGATCTACTGTGATTTCACGCACAACCATCTCTAGGGTTTACAGGCCGAATGGGTCTGAAAAAGAAAAAACAGCCAGTGAGGCGGCAGTCTGTGGGCGGGAAGCCTTGGTGATGCAGAGGTCAGAGGGAGAATGCCAGACGGTTCGAGTCGATAGAAAGGCAACGTGACTCAAAAATCGCCACCCGACAAACCAGTAGAAGAAAGAGATATCTGAAGCCAAATAAGTCGAAACTCTTCTGATGGGCGATGGCTACAGCAGCAGAAAGACCACACACCGGGTGGGCACTCCTTTCGCTAGACACAGGAAACTGAGCTACAATTGCAACAAGCTCTGAAAATTGGACAGTAGATAGAAGATTGGAAAAAACGTTGGCCTGGTCTGATGAGTCTCGATTCTGCTGCCGACATTCGGATGGTAGGGTCAGAAGTGGCGCACAACTGAAAGCCATGATCCATTCCTGCCTTGCTATCACGGTTCAGGCTGGTGGTGTGGTGTCATGTGATGGGGAATATTTTCTTGGCATTTTGAGCCACTTGGTACCAATTGAGATCGTTGCAACGCCACAGCCTACCTGAGTATGTTGCTGACCATGTCCATCCCTTTATGACCACAATGTACCCAACATTCTTGATGGCTACTTTCATCCGGATAATGGCACATGTCCAAAGCTGGATCATCACAGATGGTGTCTTGAACATGACAATGAGGTCATGTACTCAAAGGACTCACAGTCACAGATATCAATCCAATAGAGCATGTTGGATGGGTGGAGGGAGCTTCGCCATCAGGATGTGCAGCCGAAAATATGCGGCAATGTGTGATGCCATCTGTCAATATGGACCAAACTGAGGAATGCTTCCAGCCACCTTGTGGAATATATGCCACGAAGAATTGAGGCACCGTCTCTGAAGGCAAAAGGGGTCCAACACGTTACTAGAGGTTGCTACGTAAAAAGTGGCAGAGTGAGTGTAGCAATAGTGACAGTATAAAAAAGTATTGTATATTACCATGAGGATGGTAATCTCTTTATTAATGTACCTAAAATAAATAAAGTTTTTTGTAACTGTACAGTTGTTGTCTATCCTACCACCCACCAGCCCCAGTAGGAAATAAAAATCAGTAAAAAATAAATATAAAGAGAACATAAATAAAATATTCAAATTGAGACTAAAGACTTGTAGATAACATTCCTATATTGCTTGTGTTCATCAATAAAGTTACATATAAGTTCTAGAGATTTTTTTTTAAAGCACAAAATGTTTAATTGACTTGATGTAGAAGATTTACTAAAAATGCCAAAAAGGCTAGACACTTATCACTGTGACTAATGGTGATTTATAAATATATAATGCTATAAGATTATCTATGAGGGGGCTTAGCTTACTCCTAAATTATTTGCAATTACAAGTGAGGCCACATCCCACGCTTTCGAAACTATGCCACTTATATTCAAGCCATAAAAATTTTTAAACAGAGTCACTTCACATATGTGGTTCAAGGTATGTTTGATGGTTTGCTGATGGAAATTAAAGCAGAATTGGGGGACTTTATGCTTAAAAGGAACCTGTCACCAGGGACCTACTTTTTCACTAAAGACAGGTTGCAGAAGCCTATTACACCTGCAGTGCAAATCTGCCTTTCTGCCTTTTCTATGCATTTGCATTACAATATAATTGTGTGTTATAACTCACTCTTGCATCCTGACAAAATCCTGGGGTAGTCACAGGGGCTGGACTTTGGTTTAGATGCATTTCAAAAAACAACATGTGCCTTGCCTGTGTTGCTCCTCAGAGCTTGGCCCCCACCTTTGTGCTCCTGTCTAGCTCCTCCTCCTGCTTCTTCTCAGAGGTCACAGGCTGGTCAGCCTGACATCAGTGGGGAGGGACAAGCTGTACGGGTGCACAAACATGGAGACAGTCTGCAGCTTAGACAAGTCACATGTTGTTTTTTTGAAATGCATGCAAACCAAAGTCCAGCCCCTGTGACTACCCCAGGATTTTGTCAGCATGCAAGAGTAAGTTATAGCACACAATTATATTGTAATGCAAATGCTTAGAAAAGGCAGAAAGGCATGTTTGTACTGCAGGTGTCATGGGCTTTTAGAATCTGTCTTTAGTGAAAAATGAGGTCCCTGGTGACAGGTTCCCTTTAATATATCTCTTTCAATGTCTCAACCTATTAGCATAAGTATTCAATTTGTTGATAAAACATTAAATCATAAAATGTTTTATCCTGTGTCAAGCATGTTTAACGTTTAAAATGGTGCGGCATTGGTGAGCACCGTGACACAGCCGTATGAGTCAGTAGAGTAAATACTGTAGCAATTCATTTTTTTTTAAATGTTTTATCCTGTGTCAAGCATGAGACTTGAAGTTTCTAGGAAACATTTTTACTTTATGCTTTGGTCAACAAGATTTAATTAACTTACAGTATATAATATAATGGTGTGAGCATGCTCCATGCAGCCGTTAATATAAAGTACATGTCAGTAGAGCAAATACTGCAACAATTCAGGTTTTTTTTAAATATAAGTTGTCTTAAGGAATTTTTTTTAATTTATAAAAAAATAGGTCATTATCTGATAATAGATTCCTCTCTTTAAAATAGTTTGTAGCCCTTGGAGGTTTTGCAAAGGTTTCTTAGCAGCAGTAACTTGGAGACAGATGATAAATTTAGTTGTTGCCCAGGGATAGTTAACATTATCCTAAATTTGGTCTATGAAATCACTTTGAATGTTGATTTTCAAAATGTCTCTGTCTTCATACTTGTCAATATGACACAACCTACTGAAATGTAATAACCTTTTAACTATATCTATATGGGAATGCAGGTCTCTAGTTATTCTCCATCACTGACTGTTTTTTACTAAATTTTAATAAAGTTATCACTTTTAAGCTATAAGTAGTAAGGAAAAATGTAACTCTTATTAGTACTTGAACTAAGTTCTTCAGTAAGCATACATATTAGATATTGGCTATTATTGTGAAAGGAATATGCTCCTAATTTTACCTTTAAAAATGAATTGTACAATCAAAACAGAATGAGATTTACTTATGTTATTTCCAAAAACTTTTACTTCATTCAAAATACAATTCTGAGTTGGAAATACAGTTAGTTAATATAGTAAATGGCTGAACTGCTGCAGTGTAAAATATAGGTTTGTCGTTGCAAATTAGCTCTGTAGCCAAAATGAGTTATATGTGTTAAAGTGAGGCTAAGGTGTAAGTGAGGTTAAACAGGAGCGTTCCTCCTGGGCCTGAGACTACTCTCTCAGGCCTAATTAGCATAAACCTATGATACCCTATAAGCCTCTGGGCTCCCACAGTGGTTAGTAAATGCAGCAAAAATCCTCTGGTTACACCTGTCATCAAGGGTGTTAACCCTTCGTTTGCCACTGACAAAGCTGCTGGCGGAGGTAAAAAGCCAGCGGTACATGGGCTACACCATCTTGGCTTTGATCGTCACTCCCCGTGATGTCATCCCTGTGATGTTATCCCCAGAGATTGCCAAATAATCCCCTCCCTATACATAACTGACAAACTTTCAAGAAACCTGTGACATCATTTGGAATAATAGCCTAACCAGTACATCTCTTTCAAAAGGAATAAACACCAAGCTGCAGCCAGTGCTTAAATATCATTGCATCATCGAAGTGCAGCAAAGGGATTGGTTTGTGAGAAGCCAAATAAGTGGGTCAGGAATTGGATTAAACTCGTAATAAATATAGCTTTTGCAGGTGCACAGAGCTGTATACCATCTCACATGGTTTCTTAAAAATCAGGAAGTTTTGTTTATTGAGTAGTGTTATTTATGGTGGGATTAGAAGCAATGTTTTCCTTTTACCACACTGGAAAACTAATATGTTTATTCCTTACCCAGAATTTTGGCCTTTAAGACATTATATGTCAAAGGCAATCACCATAAGGATTTTAATCGACTTATGTAATAGCAGTCATTCTTCACTGTTCTTACTGTGTGGTATTGATTAACTTAAAAGATTTTGGGGAGAGGTAGAATCATAAAAGCAATTCAATAATTATTTTAATTTTTAGCTTTTTCTTTGTCCGTCATGAGGTTTATTTAACAAACTTATTACTGTGGTCCTTGTTACTGTTCTATTATGTGGGTTGTGGATAATTGAATGGCTTTATTTTTTACTGTGAAAAATGATTGGAAGCCATGATTAACCTTCATTTTGCAAACTAGAAGTCCGAGTCAACATTAATTTTGGTAACTGTGGGGTTAAATGGTCATGAATTCAGTTATCTTTGCCCCTGAAGTGCTACTGACTGTTATTGTCATTATAGTGTGTGTGCTCATATCATCTACTTGTGAGCAATCATATCTACATTTTATTGTTGAGAATACTGCAATTACATGAATTGGTTATGTTCATATACTATAGGGTATAGGATTTAAAATATACTTGATTTTTACAAAAGGCTGACATCAATTACTTCATCAAGTTATGTTTTCATATACAGATTTTTATTTACAATGTCTATACTGGAATCTTTTACTAATGAAATAGTGTATTTATACTTAATTTTATTCAAGAATGAGCTTAGAGCACAGTACAACCATGTCAAATTATGGCAAAGAATAACAGATAACATTTTCATAACAAACTGTATGAGAACATCATTAGTTCCAAATGGAGGAAGATGTATCTAGCTTATTAAAATCTTTACTGATTAAACAACGACCTTTGAAGTGTAAGGAAAAAATAATAATTGACCAAAATTGTAAACACAAAGAGCACAAGACTGTAGAAAAATAAGCAATTATTTATTTTAAAAATAAGAGTGCTTAATAGAGATGAGCGAGCACTAAAATGCTCGAGTGCTCGTTATTCGAGACGAACTTTTCCAGATGCTCGAGTGCTCGTCTCGAATAACGAGCCCCATTGAAGTCAATGGGAGACTCGAGCATTTTTCAAAGGGACCATGGTTCGGGAATAAAATGTGTTAATTAATTGAAAAAGAATGTCTTCTGATAAGTTAGCAGATGTATGCAAACATCTGCAATCTATTCTTCACTGTTCCGCGCGTATATTATCTCCCGACAAGTTATTCTTCACACATATATATTGTTCTTCACATACTATTTTGTTCGCACCGTTCCGCGCGTATCTTCCGACAAGTAAGCAGATGTGCCGAACATCTGTAATCTATTCTTCACTGTGTTCTTCACTGTGTTTTTCACTTAAATGATCCTGTGTTCACTGTGTTCACTGTTTTTATTCTATTCTTCATTGTTCTTCACTGTGTTTTTTTAATTAAATGCTCGATCTCGAGCAGGGGAAATACTCGTCCGAGCAACGAGCCGTCTCGAGTACCTTAATACTCGAACGAGCATCAAGCTCGGACGAGTATACTCGCTCATCTCTAGTGCTTAACCATTAAGCTTAAGCTAACTGACAGGAGAACAAAGCTATCAACTATATGACAAAAGTGATGGCTTTGTAATTTAATATGTTGCAGTGCAGAAAGCTGAGATTTTAATAGACTATGTTTGGCAATAGATTATGTTTAGCAATAGATTATGTTTGGCAATTGAAAGCCCCAAAGAAAAAAATATATACCAAACTACTAACCATCCAAAGCAAGAAACTGTGGTGACACTTTCTTACTTTCAGAATTTCTGTACAATATCCACTGTTAAAGACTACATGGTTGCTACATGGGCTACTTCCACAGAACATTTGGCAATCAAGTTGTCAAACTCATGGGTCAAAATTTCCAAAAAGAGGAATGACACAAATAAAGTTTTTCATACATGAGTGTACAGAGGTGATGGTTAAATGATTTTGATTATCATATTTTTAATTTAGAGCCATTGCCCCATCCTTTTCAGAAGTGAGAACTGACTATTAAGATTTTGTGTTTTCAAAAATGTTGATGTCATTTTATTACTAAATGTTTAATAATGAAGCACCGGTTAACATGACATGCGTAACTGGTTAATATTCTGTTTCATATTGCTTTTTGGTGCATTTATTCTCCTGAAAACCTTTATTGATTTGTAACACACCCGCCTCAATATAGGTTCTTCAAAGGAACCACCTTTTGCTTTGATTACTGCTTTGCACACTCTTGGCATTCTTTTGATGAGCTTCAAGAGATAGTCACCAGAAAAGGTTTTCACATCACAGGTGTGCCCAGTCAGGTTTAATAAGTGGCATTTCCTGCCTTATAAATTGGGTTGGGACCATTAGTTGTGTTGTGCAGAAGTCAGGTGGATACACAGCTGATAGTCCTACTGAATAGACTGTTACAATTTGTATTATGGCTAGAAAAAAATTTTCATATTATAAAAGAAAAAATAAGTTTTACAACTACACTTCACATGCAAATTCAAATGCAACAAATCAACTATCAAACCTACATATCAGTCATGTCGTTAGAAAAACATCTGCAAGACATTTTATCTTCATATATCACAGAAAGTTTTAGGATTATATCTGTATATGCTTGTCCTATATCCATATATGGGCACTGTCCATAGTCATGCAAACAACAACCTATACTTACCCAGCCATCCCCACCCCGTGCCTGTGTGGTGGTTCAATAAAACCAGAGCAATCAATTCAAAGTGATGCCGCTGGACCTTGGAATACTTCCATTGCTGTACTAAACAAAACTAAGAAGCAAACCTAAACTCAAATAAAGTTCTATAAGGACCTGTAGTTGTATTAGTGAACCAATTTGCCCGACAAATGTAGCTTCGAGGGTAGGTCACTGCTTGAGTCGTTAAGGAGTAGTCCATTTCATTTCAGCAAAAAGTTATTTTTGTATAGTGAGAATTATAAATTTTACCAATATAGTTCTGATTTAATTCCTCATTGTTTTCGAGATCTCTGGTTTCTATCAGTTAGTAGAAAGTTTCCAAGTTGACTCCCAGTGGACATAAATCTGCCTATGGTTCACAGGTGACCAACTCTTATAGTATCACTGAGTGGTAATCAGGAGAGTAATCAGATCACTAACAGGGCGCCTAGGTGATCATGTCAGACTGAGTCTACTGGAAGTCAAAAAAGACTCTTATGTTGAATTACAACAAGCAGAAATGTGGAAAACTGTGAGCAGATGATACAGAACATCCTATACGGATGCGTTTGTCCAACTCAGTCAAACACTAATTTCAATGGGTTCGCTCATCACTAGTTATAAGGTAACTGGTTGTCAGGTTTAGCATTATTGTGAGCTGGCAGTGGACATCTAAACCTCGTGAAATCAACAGATTGTAAAGTTTGCCCAAAAGGTATTTGTATACAATGAATTAGCTTTAATACATGTACAGTTGAAACCACAAGTTCCATACATATATAAAAAGATAAATATGCATGTTGACTCACTATCTGAAATTAAGCAGAATAAGCCTTAAGGTCATTAGCATTACTAAAATTATTTATATTGCCCAATGCCAACTAATGAATGAGATTGACTTTCTAAGGTATTTTTTATTATACTTTCTCCAACATTAAAAGTGTACAATACACAAATTGTGCTGTGCTTGGACTGATGAGTCCAAAAGTTTAAATCTTTGGTTCCAACCTTGTGTCTTGTGCGATGCAGAAAAGGTGAACAAATGGACTCTACATGCCTGGTTCCCGCCGTGCATAGCTGGAGGAGAGGTGTGATGGTGTTGGGGTGCTTTTTCTGGTAACCTGTTGGGGGATTTATTCAAAATTGAAGGTATACTGAACCAGCAAGGTCACCGCAGCATCTTGCAGCTGCATGCTATTTCATCTGGTTTGCATTAAGTTGGACCATCATTTATTTTTAAACAGGATAATGACCCCAAACACACCTCCAGTCTGTCTAAGGGCTATTTGACCAAGAAAGAGAGCGATGGGGTGCTACACCAGATGACCTGGCCTCCATGTCATCAGACCTGTACCCAATCAAGATGGTTTGGGGTGAGCTGGACTGCAGAGTGAAGGCAAAAGGACCAACAAGTAAAAGCATCTTGGGGAACACCTCCAAGACTGTTGGACGACCATTTCAGGTGACTACCTCTTTAAGCTCATCAAGAGAATGGCAAGAATCTTGCAAAGCAGTAATCAAAGCAAAAGGTGGCTACTTTGAAGAACCAAGAATATAAGACATTTTTCAGTTGTTTCACACTTTTTGCTAAGTATATAATTCCACATGTGTTAATTAATAGTTTTGATGCCTTTGGTGTGAATCTACAATTTTTAGAGTCATGAAAATACAGAAAACTCTTTGAGTGAAACTCTTTTGGTCTGTATATATTACTTGAATCAAGGTTACTAAATAGATGCAGAGCCAGATCCAATATTACTATATAGACACAGGACTAGTATTAAGATTACTATATACAGTGGGTACAGAAAGTATTCTTTGTTTCATTGCCAATTGGTAAGATCAAATAGTTCCCTTTTTTGCTCATTAATGTACACTCCACACCATCTTGACAGAAAAAAATGAAATGTAGATATTTTTGCTTATTTATTGAACGAGAAAAACTTAAATATCACATGATCATAAGTATTCAAACCCTTTGCTGTGACACTCATATTTACCTCACATACTGTCAATTTCCTTTTGATCCTCCTTGAGATGGTTCTACTCCTTTATTGGAATCCAGCTGTGTTAAATCAACTGATTGGACTTAATTAGGAAAGGCACATACCTGTCTATATATGACCTCACATCTCACAGTGCATGGCATAGCACATGAGAACCATGAGCTCTGAGTAACTGCCCAAGGAGCTGTGGAAAGGCAAAGATATGGCCAAGGTTAAAAAATAATTTCTGCAAGTTTCCTACAAGCACAGTGGCCTCCATAAACCTTAAATGGAATATGTTTGAAACAATTAAAACTCTTCCTGAACAGCCAAACTAATCAATTGTGGGAGAAGAACCTTGGTGAGAGAAGAAAAATAAACCCAAGATCACTGTAGTTGACCTCCAGAGATAAAGTTCCACCAAGTCAACTATGATTGCAGCCCTTGGAAGGCCCAACGGAAGCCTCTCCTTATGATATATGAAAGCCTGCATACGGTTTGCAAAAATACACTTGAAGGACTATAAGAAACTAGACTATGAGAAATTAGATTATCTGATGAGACAAATATTTAACTTTTTGGTGTTAATTCTAGGAGGTTTGTGAAAATAGGGCACTGCTCATCACCTGTCAAATACAATCTTATCAGTGAAACATTGATGTGGCATCATCATGTTATGTGGGATGTTTCCAGCTGCATAGACATGATGACTGGTTGCAATTGAAGGAAATATAACTTTGATGAATACCTCTTCCAGAGTGCTCTGGACCTTAGGTTCACTTTCCAACAAGAAAATGACCCTAAGCACACAGCTAAAATAACAAATCAGTGGCTTCAGAACAAATCTGTAGCCATTTTTGACCATTTTTGACACCAATGTTCACCATCCAACCTGAAGCAACTGGAGAGGATCTGCAAGGAAGTATGTTCCCCGAATCCAGGTGTGAAAAACTTGTTACATCAATCCCAACGTCATGGGTGTAGTAGCTCAAAAGGTGTTTGACCATGTGATATTTCAGATTTTCTTGTTTAATAAATTAGCAAAAATATCTACATTTCAGTTTTTTCTGTCAAGATGGGGTGCAGAGTGTACATTAATGATGTTGAGGTGCATGCATCATGTCTCAACACACCATAAATGTGCTGACTGACACAAATTATGGAGCAAGTCGTATTCCAGTCAATAATCTCAATTGATATGGGTGTGGTGTGATTAACTCTAGAAGAAAATTTTACATACAGGAATAGAAAACTGTTTCTACTACCCAGAATATTATATACAAGTGTGGATGAATTTAAACATTTGCAATCCATTAACCTTTTAACAACTTGAACCATCCTGACTCGGCCCATTTTTTCAAATATGTGTCACTATAAGTGGCTATAACTTTGCACTTAATATTTGTGATACGTTTTGTATTTATTTATGAAAAAACTTCTCTATTTCAAAAATTCAAAATTTTCTACTTTTCGGACACGTTGTTACACCAAAACAACTTGATAACTAATATTTACTGAATGTCTGCTTTATGTTGTCATGGTTTGTTATACATCCTCTCATTTTTGAAAAATGTTATGAGGCTTAAAACTTTAAGTGTGATTTTAAAATTTTCATAAAAAATGCAAAATCATACTTTTCAGGGACCTGCTCAACTTTTAAGTCACTCTGAGATTACTAAATAATATTAAAACCCCATAAATGAACCAATTTTTAGAAAGTACACCCCTCACCGTATGTAAAACAACTTTTATGAAGTAAAGTAAAGAGGACCTGTGGAAGTGGAAGTGGAGATGAGCATACCATCTGTAGGGACTGCTACACAGATCCATGGGCACTTTGAATTTTCTTTCTAGCTCCCACGGTTTCGGAGATATTAGTCCCGGTATCTTACCATTATAATTAGAGATGAGCGAACATGCTCGTCCGAGCTTGATGCTCGGTCGGCACCATAGAACGGAACCATAGTTACGGCACCATAGATTGGGAACTGTCCCTGGGCACACCCCGACCTATGTGTCGCGGCACACCTAGTGGCATTGCCCCACTGTTTGTGAAAACACTGCTGTCATTGTGATGCAAACTCTACCGTTCAATTTTAAAAATGTCATTCTGACGCGATGATTTAGGCAAACTAAACTTGGAGAAGAAGCAGCATAGAATGATGGGTTGCTCATTAATAAATATTAGTTGTTTGAAATGCAATGGTTTTACAATATAACAACCTACTTTTCGGTATTTGAGATAGTGTTTGTTCATATAGTCAAAAAAATGCATCAATGAATAATAATTAAATTCCAACATTGTTTACTGGTGTGAAAACAATTCTGGAATCTGCAACAAATACTTGCCAAATGCATTAAATTTTTCAATTACAGGATATCTAAATTGCTGTAAATCTTCTTTTTAACTGAATATCTTAGTGTAAATGCCAGAGTTCTAAGAATACACAGATTCCGAATATTTATAGTATTGAAAATACAATTATTTACTGCAAAAATCACTGTAGGTGAGCAGGAATCAAAATAAGGACTCACATTTGTCCAATTTAAAAGTAGATATAATAATAAAAGATTGTGTTTGTCGGAGAAGTGCACCAAAGGGAAGGGCGAGATAGGGCAGGAAGTCTCTAGTTCTATGTGTTTGTTGTGGAGCTCGTATTGGGAAATCAAGCAGGAGGGACCAATGCAGGGAGGAGCACCAGTGCAGAGTCAGACAGGAGAACAAATTTGTCCTGCCCGGTGCTAGGACCTCTGATTTACGGTCGGATCTGGGACACTACTGAAATTGTACACATCGGACGGGAATCGCTACAGGTGTTGGTTAATATATTGTGAAAATACTGTTACTTACAGTGAATTAAGAATGGGTTATTTTGTTATCCTGGTATATATTTTGTAAGTCTTGAGTATTTTCATGGGAATATCCTTTTAATTTAAGGTTCTTCTTAGCAAACTGTCCACATTATTTTCCTTTTTTGTCTGAAAAACAAACCAGCATGCCTCCTGACTAGAGCACAGCTGCACCACACAAAAGCACGAGGGGGAGAAAAGGTGTGTTTCTTTTGTAATTTTTGCAGATGTAACGGGAACAGAGTGTCGGCCAGAAAAAATTGCAGCCCAAATCTCACAGGATCGCGGGGTGCCGATCTTAGTGAATTGTGGCAGCAGAGTGTATATAGTCGGAGTGAAAAAAAAAACAACAAACCTGTTAAAACTGTGGGCTTCAAGGGCTTCTCTTTAAAATGTTTACACTGTAAGGGGTTGGCAAAAATTGTTGGTATTTTCCGCCAGAACATTATTCACTAACCAGAGATAATTATTTGGGACGGACATGCAACTATTTTATAAGTTGCCTATTGAATGATGGTATAGCTATTATGCTATCAAAGAGTACTAAAGAAGTATTCTAATTGTTTAGTCATTAAAACTAGTATTTTTCGCTAGCAGGGATGAAACAAGCCGTTCCCCTTAAGAGAAAAATATTCTTAATATATTATGATTAGAGTTTGGGACCATTAGATTTGAAAGTAATAAAATGCTAAATACAATTGCCACAGACAAGATAAAAGCCACTTTTAATAAATTATTATAAATTCTCTGCATGAGATAGGTGCTATACAAAGAATCAATTATCTGATTAGGCTTATTAGAACACTACTGACGAAGAAAGCTAAGCATAATAGGTATGAAATATTAGTCCAAAACAATGATCTTAATGAGGTACGCTTAAAAAAGATTTTATTTAACGCCGAATCTGTGCAGGAGGGCTGTCCGCTTTCGGTAATTTTCCTTAGCGATACTTATAAAGTCAAATATAAATTTGACTCTTAAAATACCTTAATATAGACTAATTTTGAGACAAGTTCATTTTTAGTTAAAGGATACAGGTTTGGTCTAGGACCCCATTCAAGAAAAATCAAATGTAATTGTTTTGCGATCCTCTATCATAGAGGGCATCTCTCAGTATGAGGCTGGTGGAAATAAGGTTATTTTGTACCGTGTCCAGGTGTCAGCAGTCAGTGTCAATCTCAAGTGTTAGCAATCAAATATGCCATTATGTGATCTAAACTAGAATTCTGTCAATGTCTAAAATGGACACGTTTGATTGCACACGGTAGCACAAACCTGTATCTATTTTGTCTGCTTGCCTGTAAAGATTGTGCTTAAAAAGTGTTTATTTGGATAAAGTTAAATGGAGGTTTATAAAGAGGCAGCTCCCAGAGGACATAATGGGACAGGCACTGAAAACAATTAGTCTTTCGAGGACCTTCCTTCAAGGGGGATTCTTTTTGAAGGTTTTTGAATCTAAATTTTATTCTACTCCTAGTTTGGCTTTCTGTGTTACAATTTAAATAGTTTTTATCTATAACAATTTTGAATAAGGAATAGTTTAAAATGGCAATAAGGAGTTACAACATAAATAAATTTAGGGTTAAAAGCTAGGCGGATTTTCTAGAGCCATAAGCCAGAAGGTGTGTGCACAGGTAGGGCAACGGAAGGGTGTCTCTTGTGGAAAGAGTGAGGTGGAGTTGCGAGTCAGGCCCCAGAGCTGGATCGTGGTCCAGATGAGTATGGAAGATAAGGGAAAGAAAAAACGGGGTCAATGGATAGCCGCGCTACATCCAAATAAGGGTGTAGTGATTATGACATATCACCTTATTTGGATTGTAGCGCGTTCTATCCATTTTGACCCCGTGTTTTTCTTTCCTAATGATCTCCATTTACAACAATAAATAATGGAATAAACACACAGCAAAAAGATACTCACAAAATCTGGGAGTTTCCGTTTACTCTGTAATTTGGTTGGGAAATTGATAAATATGGAGCTTTACAAAGATTTTCATCTCCTTATTGTACTCTCCAGCTTCAATGTTTGAATCTTTAAAGGGGTATCCCATGAAGACAAGTTTCTTCAAAAATATAGGGGATAACAAAATAACACATCTCTAATTCAATATTAAA
Organism: Engystomops pustulosus; assembly: GCA_019512145.1. Lineage (NCBI taxonomy): Eukaryota > Metazoa > Chordata > Amphibia > Anura > Leptodactylidae > Engystomops > Engystomops pustulosus. The sequence goes on along the minus strand of CM033642.1, from coordinate 140,259,560 downwards.
GAACTACAGAATTTCACAGATGTAATTCCAACCTATCTATATCAGTTGGTTTTACATTTCCAGTTGCCCCGGTTCACCGACCTTTGTACCTTCTGACTTTCGGCCGTGAGCAGCATCTTGTCTGACGCTTTGTGGAGCGGAGCTGGCTCTTGCTTACTGCAGAGCAGTTTTCTGCAGTGACTCTGGTGAGCTCCACGATACCCACCCACATTGACATCCTGCAAGCCAAACAAACAGCAGCAGCAAGAGGAGAGTAAAAAAGCTACAGGCAAGAATAAGTTCTTTATCCGGGGAGGAAGATATGAAAGTGTTCATTGTGGTAGTATGCATTCTCATCTCTTTTCTATGTGATACATACAAATAAAATGTTCAGAAACTAAGTGAAAAAACTGTATGAATAAAACCTGTAGCTGATAATCTAACCACATTTTCCGCACACTGCACCTTCACCGACTACCAGGGATCATTGCAGTGTCTGATTAAAGAGTACCCGCCACACCACTCTTGGATTTTCACTGGCCATAAATACAGCTAAAACAGCAATACAATGTAAAGTAAGGGTTTTATTAAAAAATTATCTTTTGTGGTTAAATTTGTTTTGTGGGAAAACCACTTTAATAGTTCTAATGATGTGGTTGGAATTTTTTTCTTTGATAGCCCACATACATATGAATGAAGAATAAATTCAGGTGAAAGAAAGTTTATATTCTGTAAATTGAAGTGCTTGTAGCATAACTTAACCAAGAGGACGGCTATAATTATAGTCCACTGGAGCATTCACAAATCCCCTGTGAATGCTAATCAGTAGTTCAAGATGGAATGGCTACTGGTTTTGAAATACCAAGTTTTTCAAATTATTCATAGTCATTCATGTATGACCAACAGCTCTGTTGATCCAAACCACAAAGCTTTAACCAGGTTCCCAACAACACGTTTTGTCTGCGGCTTAAATCTTGTTTTGATTCGTTTCCAGGTCAAATTGGACTTGTTTGTTGAAAAGGAATTCTCCCTAGCTGTTACTTCCCTTGTTGTCGTCCTTGGCCAAAATGCTCCTTTTGTCTATTAAATTTTTAAATTTTTTCCTCTGACTAAAGAGCTTTGTGTGAAAACATAGGTATAACAATACATCACGGCTTTCCACATAAAAGGCTGATTGTGATATTAGTAACGAATTGCTAGGTAATTGATGGTGGACAGGTTCTTTGTAAAATCTTATTCGATTTGTAGAACATAAGAATGAGCACTGTATACAAACCAAGGAAGACAGGTCCAAGCAATGATAGATTGGTTTCATTCTGTATTTGGTATTATATTGTTTTGAGTGGTCAACAAGGGATTTACTCTCTTTGATATTGGAATAAAAGTTTTTGTTTTTATAATCGAAAGGGAAAATACTGCTGGCTGCACAAATCAGCAAATCAATCAAATATTAGTAACTAATACTGTATAATACATTCTAGCAATCACATCACAAAAACAATAGCAGATTTTTAAGTATAGCTCATATTACACTTAGAAGCAAGTATCTCAAAGATATAAAATACTACATATATACAAGCCACCGACACTTTATAGTAACAACTGTTTCAACTGATCTTTTTTAACCACTTAAACTTCTAATCAGCCAATCCACATGGCGGGCAAATCAGTGCTGTTAGGCACATGTAGACATGTCAAGACAAGCTCATGCAGTTCAAACCGAGAGCATCAGTATGGGGAAGAAAGAGAAAGGTTGATATTGCGTGCCTTTGAAATGGCATGGTGTTGGTTGAAGAAGGGCTGGTTTTGAGTATTTCAGAAATGATGATCTACTGTGATTTCACGCACAACCATCTCTAGGGTTTACAGGCCGAATGGGTCTGAAAAAGAAAAAACAGCCAGTGAGGCGGCAGTCTGTGGGCGGGAAGCCTTGGTGATGCAGAGGTCAGAGGGAGAATGCCAGACGGTTCGAGTCGATAGAAAGGCAACGTGACTCAAAAATCGCCACCCGACAAACCAGTAGAAGAAAGAGATATCTGAAGCCAAATAAGTCGAAACTCTTCTGATGGGCGATGGCTACAGCAGCAGAAGACCACACACCGGGTGCGCACTCCTTTCAGCTAAGAAACAGGAAACGAGCTACAATTTGACAAGCTCTCGAAAATTGGACGAGATAGAAGATTGGAAACAAACGTTGCACCTGGTCTGATGAGTCCGATTTCTCGCTGCGACATTCGGGATGGTAGGGTCGAAGTTGGCGCAACAACTGAAAGCCATGATCCATTCCTGCTTGTATCACGGTTCAGGCTGGTGGTGTGGTGTCATGTGTGGGGAAATTTTCTTGGCATTTGAGCCACTTGGTACCAATTGAGATCGTTGCAACGCCACAGCCTACCTGAGTATGTTGCTGACCATGTCCATCCCTTTATGACCACAATGTACCCAACATTCTGATGGCTACTTCACGCAGGAGAATGCGCACATGTCTTAAAGTGGAATCATCACAGATGGTTTCTTGAACATGACAATGAGGTCATGACTCAAATGGACTCCACAGTCACAAGATCTCAAGCCAATAAGCATGTTTGGATGGGTGGACGGGCATGTGGTGGAACGGGAGATTCGCATCATGGATGTGCAGCCGACAAAACTGCGGCACCTGTGTGATGCCATCATGTCAATATGGACCAAAATCTCTGAGGAATGCTTCCAGCACCTTGTTGAATCTATGCCACGAAGAATTGAGGCAGTTCTGAAGGCAAAAGGGGGTCCAACCCGTTACTAGCATGGTGTACCTAATAAAGTGGCCGGTGAGTGTAGCAATAGTGACAAGTATAAAAAATATTGTATATTACCATGAAGTATGTATCTCCTATCTAATGTACCTAAAATATAATAAATTATTTTTGTAACTGTACATGTTGTTGTCCTATCCTACCACCCACCAAGTCCCCAGTAAATAAACTCAGTAAAAAATAAATATAAAGAGAACATAAATAAAATATTCAAATTGAGACTAAAGACTTGTAGATAATTTATTCTCCTGAAAACCTTTATTGATTTGTAACACACCCGCCTCACTCAGACTGTGCTCTGATTTACTAATACATTAACCTGCTGTGATTGACAGACCCTCTCTCCACTCTCAGTGCCATTGTGTCTTATGTCAGACTGAAACTACCGGTAAGGTAGTGTTGACATTCTAATACTGGAGCAATCTTGAAAAATTCTTAAGTTATGGAGGCTGAAATTTAACACTGGAATAAATCCCTTTGTTTTTTCACAAATCATAGAGTGCTGCCTATCTATTTATCTATCTAGAAAAAGTAAAACAATTCAGCTGCACCAGTTAAGAAAACATCGGGTGCTCAACCTTCAGGTTTGTTAAATCCTTTCACATATAAAAATCAAAAAATGGTAGCACTCCAAGTTCTTGTGAAAAAGGAATTCTTTTATTCAGGGTCGGACTGGCCCACCGGATTACAGGAGAAACCTCCGGTGGGCCCTGAGTACTGACGCTGACTTCAGAATTGGAGTCGGGATGCCGGGGCCATCGGGCCATAATCCCCCATAATGACATCACAATTCCCTTGAACAACATTACATTGTTGCATTGTGAAATCACAAGGTGGGGTAGGACCTGTGACTGTACTGGCCACGATAAGGATACTGGCTATAGAGGGGTCATCATTGAAAAATTGCCTACTTTGGGATACTGATTTACTGTTTATGAAGTAAGGAGCCTAAAATCGACAGAAAAAGGGCCCGGCAGCTTAGAAGCTGCCATGAAAGGCGAGGTCGTAGAAGAAGATGAAAGTAAGATTTAGAGTAAGTCCTGCTATTACCCCTAAACTCACAATTCTGCAGCATCTCTCATGTGCTGTGACTTTTATGAGGAAAAATAAGACTTTTACTTAACCCCTCAAGGACTTGGCTCTTTTTGGTTTTTGTTTTCCTGTTATTGCTCCCTACCTTTAAAAATCTATAAATTCTTTAGTTTTCCATGTACAGAGCTGTGTGAGGGCTTGTGTTCACTTCATAGTGATGGTAAATAATATTCCATGCTTTTTCTTTTATGGGGGATAATGGGGATCATGGGGATAACAAATTTGTATAGGTTTTATAATATATTCATACATTTACAAAAATTAAAACCTGCTGTACAAAACAAAAATTCTTCATTTTGCCATTTTCTGGTGCTAAAAACTTTTTCGGTGTATGTGTGTGTGTGGTGTCAGCCCTCTCTGTCCTCGCTCTCCCGATGTGCGCCATGCTGTTAGGGCTCACGTCAGAAAGGGGTTAAAGAGCTACATGGACTGACATACTCAGACAGACATGTCAGGAGTGATGTCAGATCTGTATTGTCCGGTGACTATTGCTGCACAGAGCTTCATCCACCCATATAGTCGTTAGTGTGATAACACTCTGCAGAACCCCCTTTGTAGAAATAGTATTTGACCGCTAAAAATTCACGGTTTAGATCTCATGTGTCTCATTTTAACAAGTTAGTAGATTTACAACCATGTCACCTGTGTTGTTCTAACTAAGCTTTTTTTACTATAGGGGACGGCATGCAGAGGCAGCGGCAGCAGGCTAGAGAGTGGCATGGCGACATACCCTAAATGGACTCAGGCTTCAAACCAATGGGTGGCAGAGAGGAACCAAAGGAGGTGAGCAAGAAGCGCTCAAATAATATCGGTACATGATAAAAGTTTGCCAGTATATTTTGTAGATAACACAGCAGGGTGGCGACAAAGTTAACATGGAAGCCATGAAAACAACCCAAAATTCTGCCTGACACAGCTCGTTTGATAAGGGGACCATGTATGGAGGCAGTGAACTAGTAGTAGATTAAAGGTGCTGCAGTTAAAACTATGTTAGTTGGATCTTGGCATGGAGCTGGCGCTCCGCTGCCAGGCGAGCTTTCGCCAATCCAAGCCCCTGTCTCTAGGCTACTCCCCAAACAGCACTTCTAAGAACCTTTTGTATAAGATCAAGTGTAGTAGCGTTCTTATAAGATCAAGTGTAGTAGCGTTCTTATAAGTTTGGGATATGGCGGGTGAGGGGAATGTAAACAGATGCGCAAGAAGCGCTGAAATAATATCGGTAAATGATAAAAGTTTGCCAGTATATTTTGTGGATTACACAGCAGGGTGGCGACAAAGTTAACAAGTTTGATGTGGAATGCCCTGTAATAGCTCTTGGGCGGTGTGCTTTTTATCGCCTAGGCTCAGCAGTTTGAGCACCGCCATGAGGTTGCGAAAGGCCTCGGTCTCTACTAGCCTATAGACGGATGGTAATTCGGAGGAGGAGGAGGTGGAGGAGGGGTGGGAGGATTTGGAGGTATAGTAGGCCTTTGAGACCTGGACCGAGGTAGGCCCCGCAATCCTCTGCGTCGGCAGTATATGACTAGCCCCAGGGTCAGACTCGGTCCCAGCCTGCACCAAGTTAAGTGTAGTAGCGTTCTTATAAGTTTGGATGGAGACAATTTAATTTGGATAGTGCCTGTATGTGGCAGTCCCAAACATTTTTCAAACCAGAGGAGCAGGTAGGTGACCCTCCAGTAAAATGGAATAGATTGAGTGCCTGTATGTGGCAGTCCCAAAAATTTTTAGATTTACAACCATGTCACCTGTGTTGTTCTAACTAAGCTTTTTTTCTGTTTGTATGGAGCATATTCTGGCGCTGTAATTCTGATGTGTATAGTGAACTTGGCTGAATGCTGCAGTTATGTACTGAGCTTGGTTCTGGACCTGTATCTAATGTTAGATGGTTCTAATAAATCCGCCAGAACGTGTTTTACACTTCAATTAGGAGTAGTCTGGTATTCTCTCATTACATAAAAGGTGGGTCCCGCAAAAAAAATTCTCTGGTGGGCCCAAGGTACTCTAGTCCAACACTGTTTTTATTCCAAAAATGCTACGTTTCAGCTCCCATATTTGGAGCCTTTCTCAAGGCTTGAGAAAGGCTCCAGATATGGGAGCTGAAACATAGCAGTTTTGGAATAAAAGAATTCCTTTTTCACAAGAACTTGGAGTGCCACCATTTTTTTATTTTTATATTTATCTAGCTACCTATCAATAAATTGATCCTTTACTGGATTTATGCTGTATGCCAGAAGTTTGGTAGGCTTATAAATAGTTTCAAAATTGTAAAATAAAGATTATATTAATATAAAAATATGTATATTAAGCATTGAGAAACCAAACATTATGAGTTTCACAATGCTCAATTAGTTGCATCTGACTCATTTGGGAGTATAAGATGAATCATTTAGTCCATTCATTTTGTAGTTTCTAAGTAGGATTTTTTTTCACTGCTTGTATCATGCTTTGAATACCCAGTGGGTAAAGTATTGACATAATGGACTGTTTTGTAAATTATCTTCTCAGATAAGATAAAACTTGCTATGTGGATGATATATCAAAAACAACCCACATTACCGTATAACCTGCATTACAAAATGCTGTTTATGAGTATCATATGTCACAATAAGTTTAAATAGAAACAAGCAAGTAATTGCCTTTAATTCCCTACTGAACATGGGCCTTCTATGAGCCTGATGCTCCCATACCATCACCAAAACCAAGATTCCTCATCTCTTTCTCCGTTGAATACATCTTTAAACATGCTAAGGACTATAAAACAGCATGTGTCACCAGTAAAGGCTGACAATTTTTGCAAGCGTCTTCTAAAAATATTTCTACAATAAATTTCTGCTTATATACGGATGACAGACGATGTCACAAACTGCGCTTTAAATCACCTGTTCTTTGATGTCTGCCCGATTTCTGTCGCGTGAAAGCCAGAGCCGATGCACCACAATCCAATCGCGTGCGCCAAAATCCTGGGGCAATTCGGTACAAAATGGAGAAATTCGGGAAACCCGACAAAAGTGGGGCATTCGGACCCTTAGTAAATGAGCCCCATTATTTGAATCCATTGTTCTGATATCTTGCAGGGTCTGTAGGTATGTAAACATGTAACACCTGAGAGTTTAAAATATGGCTAAACAGAGAGCACTAAGCTCCTGCCATCCTTCCAATTAGCACACGGGTAGTCAGTATCCTAACACAGATAGGGAAATTACTTCATTAAAATTTCGCTTGCACTAGTGGGGTTACCTTCTGGTGGCAATTATTTATAGGGGATGACTGCACTAATAGATCAAGTGGCAGGGGACTATTAAACTAATAAAGACAATTCATTACTAGGTGTGGAACCACTAAATCAATGGGCTCTTTATTATAAGTGGAGAGTGGTCAACTTGGATGAGGATATTTACTACAAAAGGAGGGGGGATCACAATAAAATTAAGAAGTGCCTATATTATAAGGTTGAATAGGTGACAAGAGGTTTTCTAGGAGGCATAAAGGGTGTTTAATTTTTGATCACTTGTGCAGTATATCTGTATTTAGGAGAGAATTTGTTACATTTGTGCCTGTGTCATCCTCTGTCTATAGAATACAGTTTGCTTCATTCTGCTTCTTCCTAGTGTGAACAATTGTGTATTCATTCTCTTGACAATCTTAATTGATTTGTACCACAACTATCTCCCACAGACCCTGCTCTGATTTACTAATCATAGCAGGTAACCTGCTGTGATTGACAGAATCTCTCTCCATCAAATCACCCTCCACACCCGGATAATGGATTCTCATATAAGGGGGATCAGTACTCTTTACCTGCTATAGCATTGTACTTAGTAAGCTGTTCTCTATTCTAGTATCTTTGAACCTTCAACCGGATTCTTGACTATCCGTTTGCCTAGTTATTTTGTACTTTTTTGTCCTTTTGGTATTGACCTGTTTTTGGCCCCTATTAATTTCGTTTCCTTATTTTCACTATAGTGCAGGTAGGGAACATTAACTGGTTGTCAACCTTCCACCTAGGTTAGGCCAGGCATGTCCATAAGGGCAGCTGGTAAAGGTGTTTAGTCTCCGGATCCTCTGTCAGTGTTGCTAGTCTGTTAAATGACTCTACATTTTCAACAATCTGTATGGATCATTTTCTCCTTTAATCTGAAAAAGAAAACATTAAGACCAAAATTATGATCCTTCTGAGCCAATCTTAATGTATTTTAATTTGTTGGAGGTTCTGACTGTTGTGCTATCTCAATTACTTTACAAACGTCTTATGACACTTAAAAACCTATTCTTCTCACTGCTGTATAGCCAAAGAACAAATTAACTATGTATAGGTTGCATCTCTCTATATCAGAATAAGTTGAGATGCCTTTCCATGGCCGTTGGTCTGTTCATGGTATTCAGGGCTTGTGCAGGATTTTGGCACAGAGGCGCCGGCTTTCACACAGCAGAAATTGTGGGGCGGGCAATCGGACGTTCTGGCTGATTCGGACTGAGCGTGGAATTTAGGATAAAAATTGTGTCGCAACCAATGCACTTACATACAGCGGGAAGAAGATGGTGAGCTCCAGGGGACCTGAGTGGAGAAGCAACAGGTGCAGGATATCGGGCGTACAATGTTAGTGAATCAGTGAATCGCGGCACAGTGTATTGTCATCGGATAATGCACTTTTGTGAACTCCTTCGGACGGGTAAGTAAATGTGCCCCATTATGTCAACATATAGCAGAGATTTGGTGAATACTATTCTGTAACAAGAGTGCTAATACCAAATAATTTTTTTATATTTCCATGTTTTCCTGGAAATTTCCTAAAGATTTATAAAATCAACAACAGTTTACCAGTAACATAAAGAACTAGGTGTCATGAACAAAAAAAACATGTAAATTGGGTAAGTTACAGTTGTCTATGTTGTTACCACATAAAATGACACAGGTGAGATTTGAAGAATCAAGCTACATCCTGGTGAAAATGATATTAATAAAGTTTAGTTTAGAGGGTATATGATCCCTGGAAATTCAATTATTTTTACCACCCATTAAATGACTTATCAAGATTGTTTTAGTTTTATTTGTCTGTAATGACATGTGAATAAGGGAGATAAATGAATTCACTAGATGAATTGAAAATTAAAGATTAGATTAAATATTAAAAGTAGAACTGACTAAAGCTGAAATAAAAAAAGGAAAGTGCTTGTAAATTAGTTGAAAAATATGCATTTTAAAAGATAAATAATCTCTTTAAACTATTTGTTATAAAATGTAAAGGGATTGTCTCTCTTAGACAACATCATAGACTGACTATTAGGAGCAATAAAATGGCTCCCACTGACATCCTTTTGTAAAACTGTAAATCCATTTGTCAGGACTCAGGCTGTGTGGATCCACTGGACCATCACGGGAGGTGATACTAGCTGTCACCTGGGAGCGGAGTCTAAGTGGCACCTGGTTTCCACCAGAGCCCGCTGCAAAGCGGTATGGACTTGCTGCAGCAGGGTACCACCAGGTCGCTCCACCGAGGTCAAGTTACCTTAACGGAAGACAGTCCCGTGGTCGGGTCCAGGCACAGGACAGGGCAGAGATGCAGGGTCAAGTCCAATCTGGGGTCAGCAATGGGAGGTTCAGGCAGATGGGAACAGGAACACAGGCACACGGGACAAAGGAACACAGCAACACAGGAAAACTGGTAACACAGGAACACGGAGGGACTCTGTTAACACAGGAACACGGCAACACAGGACTCAGGAGCAGGAACACAATGGGACGCAGGAATACACAGGAACACACAGCAATGCTGGAGGCACAGGAACGCAGGAGACACAGGAACGCAGAATAAATCGCTAGGAAATTTTCCATAAGGCTGTGAGGCACAAAAATTCCAGCATGGGACACAGGGAGGGGGCTGAAATTTAAGCAGTATGGCTGGCCGCCGCACACGCGCCTTAGGAGGCGGGGATGTGCGCTCCACACTTCTGGAGTCATCACTGGATCCTGGAGAGGTGAGTGGAATGCCGGGGACCGGGCGTAGCGGAGAGGGGCATGGGTGTGCCTGTGACCCGGGTGATGGGTTGTAGGAGCACCCGTGACAGTATCCCCCCCCCCTTCAGCCTCCCCCTCTTCTTGGACTGGAGGAATTTTTGCAGAATACCAAGATGTTATCCTTTGGCTCTCAGGATCTTTCCTCTGGCCCGAACCGCTTCCAGTCAGCAAGGAAGAACCGCTTCCCTCTAACTGTATTCATATCAAGAACCTCCTTTACTTCGAAGACATTGATGGAATCATCCTCAGGAGCAGGAGAAGGCACTTGCTGAAAGAAATGGATCCAGATGACTAGTTTCAGGAGAGAAACATGGAAGGAATTTGGTGATGCGCATGGAGGGAGGAAGGTGCAGCTTGTATGTCACAGGATTAAGGTGCTTCAGTACCTCAAATGGACCCAGGAAACGAGGACCAAGCTTATAGTTGGGTATCGTCAAACGGACATACCTGGAAGACAGCCATACTTTGTACCAATGGAGAGAAGACTGGAGGAGATCTGCGCTTCGTGGCTGCCTGCGTTTTGGTTTGAACGGATGCCCGAAACAAAGATTTACATGTTTGCTCCCAGATGGATCTGAGATTTTGGACCAATTCCTCCACGGCAGGAACATCAGACCTCTCAGCAAGTGGGAGAGGAGGACGAAGATGTAGTCCTAAAAAAATAAAAAATGGAGCAGAGCCGGCAGATTCAGTGTCCAGCGAGTTGTAAGTGAATTCCGCCCTAGGTAGCAGGGTGGACCAGTCGTTCTGTTGGGCAGAGGCAAAATGGCGGAGATAGCAGCCCAGGGTCTGATTAACTCTCTAAACGTGTCCATTGGTCTGCGTATCATGATACGCAGACGAGAAGTCCAGCTTCACTTGTAGTTGACTGCACAGGGATTGGCAGAAATGGGAAACAAACTGGACCCCACGGTCCAAGACAATGTGCAAGGGGAGTCCATGAAGCTGGAAGATGTGCAGGAAGAACAGGCTGGCAAGGCATGGAGCTGATGACCGACCTGGCAGAGGAACAAAGTGGGAGATCTTTGAGAACCGGTCGGTTACCACCTAGATTACAGTATTACCCGAGAAAGATGGAAGATCGGTGATAAAGTCCATTGCCACATGAGTCCACTGGCCGTCGGGTATCGGTAATGGCAGAAGAAGACCAGCAGGTTTAAGATGAGATGGCTTGTTTCAGATGCAGGAAGTGCAGTAGCCCACAAAATCCTGTACATCCTTGACTAGATCTGGCCACCTGTAGAAATGGGAAATGAGAGCGACAGAGCGTTGCACCCCGGGGTGCTCAGCCACATGAGAACAATGTCCTCAAGTCAGTATACTTTTCCGAAGGGCAGGTTGGACATAAATCTTACCAGGAGCAGCAAGAACCAGCCATTCAGGAGGAACGATATGTCTAGGGTCCGGGTCCTTTCTGTCCCGGAGGGGCATGCGCATGCCAGGACTTTCCCGGAGAGAAAGCTGGTTACGAACACCACCTTAGCTGCAGCCTGGGCTCAGAAGTAGATGATGCAGCTGTAGAAACAGGAGTTACTGCAGGTACTTGACACAGGTGCTGGGTAGCCACCAACTGCTGCAAAGATATGTCAGGGGACACAGGAAGGGGCTGGAATTCAAGCAGTATGGCTGGCCGGCCAGCACCAATTATCGGTCCACTGGCCTTTTAAATTTCTTGAAGCTGGAGGCGGGGACGCGCAGACAGCGCTGCTGGAGTCTTTGCTGGATCCCAGGGGGATGAGTGAAACGCCGGGGAATGGGAGCAGCGGAGAGGGACACGGGTGTGCCAGTGACCCAGGTGAAAGGTCGCAAGCGCACCCGTGATACCTTTATTTCTTTGCCACAGTAAAACTCATAAAACCAGCATGAATCAGGAGCAGTTTCCTCCTCAAGTCTCCACCTCTTGGATTCCTTTTAACTCTTTCAATACCAAAACAACAGAATGGGACATCTCTCAGCTGTGAACTTCTACAAAGTACCTAGACGCATTTCACAGACTTTTTTCAAAGCTGTACTGGTGATGCCATTAAGGAGTTCCCTAATACTGCGTTTTAAGCTGTGAGATATACAGCCTACATATAACATATTACATAAGGTGCATGAAATACCATAAATTACATTTCTAATGTTGCAATTTATGTAACTGTTTAATCTATGTACAGAACCTGTTGTTTGAAGAATAATTTCTTTTTTATAATTAAATTTTGGCAACATATGCACTTGCTGGCATCACAGAAAAAAACACCCCTTGGTGGCCAACTATGTGTTTTTATTGTTTTTCCTGTCATCTAGACTGGGTGACAGTTGGGATTTTAAAGTTGGGGTTCTTTTGGATGAAAACCTACAACCTTTTTTCAAAATTTATTTCAAACGACCATCTTAGTTGTGCAACGGTAATTTTTGTTTAACTATTTGGCATATTGTATTATATTCTTTACTATATGTGGTGAAAAAAGTTGGGATATTATGAACTTCCTTGTTTGCCTCTTTAGTGCTGAGTAAGCTATCTCTCGTCTTGTTGTGACTATGAAACTTTCTTATATGGTGAGTTTTAAATCCAAAAATGTGATTTCCCTTGGATGCCATTGATATGTAAAATACAATTCCAAAGGATTCCTGTTCAGGTAATGAATAATTCTGGTATGGCCACCATATAAGAAAACCATATAATGATGACATAATAAATGTAGTGGCCATACCAGACCAAAGAATGGGCAATGGGATTATCCTCCACAAAGCCAAATATCTCTTCCCATCATGCAATGAACAGCTTGGCCAATGAGGGCGTCTAGGCATGTTAGCTCACAGCAGAGATGTGTTCCATTTCTGTTGTTTTGTTATTGAATGAGTTAAAAGGAATCCAAGGCGTGGAGACTTTAGGAGAAAACTTCCCAACAGAGAGGGCTATAAGACTCTGATGTAAATTCCTTCAATTCCATATGGTTTGAATGCAAGAAACAATATTATATCCATATATTAGTTTCAATATACCATTGCTTCTATATATAAAATGGGTGATAATTATCAGGTCCTCTATCCGTAGAAGCTCTGAAATAATTGCAGATACTTGTGAATATTTACCCCAACCCACCACCGTAAATGGGTGTGAAGGGGGGAGGGGCCAGCTGGGAGTGGGCTGGCGCTGGGCGTTACTGCACCCACACCTGTGCACTCACTGAAGCCGGGGAATTTTCACATGTGAATTTCACAAGTGTAGATAAACACTGTGCAGGTCCCCGATGGATACCGAAGCCTCTTGATTTATCGGGATGCACAAGAGCATGAGTGCCGGTAAATGATAAATATCTCCCAATGTTTCAATTGCTGTTTTTATATATTTTTATTTGTATGTATTGAATCCATGTTTGTTCCAGTCGGCATTCCTCTGGTGGTAAGATAGGGGGAAGGGGAGAGTATCCTCTCTGCTTTTTCAGGCTTTATCAGCCACTGTGGCATGCCAACACTTTCATCTATGACTGACTCGTTTCTGATCCTTCCGGATTGGATTGTTAGTCACTTATTCATGCTGGTTTCATGGCTTTCACTGTGGCAAGGAAATAACGGATTGGCAGTGCAAACCATTTTATTCCTTCTAACAGTTTACAACTGGTGAAAGTGGATCTCCACCAGGCCTTGCACCCAGGCAGATGAGACTTGTAATCATTTTCTGCATAATAGACTGACGTCCTAGTATGAGCCAGAGAAATAAGAAACAAACAAAGAGGACTAGGCCACTCATTTTGATACCATTAATTAAAACTTTTTTCAGATTATGATATGAAAGTGACAGCTTTAATAGCATAAGTGATATAGGCAGTTTCTTCAAGCAATAGTGTATACTCAAAAGGTTTACAAAGACCTCACATGCCACAATCAATTTAAACTCATGGGGGCTCATTTACTAAGGGTCTGGGGACCTCACAAACGTCATATATTCCGACGATTACCGTTTTGCGCCGTCTTTAAAAGGGGATTGTGGCGCACGTGATCGGATTTTGGTGCAAACGCGCCAACTTTCATGCAACACAAATCGGGGGGCAGGCCGTTGGACGATCCGACGGATTCGGACTAAGCGCGGAATTTAACATTTGAATTTGTGTCACAAGCCATGCACTAACATGCATCGAGAATAAGATGGTGAACTACGGCGGACCTGAGCGGCAAAGCGACACATGCAGGAAATCAGGCGCATGATCTTAGTGAATCGTGTTGGAGTCCATGATCATCGGACAACACACAGCGGGGATCACGCAAGGGACGGGTAAGTAAATGTGTGCCATGAAGTCTTCCCTCCCACTCACTGGTTTGTAATTTCACTGAGTGGAGGTTTTCCATATAGTAATGTGGGATAACCCTACTCTCAGCCAGATATATTTCTATGAATACCTTTAGCAATCCCCATAAAAAGACTCCCATAAATATGATATTGCCTCCATTCATCTGGGAATGTCTCTATCTACAATTGCATACTAGCCACAATGGTGGTATACCTAGGATTGGAGCTCCTATGAGATTTAGTTTGATTCACTTAGTTATGATCATGGTTATAATTTTGAAAAGGACAGGAAAGCTATTCCCTATGATCATAACTAGATTTGGCAAGCTCTGCGAAGTGCTGCAGAATCTGTAGGCACCATATAAATAAAGGAATTATGTCAGGATCGGGGTAGTGGACCCACTGTACAACCGCGAGCGATGACGAAAGTCAACATCTGGGAGCGGAGTCGAAGTGGCACCCAGCTTTCACCAAAGCCCGCCACAAAGTGGGTTGGACTTGCTGCAGCATGTTACCACCAAGTCGTTCCACAGGCATGACTTGCTCGAGCTGGCAGCCAAGGCGAGCTACAGAGTCACCAGGCAAAATCGGAGTCATTATCAGGCGGAAGGTCAGAACAGATGGCAAAGGAGTTGGGGACGTAGTGGAAAGGCAAGATAGGTGACAAAGAATCTAAATCAAGAACGTAGCAAAAGGTCACAGCTGGTAAGACACAGATAATCAGGGAACGCTTTCTAAGCGCGTAAGGGCACAATGATCCGGCAGGGGTCACAGGAAGAGGCTGGCTATTTATGAATTGTCAGGTGGCCGGGGTGCAGGAGCGAGGAGACTGTTGCTGGAGCACAGCTAGGTAAGTGAAGCTGCTGACATGAGGGGGCCCCAGAAGGCACACGGGTCGCAAGAGCACCCGTGACAGTGCCCTCCTCTTCGTCCTCTCCCTCTTCTTGGTATGAAGAAACCTCTGCAGAAGGGCATGGTCCACGATGTTGTCCTTAGGCTCCCAAGACCTCTCTTCCAGACTGAACCCCTTCCACTCGATAAGAGAGAACCGCTTTCCTCTGACCTACTTTATATTCAGGACCTCTTTTACCGCATAGACATCGGTGGCATCAGCCTCAGGAGCAGGAGGAGGTACCTGTCAGGAGAAGCGGTTCAGGATGACTGGCTTCAGGAGAGAGACAACACCAGGATATCGTCCAGGTAGACCATGACACAGGTATATAGCAAGTCTCAGAATATTTCATTGACAAACTCCTGGAATACAGCTGGTGTGTTACAGTCCAAACGGTATGACGAGATACTTGAAGCGTCCATCACAAGTATTGAAGACGGTCTTCCACTCATTGCCTTCGCAGATACGGATGAGCTTATACTCCCCATGTAGGTCTAGTTTGGTAAAAACCTTTGCTCCATGTAGGCATTCGAAAAAGTTCTGTTATCAAAGGCAATGGGTAGTGATTCTTCACGGTGATCTTGTTAAGGCCGCAATAGTCTATACATAGACAGGGTGAGACATTATTTTTGGCCACAAAGAAGAAACCTGAACTGGCAGAAGAGGACTTGCTTATGAACTGCAGGTTCTCCTTCATGTGGGCAGACGTGTTTTAGTCACAGAAAGTCGATACACCCGACCCCATGGTGGAGACTTGCATGGCAACAGGTCTATAGGACAGCTTCTCTGATAAAACATTGACAAAGTCCATTTATGGAGCGAGGAGACCCACCAGAGGCTTGAAGGACATTGGGGAAGACATGGTGGACATGGGACAAGGTACCACCAAGCAGCGTGACTGGCATTACAGTCCCCAGCGGAGAACTTCTCCAGACTTCCAGTTGAGCACAGGTGCGTGGTGCTGCAACCATGGAAGACCCAGAAGGATGGAAGTTGTGACTCAGGGTAGCACATAAAAAAACATTCTCTCCCTGTGCAATTCCCGACTTGCAGACAGAGAGGCTCAGTGCAGTACCGGATCACAGAGGATCTGCCCACTGCCGGACTGTCTTGTGCAGACAGTGCGTCTTTGAACCTACCATACAGTCCTTTCTAAAAGTGGCATTCACAGCCGTGTCATTCCAAGAAAGTTTGGAAGCCAGAGTACAGAATTGAACCATGTAGTTGCCAACAGACAAGTCCCCTTGATGCAAATTCATCAGGTCTCAGCAGAAGATACCAGGACTGGTTCCTCAAATACGGACCAGAATTCCGTGAGTAATGCAGTGATGTTGGAAGTGAACGGGTCGTTCCTGTCCCAGAGGGGGTGGCTCATGCCAGGGCTTTCCCAGAGAGTAGACTGACCACAAATGTCACCTTAGACCATCACTGTGGCGAACTGCATTGGCCTCAGCTTGATGTGCAGAGAGCACTGAGTGATGAAGCCCCTGCGTGATTTGGCTTCTCCATCATATTGAATAGCATGTAAAAATGCAGTCTTGGTTCAGTAGAAGACAGTGTAGCTGCTGTGATAGAAGGTTCTGTAGGAACAGGATACTGCTGCTGGTTGACCAGTAACTGATGCATGATGTTGGTGAGCTAGGAGAGTTGTTGGTCTTGCACGGCAATCTGCTGGGACTGCTAAGCCATAATAGTAGTGAGGTCAGCCAGTTTGGGCAGCGGGACCTTGCGGGTTCCATGACCGGATCTTACTGTCTGGATCGGGGTAATGAACCCACTGTACCACTGCGTGCGATGATGCAAGCCGATACCTGGGAGCAGAGTCTAAGTGGCACCCGGTTTTCACAAGAGCTCGCCGCAAAGCGGGTTGGACTTGCTGCGGCGTGGTACCACCCGGAACATGGGTTGCAGGAGGACCCGTGACACATTATTATTATTATTGGGTGGTACATAATTAGGAATTATGTCTATGCTGTTTGGAATTAACTATAATTATTTTGTCTGATTTTCCCTCTGAATGTCAGGACAAAACCTCCCTCAACCTGTGGTTCGCATAACGCCTTACATTTGCTGCTCAGGATATGAAGGTTTACCAAGTCCTTGTGAGGCGTGAAAACTCCATTTCTCTACAGAAGCCCTACAGTAAAATTCTTGGACAAAGTATCCTGCTGCCCCCTCCCCCCCACTCCAGTGAGCTTTATGGCACTTAAATGGCTGTATTATTGGCATACACATGTTCCTATTCAGACCCTACATTTTGGGAGTAATGGTGATTTTTAATCAATAAAAATTACAATATTTCTTTTACTATTACAGAATGGTATAGATAAAGTCTGGTGGCTGTAAGATCTCTATGGTGCCATTTATGGTGCCACTTTTCAAATAAATTAAGGTTCAGCTATGTGAAAATGTGTATTCGATTGGGCTTTCTAACAGTTATCTATTTGATTAAGAAAGGTGTTAAGAAAGATGACAAAAATACAGTATAGAGGCAGTTTTCTAGCTAGTTAGTTATCACCAATATGAAATCTATATGTTTTTTAAGGTTTCACTTTGGCAAATAGGTATATTTCTTCAGGTTTTACTTTTTGGTGCAAAGTTATTAAAATTTTGCCACATTACAAATTTTTGTTAAAAGAGTGCTGTTAAAAAGATAAAACAAAAGTAAATGCATTGGAACATCCTAGTGCTTTCCTGCTTAATACTTAAAGGGGTTTTCCCAAGAAAGCAAGTTAGGGCCTATGCATGGGATATGCGACCAACCCCTCACCGCTCCTTAGACTAATGGAGCAGGCGGCCGCGCATGACCATTCTGCTCCACTCATTTCTATGGAGCTGACGGAGATCGCCTAGGGCCTAACTTGCCTTTGTGGGAAAACCCCTTTAAGTGCTTAACTAATAAAATGCCTGGTCTTTATGTGCAGACATGGGGATTTTAATCTTCTAATTCTTAATGTTGGTTTCACTATGAGCTTCACATTATGTGTTCGGTAGAGGAGGTGACTGGTAAACTAGAACTTAAATAAATGATTACACCAGAGGGCTTTAGTTATAACTTGTCACCTCCTTATGTTGGAAGCAAAAGCTGTTCTGAAAACATGGAGCAAACCAAAATAAATTTGCAAAATGGAACAGCTTTCTAAATACTTCACTTATGGTATAGTAAAGAAAGTCTACCACCTCCTCCAACTCAACCAGAAACAACAACCACATTCCATTGACACTTTCTCCCTTATCACCGACACTAGTTTTCAGCTCAATGACCAGACTCGATTTTTTAAATCTGACATGTCTCACGATAATTGGTTATTGCTTCGGAACGCTTTAACATATCCAGGTGATTTTGAGATTGTTTTCTTGTGACACATTGTACCTCATGTTAGTTGCAAAATTTAAGTGATAAGTTTTGCGTTTTGTTCAGAAAAAAAGTGAAAATTTGGCAAAAGTTTGTAAAAATTCTTCATTTTCCAAGTTTGAAATGTTCTGCTTACCAGACAGGAAGTAAAACTACCCAAAAAGCTTGATAATTAACATTTACGGAATGTCTGCTTTATGATGAGATGATATTTTATCTATCCTCTCATTTTTCTAGGATGTTATGAGGCGCAGAACTTTAGGTGCGATTTTTCTCATTTTCAAGAAAATTGCCAAAACTCACATTTTGAGGGACAACTCATCTTCCAAGTGGCCTAAATAATACTAAAACCCCCTAAATTACCCCACTATAAAAATTTCACCCCTTACCGTATGTAAAACAACTTCTGTTGAGTCTATTAACCCTTTAAGTGTTTCACATGGGTTAAAACAATATGGACCTGCGATTTAGAAACTTTAATTTAGAAATTAAATGATGAAACGCTCTGAAATGTTTGAAGCCCAATTTCTCCAGAGTGTACTGATACCCCATATGTGGTGGTAAACTGCTGTATGGGCACACGCCCGGGCATAGGATAGAAGCAGCGCTATTCACCGCAGATTTGTATTATCACATTGTACAAGCTATATATATTTTTTTTTTGTTAATGTGAACATATGAGGGCTTATTATGTACAGGATGAGATACAATGTATAGATAATTTATTTAGGGGGTCTATAGCGTATTCATGAGATTTTATTAACTATTTCAAGGGGGACACAAACAAAATCATCAATTTTTATTTTGGATTGTTAGCACTTTTTTCTCCCCGCTCACCATAACGTAAAAATAATATTTTATCTTTATGGCGATACCTCATTTATATAGTTTTTCTTATCTTTGCTTAATTTTACTAAGCAAAACCAATATTGGTGGAAATCTCATTGTTTTTATTATTGACAACTTTTCAGGGCCCTAACTTCTGTATTTTTATGTTTTCAGATATGGTTGAGGACTTATTTTTTGCAAAAAGAGTTGTTCTATTCAGTCCTATCATATTAAGGAACATAGCTTTTTTGATCACTTTTTAGAAAAAAATTTTGTGATGGTGTTTGATGAAAAATTGTATATTACGGGAAGTTTTTTGTGGTTTTTTTTACGTCATTCACCGAGCGGGTTCAATATTGATTTAGATTTATTGTACAGATTAATACGGACGTGGTGATACCAAATATGTACATATTTTTGTGTTTTATATACTTTATTTGCATTATATGTGTAACTGGGGATATTATGGGACTTTTATTGTATTTATTTATTTAATTCTTACTATAAAATGATTTAATCTTTTTATTTTACTGTTTTTACATTTTCCATTCTTTGGCTTGAACAAGCGATCATCCGATCGCTTGTTCAAGCCTTCACACTGCAATACACTTGTATACACTTGTATTGCAGTGTATAGTGTAAGTAACTGAGCATGCTGAGCATGCTCAGTTACTTACAGCCGGGTCCTGCCAGGGAGGCAGAACCTCGGCGAGAACAGGAGCCGGAAGCCTCAGGTCACTCGTCGGACCCGGGATCAGCGGCAGGAGGGATCGGATCCCCCAGGGTGTTAGTGCAGGGTCTGGGCTGTGATATCACAGCCCGACACCGGCGAGACCTGGTGTCCCAAAATCTTCTTCTGACGCGCCGCCGTAGAAAGGCGTCGCGTCAGAAGAAGTACCTTTAATGACCACCGTAGAATCCTGATACGACGGTCATTAAGGGGTTAAAGTAAAATCAGTTAAAATATTCAAATTAGTTTCTCAAAGGACCAAGATCATACTTGCTGATGTATCTTCTTTTTTAGGCTGCCAAGCACCAACGAACGCCAAATATTTACACAATGGGGCCCATTTACTAAGGGTACAAACTCCGCACTTTCGTTTTGCGCCGAGTTGCCCCGGGATGGCGCACGCGATTGGATTTTGGCGAATGGACCCCAGCTTGCACGCAACAGAAATCAGGGGACATGGCCGTCTGACAACCCAACAGATTCGGACAAACCGCGGAATTTGAAAAAGGATTTGGGTCACAAGATCAAGCACTCACATGCACCGGGAAGAAGCATGTGAACTCCGGCGGACCTCGGCGCACCAGCGACACATGCAGGAACTCGGACGCACGATATTAGTGAATCACGCCGGACCCGATTCCTCGTTGGACAACGCACCGCGGGATCGTTATGGGACCTGTGCACCAGCAGGTAAAGCCCCATACTTATTGCACTAAGAAGATAATTTGCATTGATATAAACATTTCTCTAAAATGAGAGGTCATTGGGAAAAAGGAGATCTTTAAAAACTTATAACGTGCACTATACATTGTTGTTTATACTTGTGAGCGAATTAGTTGGTGGAGCCTCATTTCAGTAAAAAACGTAAGCACTATTCATGACTAAGATGTGTAGTGATGAGCCGACCCAACATTAACATTCAGGTTCAGGCTACAGGTTCAGCCATGCAATTGGTGAAAGAACAGCCAATCTGGCAAATTCACGCCCAAATTCAACTATACATTGCTATGATTGAACTGGGTGCAATGGAGCCTGCAGTTTAATTTGGAATATGGGAACCACAGAAAGAATTGACACATTGAGCACACTTACTAAGGGTCAGTGCGGCGCATTTTCGATCGGGTTTGCATCGCATTTCAATCGTGCAGACTTGAATGCGACACAAATCGGGTGCGTGGCCGACGGACAATCTGACTGATTCGGACTAAGTGCGGGATTTACAATTTAAATTGTGTCACAAGATAATGCACTCACATACACCGGGAAGAAGAAGATGAACTCTGGCGGACCTCAGCGGGGAAGTGACAGATGCAGGAAAATGGACACATGATCTTGAAGAATCGCGCCAGACTTCATCCTCTTCGGAGAACACACCTTGTTTGGATCTACAGGAACAGCATAGCTATATTGTTTCTTTAACTTTTATTTAAATTTATCAGTTACATAAACAGCGTAGAATAGTCATATTTGCCTGTTTCAGCTACTCAGACCATCTTGGACTGATGGGGACAGGACTATTCTCATCTTAACCCTTTAAACACATTGGGGCACATTTACTAAGAACAGGGTAAACTGCACTAAATACAGTTTGCTTGTGTATAGTGCAGGGTGCTCCAGATTCAAGATTTCTGCTGCCTGTTTTTCATGAGTATGGCTCTCCCTGCACTGCCCCGAGTTCACCAACATTTTTGTACCTTTACATACGGCATGCAGCACAATTCTGTCCGACTTTGCATGAAAAATGTGGCACACGGTCCGACTGAGCACCCCCTAATTTGTGTCGCATGGTCCCAGTGCAGCTGCGCCACAAAACAGTCGAGTGTGACACACATAAATACCTCTGTGCAAGCATGTACAATAAAATGGACTCAATAGCCTGTTGGTACAGTTTCCTTTTTACTTGTTAGACCTTTTGGAACAACATATAAACAATTTATCTCATAAGCTATGGTAATGTTAGTGTGGTGGGGGTGCTCTTTATAGGGAAAGGTGCTTCACTATTATAAAATCGAATCAAATTTATCCTTTCAAGCAAAATGAAAAAAAAAATTATTTTAATTGAGTTTCCATTTAAAAGTGCAGTTTAAATATTTTATTCTGTAGTTGTGGATAAACTACTTTTTAAAAGTCAAAGTTCCAGGATGCAAACAGGTATAAAAATGGGTACAGTCAACAAATAAGCTGATCTTCTTTTAAAAAGCAAAACCTTACAATACAGTTTTGCTCGGTAGAGGCAACAATGGGAACCCCATGGTGCTTCAGCTAAGTTTACACACCAATATAGTCTGCAGAATAAAAAGAAGGATATCATCAGGATACAATTTCTTTCACTTTATTGTGGGCAAAAACACATTTAGCAGACTACTTGGCACATAACAGATCGACTGGTCGCTCTATAATACTTGACTAAGTGCGGTAACCATATAAATTTGAAATATAGCACACCACAACAATTCATGAGGACTTCGGAAGAGTCATAACAGAAATAACAGGTTAAAATAATATTTATTACACTATAAAGTAGTGGAATTTAACCCTTGAACGATGGCTTCATCAGGTTTTTATACTACCAATTGGTAAAATATTACAATGTGACAACATTATGCTTAATAAGAGATCACAATACTTATTTAGGACATAATCCCCCATAATGACATCAGAATTCCCTTGAACAACATTACATGTTTTTGTTGTTTGTTTTTGATGTTTGTGGGTTTGTGATGTTGTGTTTTTGTGTTGTGTTGGTTTGTGACCTTTGTAAACTGAAATGTACAGCAATGTAAATAATGAGCAGTGTGAGATTGGATGTTATGACCAACAATTTCATGCTGCAAGCACTGATCACTCTTTAAAAGTCAACAACAGCATTTAAATGGCATTGTCCACGTGCCACCTCAGTTTGGGGATAATTGCTGGTCCAACAAAATGTCATCTGCAGTAATGACCTCTCCAAAATGACATTTCAGAGTACTGCCAGCATGTTAGTGCCAACGTGTGCGTGGGCCGCAGTAGTTTCAAATGTGATGGGTAGCATTACCAATCATGGGGTGTAACTGTTTGGGGGTGGGTTTGTCACTCAGAGCTGAACACGTTTTTTAACCGGTTTGTGACCGCCTGCCTTGTATTCACCTTGTATCTACGGTGGCGGCGCGGTCGTGTGTAGGAAGGGCTCAAGGCTGAGCCCTCTCCCACAGATGGTAAGTCTTGCTGCACATTACAGCTTAGACAGTGTCTTACCGATGAAGTTCCCAGCACCACTAATTTTCCATGAGACCCATCCTTACCCTGCATCAAAAGGTTGTAGGAAAAATCAGGTGTGCTCAGAAGTGCTTTGGCTTACATTCTGCTTCACACAGGATTTCAGGGTCACTCCTTGCCTCCAGTTGCTTCTATCTATTTCCACTTCTCCCGTTTCCCTCCAACATCAGTTAAACAACAAAAGGAAACAAAAGCAGTCCATGCTGAAACTCTCTGTCTGGGCGAAAGACCACCACCAATGGGGAACTGTGAGGGTTCAGGGACAGTGAATGGTGAGTGCTGCTGAATCCCAAGCCTGGCAAGGTGGTTTGTGACAATGTCCGAGCTTGTTGCAGCTTTGGGCAAGGATTGTAAATGAACATCCCTTGCCAAGGTAATATGCTGAATTAGGTTCTTAAAGGTCCCAGCATTGAGTAATGCTGGAATTGGAAATTTAACTTTGCATATGCTGGAAATGGTTGTGAGCAGCAGCATGAAAAGTTGATTTCCGTTCCAGGAATGCCCGTGAGTCAAAGTAGTGGTCAAGAGCACTAAAACACAAATACTGGGCCTCCAAGAGGGATATTAGTGCTGTTTCTACTTCCTATATGCCATCATCTGGTCAGCATGTGTCAATGTGTGCTACCACCCTCATCTTTTGCTGCTGAAACAGTCTTTATGCCATAATGGAGGTGTCAAGCAGTCCACAAATGTCTCACAGGTGGGTTACTGGATCAGTGGTCAGGTCCACTGTCCAGCCATACTACACTTTTGTAGCAGGAAGGGGAGTATGAGGGGATTTGTTTTTCTCCAGCATGGTGACACCCAGAGAGCTCATGAGTGTCACTGGAACATGGCTGTAGAGATGCAGAGGAGGAGACCCTCCCACCAAGGACAGCTTGTCCTTGCTTCGGCAAAACTGACCCACATGAGCCACTATATGCTTCACGTGCCTTTGCAATAAACCAGAGTTGGCTGGATGCTGGGAGAAAAAATAAGGGAGTACAAGCGTGTTGGTGGAGACACTACTGGCTGGTTTCAACCAACATTGAAGATCTTGGCAGCACTAGAAGGAGGAAGAACAATGCAGCAGGATCACCAGCACTCCTCCTAAGGGAGACTGGCGGGGGAAAATGTGGAATATAATTCTCCTAAACTCCCACCACCACAGAGAGGTGGTACTTAGTACCAGGCAGACTGTGCTCAGATGGTGAAGGTTGTCTGTCCCCCACATCTCTTGGACTGAATGATGGTCCTCATCACATGTGTGCAGTGCTTGCCCTCCAATCTTATCCTGCTGTGGCCAGTGTACTGTCAGAGGGCATGTTGACCACTGTAGGGTCTTCACTGACATGAGGAACCATCTGTCCACAGTAAAGGGACATCCTCACTTCATTAAAATGAACCAAGCATGGGCTACTCCTTACTATCCCATTTTACAGCCATTTTTGTATGTTAACATTTGGGACCCCCTGATTTCAATGGGGACCACGATCAAGTCAGTCCCAAATTGAATCTTTCCCCTATATTTGGACAACTGCAAAACTTAAATTTGTCTGAACTTGACAGAATTGTGGTCAGTTAGGGTTTGGGATGTCATTAATTATGATCTGTGAGGTCACACAAAGAGGCATTGTGTTGTCATAAAGAGGCGGTGTAATTTCACTATCTGGCTCTATGATGTCACAAAGGGGAAGTGTGATGTCAAAGGGTCTCTGTTTGTCATAATGAAGCACTATGGTGATAGTGGGGGATGGGATATCAGAATGGGGATTGTAATGTTAAAAGAAGCATTGTAATGCATATTAAGCATAAAGGTGTCACATAGGGACATGTGTAGTCAGTATTACACATTTGATGTCATAAAAGGTTATTCTGTCACAATTGGGGAATGAATGTCACAAATGAGCTCGGTGATTCCACATCAGGACCTTGTGATTCACATGCAACAGTGGACAAACCCCCCTAAACCTGTTGTAGCAGTACGCCTTACATTTGCGCTGCAGGATAGAAGGTTTAACCAGTCCTTGTGAGGCGTAAACTCCATTTCTCTACAGAACCCTACAGTAAAATTCTGGACAAGTATCCTGCTGGCCACCCTCCCCCCCACTCAGTGAGCTTTTATGCGCCTTAATGGCTGTATTATTGGCATACACATGTTCCTATTCAGACCCTACATTTTGGGAGTAATGGTGATTTTTAATCAATAAAAATTACAATTTTCTTTACTATTACAGAATGGTCATAATAAGTCTGGTGGCTGTAATCTCTATGGTCACCATTTATGGTGCCACTTTCAAATAATTAAGGTTCAGCTATTGAAATGTGTTTCTTGGGCTTTCTAACAGTTATCTATTGATTAAGAAAGGTGTTAATAGAAGATGACAAAAATACATTATAGGAGGCATTTTTCCTTAGCTAGTTAGTTATCACCAATTGAAATCTATATTTTTTTTAAGGTTTCACTTTGGCAAATAGGTATATTCTTCAGGTTTTACTTTTTGGTGCAAAGTTATTAAAATTTTGCCACATTACAAATTTTTGTTAAAAGAGTGCTGTTAAAAAGATAAAACAAAAGTAAATGCTAAATCCTCGTGCTTTCCTGGCTTAATACTTAAGGGGTTTTCCCAAGAAAGCAGTTTAGGGCCTATGCATGGGATATGCGACCAACCCCTCACCGCTCCTTAGACTAATGGAGCAGGCGGCCGCGCATGACCATTCTCTCACTCATTTCTATGGAGCTGACGGAGATCCCTAGGGCCTAACTTGCCTTTGTGTGAAAACCCCTTTAAGTGCTTAACTAATAAATGCCTGGTCTTTATTTGCAGACATGAGGATTTTAATCTTCTAATTCTTAATGTTGGTTTCACTATGACTTCACATTGTTGTCGGTAGAGGAGGTGACTGGTAACTGAAACTTAAATAAATGATTACACCAGAGGGCTTTATTATAACTTGTGCCCTCCTTATGTTGGAAGCAAAAGCTGTTTCGGAAACCATGGAGCAACACCAAATAAATTTGCAAAATGGAACAGCTTTCTAAATACTTCACTTATGGTGTAGTAAAGAAAGTCTACACCAACCACCTCCTCCAACTCAACCAGAAACACAACCACATTCCATTGACACTTTCTCCCTTATCAACCGACACTAGTTTTCAGCTCATAACCAGACTCGATTTTTAAATCTGACATGTCTCCATAATTGGTTATTGCTGTGAACGCTTTAACATATCTCAGGTGATTTGAGATTGTTTTTCTTTGTGACACATTGTACTTCTGTTAGTTGCAAAATTTAAGTGATAAGTTTGCGTTTGTGTTGTTCAGAAAAAAAGTGAAAATTGTGCAAAAGTTTGTAAAACTTCTTCTTTCCAAGTTTGAAATGTTCTGTGCTTACCAGACAGGAAGTAAACTACCCAAAAAGCTTGATAATTAACATTTACGGATGTCTGCTTATGATGAGATGATATTTTATCTATCCTCCATTTTTCTAGGTATGTTATGAGGCGCAGAACTTTAGGTGCGATTTTTCCTCATTTTCAGAAAATTGCCAAACTCCATCTTTGTGGGGACAACTCATCTTCCAAGTGGCCTAAATAATACTAAAACCCCTAATTACCCCACTATAAAAATTTCATCACCCCTTAAACCGTGTAGTAAAACAACTTCTGTTGATCGTATTAACGACCTTTAAGTGTTTCACATGGGTTAAAACAATATGAGCCTGCGATTTAGAAACTTTAGTTTAGAATATAAATGATGAAACGCTCTGAAATTGTTTTGAAGCCCAATTTCTCTCAGATGTACTGATACCCCATATGTGGTGGTAAACTGCTGTATGGGCACACGCCCGGCATAGGATAGAGGCAGCGCTATTCCCGCAGATTTGTATTATCACATTGTACAAGCTATTATATTTTTTTTTTTTTGTTATGTGACAATGAGGGCTTATTAGTACAGGATGAGATCAATGTATAGATAATTTATTTAGGGGGTCTATCGTATCATGAGATTTTATTAACATATTTCAAGGGGGACACAAACAAAATCATCAATTTTTATTTTGGATTGTTAGCACTTTTTTCTCCCCGCTCACCATAACGTAAAAATAAAATATTTTATCTTTATGGGATCCTACCTATTATATATAGTTTTTTCTTATCTTGCTTAATTTTACTAAGCAAAACCAATATTGGGGTGAATCTCATATATTTTATTATTGACAACTTTTCAGGGCCCTAACTTCTGTATTTTTATGTTTTCAGATATGGTTGAGGGACTTTTTTTTGCAAAAAGATTTGTTCTATCAGCTCCTATCATATTAAGGAACATAGCTTTTTTGATCACTTTTTAGAAAAAAATTTTGTGAGGTTTTTGATGAAAATTGATATTACGGGAATTTTTTTGTGTTTTTTTTTCCTCATTCATCGAGGCGGTTCAAATTGATTTAGATTTATTGTACAGATTAAATACGGACGTGGTATATCCAAATATGTACATATTTTGTGTTTTATAACTTTATTTGCATTATATGTGTACTGGGGATATTATGGGACTTTTATTGTATTATTTATTTAATTCTTACTATAAAATGATTTAATCTTTTTATTTTACTGTTTTTACATTTTCCATTCTTTGGCTTGAACACGATCATCCGATCGCTTGTTCAGCCTTCACCGCAATACACTTGTATCACTGATTGCAGTGTATAGTGTAAGTAACTGAGCATGCTGAGCATGCTCATTACTTACAGCCAGGGTCCTGGCCAGGGGGCAGAACCTCGGCAGAAGACAGGAGCCGGAAGCCTCAGGTCACTTGCGGACCCGGGATCAGCGGCAGAGGGATCGGATCCCCCAGGGTGTTAGTGCAGGGTCTGGGCTGTGATTCACACACAGCCCGACACCGCGAGACCTGTGTGTCCCAAAATCTTCTTCTGACGCGCCGCCGTAGAAGGCGTCGCATCAGAAGAGACCCTTAATGACCACCGTAGAATCCTGATACGACGGTCATTAAGGGGTTAAAGTAAATCAGTTAAAAATATTCAAATTAGTTTCTCCAAAGGACCAAGATCAACTTGCTGATGTATCTTTCTTTTTTAGGGCTGCCAAGCAACACCGAACGCAAATATTTACACAATGGGGCCCATTTACTAAGGTACAACTCCGCACTTTCGTTTTTGCGCGCCGAGTTGCCCCGGGATTGGCGCACGCGATTGGATTTTGGCGAATGGACCCCAGCTTGCACGACGCAACTAAAATCAGGGACATGGCCGTCTGACAACCACAGAAATTCGGACAAACTGCTGATTTGAAAAGGATTTCGGGTCCAATCATCAGCACTCACAGAACCGGGAAGACATGTGAACTCCGGCGGACCTCGGCGCACCACGCGACCCTGCAGAACCGGACCACGATATTAGTGAATCACGCCGGACCCGATTCCTCGTTGAACAACGCACCGCGGGAATCGTTATGGGACCTGGTTCACCAGCAGTAAATCCCCATACTTATTGCACATAGAAGAAGTAATTGCATGATATAACACATTCTCTAAAATGAGAGGTCATTGAAAAGGAGATCTTAAAAACTTATAAAGTGCACTATACCTTGTTGTTTTACTTGTGAGCGAATTAGTTGGTGGAGCCTCATTTCAGTAAAAAACGTAAGCACTATTCATGACTAAGATGTGTAGTGATGAGCCGACCCAACATTAACATTCAGGTTCAGAGCTACAGGTTCAGCATGCAATGTGAAAGAACAGCCAATCTGGCAAATTCACGCCCAATTCAACTATACATGTGCTATGATTGAACTGGGTGCAATGGAGCCTGCAGTTTAATTTGTTTCAATATGGGAACCACAGAAAGAATTGACACATTGAGCACACTTACTGGTCGTGCGCGCATTTCGATCGGGTTTGCATCGCATTTCAATCGTGGCAGACTTGAATGCGACACAAATCGGGCGTGCCGCGGACAATCTGACTGATTCGGACTAAGTGCGGGATTTACAATTTAAATTGTGTCACAAGATCATGCACTCACATACACCGGAAGAAGAAGATGAACTCGGGCGGACTCAGCGGGGAAGTGACAGATGCAGAAAAGGACACCGATCTTGAAGAATCGCGCCAGACTTCATCCTCTTCGAGAATACACACCTTTTGGATCTACAGGAACAGCAATAGCTATATTGTTTTCTTTAACTTTTATTTAAAATTTATCAGTACAGACGAGCGTAGAATAGTCGTCTTTGCCTGTTTCAGCTACTCAGACCATATGGAGTGATGGGACAGGACTATTCTCTCATCTTCCTTTAAAAACTGACGGGCACATTTACTAAGAACAGGGTAAACTGCACTAAATACAGTTTGCTTTGTATAGTGCAGGGTGCTCCAGATCAAGATTCTTGCTGCCTGTTTTTCATGAGTATGCTCTCCCTGCACTGCCCCGAGTTCACCCAACTTTTGGTACCTTTACATACGGCATGCGGCACAATTCGTCTGACTTTGCTGAAAAATGTGGCACACAGGACCGACTGAGCACTCCCTAATTTGTGCTCATGCTCCCTTGCAGCTGCGCCACAAAACGTCGAGTGTGCACACATAAATACCTCTGTGCAAGCATGTACAATAAATGGACCAATAGCCTGTTGTACAGTTTCCTTTTTACTTGTTAGACGACCTTTTGGAACAACATATAAACAACTTTATCTCATAGCTATGGTTATGTTAGTGTGGTGGGGGTGCTCTTTATAGGGAAAGGTGCTTCACTATTATAAAATCGAATCAATTTATCCTTTCAAGCAAATATGAAAAAAAATATTTTAATTGAGTTTCCATTTAAAAGTGCGTTTAAATATTTTATTCGTAGTTGTGGATAAACTACTTTTTAAAAGTCAAAGTTCCAGGATGCAAACAGGTATAAAAATGGGTACAGTCAACAAATAAGCTGATCTTCTTTAAAAAGCAAAACCTTACAATACAGTTTTGCTCGGATAGGGCAACAATGGGAACCCCATGGTGCTTCCTCTAAGTTTACACACATATAGTCTGCAGAATAAAAGAAGGATTCATCAGGATACATCTTTCACTTTATTGTGGGCAAAAACACATTTGCAGACACTTGCACATAACGATCGACTGGTCGTCTATAATAATACTTGACTAAGTGCGGTAACCATATAAATTTGAAATATAGCACACCACAACAATTCATGAGGACTTCGAGAGTCCTAACAGAAATAACAGGTTAAAATAATATTTATTACACTATAAAGTAGTGGAATTTAACCCTTGAACGTGGCTTCATCAGGTTTTTATACTACCAATTGGTAAAATATTACAATGTGACAACATTATGCTTAATAAGAGATCACAATACTTTTTTACGGCATAATCCCCCATAATGACATCACAATTCCCTTGAACAACATTACATTGTTGCATTGTGAAATCACAAGGTCCTGATGTGAAATCACAGAGCTCATTTGTGACATTACATTCCCCAATTGTGACAGTAATAACCTTTTATGACATCAAAATGTGTAATACTGACTACACAATGTCCCTATGTGACACCTTTATGCTTAATATGACATTACAATGCTTCTTTTTAACATTACAATCCCCATTCTGATATCCCATTCCCACACCATAGTGCTTCATTATGACAAAACAGAGACCCTTTGACATCACACTTCCCCTTTGTGACATCATAGAGCCAGATAGTGAAATTACACCGCCTCTTTATGACAACACAATGCCTCTTTGTGTGACCTCACAGATCATAATTAATGACATCCCAAAACCTAACAATGACATCACAATTCTGTCAAGTTCAGACAAAATTTAAGTTTGTCTAGTTGTCCAAATATAGGGGAAAGATTCAATTTGGGACTGACTTGATCGTGGTCCCCATTGAAATCAGGGGGTCCCAAATGTTAACATACAAAAATGGCTGTAAAATGGGGATAGTAAGGAGTAGCCCATGCTTGGTTCATTTTAATGAAAGTGAGGATGTCCACTTTTACTGTGGACAGATGGTTCCTCATGTCAGTGAAGACACCTACAGTGGTGCTAAACATGCCCTCTGACAGTACACTGGCCACAGGGCAGGATAGCAAGGATTAGAGGGCAAGCACTGCACACATGTGATGAGGACCCATCATTCAGTACCAGAAGATGTGTGGACAGACAACCTTCACCATCTGAGTCACAGTCTGCCTGGTACTAAGTACCCTATCTGATGGTGGTGGGAGTTGAGGAGAATTATTCCACATTTTACCCCTGCTCAGTCTCCCTTATGAGGAAGTGCTGGTGATCCTGCTGCATTGGTGTCTTCCTCCTTCTAGTGCTGCCAAGGAGCTCTCAATGTTGGTTGGAAACTCAGCCAGTAGTGTCTCCACCAAAGCACGCTTGTACTCCCTTATTTTTCTCTCAGACTCTAGTAGTGGAATGAAGTATGCAATACAGTCTGGTAAACCAGTTTACAGCACTGTTGAGCATCCAGCCAACTCTGGTTTTATTGCAAAGGCACTGAAGCATATAGTGGCTCATGTGGGTCAGGTTGCCGAAAGGCAAGGACAAGCTGTCCTTGGTGGGAGGTGTCTCCTCCTCTGCATCTCTACAGCCATGTTCCAGTGACACTCATGAGCTGCTCTGGGTGTCACCATGCTTGGAGAAAAACAAATCCTCCTCATACTCCCCTTCCTGCTACAAAAGTGTAGTATGGCTGGACAGTGGAGTACCTGACCACTGATCCAGTAACCCACCCTGTGAGACATTTGTGGACTGGCTTGACACCTCCATTATGGCATAAAGAGCTTTTTCAAGCAGGCAAAAGATGAGGGTGGTAGCACTAACATTGACATCAATGCTGACCAGATTGATGGCATATAGGAAGTAGAACAGCACTAATATCCCTCTTGGAGGCCCAGTTATTGGTGGTTTAGTGCTCTTGACCACTACTTTGACTCACCTGGGCATTCTGGAACTGGAAATCAACTATTTCATGCTGCTGCTCACAAACCATTTCCAGCATATGCAAAGTTAAATTCCAATTCCAGCATTACTCAATGCTGGGACCTTTGAAACACTAATTTCAGCACATTCCTTTGTCAAGGGATGTTCATTTACAATCCTTGGCCCAAAGTTGCTACAAGGCTCCGGACATTGTCACAAACCACCTTGCCAGGCTTGGGATTCAGCAGCACTCACCATTCATCTGTCCCTGAACCCCAGTCCACAGTTCCCCAGTGGTGTGTGGTCTTTCGCCCAGACAGAAGAGTTTCAGCATGGACTGCTTTTGTTTCCTTTTGTTGTTATAACTGATGTTGGAGGAAACGGGAGAAGTGGAAATAGATGAGAAGGCAACTGGAGGCAAGGAGTGATCCCTGAAATCCTGGGTGAGAGCAGAATGTAAGCCAAAGCACTTCTGAGCACACCTGATTTTGTCTACAACCTGTTGATGCAGGGTAAGGATGGGTCTTCATGGAAAATTAGTGGTGGCTGGGAACTTCATACTGTAAGACAGCTGTCTAAGCTGTAATGTGCAGCAAAGACTTACCATCTGTGGAGAGGGCTCAGCCTATGAGCCCTCTCCATACACCGGGACCGGCCGCCCACCGTAGATACAAGGTGAATACAAGGCAGGCGGTCACAAACCGGTTAAAAAACGTGTTCAGCTCTGAGTGACAAACCCAGACCCCCAAACAGTTACACCCATGATTGGTAATGCTACCCATCACAGTTGAAACTACTGCGGCCACGCACACGTTGGCACTAACATGCTGGCAGTACTCTGAAATGTCATTTTGGAGAGAGTCATTACTGCAGATGACATTGTTGGGGACCAGCAATTATCCCCAAACTGAGGTGGCACGTGGACAATGCCATTTAAATGCTGTTGTTGACTTTTAAAGAGTGATCAGTGCTTGCAGCATGAAATTGTTGGTCATAACATCCAATCTCAGCACTGCTCATTATTTACATTGCTGTTAACATTTCAGTTTACAAATGTTCAAAAAATGCATTAATATGGTGTTAAAAAATACAAGTGTTAACAGAAATATTACCATCATGTTAACAGCAATGTAATAAGCAAGTCCTCTCCTCAGCTGGACACTGCTAAGGACACTAACCCGGTCCTCTATTTACCCGGACCTGTCGCGATCCAGCGGTGCGTTCTCCGACGAGGATTCGGGTCTTATGGCGATTCACTAGGGTCATGCGCCCAATGTCCACAAGGTGTCGCTGCTGCGCCGAGGTTCGCCGGAGTTCATCTGATTCGTTCCGGTGTATGTGAGTGATATTCTTGTGACACAATTTTTTTTTAAATTTCACAGTTTTTCTGAATCCGTTGTGTTTTCCCGATGACCACGCCCCCCGATTAAAGCCGGCACCGATGTGCCACAATCCGATCGCTTGCATCAAAATCACGGGGCTATTCGGCGCAAATCGGAAAAATTCAGGGAACCCGGCAGAAAAACGCGATTCGGACCCTTAGTATATGTGCCCCATAATGTTGTGCCCTGTACCTGCTTATTCACTTCCTGTATAACAGTTTCTAGCATACCTCCTCTTCAGCTTTGGCAACTCTTGAGGGCCGAGCCTGAGCTGGTTGTGGAAGTCTCCACTCCCATGAAGTTTCTGAGGTGTGTGAAGGTGTGTGGGAGGAGCAGTTCAGAGCACAGCATCTAGATTTCCAGAGTCCTGATGCCTTCTTTTAATAAAGAAGTAATGCTGCTTGTATTTAAGATCCAGCACTATGGCTGACACAAACAACATATGCGAAATTTAGCTGCTACCATATTAATACAATCAAAGAGAGGCCGTTGAGATTCTCTGCAGAAAAGGAGAGTGGCCCTGGAATGAACATACAGTGCATGAAGCATCCCAAACCACATGTGGTCCACCAGACATCCTCTGGGTAAAGTATATTGCCAGTTTGCCCCTGCATGTAGGTAAAGAAACTGGTATAGTGAAGGCGGAGCTAGAGGTCGTGGTGGAGACTGCTATGGGGGACTATGTGACTACACTGTTATAGTGAAGATGAAGATAGGGATCTTTTGAGAGGCTGGAACCTGTGGGAGGATATCACCATCAGGGATGGAATCATGAACATGTAGTGCTACCATAGTATATTAATGATGAATGATATTTGTGGGGGGTGGGGGTAGTTGTCGCCTTTGGTTGGGTGTATGTGATGCTGCTTGATGTAGAAGGAGGGGAGATCTTATATTTCTAAGCCTGAAAAAAAATTTGCTAGGTCTTATTTTGGGGGATTGTCTTATTTTAGGGGACACAGGGTAGTATATTAATGATGGATGAAGTTTGTGTTTATGGAGGGGTGAGTAGTTGTTGTCGCCTTGGGTTGGGTGTATGTAATGCTGCTTAATGTAGAAGGTGGGTTTAGTAGCATGAAGCATACATATTTTTTAATTAGTTGAATCTGTATTAAGGGGCACTATAGTTATACTAAGGGAAACAAATAATGTACTGACCACTTAGTGTTGCACGTCGTAATATATTGTATGGTGATGGCTCACAAGCGTAGCTCTCTCCACTCAAGGCGGATGTCTGCTTTAATAAACAGCAGACATCCACCATTAACACCTGCAGGGGTTAAGCTTTAATAAACAGCAGACATCCACCATTAACACCTGCAGGGGTTAACCTTTTAAGTGCCACAGTTGAATGTAACTCTAACCACTTAAATGATAATGGTGCATGCAAAGGGCCATATTGGATGGGATATTAAATGGTTCTTACACAAAGTACAATTTTCCCTACAAATAGAACAATAAAAAAAGTTATTACTCTTGGGATACTGGGAGTAAAAAAAATGCAAAAATGGACTAAAATGGTCACTAATTTACATGTGGAGGGGCAGGGCACCAATGCCTTATCTGCCCAGGGCACCAAAATGCCTTCTCACACAAATTTGACAAGTTTGCCACTTTGCTGGTAACATTCTCTTAGCAATGATTGATTCTCATTCTTTCCAAAACTATTATTATAAGAATTATTCGAAAATGAGACTGAGCAACCACTTCATATCCTCTGCTGCAAGTTCCTGAGATCCCATGGCTCAATTACAAAGAATGCGATTAAGAATTCACTTCCTTTGAAAAGAGATGTCAGAAAGTTACTCAGAAAGTGGGCTTTTACAGCGAAACTTCAGATTCTCGGAGGACTGCCAGGGTCATGAAGGGCTGTAGAAAAAAAAAATATGGTGATGTTATCCCCAAGCCTCAGTCAATGGATTCCTTGGGGAGCATTCTGTCCTTCTTTCAACCAGGAAGATGAGAGAGTATCAGACACAGTTAAGGCAGTTTCCTATTTTTTGACCTAGCCTGAAGGAGAGGAGTTGTAAGCAGTTAAGCTGCTGACTGCCAGTAATGCACAATCACTGTGAGACACGACTTTTTGTGTTAGGATATTAGAAGCTGTACAAAGTACTTTTGTTGTTCAGATATACATTGTAGAGTATTGAATTTATTTCATAAGTAATTTGCTTAGCGAATGTTTAATGAAGAGCAGTAAAAGCAGTGATGTAACCAGGAAAGGCCCCTGGGCTCCCCCTTAAAAAAATATTTCTATACTCACACATGTGAGTTACAATCACACATTTAAACACTCATATATACACAAAACATTAATATACTTGTATACATACACATACAAGTATACATATGGATAGTATATGGATATTATCTTCACCTTTCTACTCTCTCCCTTTTCACATAATCACTGCTTGCTGTTTATTTAACCATTTCTGTGCTGACCCCCTTCATTGAATCCTGTTTTAGAGTATACACTTGTTATCAATTTTTGTAATTCATGTCTCTATGTCAGTGTCTGAAACATTTCTTTTCTGTTATTCCTCATTTATTCAGATTTTTGGCCCACAACTATGTTTTTCTCTGGATGGCATTGCCTGGTTATGTGTTTAACTTCACATTTTCATTGTTTAAGAAGGTAAATAAGGCTGAATTCCTAAGCATTTCATATAAATTTAGTATTATTTGAAAGCATTCATGCAAGGTGACATTAATGACATTCTAGTCTACATGCCATATTGTCAAGGCCATTAACGCCTTGTCACAAAAAGACCCCCTCCCCCCAGTACATATGTAGGCAGGTATTTGTCTCAATTAGACAAAATGGTTAGTCTTGGTGATTGTGTAGACATAAAAGCTTTGGCTACTTCGATTTCCACCGGAACTGGCGTACAATCCCTGACAAACAAGCCCTGAAATAATTGCCTTTATAGAATCATACCCAGTCATTGGGATTATTTCTCATGGTATCAGACAGCAAAATACTGAATTCAAAATATTGAATTCAATAATTCAATAAATACTTGGCCAAAATTGCTTTTGTCCCACCCTCCCACAAAATGTGTTAAAAGTCATTCAGTAAATGCTATGTACCTCAAATATGGTGCCATTCACAACACCACACAGAACGTTGCCAACAGAAAATTAAAAAAGCTATGAATGCCTATACTAAAAATTAAATAGAAAACATGCTTGAACATGATAATATACAACTGTTAGGCCCCTTCAACACGTGCGTTGCAGATCACGTCAGAGTCTGATCAGGGTGCGATCAGGGTTTGGTCAGTGAAAAATGCACATTTTGCATCAGAGTGCAATCAGTTTTCAGTCAGAGTTTGTTCAGTGTCTCAGTTTTTCACGTGTGTTTTCAATGCAATTTCAATGCGTTTTTCACGCACGTTTTCTGCGCGTGAAAGGACTCAGGACTGAGCTCTATCTTTTCTATGGCAATTGATGCGTGAAAAACGCATTGCACTTGCATTGCACTTGCAAGTGTCTCAGAGTGCAATGCGTTTTTGATGCATCTCCATAGACTTGTATGGTGCGTTTAAAAAAAATGTGCGTGTGTGCGTGAAAAAAAATGCAAGTCTGAAAAGACCCATTGATTACAATGGGTCAGAGTGCAATGCAAGTTCTGCGCGTCAAAAGCACACACAGAAAAAGCGTGTGAAAAACGCAAGTGTGAAAGGGGCCTTACACCACATAGTCGGCAGATTAGCATACAGAGAAAACTATCAAATCTACTAAAAAAACATTGCTGTTGTATTAAAATGTCTTGTCTTATGGTTCTACTATCTTGCTGTTTATCTATTCCTCTGTCCAGGTCAGTTTCATAGCTATGTACCGCTTACTTAAGCTTTTTATTATATTAAATACACCCTAGCACATCACTTTTACAAATCACTGAATCATCTTCTGTCTCTGTTTATTCTTTGTTTATTCCTCACCGACTAACGTTCAACTGAATGTTTGAAACAACCTAAGGTAGTAATATTCTCCTGAGCCTACAGGACCTGCAGGGAAAAGCAGTATGCCTAATGCACAATTTCTCATCACAATCTATATCCTGACGCCAGATCGTGGGGAGCATTGCCCAGGCAGCGGGAGAAATTACCTGCTGACCCAGAAAGATCCGGGGCTCTGGCCAAAAGATCCAGGGCACAATCTGGGGAGATGCTAACTTTCAACATGGGTTCCACCTTCCTATGAACCTTAAATCTCCAATTTTGACTCTCATTTTCTATCACTAACTTTTAAAACTTTCAGATTCTGCTATATGCAATACTGGAAATATTCTGTCCATGATCTTTGTCTCTTTTCAACATGAAATTTTACTAACTCTCTTTTTTCATTTTTTTGTTTATAACTTTCTTCAACCATCAAGAGATTTTTTTTCTTAGAAAACAACACTTATCATTAGACATATGCCTTTGATACTCACAAAGTCCTTCTTCAGCAGTGTGATGAACATCTATGTAGAAATTTGCATCAATCAGCAGATATCCTTCATTTCAAATTAATTCTTAAAACCTAAAGGATAAAGATTATTTGTGTCGTGTTAGTGTTAACTGTTCAGTCGCTAATGCCTTTATTGGCTAAATTAAAAGGCCAATAATGTAAGGAAAAGATCAAACAATTGATCTTCATAGATAAGAAGGTAGGTAAAAGTTTATTATGCTCTGTTTGAGATCTAGTCCATCGTAGTGATGATCACATCAGGCCTGAGGGACTCATTCCTTAAATGTTCCCATAGCTTTTTACTGTAGTCCTAGTCTCTCCAACCTCTTTGAGATTTAAAATAGCTTTTTCATACCAATACTCTTATATCTTCCACAGTGTGGCCAGGGCTGCAATGCAAAAGTTTTGCTATAGATTGATATATCATTTTCTTGTATGGGAAATCTACCTGTGTCATCAGTCTTTCTACATATACACCCACCAAAGTGCATCTTTTTTTTCTTTTATTTTATACCGCCCCAATCATTAATGCCGGTTTGCATAAAATGCGAATAAAATCACCTTGTGAAATAATACATAACATCGTATAAGTAACACTAAACAACAAGTAAACAAAAATCAGGTTGTCTATGTGCTATGTGATAATACGTAGGCTTGTGGTTTGAGGCAATTGACATATTTCCCTTTCATAACCTTAATCCTAATCTGAGGGCAGGTGGAGGAAGTGTGCCTGAGAGTTTTGTTGATCGTGGCGTTAAACAAGCACAATAGACGAGATTACAAAATACAAAAGTACAAAAAGTGCCTCTTATTCATTTGAATATACTAATATATAGATACTCTACTCATCTATTCTTTATTTTTTACCTTTTTTCTTTTGTTTTCTTTTTCTGTCCTTTCCCTTTTCTTCTCCTTTTCCCTTCCTCCCTTATCCCCCTCTTTCCCCTCCCACCCCGCCTCCCCTCAAACTGGGGATGCTGCAAAAAAGAAAAAAAAAAAAAAAATCCCCAAAAAATGACACAATTCATTAGTTCTAATTTTCCCTGTTGTTCCATTCCTTCCATATATTTGCTTCCGGACCATCGATTTTTATGCTGGATTCATATCTTTTAACTTTTTCAACTAGATTCCGCCAGTTCCCAATATCGGGTTTTTTTGCCCCTTTCCAGTCCTTAATCAGAATTAGTCGGCCCAAAAATAGTAATTTGGCCAGCAACCTTTTTCTATTTTTTGACGTTGCTATCTCGGTAGTATAACCTAGGATACCTAGTGCACTTTTGCACTTTAATTAATCTATGTATCTGTATAGAGTTTGTCCAGTATGAGTTTACATAATCTTATAATAATACACCAGGTATTGTAAAAATACATGTTTCTATACAATTATATAATTGCACATAGTAGTCTTTTAAGGAATATTTTCATCACGTATTTATTATGTATTTTTGTATTTTTGCAAATTGTATATAGCACATAGGTCATCCTTATGAATTGTTCACATCATGTATTGTGCATTTTTTTCTATTATGCGTGTTCTGAATTTGCACATTTAAATTTAATTATTCTATGGATTTATAAGAGTTTATTCGCTATAGCAGTCTTGTAATTGTTATTATTTATGAGTTTCATAGTGCCGATTACATTTGTGTCTATCTTCCTCATGAATTTATGAATTCTACAGTGCCGATTACATTTGTGATTATCCTCTGACTATCGTTATAACATGCTCGCAGATTTTACACTATTGTTGCGCATGCGCTGACCAGAAGACTGGCTTGACAGATTTACCTTTCTTCATGGCGCTCGCTATCTCCGTTGCGCAGGCGCTCTCTTATTTCTTCTTTTTTCGCCCATAGCGAGTTCTCGCGATAACTTGACATAGTGACGCGACGTCACGTGACATATGACGTGTACCGGATCACCTGACCATCTCCGGGCACGTTCATTGGGTGCGTGTTTAAATTTAATGTGGCTCGTTGTCCTGATGACTCCACCCCCAGACGAAGGCTGCAAGTCAGCCGAAACGCGCGTCGGGGTGTTGCCACTCCGGACAACGATCATCCTTAATATGGGTAAGATACATTGTACTCATGGATTACGTATGTTTAGGCATCTTTGCTCATTATTAA
Source organism: Engystomops pustulosus (assembly GCA_019512145.1). Classification (NCBI taxonomy): domain Eukaryota; kingdom Metazoa; phylum Chordata; class Amphibia; order Anura; family Leptodactylidae; genus Engystomops; species Engystomops pustulosus. The sequence goes on along the minus strand of CM033642.1, from coordinate 140,219,437 downwards.
GCTTTATTTAATCGACAAGTGTTCTATACCTCCCATTTCATACTAGACTAAGGCCCTTGGTGTCTTTAACTCACATTTAATTTTCCCGATGATCTTGTTGTTTGGAGTGCAACCTCATCTTGTGTCCCCCCTTGGGGTAGAATCATTTTTAACCAGTGTTTGTCATTTGATATCTGTGTTTTGATTTAAATAAAATATATCTTACTATCATCACTTTCTTTGTTTCTAATTGTGTCATAGTGTTGGATTTTTCCCTTCCACTCTTTTGAGAGGAAGAATAATAGGTTTTGTATTAGTCTCTCCAACCAGTTATATGGTATTACACCATGTAGGGAGAAGGACAGGTTCCATTGCATGACCACATACTACATTTTCCTCCCTAGTGCTGGTTTGTTTCAATTTTTGTGCATTAGGGTGTACTATTAGATTAGTGTTATTTGCTTGTGGCTGGGCTTGCTGGCACTAGTAGTGCAGCTACTACCATATTGTGACAAATTTGCAGGGAGACTTGCGAACGTTATTTTTGGCTCTTATTGACACACATATCCATTTCAAACAGCTAAGTGGGACAATTTATTGGGGGTTTGCTTAAATTAGGCACAGTCTGCCGATTTTATACGGTCTTTTGTTCACATCAATACCGGGACATTTTAAAAAATTTGTCTGTGTTGGTTAGAAACTAGCCATAGCAATCATCTTCTGAGGTTGCTGTCTGATTTCTTCTGCACGTTTTGTTCTTCTATAAATCAGAAAAAAAAAACATAAAAAAAATAACCCAAAAGAATTTACAGTTTATATTTCTCTTTTGTCTAAAAAATGGATTCAAAGCTGTATGACTGAGTGCGCATCTCCCCCCACATGCCTCCACACGTCTTCTCCATAGCAGCCTCCACACGTCGTCTCGATAGCTGCCTCCACACCTTTTTTTTTTTTTTTTTTTTTTTTTTTTTTTTCATAGCAGCCTCCACATATCGTCTCCATAGGTGCCTCCACACGTTGTCTCCATAGCTGCCACCACACTTTGTCTGCATAGCAGCCTCCACGTGTCTTCTCCATAGCTGCCTCCACATGGCGTTCCCTGAGCTGTGTCAGGCTCATTTTTCCGGTGTTTCACCAGATACGTTATGGAAGTTGATCACTCTGTCGCCGCCATGCTGTGTTATCGACTAAATATACCATCAACCTTTTGTTCACATAGGAAATAATTTCAGCGCTTCTTGCTCACCTCCTTTGGTTCCTCTCTGCCGCCCATAACCAGGCCAAATAATGATACGTACAGTGCTACACGTTATCCTTGCCAAAAGGAATTTTTTTAATTGATTTGAAGCCTGAGTCCATTTGGGGTATGCCGCCTTGCCACTCTCTAGCCTGCCTCCGCTGCCGCTGCCTCCGCATGCAGTCCCCTATAGTGTCAGGGTCAATTATTGGGTGTTTTAGATGCTATTTCGCCTCACTTGGTCACTCTATCATCGCCATGCTGTTGCCCATAATTTTGGCATAATGGTGCGATTAAGCAGCCTCAGAGGAATCCATGCATGCTTCCCCTGCTTCCTCTCCATTTCCGTGGTGTTTCCATCATTTTCTGAGGTTTCCAGGTTTTTGGCCAAGCTTCCCTGTGCAGAGCCTTGGTCTCCTTGAAAAATGCTCGAGTCTCCCATTGTCTTCAATGGGGTTCGTTATTCGAAACCAGCACTCGAGCATCGAAAAAAGTTTGACTTGAATAACGAGCACTCAAGCATTTTAGTGCTTGCTCATCTCTATTGCCAGCAACAATGAGATAGGCATTAATAACTCTGATTTCAAAATCAGATAAAGATAGTGCGAAGGTTTATTCATACCTTCCAATTTTTCTTAAAAATACTGGTTATAAACATTTATAAATGTGGTTAGCAGAAAGATTAAAAAAAACATATTCTCAGTGTAGTATGCTCACACCATCAGGGGCTTATGCTAGGGAGGTCAACTATGGACTACCCCTGTAGATCATACCAGAATTTGTAACAAGTTCCATCCAAACCTAAGCCACATTTTGTACTATTTCTCAATGCTTCAAGAGCATTTGAAATCAGCATTTCTGAATATATGGGTTTTGGAAAACAGTTCATAATTTGGGTGAAATGACTTTACACAAATCCTAAGGCTAAAATTCTGATAAGTGGCAAGTTTTCTGCCATTAAGTTTAAAAAGAGGTTCCTGGCAGGGTTGCCCATTATCTCCTTTATTGTTTGCCATCGGCATGTAAAATTAGACATGATATGGCCATACTTGGGTTTATACAAGGGACGTTACTTCATCTCTATATGCTGATTATTTATTATTATACCTGGGCTCTCATGAGAGAGTGTTCAAAGGGAAGAAGTCATTTTTGAGGAAGGTAATAGTGCTAAATATCTGGGGATTAACATTTCAAACAATATATAGGAGTTAAATAGAATTAACATTACGTCTTTGACAGGGGTGAACGAAGCCTTTCTGCTGCCTGAGGCGAGCCATAGAGAGACCCCCCCACATATATATGTAATATATCAGATACAGCGTAGAAAATAGATACAGCATGCCGCCATGTAGTATAATATGCATACAGCATGCCGCCGTGTAGTATAAAATAGATACAGTGTGCCGCCATGTAGTATAAAATGCATACAGCGTGCCCCCATGTAGTATAAAATAGATACAGCATACTGCCATGTAGTATAAAATGCATAGAGCATGCCCCCATGAAGTATAAAATGCATAAAGTGTACCTCTATGTCATACAAAATGCATACAGTGCACCGCCATGTAGTATAAAATGCATACAACCTACGCCATGAAGTATAAAAAACAAACAGTGTGCCGCCATGCAGTGTAAAATGCATACGGCATGCTGCCATGGAGTACAAAATGAATACAGTGTGGCGCCATGTAGTACAAAAGGCATACAGCAGGCCGCCATGTAGTATAAAATGCATGCAGCATACCGCCATGTAGTATAAAATAGATACAGCGTAACACCATATAGTATAAAATAGATACAGCGTGTCGCCATGTAGTATAAAATGCATGCAGTGTGCCGCCATGTAGTACAAAATGCATACAGCGTGCCGCCATGTAGCATAAAATGCATGCAGCATACCGCCATGTAGTATAAAATAGATACAGAGTGCTGCCATGTAGTATAAAATGCATAAAGCGTGCCACCATGTAGTAAAAAATACATACAGCGTACCACCATATAGTGTAAAATAGATACAGCGTGTCGCCATGTAGTATAAAATGCATTCAGTGTGCAGCGAGCCATAGAGAGACACCCTCCCCCATATATATGTAATATATCAGATACAGCATGCTGCCATGTAGTATAAATACATACAGCATGCCGCCAGGTAGTATAAAATAGATACAGTGTGCCACCATGTAGTATAAAATGCATACAGCGTGCCCCCATGTAGTATAAAATAGATTCAGCGTACCGCCATGTAGTATAAAATGCATACAGCATGACCCCATGTAGTATAAAATGCATTAAGTGTACCTCTATGTGATTCAAAATGCATACAACCTACGCCATGTAGTACAAAATGCATACAACCTACGCCATGTAGTATAAAATACATACAGTGTGCCACAATGCAGTGTAAAATGCATACAGCGTGCTGCCATGGAGTACAAAATGAATACAGTGTGGCGCCATGTAGTACAAAAGGCATACAGTGTGCCGCAATGCAGTGTAAAATGCATACAGCATGCCGGCTTGTAGTATAAAATGCATGCAGTGTGCCGCCATGTAGTATAAAATGCATACAGCGTGCCGCCATGTAGTATAAAATGCATACAGTGTACCGCCATGTAGTATAAAATAGATACAGAGTGCTGCCATGTAGTATAAAATGCATACAGCATACCTCCATGTAGTAAAAAATAGATACAGTACGCCGCCATTTCGTATAAATTGCATACAGCGTGCCACCATGTAGTATAAAATAGATACAGCGTGCCGCCATGTAGTGTAAAATGCATAAAGCGGGCCACCCTGAGTATAAAATTAATACAGCATACCACCATGTAGTATAAAATAGATACAGCGTGTCGCATGTAGTATAAAATACATGCAGCGTGCAGCAAGCCATAGAGAGACACACTCCCCCATATATATGTAATATATCAGATACAGCATAAAAATAGATAAAGCCTGCCGCCATGTAGTATAATATTCATACAGCATGCCGCCATGTAGTATAAAATAGATACAGCGTGCCACCATGTAGTATAAAATGCATACAGCGTGCCCCCATGTAGTATAAATATATACAGCATACCGGCCCCCGCCCGCCCCACCCCCCCCCAAACCCCGGCAACAACCACCCCCCCAAACCCAAAAACCCGGCCCATAGATATAAAATGCATACATCCATGCCCCCATGTAGTATAAAATTGACATACAGCATGCCACATGTAGAATAAAATCCATGCAGTGTGCGCCATGTAGTTATAAAATGCATACAGCATGCCGCCATTAGTATAAAATGCATGCAGTGTGCCGCCATGATGTATAAATGCATCACAGCGTGCCCCCATGTAGTATAAAATATATACAGCAATCCGCCATATAGTATAAAATGCATACCATGCCCCATGTAGTATAAAATGCAAGACGCATGTGCCGCATGTAGTATAAAATGCATGCAGTGTGCCGCCATGTAGTATAAAATGCATACAGCATGCCGCCATGTAGTATAAAATGCATGCAGTGTGCCGCCATGTAGTATAAAATGCATACAGCATGCCGCCATGTAGTATAAAATGCATACAGTGTACCGCCTTGTAGTATAAAATAGATACAGAGTGCTGCCACATAGTATAAAATGCATACAGCATACTTCCATGTAGCAAAAAATAGATACAGCACGCCGCCATTTAGTATAAATTGCATACAGCGTGCCACCCTGTAGTATAAAATGCATAAAGCGTGCCACCATGTAGTATACAATACATACAGCGAACCCCCAAATAGTTTAAAATAGATACAGCGTGTCGCCATGTAGTATAAAATGCATGCAACGTGCAGCAAGCCGTAGAGAGACCCCCCCATATATATGTAATACATCAGATACAGCGTAGAAAATAGATACAGCATGCCGCCATGTAGTTTAATATGCATACAGCATGCCGCCATGTAGTATAAAATGCATACAGCGTGCCGCTATGTAGTATAAAATGCATACAGCGTACCGCCATGTAGTATAAAATAGATACAGAGTGCTGTCATGTAGTATAAAATGCATACAGCATACCTCCATTTAGTAAAAAATAGATACAGCATGCCGGCATTTAGTATAAATTGCATACAGCGTGTCGCCATGTAGTTTAAAATGCATGCAGCGTGCTGCCATGTAGTATAAAATGCATCTAGCCTACCGCCATTTAGTAAAAAATAGATATAGCGTGCTGCCATGTAGAATAAATGCATACAGCATGCCACCATGTAGTATAAAATGCATGCAGTGTGCCGCCAAGTAGTATAAATTGCATAATGAGTACCGCCATGTAGTAAAAAATAGATGCAGCATGATGCCATGTAGTATAAAAAGGCATACATCGTGTTGCCATGTTGTATAAAATAGATACAGCTTGCAGCCATGTAGTATAAAATGCATAAAGCATGCTGCCATGTAGTATAAAATGAATACAGTGTACTACCATTTAGTATAAAATGCATACAGCGCGCCGCCATGTAGTATAAAATGCATACAGCGTGCTGCCATGTAGTTTTTAATGCATACAGCTAGCCGCCATCTAGTATAAAATGCATGCAGCATGCTGTCATGTAGTATAAAAGGAATACAGCGTGGCGTCATGTAGTATAAAGTAGATACAGCATACCGCCATGTAGTATAAAACTCAAATTTTCAATTATTTCAGGGCTTCTATGACACTCAAATATCACTAATACTGCATATACATACAGCATATACACACACATATAGTACATGCAACATCTACATATGTACTGAGTATACATACAGTAAATATATATATACATTATATATATATATACATATATACATACATTCATACATACATATACATAGAGTTTACCTTACTTTTTTTCTTCTTTTATCATCCAAGCAGGTTCAGCCTCGTCCTCCGGGGTGGGGGGGGGTTGATCTTTGCCAGATCAAGGGAGGGCTAAATCGGACCCGGGAGTGGAGGGGAGTATCCTGGGAGTGGTGTAACCCACAGGGGACTTTGGGCTGGGACGGGTGGGTGGATGTGCCGGCTGGTGGGCAGGTGGATGTGGCGCGTGAGGGGAAATGGCGGGTGGCAGGTGGGTGAATCTGGCGAATGGTGGGAGTCCGTCTTAGCCCCCTCATCCAGCAGGAGGCGCACCGCCTGAGGAGAGAATCTAAACTTGCCTCATGGCAGGTGCACCCCTGATCTTTGATATTAAATCTAACTGAAAGAAAGAAAAAAGAATGCTTATCTGCGTGGAATCATATATTGTCCAAATGTAGAAAGTAGAATTAAAGCTGCTAATGTAAAGCCTTCTTCCGTTGTGCAAGGAAAGCACTACACTCACCACTTTCATGTATCTTTTAATCTGGTTGCCTTGTCAAGACCCAATAAACATTGATAGATCCTTGCTGAACATCATAAAATTGCCCATATAGGGTAAAAAATGGCGGTTAAATGACCAACAGTATGACATAGTATAAAAGTATATCAAATCTAAGCAACACGTTTCGTTTCCATACCGGTCCAGGGAGCCTGACCAAGTGAGAACAAAATGCGTTGCTTAGATTTTATATACTATTTTATTATAATTGTATTTATTTTGTATTTATTTTTATAAAAAATTATTTTTACGTGATTGATACGTGAATAGGAGTATTCCTGTTTTGTGGTGCCATATTATTACCTATATAGGTCATTTTATGATGATAGAAATATAAAGAAAGAAGTAAAAATGCACTTATTACCAAAACTGTTGTATGGTTTTTAGTTTGTTGTATGGTATATCAGCTTTAAAAAACATAATTGCACAAAAAAACCTTTGAAATTGTATTATATGTATTGTCTCTGGATTGGTTTGGCAAGCAATCTAGCCTGAGGATGGGAGCACTTATGCTACCATATAACAAAGGGCTTTTGAAGTTCTCAATATGGGGGCATATTATATAAAAGTCCAGCTTGATTGCTTTGTTTATGTTTGGTGTGAAATCCAGAATTAATACCACATAATTAATACTAACCCATGGTTGATGAAGATTGTTATATATGATGGTCAGTTGGTGAACAATGGACAAATTAAGTCTTACAGACATTATAGGAGGCATTCTGGATTGGGGTGAATGTTATTTTTCATATTGTCAATTGTCCCATAGGTGGCCATCAGTGGATAAATCTTTGGATACTTTGAACATAGTGCCACCAACAATCAAAATTATTAGAGCACCTCTGGGTTCTAAACTATATAGTAAAGAAAATACGTAGGGGGCTGTCTGTTATGGAGACATATATGGCTCATTTAAAAAAAGAATGATAGGAAAGTTGCTTAAGAGAAGATGGGTTTTGGAGGAACAGCTATGGGCTAAGACATTGGCAGATGTAAATCAGATACTAAAGAATCCAGCACATATACAAAAGCAAAAGTGGGGAGTGGTTGTCTAAAGGAGTGGCATTTCTGGATTGATAGTCATTTTCTGCCTAGCGAGGGGTTGTTTCTTGGAGGCATGGAGGAGTAAGGAGGTTAAAGGGCAAGTTGAGGTAGGGGACTGGTTTTGTTTGGAGTGCTTTTTTAAGAGGGGGGGGGGTGAGTTTTATATATTTAAATTGATTCTTTGTAATTTTTGTGTACTGTATTGTTATTTTGTGGAGAAGAATATTTTTATTTTTGATGGTATAATGATTTGTTTTGCACTAATAAAAAATAAATAAATCAACCTTCTAGGACTCAACAATGCTCAGGAAAGGAGAGCTATTAAATCTTTGAAAAATAAGGAAGTAGTCATTAAACCAGTAGACAAAGGGGGTGCAATAGTCATACTGTACATTTCTAACTACACAAAGGAAACATATAGACAATTTACAGACACATGCTACTACTTGCAACAGGAGCCTGGTGCTAAAAATGAATACAGCAAGGAATTGAAAAAGATTACAGCTGGTCTCAGGCAGACCTATAAAATCACTTCAGTTGATAACAAATGTCAAGGACACGAACAACTGAAGACTCTAGAACTTCAGAACCTATGAATTCACCCAACACTACTCTAAATGAGCCTTTTCCTCAACTCCAAGCAAAAGAACCTGTCATAGACCTCAGAGCCAGGAACTGCAATGGACAGGAAATAATTGCCCAATCGCTAAGCACAACCGATTTCCCTCCTCCACATCACCTTGTTTACTCTTCTTTGAGAAAGTTAGAAAATTCCAGTTATATGTGGTATTCATAATACATCAATGTCACATATCCATTTGTTATATCAATTTTATGCTACAATAAAACCTCCTTTATTATTCTCCTATTATAACTAGTATATCAGTATATAATTACAGTTATGTAATATATCACAGTATATAATTATGCTCTGATTCAGTGCTTACTGTTAGCATTAAGTATGATTAGAAGTTCCAGGCACTAAATAAATATGTGGAAAACTAAGTAATGGAAACCATTTGAGACATTATTGTCTGTTAAATCATATATATACAGAATATTAGTTATTGTATACCACTTAAAAGATCAACAATGTTTGGAGTCTAGAAATAAAGCCAAACTTCTGAAACCCTATTAATGTCCTAATCTAATGCTTGGTTAAAATCCTCAATACTATTTATCATACAAACTCATCTAGACCTTTCTAAAATGCCTCCATATTACTACCTCTTGCTCTTCTCCAATTTGCCTGTGAAACTGCACTGTTTTACTGCCAATAAAAGCCGCAAGGAAACCGCATTTCCGCTGTCAAACCTGTCTGTGTCTCTGGACTTTTCTACACTAAAACTGACCTTGCTATATCTTGGTGGAGGATGCGGGCACTTTCTTAAAGGGACTTTCTTAGCACTCTTAAATGGACAGTATCAACAGATGAAGGCCTGACTCTTTGGCAAACATGGAGGAGCTTATGAAGCAGCTGTTGTAGCCCAACATCAACCTGCAACAAGCAAATGCTCTGCAGCGACAAGTGCATGAGAAAGAGGTAAAGATGCATCAAATGTTGTGAGAGAGCAACAACAGCTGAACAAGTCCCTCCAGCAACAGTTACAAGTCTTGGCTGAGAGACTAGAGACAACTCCAGGGTTACAGTCTACGCCACGCCATTTGGTGCAAAAGAAAGATGACTCCAGAAGATGACATTGAGGCATATCTAGGTATCTTTGCTGAGTAAGAGAGTCTACCCCAGGACAAGTGGGCTGATGTGTTGGCCTCATTTTTGTTAGGAGAACCCCAAAAAGCCAACGTTGATCTGCATGTGCAGGATGCAAAAATTTAAACAACGCTGAAAGGGGAAATCCTGGCCAGGCTAGGGGTTACCTTAGCTGTCCGTACCCAGCATGTCTAAAACTGGGAATATGATCCCACAAGCCTGTATGGTGCCAGATGTATGACCTCTACCATCTCACCAACAAGTGGTTGTAGCCGGAAGCCCTCTCCACAGACCAGATTGAGTACCTTGTGGTCTCTGATCATTTCATCCACACCCTACCAGTGAGGGTACAGCACAACCTTGGATATACAAATCCTTAAAGCAATAATGATCTGGTCTCTGCAGTTGAGAGGTTAAGAAGAGTACCTGCAGGATTTGCGTACCCCTGGGAACAAAAGAAAAGTGGTCCACTGTTCCTATTGTTAAAGGGTTGAGACTGTCTGTTAAAGAGGGTGGCATCCTTTCAGAGGGCCAAGCCAAAAGACTATCAAATCCCCAAAGGGACGCTATGCCTGGTGCCCGGGCACAGATAGTGTGCTGGCATTGCAGTGGTCTGGAACATGTTGCTGCAAGTTGTCTGGAAATAACTGAACCCATGGACTGCGATTTGGGCAGGCGCAGGTCTTGTTTTGCAAGGCCCTCATATGCTGCCCAAAGAGACATTGTGAGTGAACAACAAGTGTGCCCAGTCAAGTTTGGAGGCCATCATGTGATGGGCCTGATTGACTCGGGGAGTCTAGTGACTTTCTTCCATGCCAGCATGGTCAACCCTTACCAAGTTCTGACCTGCTGAATAGGGGTGGTGTGTATACATGGTGATTCAAAAGATTATCCCGCAGCCTCGGTGAAACTGGAGACTCCATGAGGGTTAGTGAGGTATGAAGTGGGCGCAGTTAAAGACTTCATGCACCAAGTCATACCGGGGTGTGATTTTTCTCTGTTTTGGAATCTGTGGGAAAATAACTTTGACACAGAAGAATTTTAAAGTTGATACCACAGTCCCATATACGTTTGGTGTTGGAGCTGGGCAATTTACATGTGGTGGGTGGGCACTTAGGGGAAGAAAAGACCAGGGAACAGAGGTTCTTTAGGCCCAGTATTTATAAGGCAATAGAGGACTTATGCCACTTTTGCCCAGAGCATAAAATACACACCCCTAGACCACACTTCCATAGTCCACTAATCCTGCTACTCTTATTCGAAGTACCTTTTGAACTACCTTTTTGAGCTATGGATTTGTTTGGCCCCTTCCTAAGTCTGCCAGAGGGCACCAGCATATTTTGGTCGTACTTGACTATGACACACGCTACCCTGAGGCCACCGCTCTTAGAAACATTTCTTCGAAAGCAATAGCAGGGGAACTATTCCAAATATTCACTTGAACAGGGATCCCTAAAGAGATACTACCCAACCAAGGGACCTCGTTTATGTCAGAGGTCACCAAAGAGCTGTGTCATCTCCTAAACATTTCACAATTACATACGTCTGTATATCACCCACAGACAGACGATCTGGTTGAAAGTTTAATAGAACCTTAAAGGTAATTGATAAGGATGGGAAAAACTGGGACCGCCTTTTTTCCTACCTGATGTTCTCTATAAGGGAGGAGCCACAGGCATTCACAGGATTTTCTCCATTTGAATTGTTGTAAGGTAGACACCCCAGGGGGCTATTAGAGATAGCCAAGAATACTTGGGAATAGGAACGCACACCGCACCGTGGCCTTTTTGAACATGCGGTTGAAATGCAGGAAAGGATGGCAGCCACAATGCCCATTGGGAAAGAGCACATGTTGCAGACTCAAGAAGCTCAAGCTAGAGTGTATAAAAAGTTGGCAAAGGTCAGGTCCTTTCCCGGTGACCTAGTGTTAGTGCTGGTGCTGATGGTTGTAAGCAGATTTTTTGCAAAGTGGCAAGCCCCCTATGAGATTTGGGAAAAACTAAGTGAGGTAAACTATATGGTGTATCAACCATGGCAAAGGAAGCCCCTCCAAATTGACCAAGTGAACTTGCTTGAGCCTTGAGAAGACAGAGAGGTGCTTATGACTAGAAGTGTGCCTACAGATTCACCTAGTCATGAGCTTCCAGCAGTCCACATACCAGAAGCTTTGTCTGCAGTGCAGGTACAAGTACAGGAGGTCAAGGAGTTCCTACAGAGAAATAAAGAGACTTTTTCTTACCTGCCAGGGCATACCAATTTCATGCAGCACTACACGGTAACAGAGCCAGGCCAAAAGGTAAGGTTGAGACCTGATAGAGTACCAGAGGCTCAAAGACAGACTATTTCAGAGGAGGTGGAAAAAATGTTGCCTCTAGGGGTTATAGAGAAGTTTGACAGTGGTTGGTCAAGCCCCATAGTTCTGATTCCCAAACCTCATGGCAGCTTAGGTTCTGCAATGACTTCAGAAATTTAAATGAAGTTTCAAAATGTGATGCCTACCCTATGCCACGAGTAGACTAATTAATTGAAAGATTAGACCCTGCAAGATACATTACCACTTTGACGCAGCAAAGAATAAAACTGCATTTTATACTTCATTTCCAGTATGTAGTTCGCCCATTTGGCCTGCATGGTGCCCCGGCTGCATTTCAAAGATTGATGGATCTTATTTTACAGCCTCACAAGCAGTATACATCTTCATATTTAGACAATGCGGTTATTTTTTGCCCAGACTTGAAGTTGCATTTAAAAAAGGTCCAAGGGGTGTTAGACTTAATTCGAAAGGCGGGCTTGATGGCCAACCCAAAGAAATGTGAAATAGCCCCGTAGGAAGCCAGATCTTTGGGATATAGTATTGGTGAGGTGTCATTAAGCCCAAAATGGATAAGGTTGAGACTATAAGAAATTGGCCTCAACTTGCTTCAAAAAAACAGGTTAAAGCTTTCTTAGGAATAGCCGGATATTATAGAAGGTTTGAGCCAAACTTTGCCACAATTGTAGCACTCCTCATAGAGCTTACCAAAGGGTCAAAACCTTCTATGGTCAAGTGGGTCGAGAAAGCAGACCAATCATTCCACCAGTTAAAGAAGATGTTGTGCAAAAGACCAGTGTTAATAGCCCCAAATTTTAGAGAAGAATTTGTGGTCCAGACAGACGTCTCTAATATCAGTTTAGGAGCTGTCCCCTCCCAAATAGTCAATGGAGAAGAACATCCTATTGTTTATCTGAGTTGGAATTTGTCCTCTGCAGAATATAATTATGCCATCATTGAGGGGGAATGTCTTGCGCTAATGTGGGCCATTGAGTCCCTAAGATATTATTTACTAGAGAGACAGTTCAGGTTGTTGATCATGATTGTGGATCATTTTCACTTAAAATGGATGGCCCAGAATATACGAAAAAATGCCAGGGTAACCAAGTTTTTAGCCTTGCAGGACTTTAAGTTCTATGTGGAACACCGCCCATAGTCTAAGCAAGGCAATGCTGTTGCGTAGTCATGTGTCCAGTCTCTAGGGGCACAAAGTGCTCCTCCCCACAGGTTTGAGCAGAGGGCAGGGCATGTAGGACAGCGGCTGGAAAGGTAATAAATGGTGTATATATTCCTTTCAGATTACCTGCGGCAAAGGGTTAATGCACTGAGACTGCATAGCCCTAAATACCAAGTGCATCTGGGAAGAGGGATATTAACCCAGAGTTGCATACTGGGCTGGAGCACTGTGTGTGAGATACTGCTCTGGAAGGCTAGCCAGCCGTGTGACACTAGCCACTGTGAATACCCTGTTTTTCTAGAGAGGGAATTGCTGATATATTGGTAGTGCTCAGACAAGCGAGTCTTTGTTTTCTGTTTTGTTTTATTTTACTTGCCTGTGAAGCTGTTTTGTTTTGGCTGCCAATAAAAGCCACAAGGAAACCACATTTCCGCTGTCAGGCCTATCTGTGTCTCTGGACTTTTCTACACTAAAACTGACTCTGCTACATCATGCATATTCCTATAGTTACTGCTCACAATATATACTGTAAAAGAAATATAATTAATAACCAATGCTTCAATTTTTTTTCAATAAAATATTGCTTTATATTTTTTGCTACAGTTATTGAACTTCTTTACTTTTAAAATGTTAAAAAAAATGCAGCGATTTGAAAAAATGCCTAATCAGAGTTAATTAGTGATTCTTGACGAGGGCAAAACTAATTAAAACTGAAATAAACCACTGACTGGGTTGTAAAAGTTTATCTAGGTACATTACTCTGGGTTGATGTACTTTATATTTATATATCCTAATTATCTCTATGTGTTTTCAGGTTTTCCTGGAGCGGAATGTGCATGCAGTGATCTGTGTTAAATTGGTTTGTGACAGAGCAATGGCCCCAGTACCCTTATAATAACAGGTATTTTCTCAGCAGTGCTCAGTAGTTAGCATGCATATGCCAAATTTTGTTTTCAGTTATCAATATCCTGTGGTTTTACAACAAACTTACAGATATCATATGCGCTGTACTTTTTAGTCACGGCCAAAGTATTTATTTAACATCAGCAATTTGTTCTTTTCTTGCTTTCTAAACTTGTTAATTAGCAAAATATATGTTAACCAGTCCAATATTAGGTCATTTTTCCCCATCAATGACTAGACAGATTCCCTGGTTTTGTAGGTACATGTGGTTTCAAAGTCATAAGTTGAATTTATTTATTTTTCAAATAATTTGTTTGTTGTAATTATTCTTAATTTATTGACTCATATTTTTATATATTATTAATATCCAACAAGTAAAAAATTTAAGGAAAACAATGTCTGTTTTCATAAATTATCACTAAAATAAAATTGTTTTCCCTCTCCAGTGTTCTCATGTTTTGGTAAGAGATACAAAGGTTTATGTGTAGTTAAAGAGCACCTTCCACCTAAATTAACCCATTAGAGGATATATCCAGGTATTGGTAAAAATACTCCAAAAGTGGAATTCTGCACCAGGATCCACAGCAGATTCATGGCATTCTATAAATCTGATATGCACAATGGAAAATTGCAGATTTTTCTACGTGTCAAAGGAATTTAGATAAATCTATACACCACGCTGCTAAGGCAGAAATTTTACACAGATGTTTCTGTTTGGTGTTTTGATTCTACTTTTTACTTGTTTCCATCGATCATACTGTGGCCCCTCACATTACGTATATGTAAATTTAATGGTGATTAAAGGGGTATTCCCACAAAGACAAGTTTCTTATATGTACTCCGGATAACAAAATAACATTCTCTAATTCACTGTTATTAACAAAAATGCAACATTTCACAGATATAGGTCCAACCTGTCTCTATCAGTCCTGGTGTAAACAATTTCAGTTGCCCCTAGACACGACCATGGCCGCCATCTTGGATCTCTGTGTGAGGCTGTGCAGCTGAGTTTCTGTGTCTTTCTGCCCTGAGCCTTTAGCCACGCCCCATGCATGGAGCTCACTGACACATACACTGATTTACTTCCTGCCAGGACATCGTGAGTAGAGGAGCTGCAAACTACAAGAAGATAAGTGATGCGGTGGAAGGGTAAAGCAGGCACATATCTGTGAGAACACAGATGTAGCAGAGCTAAAAGTGTTATTGTGTAAAAGTCTGTCAGCCTCTGTCTGTTAGCCTCCGTTAAGGCAAGTATAATTCAGCGGCACTCAACAGTATGTGCGAAGATTTCTTTATTGAGGTATGTACAATAGCAGAGCGGGGCCTGGCGACGGGCCGTTTAGCGCTAGTCTAGCGCATCATCCAGCCAATAAGGTCATTGGCTTGGTCATTGGCTTGATGATGCACCACCACTTGTATATTTGTGCAATAAGTCTACTTCACCCTGCTAAGATCCATGCCGGATCTCACTGGAGACACGCTGCTGCTGTCGGATGGTGCCAAGATCTTTCTCTTCTCTTGTGAATTTGAGACTGCTAGCCTCTGTGTAGTAGGCATCATGCTTCTCATTCATCTCTGATCTGTCTCATCTCTCTCATTCTATGTTTCAGTGTGTTAGTACAATGTCAGAAGTCAGATGAAAGTGCATAAACACCTGTACCCTGATAATCTAACCACCCTGTCACCCAACAGAACTAGATCGATTATAATGTGTCTGCTTAGAGACTCGCCACCCACACCCTGGGATTTTCAACTGAGCAGCCTAGGGGGTGATAGGAGCTAAAAAAGCAATAAAACTGAGTAACATTGTAAAGTAAGGGGTTAAAATGATATTTATTGTTTTGACATCACTAAGGGATTGAAATGTGAGAATTGTCATCATGAGAAAATCACTTTAATGGTGAAGAAAATTTTAGAAATTCCCATCCACCAGAATCTGAGTGAAGTCTGATGAGAACTCATTTCTTTAAGTATTGGTGTCACCATTTTCAGTAAGGTTTTTACCACAAATATTCACACTTTCTGTCCATTTCATGATAAAATGTTATAAAATGTACTTTTATTGGTCAGTTTATTTAACTATAAGCCATAATCACATATTGTAGATTTATGTAAATTAGTATTTGCTGTGTCCCAAAAGGGTTTTTTTTTGGAGGTAAGGGTCTGCTCCATAAAAGTATATCAACAAAATAATTTGCTTTTATTCAGGATTCATAATCAGGTGTGTGAAAACCATTCAGTGCAAATAACTGCTTTAATATGGCTTTATTTAGACTTCAAAGGAACAAGAATAAGGACTTTTCTCCACCATCCAGGTTTTTTTTCCATTGGTACACCAGTTAGATATCATCACACAGTTTGATCTAATGAGCAAATGCTAATACATTGAATACACTGTACTATTTTCAATATGATGTAAAGCAATGTCTGAGAAGCTTTAGGAGTGCAGGTTGAATAGTCTCCAAAATCGAGCAATATTGTCAATTGTATGCACATGGTGGAAGGTTTTATCATGTCTACACTTCCGAATTCTGGCTTAGAAATCTTGCCAAATAGAGCATATGAGTGACTTTTCATTTTTACAACATTCCTTCCAGTTAAGTGGTTAAGTGGGCGTGGTTGACTTGTTATGCCAGAATTAGCAATTGATACAATTTTAAAAATAAGTAAACACTTATATAAGTACAGAGATACAGGTATATCTGTGCCTCTGTTACTTATTCAGGGTGCACCCTATTATACCACTATACCTAAAATAACAGGGGAATAAACCACCAAACAATAAGAGACTATAACATTCTTCTTTATTATATCATCATTTCAAACATACAATCAAATGGCAGCATACATTGAAAAAATGCTCTGCCCATATGTAAACTGTATCATATATGTATATATGCATTGGAGAAATACTCTCACAGAATGGATACAAACAGGATGTCTACGATAAAACTCTTGGGGCAAAAGTATTGCACAGGCTCATAAATACTAAAGTGAGTAAAGAATACAACTTACTGACAATACAAACATATAGAGACCCCGGCAGCCTTAACCCTACACGTGTTTCACATTTGCTTCATCAGGGATCAGTTTGCCAATGGGCATACCATTTTTTCAATGTATGTTACAATTTTAGTGTACGTTTTAATTGATGATATAATAAAGAAGTATGTTACAGTCTCTTAATGTTTGGTGGTTTAATCCCCTGTAATTGGTCAAATGGTTTTAAAAACATGAAAAAAAATATCATGATCATAAATTGCCCTATGCTGTTGGATTTTATACTTTTGTGTAGATCTCAGTATAGTTGTTATTTTTGCTTTTCATTGCAAAGGATGTATCATTAACAATACATTATACTAAATTTCTTTAAAGTCATCTTAAAGTTATATTTGAAAGCAATGCAGAAAATCTGTGATTTATAATTTTTTTTTGTATCATGATCAAGATTATATTCACCTCTGTCCATTAAAGAGTACTATGTGAGTTACATGGTCTTGTGGCCTGTTTTCTGCAGCATAGGTCATTTATATGTGATCTCTGGTGGCCCCACAAAAAGCAGCTGTTTTTAGCAGCCTCAGAGCTACAGAACCTAAGGATGGAACTGAGCCAGAATAAGGAAAGTTTACCCATTTCAAAGCGGCACAACTGAAACTCTGCTTCTATTCAATTGAATATGTGCTCAGTCGCTTAACAAGGGATAGAGATTTCCGATTCTTGCACAAGGGGTCAACAATAAAAGCTGGACAGTTTGGGGTCAAGGTCCTCTAAACACAAATACATGATGACTTAGATTTCAGTAGGTGATCAAAGGTTCCTTAAAACCCCATGTAATGGGTTAGCAAATGCAAAGGAATACTCAGGGCCGCATCTGCCATGAGGCAAGATGAAAATCTTGCGTCAGGCGGCAGATGGAAGCTTCCTGTAGGGGGCGGCATTGCAGAGCCCAGTAACCTCAGGGACCCACAGCCTGCACTTCTGGAGCCAGTGCTGCCGCTTCACAAGAAGAAGTCCTTGCTGGAGAGTAGGGGAGCGTCACCAAAGAGATGACAATGCTAAGAAGATCAATCTCTTCCCTGCCAAACCCAGAGCAGGAGAAGCTGATACAGTATGTGGGAGTGTGAGTTCCGTGCAGGACAGTGAGAGATCATCCGTTCCTGCCTCACTACATTGTTTGCCTCCTCCCCCGAAGTCCTTACCCTCTTGCTGAACAAGCAGATGACTGGCCCTGGAGACAGCAAACTAGATGCTGGAAGGTATGTGAGGACTAGAGGATTAAACTGTCCATAACATGCAGGTCCCCAGCATACATATATATCTCCCCCTCCCTGGTGTACTGGCAGACATGTTTTTTCATGGTTTTAAACAGACTGTCTGCCCTAATTCCATATGCACTATACACATTCAAATGCTGAGATGTAGCAGTGCTAAAAGTGTTGTGTATCCGCATTAAAAGAAATAAATAAAACCCTGGGGCACATTTACTAAGGGCTTTGCGTCAGTTTTCTGTCGGACTTTGAGCTTTCTTTTAGGTGGAAACTGCTTGCACAGGTGCTTAAGAAGTGTCTGCGCCACATTTCTGTTGCACGCAACTCTTTTGTGTCGCGGCTGCACTCTTCTTCATGCGAAAAACACTTTGTCATTGAAAGGGACGTTCCAGTGCTCATTCAGACCGTCACATTTATCATGCAAAGTCAGACAGAATTGTGTTGCATGCCTCATAATATAGGTGCACCAAAAAAAGTGGTGCACTCTGTCAGAGCTGTGCAGGGAGCACCAGATTCATGAAGAACGTGCACCAGAATTCATGCACTATAGACAGGTAACTGCACATAGTACACCCTGCACTGTTCTTAGTAAATGTGCCTCAGTGTATCAGTGGTCAATATAAACTTCTACACTATGGGACATAAATTATTGACCGTTTATGTTCTTTTTATTTTTCTTGTATATACGGAGGAGCAGTGGTGTTTCTTTGCGGCAGAGATGCAGATATTCAGGATTATAGTTATGGTTGACATCGAGATCTTCATATGCAGCTCTCATTAACAACTGTCACTTAAACAGTTAAAAATGTTGCTTCTATAGCACAC
Source organism: Engystomops pustulosus (assembly GCA_019512145.1). Classification (NCBI taxonomy): domain Eukaryota; kingdom Metazoa; phylum Chordata; class Amphibia; order Anura; family Leptodactylidae; genus Engystomops; species Engystomops pustulosus. The sequence continues at coordinate 140,200,603 of CM033642.1, read as the reverse complement.
GTCTCCATAACCTTTTCATGGGCTCATACACAGCTATGGTTTTCATAGGCAGATTATGAGCAGACTGCCCGGGCCGTCTATTGTATTGTCATCTGCACTCATCACTTTTATGTACCCCATGACCTGCACACGTTCATGTGAAGGTCCCCGAAAGGTGTAAAAGGATGATCTTTGCCTGATTTTATCACATATTCACACCTGCCATCCAGAACTTGTCCAAACAGTTGCACAGAACATGTAACATTCATATTAATGAGTATTTTTTTTTTATTTTACCCCGTCCCTCCCCTATTTCTACCTATGTTATGGTGGTCTAACTCAAGTTCCTATGAACTATAGGAGGTTCAGTAATCATACTGCTAATATAAAGCTCACATAATACACCCATCTAAAAGTTACATTAGTTGTCTCATTAGTTATTCTTAGGGATATATAGTTATTTATTTTGATTAGGATTTCTTATGATTGGTGTAGGTGTTAGCGAGGGGGGGGGCAGCATTTTAATTTTCGCCTCAGGCAGCACAATTGCTAGAATCGGCCCTGGGAATACTAATGCAAATACCAGTGATGACTGGGTGCTGTTGGGCCTAAAAACATACTCTATGCATGTTACTGTTTATTAGCTAGAGTATTGTTGTGAAGGGTCTTCAAATAAATAATGTCAAACCTGATTATGTAATGTAATGAGAGATTATTGTACTCCATATTTTATATATACAAAGTAACATTTATGTATGTTGCATTTTCGTATCCTGCATATTTGTGTGGAGCCTATAGATTTTAATCAGTGCAGCATAGCATGATAAATATCTAACTATACACCTCCTCCTTCTAAATTTCTGCTCCGCTGAAATCACCCTGTTGTAACTGTTCAAATAAAAAATAATTAGTCACAGTTACTAGTGGCTGTCATGTTACAAGTTAGCTACTCAAGATGAAAAGTAATTAGTTACCGTTAGAGTTCCTTTCCAGGGTGCTCAATTAAAAATACGATTATCACTTTGTCATGTTTTTTTCTGCTTGAGGAGATAAAAATATAAGCTGAATACTTTGCACGCTGATGCTAAGAAATTTAATTACCTTTCGAAATAAGCATATCCGACAAGGACCTCAGAATGTTATCCGTCCATAGAGAAGTAGTTTCGAAAACTGCAAAGCACACCCACATGTTTTGTACTTGTGTTCAGCTGTATGACAGCACAAGCCAAGCAGAAGTACAACAAAACTGTACATAAAAAGAATGTGTAATAATATATGCACTATATATGTATGTCTTACAAGTTCATTTGGTTTTACAGCTGCAGTAGTAACTTTAAAAATAAAGTATTGTTTACCTAGAATACCGTATACATTCGATCCTGATGAGAGTATAACCCGAGACCCCCAATTTTACCACTAAAAACTGGGAAAAACTATTGACTCAAGTATAAGCCGAGGGTGGGAAATGCATTGGTCACAGCCCCCCCCCCCAGGTAGAATACAGCCAGCCCATTTTGCCCCCTGTAGTATACAGCCAGCCCATTCTGCCCCCTGTAGTATACAGCCAGCCTATTCTTCCCTCTGCAGTATACAGCCAGCTCAGCCTGCCCCCCTGTAGTATACAGCCAGCCCAGCCTGCCTCCAGTAGTTTACAGCCAGCCCATTCTGCCCCATGTAGTATACAGCAAGCTCAGCCTGCCACCGTGTAGAATACAGCCAGCCCATTCTGCCCCCAAAGTATACAGCCAGCCCAGCCTGCCCCATTAGTATACAGCCAGCCCATTCTGTTCCCTGCAGTATACAGCCAACCCATTCCACCCCCTGTAGTGTACAGCCAGCCCAGCCTGCCCCAGTAGTATACAGCCAACCCAGCCTGCCCCAGTAGTATACAGCCAGCCCAGCCTGCCCCGTAGTATATAGCCTGCCCAGCCTGCCCCCAGTAGTATACAGCCAGCCCAGCCTGCCTCCAGTAGTATACAGCCAGCCCAGCCTGCCCCAGTAGTATATAGCCAGCACAGCCTGCCCCAGTAGTATACAGCCAGCCCATTCTGCCCCTGAAGTATACAGCCAGCTCAACACTTAAAAAACAAAAAAAAAGTTTACATACTCACCCTCCGACAGCCCCGATGCGCAGCGCTTCTCCCCCTATGTCCGCGCTGCTCCCCCGATGTTAGCTTGGCTCCTATTCTGCCTTCCTGGCTCCTCTTCTTTCTTCTGTAACAAGCAGCAGGATGCAGCCATGTTAATTCACAGCCAGCAGGTGCATAGTATGACGTCGGCAGTGGCCGCGTCATACTATGCGCCTGCCCGCAGATAACATGGCCGGCTGTTACAGAAGAAAGAATAAACATAAAAGCTTTGTGTAGAATAAGAGCAAGCAGAGATCCAAAAAATCATGAGGAAAAGTATATGGGAAAATTGTATAAATTCTACTTACATAAACTATTTTAAAGTATTTGTTGAAAGTGGACAACCCTTTTAAATCAAACCAATTGATAAAAACTTGCACTATTCGTTTATAGAGTTTTTTTTATTCTGTGTTTAGATTTGATAGTTACTGGTGGCTTCAATGTTGCGCTTCAATGAAAAATTTTAATCGTAACTTCATGAAATTTAGACAGGTCTATTTCAAACGTTTGTGCCTCATCAGCTAACATATATGTGAGATACATGTTAGTGTAGATAATATACAGTTTCATGATTCTGACTTCACATCACATGGACAGATTTCTATCCACTGGAAGTAAACTTAGAAGCTTTCTATAGAAGGACAGCAAGCAGAGATCTAGAAAACAGTGAGGAATTGATACAGACAGTATATTGGAAAATTGTATAACTTTTTCTTACACAAACAATATTAATTATTTGCTGAAAGTGGACAACTCCTTTGAAGATATTGTTAAATATACATTCACCGGCCATTTTATTAGGTACACCATGCTAGTAACGGGTTGGACCCCCTTTTGCCTTCAGAACTGCCTCAACTTTTCGTGGCATAGATTCAACAAGGTGCTGGAAGCATTCCTCAGAGATTTTGGTCCATATTGACATGATGGCATCACACAGTTTCCGCAGATTTGTCGGCTGCACATCCATGATGTGAATCTCCCGTTCCACCACATCCCAAAGATGCTCTATTGGATTGAGATCTGGTGGCTGTGGAGGCCATTTGAGTACAGTGAACTCATTGTCATATTCAAGAAACCAGTCTGAGATGATTCCAGCTTTATGACATGGCGCATTATCCTGCTGAAAGTAGCAATCAGATGTTGGGTACTTTGTGGTCATAAAGGGATGGACATGGTCAGCAACAATACTCAGGTAGGCTGTGGCGTTGCAACGATGCTCAATTGGTACCAAGGGGCCCACACCATGACACCACCACCACCAGCCTGAACCGTTGATACAAGGCAGGATGGATCCATGCTTTCATGTTGTTGACGCCAAATTCTGACCCTACCATCTGAATGTCGTAGCAGAAATCGAGACTCATCAGACCAGGTGGCGATTTGAGTCACTGTTGCCTTTCTACCAGCTCGAACCAGTCTGCCCATTCTCCTCTGACCTCTGGCATCAACAAGGCATTTCCGCCCACAGAACTGCCGCTCACTGGATGTTTTTCTTTTTCAGACCATTCTCTGTAAACCCTAGAGATGGTTGTGCGTGAAAATCCCAGTAGATCAGCAGTTTCTGAAATACTCAGACCAGCCCTTCTGGCACCAAAAACCATGCCACGTTCAAAGGCACTCAAATCACCTTTCTTCCCCATACTGATGCTCGGTTTGAACTGCAGGAGATTGTCTTGACCATGTCTACATGCCTAAATGCACTGAGTTGCCGCCATGTGATTGGCTGATTAGAAATTAAGTGTTAATGACAGTTGGACAGTTGGTGTACCTAATAAAGTGGCCGGTGAGTGTATGTGCATGCTATTAATTTCCATGTATTCAATGTAATCTGTCTTTAATACTACTTATAGCACCTTTATGCTTTGTAAAGTATATATTTAGACAAACATTTTGTTGGTGGTTGGTGCAGTATGAAGGATAAAAACCTACAATATATTGTAATACAAAGAACTCTCTAATACGAACATAACATGACAGAAATTATGTTGTTTAATTTAAAGGGTCTGAATACATTTTTTACCTACTGTATATGGAACAATTTAAATTTCCATAGAAGGTACAATCTTGACAGTGCTTTCTTGCACAGCTTATTGCTTTTTATTTTCCAGTCTAGCTTGTCACCGATGTACACACCTAGGTATTTGCAGGTACTGACCTAGTGAACAGCTTGTTCTTTGATTTCTATTCCTCCTCATTTCAATCACAATTACCTTGTTTTTTCACATTTAGTACTAACTTTTTTTCTGCTCCATGTCACATACCTACCTATTACTTCCCCATACTAGTCTGAATTATCATTGCAAAGAAAGCTAACAATTACAATGTCATCAGAGAAATTTGCAAGGCAGTACCCTGAGTGGTGGCTACGATGTGTATAGAGTAAATAGGAACAGTAACAGTAGAGTGCACTACAGTGCCTCCCGGTTGCTGAGGGCTTGAAGCGCATCTCACACATTTGGACAAATTGTGGTCTGTTTCTTAGGTAGTCAAATACCCAATTTATTTATTTGGTGTCCATATTTATTATCCCTTATGTGGACTAGATCTGATGTATTGAAGGCACTAAAGAAGTTGAAAAACATAATCCTTATTTAAGTTTTGCTTTGTTTCAGGTGGCAATTCTTTTTGTACACTAGAAACATTACTGCATCATGTTCATCTTTTCATTATATGGAAATTGTAGTGTGTCTAGGCTTCCTCTGACTGCATCTTTTAGGTGAACTATTATTGCTTTTTTCAATGTCATCATGATCTGTGAGGTAAGGGTAAGCACTTTTTTTTGCTGTTACTGTCTTTTGTAGAGGCTGCATGAAGGATGCTTTACTGGCTACTGATACCATCTCAATGCTTAGACACCGCACATTTTAAGCAGGGCAGAACACAACTGGCCCACATGCCTTGGTCAGCTTGAGTGCTGGCTTCTGCGCAATTAGAATGTGAAACTGTTGGAGCTCCATGTATGTAAAGGTATGTAAATGCAGAAATATCACAACGTTGGGCATATATTGCTGCAAATGCTCAGGATTAGAGAAGAGTGAGAATACTCGTCCGAGCTTGATGCTTACATGCCGATAGCAGTGGTTGGCTGGCCTGATCCGGTGACCCTGGAATATACTAGCCCCTGCCTGCGCTGCTCAGATCATTCTCTGTCTGGATGCTGTTAGGGATAGAGCTGCTGCTGGTCAGGGATAGCGTTAGGGTGTTCTAGTAAATTACTGTTAGGCAGGAGTGATTCTCCAAGAACCTTACTGTTAGGCAGCAGTGATTCTCCAAAAACCCAACAGCCCTTGTTAGGGCTACATTAGCGTTTTTCAAAAGTTAAAGTGACAGTCACAGCACAAAATCCTTTGTGTGCTGTCAGTGTTGGTTAGAAACTAGCCATAGCAATCATCTTCTGAGGTTACTGTCTGATTTCTTCTGCACGTTTTGTTCTATAAAAAAAAATATAAATAAATAATGTACAGTTTATACATTTTTTTGTCTATAAAATAGACTTTAATTTTAGAAATGTTGAACCCGAGGGCTAAGGGTAGAGGACGAGGGCATGGGCATCCAATTACTGCAGGGGATAGAGGCCGTGGTCCTGGGCGGGTTGAGAGACTACCTGCTGATGAGGGAGCAGGGGAACGCTGCAGAGCTACACTCCCTAGCTCCGTGGTAGAGCACTGTTGAGGCAACAACAGTGCGAACAGGTGATGTCATGGATTGCGGACAATGCTTCTAGCCATTTGTCCACAAGTCAGTCTTCCACGCAGTCCACCCATGTTACCCAAGTGAGCACTCCTCCAGCTCCTCCACCTCAACCACCTTACCCCCAGTCTGCCCCCTCCCAGAAAAATTTGGAATTTAATCTGGCATACTGTTTTCTGGACAATTCCCAGAGTCACAAACCACTTCTCAGGTTGCTCCTGAGCTCTTTCCCGATGCCCAGGTTTTCCACCGGTGTAAGTCTGTGGGTGATGATGACATTGTTGACGTAGTGGAAGAAGTGTGTAAAGAGGTGTCGAACGATGAGGAGACACGGTTGTCAGACAGTGGTGAAGTTGTTGTCAGGGCAGGAAGTCCGAGATGGGAGCAGACTGAGGGATCGGAGGATGATGAGGTAACAGACCCAAACAGGGTTGATAGGTCGGGTGAAGACAGTGCTTCTGAGACAAAGGCGAATCCTATGCAAGAACAGGTTGAAAGAGGCAGTGGTGGGGCCAGACGGAGAGGCAGGGCCAGAGCTGGTGCATCAGCGCCAAATGTTTCACGTAGTGAAGCTCCCGTGGTGAGGGCTAGATTTTCTCAAGTCTGGAGTTTTTTTTAAAAGAAACAGCGGATGACCGACGGACTGTGGTGTGCAACCTGTGCAACACCAGGATCAGCAGGGGTTCCACCACTACTAGCTTAAGCACCACCAGTATGCGGAGGCATATGAGTGGTAAACACCCCACTCAATGGAACCAAGGCCGTTCACCTCTGGCCAGGCCCACCACTGCTCCTTCCCCTGTGTCATTTGATGCCTCTGCTAGTCTGCACCCTGCCCAAGACCCCGGCACAAACACCTCCCGCTCGAAAACCACACCTTCGCCTCCACGATCCTCCACAGCGTCCACCAATGTCTCCATGCGCAGCATTCAGCTATACGCCTCATGGCGGCGGCCGCCCCTCGGTATTCGATGTGCCGTCCCAGCCCTGCACCAGCACGTGTCAGACAACATCATCTGTGCCATGACCAATGCCGTTTTTGACAAGGTCCAACTAACCACGGACATGTAGACAAGTGCTGCCAGGCAGGGCCACTATATATCGCTGACGGCACATTGGGTTAACTTGGTGGAGGCTGTGACCGAGTCTGACCCTGGGGCCGCTCATATGCTTCCGACGCCAAGAATTGCGGGGCCTACCTCGGTCACGGTTTCTCAGGCCTACTATGCCTCCTCCTCCTCCCACCCCTCCTTTACCTCCTTCTCCGAAATTACCATTCATGGGCATGGTGCATCAGTCGGTAGCTCTAGGCACAGCAGCAGTGCCGTCGCAAAGCCAGGCCTGGAACCATGTGTGCCATGCCTGGCCCATGTGTTAAATCTCATAGTTCAGTGGTTCCTGAAGACTTACCCCAATCTGTCTGATATGCTCATGAAGGTGCGCCGCATCTGTGCGCATTTCAGAAAGTCGACCACAGATGCTGCCACTCTCAGGGCAGCGCAGCGCCGCCTCCAACTGCCCGCTCACCAACTGTTGTGCAATGTGCCCACGAGGTGGAATTCCACATTAACCATGTTATCCAGAGTTTACCAGCAGCGCAGAGCGATTGTAGACTGCCAGATGTCAACTTCCACCAGAACTGGTAGTCAGGTCAGTCAGCTGGTGCTGAATAACTTTGAGGAGTCAACACAGATGGTCAGTGGAGATGCCGCCGCTTGGCCTGTTGAAAAACTCTCTGGTCAGCATGAAGTCGAAAGCTTTATGCTCGTCACAAGAGACGGGGGAAGAATATTCCCTTGTTGATAGCCATAGCAGCCTCTGGTCTGTTTCTCAGCGCGTATCGGAGGAGGTGGAGGAGGATGAGGAGGAAGAGGAGGAGAATGTTGGCGAGACAGAAGAGGGGACCATTGCTCAGTCCTTAACTGTTCAGCGTGTATGGGCAGAAGAAGAGGAGTTGGAGGAGAAGGAGGAAATGGACAGTCAGGCCAGTGAAGGGAGTGAATTCTTGCGTGTTGGTACTCTGGCGCATATGGCAGATTTCATGCTAGGCTGCCTATCCCGTGACCCTCGCGTTCAAAGAATTTTTTCCAGCACCGATTTCTGGGTATTCACTCTCCTGGACCCACGGTAGAAGCAAAATCTTTCCACTTTCATCCCTGTAGAGGAAAGGAGTGTGAGAGTGCATGAATACAAGCTGAAACAGTCTTTCCCATCTGACACCACTAGCGGCAGAGGGCATACTTCTGCGGGACAAGTAGCGAGGGAGAGTAGGCGAGCAGGCAGCTTGTCCAGTACTGGCAGGGGTACGCTTTACAAGGCCTTTGCCAGTTTTATGTCACCCCAGCAAGACACTGTCACCTGTCCCCAGTCTAGGCAGAGTAGGGGTGATCTTTACAGAAAGATGGTGAAGGAGTATGTAGCTGACTATACCATCGACCTAAATGATCACACAGCTCCCTACAACTAATGGATTTCAAAGCTGGACATCTGGCCCGAACTGGCGCTGTACACCTTAGAGGTTTTTGCCTGCCCTGCCGCTAGCGTGTTGTCAGAGCAAGTGGTGCAATCATCATCCATGCATGTTGCCCCTGCTGTTTCCTGTCAATTTCCGTGGTGTTTCCATCATTTTCTGAGGTTTCCAGGTTTTTGGCCAAGCTTCCCTGCGCAGAGTCTTGGTCCCCTTGAAAAATGCCCTAGTCTCTCATTGACATCAATGGAGTTCGTTATTCAAACAAGCACTCGAGCATCAGAAAAAGTTCGACTCGAGTAACGAGCACTCGAGCATTTTAGTGCTCGCTCATCTCTACTCAGGATCCCTTCTCAATTCCATTCGATTCCACTTTATTCCTTCTCCGCAGTGGCCTCCATATCAGAGTGCCTCAGAGAGGATGGAGAACTTGGCACGCATTTTGGGGGTGCCTACCCTTTTTTCAATTGCTTTAAAACGCATACATGGAAATCACTGAACCACAGTTGTGATAAACAACACTATTTATAAGAGCCCTTGTTCAATAAGTTTGAGAGTGTGTCCTAGCTGTCACCTGCAGAATATATGATAGGTAGTGGTATATGCGGTGAGTCATTGTGCTTTAACCCTTTGTTCCCTGCAGAGTTTAGTATGTCAGTGCACTTCGAAGCCTGGAATAATAGAGAAAGTCCCTTTTTAACAATAGTGGCTAATTAGAAAACCTAAATAATTACTGTACTTTAAGGCTTCTCCTCATACAAAAGCTTTGAGAGTGTGCCTAACGATTGGAAAAAATCTAAATGGTACATCAAGCCCTTCAGTACTATATGTTACAATTATTTATATAAACAGCAGTTAGCTAGCATTATCGGTTATCATGATAGAATGTCAAATCACTTTTCTGACCTTGGTAACTTTAGTGAAAGTTCTCTTTCTTCTGATGTTAACTGTTGCTGATATTCACATACACAATGAGTCACAGGATCATTAAATATGTTGATGTGATATTTATACAATCCCCTTCCCCTTCTGACCACAACCCAATAGATTGAACCCAGCTCAAGATCACTGAGGCTCTGTAGATTTATTCTTCTCATTGAAGTCATTTATTATACAGTCTAAACGATGCAAGTTACATAACAGCCTAATGAAGGACACACAGGGGACACATCTAACTTTCAATTACCATGAGCAGCTTACAAATGATTGCTTGCTCACTCAGCGAGGGTCCCACATAGACCATGCTGGAATCACTACTTCTATTCCTCATATTTAGCTGATAAAAGCAGGAAAATTACTAATAAAACTGAGTAATTTCTTCCAGCTGCTTCTAATTCCCATACAATCTTCTGCCCACGGGACTGATTATTAATAAGGCTTAGGAAAGCTAGCTGAAATCATTTTTAGAAAAATGGCTTAAGCAACAGCCTGTTTTATAAAGCTTCTACTCATTTATTCTTTAAGATTTGATGACATTATATTATCCAAATTATACATTGAAGGTATGAGAAAGTATTAAAGAATCAATGTAGTCTATAACAAATTAAAACACAATGAGTAATGGCATAGTAAAAGACTACAGCATTTTATCCATATGGCTTTGCCTCCTGTACAAATTTATGGTGCTTAGAAAAACATGAGAGATTAGCATTACTACTCTCAATGATAATTAGGCAAATGTGTAAAAAGACTAGGTTGCTACTCAGAAGGTATTTAACACCTTCTGAGTCTAAAACTGTCTTTCTTCTATAACACTTAATATACACTCACCGGCCACTTTATTAGGTACACCTGTCCAACTGCTCGTTAACACTTAATTTCTAATCAGCCAATCACATAGCTGCAATTCAGTGCATTTAGGCATGTAGACATGGTCAAGACAATCTCCTGCAGTTCAAACCGAGCATCAGTATGGGGAAGAAAGGTGATTTGAGTGCCTTTGAACGTGGCATGGTTGTTGGTTGTTGGTGCCAGAAGGGCTGGTTTGAGTATTTCAGAAACTACTGGGATTTTCACGCACAACCATCTCTAGGGTTTACAGAGAATGGTCCGAAACAGAAAAAAACATCCAGTTAGCGGCAGTTCTGTGGGCGGAAATGCCTTGTTGATGCCAGAGGTCAAAGGAGAATGGGCAGACTGGTTCGAGCTGATAGAAAGGCAAAAGTGACTCAAATCACCACCCGCTACAACCAAGGTAGGCAGAAGAGCATCTCTGAACGCACAGTACGTCGAACTTTGAGGCAGATGGGCTACAGCAGCAGAAGACCACACCGGGTGCCACTCCTTTCAGCTAAGAACAGGAAACTGAGGCTACAAATTGCACAAGCTCATCGAAATTGGACAGTAGAAGATTGGAAAAAACGTTGCCTGGTCTGATGAGTCTCGATTTCTGCTGCGACATTCGGATGGTAGGGTCAGAATTTGGCGTCAACAACATGAAAGCATGGATCCATCCTGCCTTGTATCAACGGTTCAGGCTGGTGGTGGTGGTGTCATGGTGTGGGAAATATTTTCTTGGCACTCTTTGTGCCCCTTGGTACCAATTGAGCATCGTTGCAATGCCACAGCCTACCTGAGTATTGTTGCTGACCATGTCCATCCCTTTATGACCACAATGTACCCAACATCTGATTGCTACTTTCAGCAGGATAATACGCCATGTCATAAAGCTGGAATCATCTCAGACTGGTTTCTTGAACATGACAATGAGTTCACTGTACTCAAATGGCCTCCACAGTCACCAGATCTCAATCCAATAGAGCATCTTTGGGATGTGGTGGAACGGGAGATTCGCATCATGGACGTGCAGCCGACAAATCTGCAGCAACTGTGTGATGCCATCATGTCAATATGGACCAAAATCTCTGAGGAATGCTTCTAGCACCTTGTTGAATCTATGCCACGAAAAATTGAGGCAGTTCTGAAGGCAAAAGGGCTTCCAACCCGTTACTAGCATGGTTACCTAATAAAGTGGCCGGCAGGGTATTTTGCTATGTAAAGCAGCTAAACTGTGGAATTATGTTTGGTTCCAAATTCATCTCAATTTTAATGCTCAAACTGTCCATAAAACCCACTTTTTTACGTTTACCTGTTCCTGCCCCCATCATACCTTTTGCATTGTCGGTTCCCCACACATCCCCTTCCCCTCTGCCTATCTTTTCTTACTAATGAAGTCCTCCTGCAATATAAATATTGGTAAAAGTTGCATTACATGTAAGTTAGTACCCATAACTAACACATGTAAATTACCACCAATTTCTGGTCTGTACTTAGAATTGGTATTATTTATGTATATATCATATACTGGTTTGTAGTTTCAACATGAATATGTCACTTTGTAGCATAAGCCAAATGGATTCAAATGATGGCTAGATACTGCTGGTCTTTTTTTGCCAAAGTGTATGCTCGCTATACTATTAAACCCTACAGGTAAAAAGCCACCACAGACCAAATTAATTTTTTTTAATCTTGCCCTAACAATTTTCTCCTACCAGACCATGCCCCAGTGATAGTATCTTTGTAAGTTCTTTCCAAACAGGACTTGTCTTGGTTACAATTACTACCCTCATAATGGAATTCCTTTGCCAGAGTGTGGTACCATTTGCAGGATTATTTCTCTCTTAATACCACTGAAGACAACACCATGCCCATTTGGGTAAAGTGCATGGGGAATTTAAATCAACAACTATCCATGTTAAGAAATGTGGCATGCAATTCCTGAACTCTGGTTTCTAAAATCTCCAAATTAGCACTTATGCACAAAAAGACTAAGACTCAATCCTGTCCAACCATGCACAAAAAGACTAAGTCTCCTGGGGCCTAAGTGCTTACTAATTTTGTCTGGGGAAATAAAAAACTCATACATCACTGAGGGATTTATAAAATAATAAACTATTCATACTCACCTCCTTCCATGCTCCCATTCTCCCATGGTGCAGCCTGCCACTGCTTTGCTCTTTTTAAGGCAGACAAAAGTGTGACAGTGAGATTACTTACTGTATCATCATCATCGATTACAGAAATAGCAGCATTCATTCTGCAACAGAATATACCTAAATGTCAGTGCCCTTGTTCACTGCATCTGTGATTTCTTAAATTATTGTTACTATGTTCACTCCATCTGTATGCATATTTAAATTGCAGAATCCATGTTCTCTGCATGCATGTTTTCGTAAATTGCTGTTACCATGTAACATATGTATACGGTATATCTAAACTTTAGAGACCATGTGCACTGCATCCATGTTTTTGAAAATTGCAGTGTCCCTGTTTTCTTAATTTTTCTAATCTTAGATGCAATTGTGGAATCTAGGATATTTAAAGCACAGATCCATCATGGTTTCCATCCTCTAAGTGGCAATGGTTATTATGGGGAAAAAAGGCCTTTTCTAACAATTCCATAAAAGACTCAGTGGGAAAAATTAGGTCCTTCCTCTCATGTCTATAAAAGTGACAATGTGAAAAAACGGGCCCATCCTGGAAAATAAACAAGTCTTCCCTTCAACTGCCATAAAAGAAGAAATAGAAAAAAAATGTCCATTCTTCTCGCATAAAAGATGCAATAAGAAAAAACTGGCCTTTCTTCTCACTGCCTTTAAAGATGCAAAGGAGAAATCCAGGTCCTTACTCTCACTGTCCAGATTTATGGATAAGATGTCACTCATTAGTGATGAAGGGATGATGGTCAATACTTCGACTCCCAGGGGTATTCTGAAACTGCTGTTTGCATACCCTTTCCAGTATATGTTAAATGGAATTCTATCCGGTTTGTACATCACATATGCTTTGTTTAGTGGACAGAGATCCTCTGCAGTCCAGATAGGCGAGTAGTAGCCGGGTATAAACGCCAGCAGCAGCTCTGCATATATGACCAAGAAGCTTTGTACCACCTAAAGGAGCACAAGAGCAAGGCAACAGATATGTATCCACCTGGCTTGGGCCATGGCCTATGTTTTTTGTAAATATTTCCTTTTTTCTAAAAAGTTACTGTTTTTGTAAATAGTTTGTAAATGGTATGTTTTTTTTTGCCCAGACAGATGGGTTTTCGAAAGCCTGCTGCCATTTTCCCATGGCTATCCTATTGCAGGCATTGTGATGGCAGGCAACAGAAGTCAAGGGGGGGCTTGTATCACTTCTATTGCTTTTCTTTTTTCAGTTTGTGACTTTTTTGGCACAGAATCAAGAAAAATACCAAAGTTAGCCGCCTCAAGGATTTAATGCAGGGTGTCGCATTTATCTTTGTAGCCCAGATGTTTGATCAACTTGTGTGACTTTTGTTGCGACTTGAATAGTCCCATTCTTGTGTCTAATAAGTCACAAAACAGAGCGTTCTAGATCCAGACTTACTTTTGGTAAACTACTATTGAGGACTAAAAGGTCGCACACCACAAAAAGTTGCAAAAGTGAGACTAAACAGGCAACTCATCACATGTATCACAAGGGGGAAAACACTTAAGATGCATTGCAATAAAAGTAGGAAACTTAAAAAAGTGCAGCAAAAAACTATGATACATGTGCCCCAAGGAGTGATACATGTAATGTGCAAGTGTATGCTACAAAGCATTTTCTGCCTCAGGCCCTGCTTCTACTAAATTAACCCACTGGGCAGCTAAGGAGATGTAATGTCCTTGCCCATGCTTATTTGTCCATGAGTCAGTTGTGGTAGGCATCTTGTCCATGATGAAATTGCCCAATGCACATGTGATTTCTCCACAACCTGCCAGGGCAGGGATGGCCTGAAAAGCAATGTAGTGGCTGCTGGGAATTACATATTGTGGCACAACCAGCGCAATACTTTTATTAAAGCTCTCTGTCTCCACCAGCTGAATTGATAGGTTTCCAAAGGCCAGGAATTTTACAATGCTCCCATGTAAAGACTAGGGCTTGTGGGTGCGATGGGATATGGTGATGCTTCTGTTTCTGGTGGTGTCACACCCTCCCATTGTGGGGAGTCTTGTGGCCTTGTCACTTGGGAGGCACTGGTAGAGGCTTAGACAACAATGCACAGCATGCAATTGAGTCTCATTACCTGCCAATAGTGTAATCTGGATTTCTTGAAGGACCAAAAAAAAGAGGAAAATATTATGCACACTTGCAACAGATATGATCTGGGTAATGCTATAGGGATCGTTTAGAGAAGATGGGGGAGATTTATCATCAAGTTTTCTGAGGTAAAATTGTTCTAGTTGCCCATGGAAACCAATGAGAACTCAGCTTTAATTTTGTCAAAAGCTATGGGAAATTTAAAACTGAACTCTGATTGGTTGCCATGGGCAACTAGAACAGTTCTGCTCCAAGAGACTTATGATAAATCTCCCTTGATGATATGTGAATTTTGGCATAATGTAATTTTTTTAGTAAGAGAGTTCCATAGTCTCACTGCTCTAACAGTAAAGAATCTCTGTCTATGTTGGTGGTAGAATCGCCTCTGCTCTAGGCGCAGAGTATGCTCCCTTGTCCTGGTCACAGGCCTAGGTATAAAAAGAAGATCTCTGGAGAGATCCTTGTACTGTCCGTTCAGGTATTAGTACATTGTAATGAGGACACCCCTCAGTCATCTTTTTTCTAAACTGAATAATCCTAAATTTTGTAATCTGTCATTGTATTCTAGTCCCTGCATTCCCCTAATAATCTTGGTTGCTCTCCTCTGCACCCGTTCCAACTCTACTATATCCTTTTTATATACTGGTGCCCAAAACTATACACAATATTTCATGTGTGGTCTGACCAGAGATTTGTATAAGGGCAAAACTATGTCTTTATCATGAGAATCTATTCCTCTCTTGATATATCCCATAATTTTATTTGCTTTAGCAGCAGCCGCCTGGCTCTGGTCACTAAAATTAAGTTTACCATCTACCAATACCCCCAAGTCCTTTTCAGCTCCAGTTTTACCAAGTATTTAACTGTTTAGAACATAATTAAACTTTTGGCTTCATGGCCCAAGTGCATAATTTTACATTTATCTACATTAAACCTCATCAACCATTTCTCTGCCCACTCCTCACGCTTCCAAAAATCCCTCTGTAATGCTAGCTTAGTATCATCTGCAAATATTGAAACTTGACTATGTAAACCCACTACAAGGTCATTAATAAAAATATTTAAAAGAATTGGCCCCAATACTGACCCCTGTGGCACTCCACTGTTAACGTCAACCCAATCTGAGAATGTGCCATTAATGACAACCCTCTGTTTTCTATCACTAAGCCAATTACTTACCCAAATACACAGATTTTCCCCTATTCCCAGCAGTCTCATTTTATATACCAACCTTTTATGCGGCACGGTGTCAAATGCCTTTGAAAAGTCCAGATATACAACAACCACAGCGTCCCCCAGATCCAGTCTTGAACTTACCTCCTCATAGAAACCAATCAGATTAGTCTGACAGGATCGATCTCTCATAAACCCATGCTGACGCTGGGTTATGAGAATATGCACAGTGAGATACTCCAGGATAGCATCTCTAACAAACCCCTCAAATATTTTCCCCACCAAAGAAGTTAGACTCACAGGTCTGTAGTTTCCAGGATCGCTTTTTGATCCTTTTTTGTATATTGGTACCACATTTGCTATGCACCAGTCCTGTGGAACATAACCAGTCCTCAGTGAATCTTCAAATATTAAAAATAACGGTCTGTCTATCACGGTACATAGTTCATGCAGAACCGGGGGGTGTATGCCATCTGACCCCGGTGATTTATCTATCTTAGTGGTTGTGAGGTGGCCTCGTACCTCTTTCTGGGTTAAACTGTTGACATTCCAAAGAGAATTTACATTATTCCTCATTGTGTCTTCCACCAGGGGATTTTCCTGGGTAAAGACAGTTGAGAAGGCGACATTCAGTAGATTGGCCCTTTCCTCATCTCCTTCCACCATGACCCCCATGTTATTCCTGAGGGGCCCCACATTCTCTGTTTTTAGTTTCTTATCATTTATATACTTGAAAAATAATTTGGGATTATTTTTGCTCTCCCTGGCAATATTTCTCTCAGTCTCTATTTTTGTGGCCTTTATCTGGTTTTTACAGGATTTATTTTTCTCTCTATAATCCTGTAATGCCTCATCGCTACCTTCACGTTTAAGCACCTTAAACGCCTTATCTTTCTTGCTTATTGCTTTCCTTACAAGACTAGTTAGCCACATTGGCTTTTTCTTGTTCCTCTTATGCTTTTTCCCATAAGGTATGTGTTTCTCACTGGACTTTTTCAGAATATATGAGAAAAAGTCTCATTTTTGTGGGGGCTTTTGTCTTTGAGAACATTGTCCCAGTCTATGCCTTTAAGGTCTTCCCTTAGTTGCTGAAAATTTGCCCTCCTGAAGTTTATAGTGTTGGTTGCCCCTTCCCTAACATTCTTAGTAAAGCGTAATACAAAATCAATGATATTTTTGATGATCACTATTACCCAGGTTCCCCCCAACCTGTAGTTTTGATACTCTATCGGGTCTGTTGGGAGTTGCAAGTCAATGGCACCAAGTAATAGGACATAATTAAGCTGGAATAAGTCGGATGTTTTTTTTGGCAGCTGAGTATCTAAGTATTTAAGTGACCTTTTTGGCTACTGAAACTTCAAGTTAATTCTGAACTTGGTCACTTTATTTATTTTTTGTCATACATTTTTTATTGAATTTTTCAAACGGCATAAACATCTGATTGGGAACAGTAAACCCAAGCAGGGGATACTGTCCCAGCTGTTCAATGCTTGCATTCATAACATTGGAGAAGTTGCTTTTACATAGGTAGGAATTTGGAGTAACAAAGAAAATCAACAATGATCAGACATTATCCTTACCATGATAGGTTGATAGCGCTACCTGGCCAAGATGTAAGACACCTTTTTACTATGAGCCCATTAGTTCAGTAGGGTTCTTAAAGCGTGTGCCCAAAAGGGCCTTAACATGGTTACATTATGCCGGGGATCGTGATATTGAGGATTTCTGATTCCTCACAATTAACTTTTAAGTTAGATAGCTTCCTGAAGAAGAGTAAAGATGGCTGTTACAAAGTCCTTGGGGAAACCAAATTTAATTAGTTTATTATACATAAAGTGCTAGCTCACTCTATAAAAACACCTTCTCAACATCAGTGCCGAGAAGGACTAGTGGGGTGTTTGTGGCTTTAGCGTATTTTATCAGCCAGATTCCTCTACATTTGTTATCTCAGCTTTGTCTACCCTTGAAAAAGCCTTATTATTCTGGGGAAATTAGTTTCAGAAAGAAAACAGAAGACACGAGTTGCTAACGCCTATGCCCAACTATTCACATCTGCATTCAGAGGGGATAACAGATTCCTCCTGCAATGTGTGGGGTCTTTGCCCTCTTTAGAGTTGATAGTAATATACAATCATGAGCCCGTCAGGGCCTGGGCATTTCCCTGAGGGGATAGAGTGTAATACTTTCCAGTTCTTCGGTAAAAGGAGATAGAAGGGAATCCTTCTCCAGATCTGCAAGTGTCAGGAGATAAAGTTTATCTAAGAGGCTACAGATATTGTTTGCAGTTTGGGACAGATGTTTTCAAGATTATAGAGGTTTGAGTAGAATGCCATAAAAGCTTTTGGTATCTTGTTTGTGTCCAAGGTGATATTACCCTCATTGGTTTCAATGGAATAGACAAAAGACGTTTCTTTCTGTTTCTTGATCAATAGGGACATTAAGTTATTGCCCCCATATCCATATATATATTGTTTGAACTTATAGCAACTAGAAGTAACCTAACTGACTATACATTAAGTACCTTGTTCCTAAGGTCTCTTAGCTCATTCTTTAGTGCTTGTGCATTGCTTTGCCTATGTAGTTCTCTAGTCTAGCTTTACAAGTATGGCTTTTTTAAAAATATGTTCCTATGGAGATATATTCTTCTCTAATCACCAATTTGTGTACATCCCAAGCGTGGGAAAGCTTGGTCTGGGGAGGTGTTGGTGGTGAAGAACTTATTGATTCACTCTTTTAATACTGCGATATTCTTTTTTGTGTTCAGTGACCAGCTCCATTTTCTGCTGGGAATCGCTGGAATCTTAATAAGAAGTGAAACTCATAATAGTATATTACTTATCTCAGTGTCCTTCACTAAAAAGACAAGAGGGCATGAGACAAGTATGTAGTCTAAAATGTGGTAGCTCAGATGGGCTTGCGAGAGGAAGGTGTAGTAACCTGTACTCTCTAAATGAGTAGCTAGCTCTCTAAATGAGTAGTGACTGGTACTAGTCATATCTAATAACGGGCCAAAAACAAAATTAATATGTCCTACCAATTAATGTCTCCTAATATGTCCTAAATTATATGTCGGTTATAAATTTAAAGTCGGTTTCTTGCATCATAATTATATCTTCTCTTTCTAACTGAAAAAAAAAATCTTAAAATCTGCAATATTATAATAATAAATAATAATAATTCTTTATTTATATAGCATACACAGATTACGCAGCACTGCACAAAGCATGACAAATTGGTCCCTGTCTCCATGGGGCTCACAATCTAAATAACCTACCAGTATGTTTTGGAGTGTGGGAGGAAAGTGGAGTACCCGGAGGAAACCCACGCAAACACGAAGAGAACATACATACTCTTTGCAGATGTTGACCTGGGTGGGACTAGAACCCAGGACTCCAGCACTGAAAGGCAGAAGTGCTACCCACTCAGTCACCGTGCTATGGATGGCATAGACGACCCAATAGTTGGGGCAGAAGTAGAAACATGTACTGAACACCTGAGGCAGATTTTGCAAATGTAGTGTGCTCAAAGAAGCAATATTTATACCAATTTTCTGTGACTCACTGCTTAAGAGGACCTGGAATGTGGTATTCAAGAAAGGTTGGGGGGATAGGGAAAAGAAACAAGACATTGGGGCACATTTACTTACCTGTCTGTGGAGTTAAAAAAAAGTGCACTGCTCTACGATAATGCATTGTGCCACGATTCACCAAAATGGTGCGCCCGATATCCTGCATCTGTTGCTTCCCCGCTCTGGTCTGCCGGAGTTCACTTTTTTCTTCCTGGTGCATGTAAGTGCATTGTCTTGCAACACAATTTTAAAGTTAAGTCCTGCGCTCAGTTGGAATCAGACGGATTGTCCGACGGCCTGCCCCCAATTTCTGCTGCATGAAAGCTGCTGCATGCGACGCAATCTCCTGCTAAATACCTGTCCCCGTGGTGCAAATCCCAAAAATGTAGGGAAGTCGAATGGAAATGCGATCCGCAGACACTTAGTAAATAAGCCCCAAAATGTATAAATGCCTACATAGGCTGCACTTAACCAAAATAGAATCCCACTAATGTTTCTGCAGTAGCCAATTCTGCACTATGGACAAACCTTGGACACCGTCCCACATATCAGCGAGGGCAACTGACAGATAGGTTTATTGGTAGGAAATCAAGGGGTTTGCATATAATTGTGGTGATAGTTTATCACACGAATATCAAAAACTCTCCTGTTGATGAGTGCATTAACTTAACCTTATTGTAGGACCCAAGGGCTAAATTATCCACCATATACAACCTAACATACTTGAAATGAAATAAGGATATCAACTGGCCACCACACTAGTGAGCACATCACGTCCAAACTGACCTGCCCACTTAAGGTTCTCTAGTACTAGATAGTGAGGTGGTCAGCTAAGACCCATAAATGGGGGCAAGTAGCCCACTGGGAAAATCAGCAGCTATGCAGAAGTAAACTTAATTATAGAAAAAAACTAAAACATAGATGATTAGCGAATCCGGTAGTATCACTTGGTTGAAAGCCACCATCTGTCTGGTTCAGTTATGAGGGGATTTCTTCTTGCTCTCTTTTGGGCTTCATATTGTACACCAGGGGGCAACCACAGGTAAGTATGGAAGGCCATCTTTCTCCACTACTGGCATCCAGGATGGGATGCAACTCCAGTGTGTCCCAGGCTGCTTTTAGATTGTCAGGGGTTCTGATGAGGATTCTGATGATGCTGTTCATATTAATCACCAGGTATTTACAGGTATTTAAGAAGTGCCTGCGCCACATCTGTTTTCCACAGCTGCTCTAGGCTGCTCTAGGGTAGCTGCTCTAGGCACTTGCAACACAAATCTGTGCACTGAAGGGGGTGTTCTGGTGTTCAGTCGGACCGTGCACTAGATTTAACATGTAATGTCTGACAGAAATATAGAGCATGGCCCATTTTAAAGGTACACAAAAAAAGTAGTGCACTCTGTTGGAGCAGTGCAGGGAGCGCCAGATTCATGAAGAATCTACACACTACACAGACAAACTACACATAGTGCAGTTTGCACTGTTGTTAGTAAATGTACCCCAATATATGGCTTCTGGCCATAGCGTTCTTTTCAATGTATTCATAAAAGTAGATTTTTATTGGAAATGAATTATGTTCAATTTAAGAATCTAATCAAATGACATTTCAGGATTTCCAGCTGTACAGAAAATATATCTAACATTGATCATATAATATTTTGTACTTCGAACACTATTTGAAAATCAATATTGGGGTTGATAACAGTCAGAATCCAAAATGCAAGTTCATTTTTGTAGTTGGAAGTACTTTTTCGAAATTATCATATAGCAACAGAATGCATGAAATTCCCTAGCAACTACTTGAAATCAATATAAAACATTCATGAATGTATAAAAGATGTTCTCAAATGTATCCATTTTAAATTGGAGTTGTTATCTTATCCAATCTGAGAGCCAGGGCAATCTAATGATGACTGCATTCAGTGAGATGTTGTTAGGGTAATGAAAATGTCATGTAAGTTGATGGGAAACGGAGTCCCTGCCTTGTATTAGCGAGAGCGATATCATTTCCATTTAATTTCTGTGTCTGTGAGAGACAATCAGAACAATTTAGCAATCCTGCTGGGAAGTAAAAGGCAACATATTCAGATTAAACTTGCTTTGATTTTTTTCCTCTCTTCCCAGATAATTATTAAAATACTGGATGCCTTTATAATAAGACTTTTGAAATTAACATGTGTCTCTATTCCTTAAAAGGGCAAATCACTACACTAATATAGTTGTAAGCAATTTATATCAAATTAGATTACATCCAAAATTCGCAAGTAATAAAAGTAACCGTTACTCTGACTGCTCTTGTTCAAATCCACCTGGGTTTTAATTAGATGCTTTTAAAGCTGCCTGTAAGCAAATGATATTTCCAAGGAGTATTAGATCTTGATAAGTAATACGTGATAAAGTGCTTGGAGAATATGGCTTACCAAGATGCAATAAAGTTTAAGATTTCTGAATAAATATTGCTGTAATCATTAGTTAAGCCAATACCTTGAAAGAATGTTTCAGGTTGTTGCGAATTATAAATGCCCCTCTTTATTTACTCTTCTATTTGAGAACCTTGGCCTCAATTTTTCCCTTTTATTGTTAAAAAAATTAAT
Source organism: Engystomops pustulosus (assembly GCA_019512145.1). Classification (NCBI taxonomy): domain Eukaryota; kingdom Metazoa; phylum Chordata; class Amphibia; order Anura; family Leptodactylidae; genus Engystomops; species Engystomops pustulosus. The sequence goes on along the minus strand of CM033642.1, from coordinate 140,178,964 downwards.
ATTTTATGTATCATTTATTTGTATTATGGGTTATATCCAAGTAAACTTCACTTTGCCAATGCTTTTGATATTTTTGAAATGTAAACGGCTAAATACAAAGGCAGAAAGAACCCTTTGCAATAGTGTTTAAAGATTGGTGACATATAATTTAGGATATTCTAACACAAACTCTCATATTCTAAAACCTAAGGCAAAACCGGAAACAACATAAATATTTACCATACATCTTGCATCGATGTAAACACAATATAAACTAAAAAAATGGTTGGTACTATCATAAAACTGTATTAATATTACACTATGTCAAGGGACTTATTAGTCAAGAAAAAGTTTCACTAAGATCTCCTGCACATGAACTTCTGTAAAAAGAAAACAAGATTATCATGATACCAGGTTTATCTACACTTTTATTTAGCTTGTAAACATTCTACTAGTATATGGCACATACAAGGATATATGAAAGCCATATACATATGGATATAAGACTCAATGACACACTTCAGCTATGCTACATCTGAGCTATAACAAACACTGTCAGCTCTGATACATTTGGGCTATAACACACACGGAGTACCTCTTATCTTATCTTGCCTGTAACTTGTAAAGTCTGTGCATGCTGCTTCTTGTCGGCAGGAAGTGTCTGTGTGTGAGCTGGTCTAGTAATGCAGGGGGGAGGAGCAGAGATCACACTGCATCAAACAGACAGAAGACACTATTCATGGGAAGAATCTGCCATGCCTGACCATAAAACTGTGAAGATTTATGGTCGGATCACAACCAAAATTGTGTAGAGACAGCTTGGAATTATATCTGTGAAATTCTGTACTTTGGTTAATAACATTGAACTAGACAATGGAGGTCATTTACTAAGGGCCCGATTCGCGTTTCCCGGCGTGTTACCCGAATATTTCCGATTTGCGTCGATTTCCCCTGAATTGCCCTGGAATTTTGGCGCACCTGATCGGATTGTGGCGCACCGACGCTGGCATGCATGCGACGGAAATCGGGGGCATGGCCAAACGAAAACCCAACGGATTCGGAAAAACCGCCTCATTTTTTTTTAAAAATGTGTCGCGGAGCTTGCACTTACCTTCACTCAGCCCGGCTCGGTGTACTCCAGTGCGTTCCGATGCTCTTCAGTGCAGCAGCAGCACCTGGTGGATGGCGGAGGAACTACCTTAATGAATCCCGGCCAGACTCGAATCCACCGCAGAGAACGCGCCGCTGGATCGCGAATGGACCGGGTAAGTAAATCTGCCCCAATGTATTATTTTGTAACCCTGAGTATATTTAAGAATTTTGGGTCCACAAAAAACGTATAAAATGTAATTTTTTTTTTACTGACGGGTCTGAGAAACCAGATGTTATGTTTTCAAAGAAGTGTTAAACCTTCAATTTTTATTTTGGTACTCAGGGACAAATTGGAATCAAAACAGAGACACAACACAGACAAAATGCAGCTGATGCACAACAGAAGCACAGCACCAATGCCAACATGAAACTACTGTTTTACTGGAGCAGATGGGTGTGATGGAAATAAAGTCTTCAAGGAAAGGAGTACATCAGTGTTCAGACTAGCAAGGGAAGAATGGATCAAAATAACACGTATATATAACACATATATAACAGTTATATTAAAGTCTGTTACATAGTTCAATAAATTGTTGTAGACCACTTGTGTGAAAGAAAATGAAAGATTGGCAACTACAGAAATATCAATGTGTGAAAATGAAAATAATGCTAGTCTGGGAACGCTGACTCACCTGGAGATTCGTTTTCTTTAATAAGACATCAGAAAAGAAGGAAGAATATGAATACAATGTCTAATGTACATGTCTTGGGTGTATTGTTGCTATGACAAACACATTTCCAAATTTTTTATGAGATTATTTTCTTATACCCGAAGTTAGTCCATTGTTCAATAAAAAAAAATAAGGCTGCATGTAATGAAAAGACTGAATTCAGGGATAACACAGTGAACCCCCCTGAAATAATCTCCCAATTTGTCACCTGCTTACTTGTCTCTGTGTATCCTAGACAACTAGTAGATAGTCCATCCCGACACCAAAGTGAAAACACAAAACAAGACTTATAACCAAATAATGCAAAAGAGAGGTTAGAGGTCCAGGTCACAGTAGAATGTGGAGCTAGCCTAGATATATAACCAGCTGAATACTAGAATGAATGTGATCTACATAGATGATGAAAGAGCCTCAGCTGGAGCTGACTATTAATTACAGCAGGTTAACTGTTGCTAGACCAGAGCAGAGCTGCAGAAAAACTGGGTGTGGTGTGATTAGTGTCAATAGAGAAAGATAGGCACTATGTACTATGTGCAGTTTACCTTTGAAGAGTGCAGAGTTTGCCAGATTCATTAATTGTAGTGCCCGGTCTTCATGAATCTGTTGCCCACTGCATTGCTCCGCCATTTTGTTTTTGGTGCACTTTGTTCATGAAGCAGAATTGTGGCACTGGTACAATTGTGGAGCACATCGGACAGAATTGTGGCGCACAGTCCGACTCCGCACTAACAAGCATCTTTAGGTGCACCTTTTTTCTGTCTTGTCAGACACAGTGCAGCCATGACACAAATCCGGCGCAGACACTTTATAAATACATAAGCAGTTTACACTTTCTTTCTAGTGCAAAGTCAGACAGAAAACAGGTGCAAATACTTCAATAAATATGGGCCATAAAGTGCAGATCACACTAGTAAAAGTCACACCAAAACAGATAAATTTAATGCATCCTAAGCAGCATTCTGTAGAAGGGACTGCCACAGATGTTACACTGCAATTCTCTTGTCTGTATTTCATTACTTCTACATTGACTCTAAATCAGCCATGTAACTCTTGCATTCTGCCTAAGCATCAGACCATGCTCCCTTTTTATATATACATTAAATCACGATAACTATGTAGTCTGTTATTTCCTTATCTCTACAAAACAAAGGTAGAGAAAATGGGACATGTAACGTCTGCAATGGCTAATTTTCTGTAACTCTTCTACTTTATTGTCTATTAAACTAATTTATTTTTACTTAAACATGTTAGAATGATTTAAAGCTATAATAGAGAATAAACTATAATAAATCAAGAATGAAATGAAATGTTATTCTCAGTCCCATGCAATATTTTAAATAAGGTGAAAAGTTATCCCTTAACCAATGTACAATTTTAAATGACAATTTCTTTTGTTCTCAATCACCTTAGACTCTAATTTACATGGTTTATATTGGATGCATTGTTATAAGTCAAGAGTTTTTAGATATAGAAGCCTTTAAACAGCATGAATCTCCATAGTCCCGAAAGGCCACTTTTTCAAAGCTTGGCCCCATCTGACAGAGGATATGTGATTCTGGCATTGTCAGATTACATGTTCAAACAGGCACTGGGACTATCGTAAGCCTCAGATGTTTGGTAAATCTTTGGCCCTCTTGGGAAGAGATTAGGGATGCGTGAACCAACAAAGACAAAATACAATTCCCAGAACTCTCAGGATATTTACTCTGCTCTGTTTTCTACAATGTCCTTGTCCATTTGAAGGTTCATTGCTGAGAAATGTCAAGATAAGAAACATTACTTCATTGACCACCGGAACAAACAGCTATTCATTCTACTTTCAACGCTAGATGTTCATTCAGTTTCTAAGTTGTGTTTATTTACTACAAGTTGCAGATTTTTTTTAATAACATTGCATTTTATATAATAAGCAGTACAATCAATTCCAAAGTTGGTATTATGTCACTCCAATTATATATATATGTATAAGCAGAACCAAGATCAAGGGAGTGGTAGTAGTGTCTAAAAACAATATCTTTATTAAATCACATAAAAATGCATCAAAAATTAATGCGACAAAAAATACACAACAATGGTTACCTGTCTAATCTGATGTATGAAGACATGTACCAAATGGAATGTCATATTAAAAAATGAAGTACATTGTCTGCTGTTAGTAATACCCAGATAGTCCTACCGTGGTTCAGACGTACTCAAATCAACAATGTGAGCGGGGATGGGGTACAGACCGGTGGGACCTTTCCCTATCGGTCCCCAAATTAACTCCCGCTCTAACAAGAGCAGTCCCAAACTGTCCCTGTGTTTTTGCTAGTCCTCATCCAGATCCGCCTCCCTGACGCGTTTTATCACCATTGGAATCCTCAGATGGATTTGCGTTTGAGGTAGCTATGAAGAAAAAGATTGCACTTATTTTTAAAGTGCTTTAACTCTAGCTAGACTTGCTGTATGCCCAGCCCTTTAAGAAACCGCTAGTACCGCGTCCTAGTGGTGGATCGCGGGACTCTATCTATAAGCGGTGTGGCAGTAGGTTGGCGCCAACAGAATATGCTTCCTCCTTTTTAAGATACTGACTCCGCCCACAAATCACCCCATTGGTCTGTGCCGTCCCAGCTTGTGAGTGGTCGGCGCCACTAGCGTTGCGGACCAGAATGGAAACCGGCCTGTAACCAACCGGGTGACAGTGCGCATGCGCGTGTTTGTGCTGTGGGAGTCGTATGGACGCGTCTCCTAGGAAACGCATGTTCCTGCTTTGCAGGTAATAGAAACCACTTGTATATGGCAAAGAGACCGCAGCCAGTAAAGATCGGGCGCAAGGGCCCCCTGGATGGCTTAATTCTTGGTTGGTGTTTGGTAGGGATTCGACCAAACAAGACAAATAGTGACATATTTTAAAAAGCCGTTGATATACACACAAAGCTGAGGATTGTGTTACATTTGAAAACAAGACAAATAGTGGCATATTTTTAAAAAGCCGTTGATTTACACATAAAGCTGACGATTGTGTTACATTTGAAAATATATAAGGGTGATGTCATTGCATACGTTTGCTTACAGGGTAAAGATTATTTCTCCTTAATTATAGGAAGGGCGCAAAGGTGAACTGCTCATTTAACCCTTTCAGTGCCACAGTGTCTAAAGTGTAAATCCACCTCACCTCTTTTTGCAATATGAGTCTATCCCAATCCCCACCTCTCTCTGGGTAGGGTATCAGGTCTATACCCATAAATCGTAGGGCCGTGGTGTCCCCATTATGGTACATGGAGATATGATTAGAGAGAGGTTTATCCCTCTTATGTGTTATGTCACCTAGGTGATCTCCAACTCTTCTTCTAAGTTCTCTGTAGGTTTTACCCACATATTCCAAACCACATCTGCAAGTCGCTTTGTAGATGACACCCACGCTTTTACAGTTTATATAATCTTTTATCGTGTACGTTCTCCCTGTTACATTACTCACGAATGTCTTTCCTGTTTGTATGTAGGGGCATGCCACGCATCCCCTACATTTGAAGCATCCCTTCACTCTCCTATCTAGCCATGTGCATTTTGTGTTATTAATATTATATATATATATATATATATATATATATATATATAGTGGGATTAGATAATATTAGATCAATAACTACAGACACATGAGCTATAGTTATATGTGCTATAGTATTATATTTTACAATATAAGCAAAATAAGCAAAACATATTTGATATTTATATAATGCACATAATGAAGTAAAAAGACTTTTTAATAGAAACAGACCAGACACAGACAGGAAAAATTAGCCCCCCAAATTGCCCTTGGCTACTTATTGGGTCAACCCTAACTAGAGAAAAAATTAGAGCCACAATCGAATAAACAGAAGAACAGATAAAATACTAGAACTCAAATGGAACAGTAGAGCAAGTAAAGAGAAACCTGGACTCGGGATCTTTATAGAGAGCCAGAACTATGACCCAATCAAAGTGTGTAAGTGGTTGCTGATCCACAGCAAGACAGCAGAGGGGTGGGTGTAATGAATAAATTAGCAGCCCAGCAACTAAACAACTGTTCACACCACAAAGAAAATGAGAGACATAGAAAATCAGCACTCCCAGTACAAATCAAGAACACTGGGACAGATATAACAACCACATTTTGGTTTTGCTCTGTACAGCAACATACATTAATTACAAACAACTAACCTGACTGTATAAACTTAGACTATCTGTTCACAAAAGTGTGTTGTACTTGAGCTACAATGGATCATTGGTCAGCTTCTGCAGTCTTTTATCACCAGTTTCTGAGCCGCATGTCTTAAAAAATGATATTAGTATGTAATCTATTTTTTCTGGATCTACAAAAAAATGGGAGGGTGCCAAAGTATGTCACTATCCTGTACAACCTTTTTAAGGGTCACATAATTGTATCAAATAGCAACTGATTTGAAAATATGGACCACATGTGCAGATGCCACGTGTGTCATTGGGGTGGAATAACACTTTTTCTGAGTTTTCTACAGCCATTGATCAGTGAAAAAAATGCCATCCACAAAAATCAGATAGCACTCTGATGAAAACAATGTTATTGTAGCCTTACAGTCATATTACTTTTATTCTGTCCCTTGGTTCTTGTCAACACAGTAATTTAGAGTAGTGTGAAAAACGGAGCAAAGCAGAGAGTTATTGTAATTTTATTATTAATAATAATTATAAAATTATAATTATAAAAAACTGAAATAACAATGATTATGCTAATGTACAGAAACTATAAAAGGGATGCAACTGAGATCGCCTATAAGGTACAAAATCAGATACACAAAAGGATGGTCACAGAACAATAGCCAAGAATTGGACAAGCAGAAATAAAGAGAAAGCTTCAACAGTATCACAAACAAGGAACATAGCACACATACAAGATATCGATGTGTTAGTCAGTCCAAACAGAGTGTGTAGAACAGCACAGTGTATAGAAAAAACTCCGGTGTAGGTCTTCTCAGGGATCCGACATCAACCACACAATCCAGTAGTCTATAATGATAAAGGAGCACTACGGAAATTCAAATAAAGAAAATTTTATTCCACCACAGTAGTGCGACGTTTCACCAATTCAATCAAGGCATTAGTGAGGAACCCTGCTCCAGGTGAAAGGGACCAGGCTCTGACATTCAGAGTGTGTTATCCATGTAGCTCCAGAGCCAAGCAGCAAATAGCATAGCTTTGTGTTTGCTTAATCATCAGCTCAGCACTAGAACACAGTTCAGATTGCTGAGTAGGAGTCAACAAGAAATTCAGTGTTTCCTCAGTCTAACAGCACAAACTGAGGAGGGTGCTCAGAGACCACCGGACCCGCATTAGGATCAACAGATTTAGAAGGGTTCTGGCGATGATACAGCCTGAGGAAACATATCCCTACCAGAGACACAAGTACGCTGCTCAAGGCCATACCCCTTCCAATGCACCAAATTTTAGACCGCATTTTGAGCCGGGTGAGAATCAAGAGATTTCTCATCCTCAAACTACAATTATCTATGAAACCCAACAGGAGCTGTTAGTTTGGCACTGGACAAATCAGGAGGGGTGAATATTTTTTAAGAAGGATTTGTGTAATATATTATGAATTTGGAGGGTACGAAGTAACTGCAATCACTACACTGATTTCATTTTAGTTATCACATATGGACTCACATAGTGAGGAACAAATTTCCCAGACTGAACCTTCAGACATAGATTATTGGTAGATAACCACACTTGTTTACCCAAATTCCCACATTCAGGACCAGGTGACTGCTTTTTATAACCCTGATGTCGTTGTGTGTCCTATACTTTTGCCAGGTTTCAAGAGAATCTGGGCCCAGAAAGAGCATAGTTGATAGAATGTCAATTCAACAGAATTATTAAGTGATTCTGTGTACCTACAAGACGAGTATTTACGATTGTATCCAAAATTACAATACAAAGGAGACACTTTGATTGAAGATTTAACTCTATTATTCAGAGCAAACTCCATGACAACAAGAAATTGTCTCCACTTCTCCTGAGTGTTTGAGACAACACCTTAAAAAATGTTCCACTGTCTGATTGAGTCTCTCTGTCTGTAAGTTTGTTTCTGGTTTAATAGCAGAGGAGAATGATAGAGTGTAACTAGACAACTACAGAACTCCGTCCAAAATCTGGACACTGATTGCACCCTGTGGTATGAAACATATATTTTCAGGAATGCAGACTTAGTATGTGTAGTAAGAATGTAGTAACGTCTTAGTAAGAACTTTAGCACTGGAGATTTTTTTTAAGGGTATTCAAAGGCACATCTTAAAAAAATTGTCACATATCACCCAAATAACTGTTTCCCCCTGGAAATCTGGCAAGTTTGTAAGAAAGTGCATGGAAATATGGGTCCTGGGCTTTCCACGGAGAGAAGTGGGTGTAGGAGCCCCTCAGGTGAGCGACGGGTCACTTTAGAACTCATGCAAAAACTTTGTAAGCAGTAACAAATCTCTCCACATCTTGTGACCATGATGGCCACCAAAAGGACCTAGATACTTGAAGATAAGGAAAAACAATTTCCCAACAAGAACATTTTCAGAAGTTGAGCATTAGCGATATTTGTGGCCAAATCCTGGTCAATGACCGCAATGACAATACCAAGATGCAGGATTTTTTTAGAAGCCACCTCCAGGGAATTGCTTGAAAAGCTATGAGAAAGGTTATCAGTCATCACATTTTTAGTTCCAGGATGGTAAGTGATGATAAAAACATCCAAATAAAAAACAACATATTGACCCAGAAGATCCCGAAATATATCATTATCAACTTTTAAAGAGCATTGCACAACCCAAATGGTATTAATGCAAAGCATTTAAACCAAAATACATCACTGCGGTAAAGTAAAACATGTAAAGCATTCTAATTGTATATATATAATTAATTTATTAAGGGGTAAAGTGAGCATTTTCTTGTTTTTAAAAAAAGTTTTTATTTTTAAACCAATAAAGAGTTACATACATTTACATACATATAATTTTATGGCAATGCAAAATATCTGCAATGAACAATGTACAGATTAACATAGTAACATAGTATTTCTGCTATTTCACTATATTGTTAGATCTTATTTCCATAAATAAGTGAGCATTTTCAACATTGCAAATTATTTTTAAAATATACCATTTTATTGCCAAATATCTTGCACCCAGGTCAAGCCATCGGAGACACAAAATCCCAAAAATAATTCTGTGGGGTCTACTGGATATGACAATACTCCATATGTGACAAAACCATATTTCATGGGCACATGCCCGTTCTCAGATGTAAATGGCCCTAATTTGGAGAACACATGTTTTAAAAAAAAATGTTTGCAGCATTTTTTATTCCCAGAGGAACAAATACAGAAAAAAGTTACCCTATTTTGGAAATGTAAGTGAAATTTTTAATTATTGTTCATATATTCCACAAATAAAGACAGAGCATGCAGCTGGACTGGAAATTAAGGAACTTCTGACCTAAAAATTAGAGCAAGTCCCACTTTTCTCCATGCAAATGTTATTCAATAGAAATGTCAGTCTGAGCTCAACCTCCTCCACAATCCTTCACCTTTGTCAAGGATAACATTAAGGCCCATTCTACACTTGCGAGTGTGATGTGATGAACTCGCATCACACTCGCAACGCATGCTGCCCGGATCTCCCGGCCAAAACGCTGCAAACCAGCACTGAACTCAGCATGTCAGTTCAGTTCCGGTTTGCAGAGTTTGGGCCGGGAGATCTGGGCAGCATGCATTGCGAGTGTGAAGTAGAACCGGCCTAATACATATTTCAGAGATGTTCCTGTTTTCAAAATTACTCGGGAATAGTGAGGATTAAAATAACCCTATGTTCACACCAGTGTTTCTCCTTCTTCATCTCGTGCCTTTGTGCCGATAATTACTCTGGTCACAAATGTTTCAGGGCACTAGAAGGATTTTGGTAGACAAAGTGCAGGTAACTCCTGTAAGAAATAGCATACTTTAATTAAAATGGTGTGGTATCCTTGGTGTCCAGACTTTTAAATATCAAATGCGAGTTTTTAATGCATGTTTGTGAGTACATTTAATTAAAATATGCTATTTCATACCTAAATCCTTCTAGTGTCCTGGAACATCGGTGACCGGAGTAATTATCGGCACAAAGGCACGAGGTGAAGGAGGAGAAATGCTGGTGTGAACATAGGGTTATTTTAATCCTCACTATTTCCGAGCAATTTTGGAAACAGGAACATTTCTGAAATATGTATTAATGCTATCCTTGACAAAGGTAAAGGATTGTGGAAGAGGGTGACCTCAGACGGACATCTCTATTATTCATATATGACAATTTAGAAAAAATTTCTTGTACCCATGCCACTGGAGATAAATACCTCATTAATTTTTATGAAGGTTCTCCTGGGGACAGCAATGGCCTTCCATGTACCTCTTTTGGAACACATACTGATTACTTCTTTACTTTGTGGTTTCGGGAACTTCTACTGGGAATTATTGCTCTGTATGTGGCAAAACCAAAGGTTAGAAAACTCAGAGGGATACAATGCTATAACTGCTGTCATACCAAAATCAACTGCTTTGTTGAATTGTGGTGTATTTTGTATGGCAAGTAGAGATGAGCGAACACACTCGTCCGAGCTTGATGCTCGTTCAAGCATTAGCGTACTCGTAACGCTCGTTCTTCGGACGTCGGATCCTTTCCAGCTCGTAAAATTTGATCTCCCACTCGTTTTTGATTTTTGGCGCCAGAAACGAGCAAATCACAAGCCAGGAAATCTGCACTCCACCCCAGATGACGTGGTACCCTTACGCGTCAATAGCAGTGGTTGGCTGGCCTGATCATGTGACCCTGGAATAGACTACCCTCCTGCCTGCTCGCATCATTCTCTGTTAGGAGTGTGTCGGGAGAGGAGCTGCTGCTTAAAAAAAAAAGCTCAGGAAGCGTTATGGTGTTTAGATTAGCTTACTGTTAGGCAGGAGTGAGTCTACAAGAACCCAACGCCCTTCTTAGGCTAAATAGCGTTATAATTATTTTTTTTTTGTATGCTTGTGGCTGGCTTGCTGCACTATGTGCAGCTAGTACCATATGTGAGGAATTTGCAGGAGACTTGGAACGTTCTATTTCGCTCTTATTGACACACAACATCTGAAACACCCAAGTGGGACAATTTATTAGGGGTTTGATTGAATTAGGCACATGTCTGACGATTTGTTTTTTTTCAAAACTTAAAGTGACTTAAAAATCCAGTTGTTGGTGTGCTGTATAAACTAGGCATACAAGAACCCAACCGACTTTCTTCTACACTAGCTTTTATATATATATATATATATGATATATATATAATATATGATACAATGATTATATATATATATCATGCTTAGGCTGCCTATCCCATGTACCCTCGCGTTCACAGAATTTATTCCAGCACGCGATTACTGGTATTCACTTTCCTGGCCCAAGGTACAAGCAAAATCTTTCCACTTTCATCATCCTGGAGAGGAAAGAGTGTGAGAAGCGACATGATAATCCAGCAGGCCTTTGCCATTTATGTCACCCCCAGCAAGACACTGTCACCTGTCCCCAGTCTCGGCAGAGTAGGGCTGATCTTACGAGAATAGGTGGAGGATTGACGTACTGACCATACCATACCATCGTCCTAAAAGATCACACAGCCCCTACACTACTGGGTTTCAAAGCTGGACATGTGGCACGAACTGGCGCTGTACTCCTTGGAGGTTCTTGCCTGCCCTCGCTAGCGGTTTGTCGCGAGCAGGTTTTCAGTGTCGCGGTGGCATCATGCCTGTCGACTGACGCGCTGCACGCTGAACACTTATCAAGATGATAAAGCCGGATTTTCTCAGGATTTCCATTCTCCACCACTGAAGGAAGCTCACCTGAATAATTTATGCACTCTCTCCTCCTCTCATTTTCTCCTTCTCCTCCTCTTTGTACACTAAAGTGGCTATTTTTGCAGGGCCAACTGGCTCTAGCTTAGTATTCTATGTATTTAATTTTTTCTGGAGGGCCACCTACCCGGTCCTCTGTTTTAAACAACTTTTGAGAGTGCCACATACAGGCACACAATCTATTCAATTTTCTGGAGGGCCACCTACTGCTCCTCTGGTTTGAAAACTTTTTGGACGCCACATACAGGCACTCAATGTATTTAATTTTTCTGGAGGACCACCTACCTTCTCCTTGTTTTGAAAACTGTTTTGGACGTGCACATACAGGCACTAATCCAATTAAAAATGCCTCCATACACCCCTCCACACGTCGTCTTTTTAGCTGCCTCCACACGTTGTCTCCATTGCTACCTCCCACATCTCCATAGCTGCCTCCAAAAGTCGTCCATATAGCTGCCTCCATACATCGTCCCCATAGCAAAACGAGCTGTGTCAGGCAGATTTGGGGTTGTTTTTTCATGATTCCACATCAAACTTGTTAACTTTGTCGCCACCCTGCTGTGTTATCCACAAAATATACTGGCAACTTTTATCATTTACAATATTATTTCAGCTTACATTTATTTTTCGTTTACTCCCTCACCCGCCATAACCCAACTTATAAGAACATCTACTACACTTGATCTTATACAAAATGTTCTTAGAAGTGCTGGTTTGGGAGGAGCCGAGACAGGGGCTGGACATGGCGAAAGCTCCCTGGCAGCGGACCGCCAACTCATCCCAAATCCCATAACATAGTTTTAACTGCACGCACCTTTAATCTACTACTACTACCTTACTGCCTCCATACATCGTCCCCTTATCAAACGAGCTGTGTCAGGCAAATTTTTCGGGTGTTTCACCAGATACATAATGGAACTCGGCCCATGTGTCGCCGCCATGCTGGAGACCTGAAGTTTTAATCATAGAAGCAATATGGTCAATATACTGTCACTTTTAATCATGGAAGTCGTCTCCATGGCTGCTTCCACTTGTCATCCACCTTATCAACGAGCTGTGTCAGGCTCATTTTTTGGGTGTTTCACCAGATTGTTATGGACCTGGTCACTATGTTCGCCACCATGCTGTGTTATCGACTAAATATACCGTCAACCATTTGTTGACATAGAAATCATTTCAGCGCTTTCTTGCTCACTCCTTTGGGTTCCCTCTCTGCCACCCTTGGTTTGAAAGCCTGAGTCCATTTAGGGTATGTCGCCATGACACTCTCTAGCCTGCCGCTGCTGCCGCTGCTCTGCATGCCGTCCCTATAGTGTCAGGGTTATTATTGGATGTTTTAGATGCTATCTAGCCTCATTCGGTCACTCTCGGTCATGGCCATGCTGTTGCCCATAATTTTGGCATAATGTGTGCGATGTAAGCAGCCTCAGGGCATCCATGCATGCTGCCCCTGCTGTTTCCTGTCCATTTCTGTGGTGTTTTACATCATTTTCTGAGGTTTCCAGGTGTTTGGCCAACTTCCCTGTGCAGAGCCGGTCCCCTTGAAAAATGCTCGAGTCTCCCTTGACTTCAATGGGGCTCGTTATTCCGAGACGACACTCGAGCATGGGAAAAGTTTTGTCTCGATAACGAGCACCTGACATTTTAGTGCTCGCTCATCATCTAATGGCAAGCTCTCTCGAATACAGGGTGTATATATTTTTTTAATTTTTCATTCTCCTAATTTCATTCCAATAAATCTATAATATTCTTATGCAAGTTTCTGATAACTTGCAGTTTAGGCTATGCTACATATAGTGCAAACGTAAACTTATTTTCTGTGGCAAATCTCGAGTAGTATAGATTGTTCTAATTCGGTAAACTCTCTGTCTTCTTAAGACTTATGTTCAAGTTTTTCCAAATTCCCCAAATCTTATTAAAATGAATTTAAAGGACATCTGTTACCAGGTGAAATGATTGTAAACCAAGCACACTGACATAACTGGTGTGTGCTCCCCTGGCGGATCTGCTCTTCTTTCTAGCTTCTTTAAAATGGTTTTTTTCATAAAAGGCTTTTTAAATTAGGCAATGAGTCTGAGGGGCTCCAAACCCCATAGGTGTTAATGGAATCTGGACCCCTTCAGGCTCATTTGCATATTTTTTTAAAGTCTTTAAAAAAAAAAAACAGTGGCAGTGGCACAGAATCTTAAAAGAAGATTGGTATCCTGACCACACACCAATATGTAATCTTGCTTGGTTTACAATCCTTGATCCTGATGGTAATGTCCTTTTAAAAAAATTTACTAATCTTCAATTGTATTTCCCCCAAATCACATTGTTAATGTAGATATTTTTTTTCAGTCACTAAAAACTTTTTAAATTTGTTTCATACTAGAGTGCTATGATGACTGCTGCCATTTATATTCCAAACGCGCAATTTATGTGCCTCATCCATTATCCCTTGTGGCACAGCTTGTATTATGATTACCACTACACAGCCAATCTCAGGTCGTATTATTATCTCAAGACTGTATTGCTGTGGTTATTGTAGCTACCTCTTACTACCCGGCAACCCACATCTCCTGACTTTTTCCCTCATGTTCAATAATGTGTCTACTAGCTACTAGCTCTGCAAAGCTAAAATATACAAAATGTTTGCTTTTCTCACTAGGTTAGTTATTACCTGTTTTTAAATAATTAGCTTTTACTTATGCCTGTGTGTATAACACTGTTAGTAACTGCCTCAGGAAAGAAACTTTAGACCAATTTAAATTTTTAAAAAGCTAGGAGACTTACGTATTTGTAGTTAAATAGATTGTTTGCTTCCACTGGCACTTCTACTAGCTGTAAACTACATATATTACTGTTGATTTTGACAATCCTAATAATGTCTGGGTTTTAAGAGCATCAACGTGGTTGCACATAACCCTAGGAGACCTCTGATCACTTATAGACTGCCATAGTAATGTAGGGAGCAATATTAGATCTGACTACCACAGTGGATCTTGGACAAATCATTGATTTCTAGACTTGACCAGCTTAGGTTTAAACTAATAAGATTACTTTAATTGTAAGCAAATCAGGTGAAAAAAAGCAAAAATAATTTGTTTTAAATTTGAAAATCCATTTTTTTTTTTTTGCCGAAATGTCTTATTGTCCCATTTCTTGGATGTGTGCCTTTAATAAACAAAATGCAGTGCATGCTTCAAACCTGCTTGAAGTAAATATACTAAAAAATTTAAATCAATAAAACATCTGTATATAATTTTATTAAAATTCTCCATGCTTATTTCCTCTGGATCCCCAGTTTTCTTCCACACAATGAAAGCATGATCTTTTTTTTTCAGATCGTCATAATTAGTAATGCCCCCTAAAAACAACCATACTATTTATGAGCGGCCTATCGGTGACTTGAAGCCAGGGTCTCGATTTAGAAAAATAGCAGCCTGAGCGCATCAAAGCATTCAGGATTTTTCGGTCCTTCCTGGAGGCCTCAAAACTAGTCTAAGGCCCTATCATCACCATAAAGGCTAGGGCTACAAGACACTCGATCTGCAATTTTCCAGGCTGCACACCTGCTGCACCACCGTTTCTGCTGCATCATACTGAGCCTCAAAGCAGGATCTCAATGGGGTGCATATATCCAACTTTTGACTTTAATGGTGGCACGTGCTCCTTGTGTGACTTTTTTGCGCCTAAAACAGTCCTCATCGTCAAAGTTTGCATTGTCTTGTTTTCTGCAACATTCCCTGAGCTATCAACTGAATCCAGATGTGAAATTTGGTGACATTTTATAAAAGTAAAAGTATACATTCTGGTGCAAATCTACAAAGCCCCCCAAAAAGTCCAAAAAACAGACGACATAGTATGTGCCCCAATTACTTCCCTGATTTGGGCAGGTCAACCCAGGACTGGTCAGACCTCAGAATCAGCCACTACCAGAATCACTGGAATCCCCTGTGGCACCTCTTACTTGACAAGAACTTCTAGCAGCTTGCGTCATTCTCTTTCTCCTGGATCCCCTGCTCATATTGTATAATAACTTGTAGCTTCATTAAAGGTAAAGGATTTGCTGTAATCACTTGCTTTAGATCTGAGGCATCACGAAATAGATCAGTTTACTGTACCATTCAAAGTTCTGTGTTTCTTAAAAGGCCCAGGTTCTATTTTAACCTGGTTTCCTGGTATATGTTACCTAAAAATTGGGAGCATCACATCTCCTTCAACTCTCTTGCCTATTCCTGCTCAGCATAATAACTACCCTTGGTGGTGGCTGCTGCTCTTATACAACACTCACCGGCCACTTTATTAGGTACACCATGCTAGTATGGGTTTGGATACCCCCTTTTGCCTTCGAAACTGCCTCAATTCGTCGTGCATAGATTCAACAATGTCTGGAAGCATTCCTCATACATTTTGGTCCATATGACATTATGGCATTACACAGTTGCCGCAGATTTGTCGGTGCACATCCATGATGCGAATCTCCCCTTCCACCACATCCCAAAGATACTCTATTGGATTGTATCTGGTTGACTGTGGAGCCATTTGAGTACAGTGAATCATTGTCATGTTCAAGAAACCATCTGAGATGATTCCAGCTTTATGAAATGGCGCATTTTCCTGCTGAAAGTAGCCATCAGATGTTGGGTACATTGTGGTCATAAAGGGATGGACATGTCAGCAACAATACTCAGGTAGGCTGTGGCGTTGCAGCCTGCTCAATTGGTGCCAAAGGGGCCCAAAGAGTGGCAAGAAAATATTGCCCACAACATGACACCAGAACCACCCGAGTAAATGGCCCTAATTTGGAGAAACACAGTTTTAAAAAAAAAGTTTTGCGAGTTTTTATTCCCAGAGGAACAAATACAGAAAAAAGTTACCACTTTGAAATGTAAGTGAAATTTTAATATTGTTCATATATTCCACAATAAAGAGAGCATGCAGCTGGACTGGAAATTAAGGAACTTTGACCTAAAATAGATGTAGTAGTCCCACTTTTCTCCATGCCAAAGTTATTCAACAAGAAATGTCAGTTGAGCTCAACCTCCTCACAATTCCTCACCTGTCAAGGATAACATTAAGGCCCATTCTACACTTGCGAGTGTGATGGATGAACTCGCATCAACACTCGCAACGCATGCTGCCCGGATCTCCCGGCCAAAACGCTTGCAAACCAGCACAGACTCAGCATTCAGTTCAGTTCCCGTTTGCAGAGTTTGGGCCGGGAGAATGGGCAGCATGAATTGGCTGTGATGAAGTAGAACGGCTAATACATATTTCAGGATGTTCATGTTTTCAAAATTACTCGGGAATAGTGAGGATTAAATAACCCTAGTGTCACACAGTGTTTCTCCTTCTTCATCTCGGGCTTTGTGCGAATTACTCTGTCAAATGTTTCAGGGCACTAGAAGGATTTTGGTAGACAAAGTGCAGGGAAACCCTGTAAGAATAGCCTACTTTAATTAAAATGGTGTGGTATCCTTGGTTTCCAGACTTTTAAATCCAAATGCGAGGTTTTTAATGCATGTCTGTGAGTACATTTATGAAAAATGCTAGTTCTACCTAAATCCTTCTAGGTGTCGGAAACATCGGTGACCGGAGTAATTATCGGCACAAGGCACGAGGTGAAGAGGAGATGCTGGTGTGAAATCACGGGTTATTTTTAATCCTCACTATTCCGAGCAATTTTGGAAACAGGAACATTTCGAATATGAATTATTGTATTCCTGAAAATGAAGAGTTGTGGAGGACGAGGGGACCTAGAGCGGACATCTCTATTATTCAATATGGAGTCAATTTTAGAAAAACTTTCCAAGATCCAACTAACATAGTTTTAACTGCAGCACCTTTAATCTACTACTAGTTCACTGCCTCCATACATCGTCCCCTTATCAAACGAGCTGTGTCAGGCAGAATTTTCAGGTGTTTCACCAGATACATAGTGGAACTCGGCCCATCTGTCGCCGCCATGCTGGAGACCTGAAGTTGCAATCATAGCAGCGCAATATGGATGCCCCATACTGTCGCTCTTAATCATGGAAGTCGTCTCCATGGCTGCCTCCACATGTCATCCTCTTATGAAATGAGGTGTGTCAGGCTCATTTTTCGGGTGTTTCACCAGATACGTTATGGAACTTGGTCACTATGTGGCCACCATGCTGTGTTATCGACTAAATATACCGTCAACCTTTTGTTGACATAGGAAATCATTTCAGCGATTTTTGCTCACCTCCTTTGGTTCCTCTCTGCCACCCATTGGTTTGAAGCCTGAGTCCATTTAGGGTATGTCGCCATGACACTCTCTAGCCTGCCGCTGCTGCCGCTGCCTCTGCATGCCGTCCCCTATAGTGTCAAGGTCAATTGTTGGATGTTTTAGATGCTATCTAGCCTCATTTGGTCACTCTGTCATGGCCATGCTGTTGCCCATAATTTTGGCATAATGTTGCGATTAAGCAGCCTCAGAGGCATCCATGCATGCTGCCCCTGCTGTTTCCTGTCCATTTCCGTGGTGTTTCCATCCTTTTCTGAGGTTCCCAGGTGTTTGGCCAAGCTTCCCTGTGCAGAGCCTTGGTC